>CM076909.1:31387682-32127682 GCA_039519145.1 Kokia cookei
TAGTCACTGGAAGGTGAGGTGACAAGTTAGATTAACAAGCAAGACAGCAAAAGTTGCTTGAGACTAGGAGGAATTCTAGTCACTTGTTCTTGAGTGCTTAGCATTACCAATACTGGAAGGTGTGGTAATTGTAGGTACTTAAGTCTTTGTTAAACAGAGAGTTGATATTAGTACGATCTCATTGGAACATAATTGCGTCAACAATTCATCTATAAGTTACCTTGTAGTCACACTTAGCGTTGTTAACTTGTGAAGTCAGTGATCCTCTCCACTTCTTTACACTTGATCTATTTCTTTTATATTTCTAAGTTTACATTATAACATCTCAACAATCAATTCATCTTTTATTAATTTGCTCTGACATTTTATATTACATTTTCACTGATAATTTTTACTCTTAACCTGTGTAGTTTTAACTAGTTTGCATTGACATTACTATTAACAATTCTTATCATTTTAACTCAAATTGCTTCAACAGATTTAAACATAAACAACCATCTCTATGGGATCGATATTCGATAGATTCAATTCTATCTACTATATTTGCATTGACAGTGTACGCTTGCACATATTTGCTGTGACGTTCATAGCGCGATCAAAATGCTACAACAGCCTATCATGGAGGTTGAGATCTTCGACGTTTGGGGCATAGACTTTATGGGGCCATTTTCAAATTCCTTTAGAAATGTGTATATTCTAGTTTTTGTTGACTATGTCTCCAAGTGGATCAAAGCAATAGTTGTTCCGAAGGACGATGCTTGGACAATGTTAAAGTTTTTCACACTTATATCCTTAAACGATTCGGAACACCTCGAGCATTAATAAGCAACCAAGGCACTCACTTCCACTGTAATCAGGTGGTAATAGTTTTGAAATATTATGATGTGAAACATCTCATGGAAACCACATATCATCCGCAAACAAATGGACAAGCAGAAGTATCCAATCGACAAATCAAAGGTATTCTTGAGAAGGTGGATAACCCATCTAGACGAGATTTGTCTTCGAGGTTAAATGATGCATTGTGGGCGCTTCGCACCGCATACAAAACAACATTAGGGATGTCGCCATATCAGCTAGTTTTTGGCAAATCATGTCACTTACCCGTTGAACTTGAACATAAGGCCATGTGGGCAATCAAGCAAGTGAACATGGATTATGATGCTCCTTAACGGAAAAGATTGTTGGACATTTCAGAACTGGAAGAAATTCGATGCAACGCTTATGAAAATACTACCATTTACAAGGAAAAAACTTAGTGATGGCATGACAACACCATTTTGCGGCAACAATTTTCTCCTGGTCAGTTAGTGCTTTTATTTAACTCACGTTTAAACTTGCACCCAGGAAAATTGCGCTCAAGATGGTCAGGCCCTTTTGAAGTTGTCGAAGCATTTCCACATGGTGCAGTGACAATCAAAGATTTGAACGATGGGCACCAATTCAAAGTGAATAGCCAACAATTAAAGCACTACCTAAGCCCAGATATCAACGAACAAAACGAGACCGTTAACCTGGTCACATTTTCTTAGAATGTCATTGTAATTTTTATATTTATTTTTTTGTCTTTTATTTTCTTTAAAATTCATTTTATTTAGTTTTTTACAGGAATAAAAGATCTCCTTTTTGCCGACTCACATGATAGCATGACTTGTCGCTGCATCTAATTGATGACTCAGCGAAGTGTTTCGAGAAAGAATCACGTCGATTGATTCACCATAATCCCAACCATTAGATCAATCCGAAAAAGTATGATCTGTGTCTTGGTATTATTGGCTACAGGCACAATGTACTCTCACGGTAGCAGCAATTATCACGTCTCTTCACCTTCATCATCTATAAAACACCCTTTTTATGCCGATTGTATCTTCACACTCACAACCACAACCACCATTGTTACTATAATTTTCCTTTTCTTCAATCTTCAAGTTTTTCTGCAGAATATTCCCACTTCCTTTTTCTCAGATAGATATGGTACGAACTCGTGGTGCTAAGACCCCATCCAAATAAGCTGTTGAATCGTCGAAAGTAATGGTAAGAAATGCCGACTAGCCACTACCCAAGGAACCTGTTTTGTTCTTTTCTTAACAAAAGTGACGAAGGATCGTTACCATGAGTTGATGTTGAAATGAAATTTTCATCTCGAGCAGGGATTTCAATTGTCCTCACAACTGACATTAGGGAAACAGGTCGCTAGAATAATTTCTCATTTGGGCTAGGAACAGTTTTGTAACCATCCGACAGGATACTCTCCCTCCATGGTAAGAGAGTTTTATGCTAACCTGGTTGATCTAGAGCAAGAGTTTATATTCGGTCGTGAAGGTTTTGTGCCATGGAGCACTGACCACATCAATGCTCTCTTCCACATTGTTGAGGAAGAAGACAAGCATGTCGAGTTTTTGGAAAACTTGACAGAGGAGGATGTTGATCTTTTACTAAATGATTTATGATTCAACGGCGTTATTTGGACAGGCAACAATCCAAACAAATTATATGATGCACCATCGCTACCTCACCGTTCAAAGTAAGGTGTTCATTTCTTCAACTGTCGTCTCCTTCCATCCACCCATAACACTACTGCAACGTTGGACAGAATGTGCCTTGTGCATTCTATACTCAAGGGATGACAAATTGATGTCGGGGCAATCCTTCTCCAAGCAATTACTGAATCCGCCACCAAACAGACATGTATCCTGCCTTTCCCTTCTCTGATCGTGATGTTATGTAAATAAAAGGGCATTATGTCTTGCGAAGGGGAAGAGATTTTGGAAAACAAAGGGCCAATTAATGATGTTTCGATGGAAAGGATGACAAGGGGGCAGGAAACCACTATTGTGAAGAAGGTACCACCAAAGAAGGATAAAGGGAAAGGGAAAAAGAAGGACACCAAAACCCATGCACCCATAGATCCTCAGATTTGGAGGAAGCTTAATGAGATTGAAAAAATTGTTGATCTGATGAGCATCCAACAAGTCAAACTTGTCAGCGCAATTGATGAGATGGAAAATAGACAGAACTTATTCTATGCCTATACTAGGGCATGGAATACTACTATTGTCAGCGCATTAAACAGTTTGAGTAAAAATTCGGTGCCAGAATTCCCTGTATTCCCCCTTATTATCAATGAAGCTACTCCATCATCAAAGCAGCATGCTTCAGAAGGGAGAACTCAGTCCATCCAGTCCCCGCATAGAATCCACATTTCTGACGATGGGGATCAAGAGGTACACTCCAAGGATATGAAGGATTATTTTCAAAACATAGCCAGCCTCTTTGAGGATAAATTTTCAAATAGTTTGGGGGCCAATATGGCGAAAAAAGAGGCTGCTGCTATGGAAGAGCACACACCAATTGCTTCTGTGGGTATTGAAACAAAAGAAGAGAAAAGAAAAGAGGAAGGAAAAAGAAGAAGAAGAAGTTGTCCCAACAAATTTATCGGAGAAATTTGTCGATGCACCTACCAATGTGTGTGCATCTGTTGAACAATTGGCACCATCTGGGGTGAGCTAGGTCGAGGCAATCAAATCCAACAATGAGGATTCCAATCCTCTGGCTATTGTCCCATATGTTGCACCACTTGCTGAGATACATCCATTGGATGTAACTATCGATGAAGCTGACACTTAACCAACCATGGAGGAGCAATCAACTCCACCAGTTGACCCAAAAGGAAAGAAAAGCAAATATAAGGCAAAGAAGAAGAGCAAAGAGGAGCGCCCTAAGAAGAAAAAAAAGTCCAACGCAGCCACATCCTTGGCTGCAACACACTGAATTAGTTTACTTTTCAGTAGTTAGTTTAGTTGCATGCATTTTATCTAATTGCCATTAAATTTTTATTGTCTCTGGATTTTACTTGTTCTCACATTTGAATTGTAGTTACATTTCCATTATTATTTGTATAGTATTATCAGTGCATTGGGGACAACGCAGACACTAAGTTTGGGGGAAGTTTGGAATGGAAATGCAATTACACCTACAAGTTTAAGATTATATTTGTCTTTTTAGTTGAATGAAAGTATGCATAGTTAAGAAAAATATGACCATAGTTTTTTCATTTGATGCTTAAATCTTGAATTATTTGGAATGCTAATGCATGAATTGGACGAATGTGATTGAATGTTGAATCCTTCTATTTTTGGATGAATGGTTGAAATTGCATTACTAATAAATGAATAGTATCATTCTTTGTATCCTGAATTAACTTACCATCTTGCAGCTTTGTTTATAATTATATTTACTAATAAAAGACACTCCAATGTGGGTGCATTGTGACTCAAAAAGGGGCAACATTCCGATGCAAGTGTTCGAAAAATCATCTAGCTAAAGGCTATCACTATAAGAATGTGTCGACGCAATTACATGCTCCCTGGGGGTTTGTTGCACCTCATCGTTACTGCACAGGAACAAGAGTATAGTAATGCAATGACATCTCTCAGTCGCATAAACGAAAGAAAGAAAGAAAATTTGATAAATATATATATATATATGTATATTATTATACAATAAATGTTGTATTGGTTAAGAAGATTTAAGATTTAAAGCGTGATGCTAGCATTAGTGAAGTTTCAATTCTGATTATTCATGCGTATAAATTGTCGGTGCAATATTCCGACATATGAATGCAATTTATACATTAGGATTCTAGAGAATATAAGTTTCTAGAATGATGATTGTGGTGACAAGAATTTGGATATAAGTTTGCTAACTTTTATTTACTTGAGGACAAGTAAAAACTCAAGTTTGGGGGTGTGATAGCATTAGAAATGACACTTAATTTCTCCTTGAATTAGTGTATAATTTGTTCCTTTTGTATCATATTTAGCCTACATTTTCAGCATTTCATACTTAGTATTTGCATTTTCTAAATCAGTGTTGTATGGTCTTACTTTCTTTCATTTTATTCCTTTTTGTGTTGCTAATGTCGCTGTATTGAGTATCAGTTTTGCATCTAAAGTTGTCAGCGCAGAAATCCACCTTAGAAAATCAGAATGGGAAAGCATTTAGAGTTGCGACCACAAGTTTAATTTAGAATTATGGCCAAAGATGTCACCACATAAATGCTTCTACATTTTATCAGGGATTTTACGCTGCTAACACATTCAGAAGCACCAGAGCAGGAGAATGTCAAGTTGTCGTAGAAAATTTAAATCATAATTTTCATCTAGAGATGTCGTGACAATCTACAAATGCCTAATGCACAAACCAGATCTGCGTGAGTGCACAGCTAGCAATAACAAACTTGTACAGATGCAAAAAGGGAGTTAGATCTGAGAAGGGGGTAGACTTGTACTTTTTAGTGATTATTAATACAGGAGAGAGAGAGAAGATAACATCAAGCTGCGAAGAAAATAATTCTACAAATTCTCTCATTCTTTCTCAAAGTCGGTTGCCATGGAAGCTTGATTTCCAGAAGAGTAATCTGAGGCAACAAGGTGGCGACTACTCCTGACAAGGTGTGCCTAGGTGCGACGCAAGAGGAGCGATTACGGGAGGATTCTAGTAGACTAAGAATAGCATGCTTCAATTTCTTCTTTAATCCCTCTTGAATGTTGATGAATTCTATTGACTATTAATTGTATATGGAAGTATCTATTAATGTTAGATCTATTTTGATTTCTACTCAATTCTTCTCATCTGTTTATATTTGGATTTAACTAATTTGACCACGGAAGTGTGATTATAGTCACAGTCACTAGAAGGTGTACTGACAAGTGAGATTAACAAGCAAGACAATGGATGTTGCTTGAGGAGAGAAGGAATTTTGGCCACTTGTTGTTGAGCCCGAAGCATTACCAGCACTAGAGGGTGTGGCAATTGTGAGTACTTGGGTCTTTGTTAAACAGAGAAGTTGATAGCAATAAGATCTCATTAGAACTTAATTGCGACGACAATTCAACTACTAGTTAACTTATAGTCACATTTAGCGTTGCCAACTTGTGAAGTCAGGGAACCCCTATTTCTTTACACTTGATCTATTTCTTTTAATTTTCTAAATTTACATTTACAACATCTTCCACAACAATTTATTTTCTAATTTGCTCTGACATTTTATGCTATACTGGGATTGACAAATTTAACTCTTTGATTTGTGCAGTCTTAACTAAATTGTGCTGATATTACTCTTAAAAATCCTTTTCATTTAAACTTTAATTGCTTCGACAAATTTCAGTAACAAGAACACCATCCTCGTGGGATCGATATCTGACAGACTCATATCTGTCTATTTTACTTGCATCGATAGTGTCCGCTTGCACATAATTTCTATGACATTTACAGGTCGATCGCTTGCCTACAAAACTGGTTGTGTTTGGATGGACGGGTTCTAGGGAACTCAATATTGGTGTGTACCGGAGATGGGTAGGAATTTTTATAAAACGTGCATCATTTCCAAATGTGCATCAACATGTTCATGCATAGTATCAGTGATGAAATCAATGACCAAATCATCAAGTGTATATCTTATGATTATTATATGTGTTTGTTGCCATGTATGTGTTTATGTGATTATTGTGCGAAACCTCACATTGAGCCTTCAAAAGCTCACCCACGTTACTTTAATGTGCTTCGATAATCCTCATGATTAGGGCTCGAATTCAGATTCTCGAAGTGGCTCTTGGTAATGAAAATGTTTTTTGCGAATAATGGCATTGGATATTATAATAAGTGTGATTTATTTGGATTATTATTGTTCGGACTTGAAACTGAATTTTAATTTTATAATGTTTTGGATTATGGTTTACATGGGATTATTTTTGCATGGTATTATGTGATTTTAAGTATGTTTTGAATAAGTGAGGAGATTATAACTAAATCATTGGATTTTTGTTCAATATGATTATTTGAATCTCAATTGGTAAGTTTTATCGAATTTTGTGATTTTTACGAAAACATCAACTAAAAAAGATTTTCGCTGCAACATTTGATTTAAATTTTGATATTTTCTAAGAATTTAAGTTTGGATTTCTAATTTAAAATAATAATTTTTTACGAGCTTTTATTTGTAAAACCCAATTATTAGTATTAAAGCGATTTCTAAGAGATAAGTTTTGAAATGTTTTGTTCAGCCACTTCCATGGCTAATGTGATCGCTCAGATTAGGCTAGAATGTCTAGGCCCGTTTTGAGGGGTTACAACTTGTCCACAATGTGATCATGTGATTATGTGGTCGTTGTCGATAATTATGTGGTGATTTATTCCCAATGTGCTATGTGATCGTCTATCGTTATCTATGTGGTGGCTTGTCCATAAATTGGTGTGTTTATTGGATCGACGAATTCTAGGGAAATCGATATTGGTGTCTAGTCGAGTGGATAGGAAATTCTTTCAATTTGCATTACGCATAAGTATGCCATGTGTTAAATGTGATAAAGTTGATGATATGTGAAATATGTGATTATGTTGTGCGATTAGTTATGCTATGTGTTAAACATGTATGTTTGATCTCACAATAAGTCTTCAAAAGCTCAGCCACGATATTATATGTGTCTCAGGTAATCCTTGTGATTAGGGCTCGAATTTGAATTCTCAAAGAGGCTCTCGAAAATAAAATGTTTTCGTGGATATCGATTGTGGACATTATTTGGGGGCTTTATAAACTCTTCAAACTTATTTTGGACTTTCAATTTGGACTTATATTGGGATTTGTTTTAGTATTGTTATGTTGGGATTTCATGTTTAAATTATGAACTGTGGCATGGGGACATTTTCAGAATGATGTGGTATTATGCATGAATTTTCATATCTTATATTTGTAATCAAACGACGAACGTTTAAAAGTTATATTTAGCCATTACATATAAGTGTTGTTTTTAAAACTAAGTGACTATTTAATTGATCTTTAAATAAAAAGGAACACGTAAATCTATATCGAAAGATTTCAAGTGGTTTTACAAAATCAAATATTTTCAATACTAGTGAATTTTTCTCTAAACACATTTTGGCCATATTCAAGGCCCATGTGATCACTCAGATTGGGTCGTAGCATCTAGGCTAAGCTTGAGAGGTTAAATTTAGTGGTATTAGAGCCCGATTTAAAATTTTGACTTTAGGTGAAAATGTTTTCGAAAAACCTTCATGCATCATAAAAGGGTATTTTAGGGAAAAAATGCCACATGTGATTTGTTACAAAGAAAACTGAGACCTTCCAAAGCTGATCTGAGGTAAGTTGTTCTTTAGATATAAAACTATATATCTTAAAACTATAAAAAAAACTTTTAGATTGAGACAGCCATAAATTGTGAAAATGAAGAATAAGTAAAATTCTCATGAAAGCGATAAAAACAAATATTTGATTAGAAAACATTCAAAGTGACAACGATTATACTCATCTCTCTCTATAGCATAAAACTTTAAAACGAGTACTCGTGGCGTAGAGACCAAAGAGATGAGAGTGCGTGGGGAATAGGGTGAAGGAACCCAAGTTGGATCATCTACATCTAGGGTGCATTCTCTCGAGCCCATTGCAAAAAATGTGGAGCGAGCCCTTACAGTTGATGAGAGTCAACAAAAGACCACGAATGAGGTTGTGTCACAGGCTATGCTGCGAGTATTAGAACGTGTGGTTGGTACCCAGACTAGTGCTAATAGTCGAGGCACGATCGTTGAGAGGCTCCGATCGAGTTGGGTCGAACTATTTAGGGGCATTGTTGGGACGTTCCTTACTATAGTCAAGTATTAGTTGGAGGTTATAGAATGTATCCTCGATGATATGGAGTGCACCCTTAAGCAGAAGCTTAAGGGAACTATGTCGCTATTGCGTGATGAGTGTAACCCCCTGATCTGCTTGTTTTGTACCTAACATATTGAACTACTTTACACACTTTAAAAGCTAGAAATTAAGTATTTTCCTTTTATTTCCTTAGGATTTAGTTTAGTTTTCTGCTTTGGAACAAACTATGTAAAAGGTACAGAACTGTGTTTTTTATTGTCTTTAAGGCCAATTAAGGCTTAAGGCTTAGCTAACGTACTTCGTGAGTGTGTAAGAGACCTTTAAAAGTAAATTAAGGATGAATCTGAGTACTATGTCACAACACGGACTGCTCTACATTGCAACAAAGGGATCAGACTTGAAGAATATCGAAGCTAACTTCTTTGTCACGACGTACATTACCTACATCCCGACAACTCTTGTAAGATTGCCCAAGTGGAGTAAACTAACCTCTTCGTCGTGACATGGCCTCTGTGTGTGTGAGGTTGACTCCTGGACACGGATTTGGCACCAAGTGAAGGACATTTTGATCTTTACAATGCCACTTAAACACAAGGAATGACAACTGACCTAGGGTTGAGGAAAATGACCGTCCAATGCTATAAATAGGGCCTTTAGCACTAGGGTTTTACATAATTTTTTACCTTAGCTTTTAATTTCCTTATTATTGACTTTTTCATTTTAGAAACGAGATTATAACTTCGCATAAACAATCATGAAATTTTTTCTCGACAAGTTGCTATACAATTCAAATTTCATTAATTCAATCTTATGTTCAATTATATTATGTCTTTATAATGTTTGAAGAAACCATGAGGAAGTAATCCTATTGTGAGGGATTAAGGAGTGGAAGTACAGTTATTTAATTATTGAATATAGGGATTTTCAATCAGATCAACTATTTGGGAAAGGAAGAACGTGAAACAAACACTAGGTCTGACAACCCTAGAAAGTTATTTAGGTGGGAATGAACAAAAAATTGGTATTGCCTATCCGTAAAGACCTTTTTCCCAAACCAGTCTAAACTGTGACATCTAGCGATAAGTATTATCTAGTAACTTGTTATGTTGGTGGAAGATCGGAAGATCCTTCTAGGGTAGTGACTAGTTGATTGAAGCAAAGTCCCTAAAATTGATAATTGAAAAATCCATACTGAAGCAACTTAATCTCCCTAATCTACAAATCTCTTTCTCTTATTTTATTTACTTTAATTTTATGTTTCAGAATCAAAACCGTTTATTTCACTGTCGTATTATAAACCCTAAAAATAGTACTAATTAATTTTTTTTCTCTACAGGGATCAAAATCACTATTGCTTAAAGCCTCCTTTGTGTACGATCTTCGGAATACTACCAAGTATTCCGTTGTAACACACTATATTATAACCTGACCCGTACACTTTCCAAAGCCCTAAAACACACACTGAGCGGGAGTACGTTCGGAGGCAATCAACCCCCCAAATCGAGCCTAAACATTATGGCCCAATCTGAGCGATCACATGGGCCACGTAAAATGGCCAAAACACGAGTTTAAAATTAGTGGTCTTTATTTCCTTAAAAATATGATTTTTTTAAACGAATTTTGAAAATATAAGTATTATTTTTAGAAAACGTTTCAATTGATAATCACGAGTTTATATTAATTTCTTTAACATTACGGAAGCGAATTTATTTGAAAACTTCACTTAATTTATTTAATTTAGAAATAATGTTATGCATCATACGAAATTATCCCAAAATCTTAAAGTTTAACATCCATGCCACATTTTAAATAAAAACATAATAAAGTCCCAAAATAATAACAAAGTCCTTAAAGTCCAAAATATAATAAAAGTCCATAGTTCATAAAAACCCACAAACATCCAAGAGACCCACTCCATCGACCAAATCCGAGTCTTATCCACGAGGATTATTTGAAAATACATTAAAGTAACATGGGTTAGCTTTTGAAGGCTCAGTGTGAGATTCCCACAATAAACACATAATCACATATAAGGCAAGAAACATGATTCATCATACACATCACATACTTTTAGAATCATGTATATCTTCAATATTGCTATGCATGATCATGTCAATGCTCATTTTTTAAAACGATGCAAATTTCGTAAAAGTTCCTACCCATCTCCTCTACATACCACATACGAGTTCCCCAAAACCCGTTCATCCAACAAAGCAAATTTTCATGGATAAGTCACCACATAAATACCATAAAACGATCACATAATCATATATTCACTTTGCAATTAAACTACCACATAATCGCCATAAATGGCCACATAATCACTTTGCAGATAAACTACCACATAATTACCATAAATGGCCACATATCACATAATTGCCAAAAATGGCCACATCTTCCACCTTTCACAAATCCCACACCATGCATGTGACATGGCAATCATTTAACATATGTGAAACACTTAACATATAGGCATAAAATATGCTCACAATAATCACATATTTCACTTTAACATGTTTAACATGCTTTTCACAATTAGATCATAGATCTTGATAATCTCATATTCACATTTCACATTTTTCACATGCTCAAATGACATAATCACTTTTAGCCAAATATCACATGTCATGAGATCAAGATTTGTAAAAAAAATCATATATAAACAATAATCACATCGAAACATACAAGTCATGCTTTTCATCAAAAATATTAAATATAGTCATTTACTTGGATCCTTCACCTTTGAGCCATTTAAAGACTCACTTATGATTAAAGTATCACTTATCGTATTTTTAACAATTTAATTATTATAAACAACATATATTAAAAAACCAATATGTCCCACACCTTAATATAGTAGATCTTTCTCCTTAGTCTTTAAGCACAACTTTGCTCGATCTACTCTTACGACAATCTATCGAACCAAATGGATCATGGGCTAAAGTCTCTTGTAATATTACTTGATATTAGAAATGATCTATAAAGATCTAACAATGCTTACCCTCGATCTAAAACTCTTTCGTTAGATGAGTACTTGAAAACAGATCTACGGGTCTCTCCTTCGATTTTCATCTTGACTTTCAAAGTGTTGATAAAATATTTGTAACTTAACCATATTAATACAAAAAAAAATTAACAACTAATATCCCATGAAGGTCCCTATACCATTCAGCAAAGGCATGGGGATGTTAGCTCGAGGCTCCAATAATTTTAATAATAATCTTTACTTACTTCTTGATCACTTGGGAACGTATGACTAATTGAAAAGGGTCGATTTAAGAAAAAGGGATGATTTTGAAAAATAATAGAACTACAAAATATGAATAAATTTTAGAAAGGATAGAAAATAAAGAGAAGAGGGAAAAAGAATCGAAAGGGGAGTTTTGGTCACTCGCGGTGGCAACGGCGACGGACAGTAGCAGACGATAATGGTTCAGTAGAGGTTCGATAGTCATATACGATAAAGGTTCAAAGGTTCGGGTAGGTGAGAGGAGAAAAGAAATGAAAAAAGAGAAGAAAATAAGGTAAAAGAGAAGAGAAGAGGGGGTTTCCACGGTGGCAGACGATGTTCTTAGCGACAGCGAACAGTGGTCGAAGGCGAAGGATGAGTGGAGGTTCGGCCTTGAGTGATGGTGGTTAGGTGGTTGTTGCTCGGTATGCGATAGAGGAAATAAAAATGACCAAAAAGTATGGTGGTGGCCGACGGCAAAAAGAGAGAAAAAGAGTCTTTTAATGGCTTGAAAAAAAATGAAGATAAATGGGAGGGGACTAGGTGTGGCTGGCCAAATTAGGGGAGAGAGTTGGTCAACACACAAAAATTAGGCAACTATGAACTTAAGGAAGGTGAGGGAGACATGGAGCATAAAAGGGATAATGCTCCCTCACTTTTTGGTAAGTTTGACTTCCTATTGGAGGAAAGAAATCCTTCAACATATGGGTGGCCAACCATGCTCTTCATGGTTGCCAAAAATAGTAAAAAAAATTAATTAAAAAGGTGAGTGAGACTTGAACCTTGGACCGCTAGGTTAGTTATGAAGTCACTAAGCCACTATACTATTCATTCCCTTTTCCCCTATTTTGTGCAGTTTATTTAGAACAAACACTCTAGCATTTTTACTATTCCTTGATAAACAAAAATTGGGGCATGACAATGAGAACTACCATTGGTGGTAAGTCCTTGTGAGAGGCAACTCAATTGATCGACTTACATGGGATTATTTTTTGGAAGCTTTCTAGAAGAAATATGTGAGAGTGAGATATGTCGAAGCTAAGAGACTCGAATTTATCGAACTGAGACAAGGAAATAGAACTGTTACAGAATATAAGGTGAAATTTTTTAGACTTAGCTCCTATGCTTTGAGAATGGTTGCTAAAGACAAAGATAAGTGTGCTCGATTTGAGTTTGGGCTTAGATCCGATCTAATGATGCAAGTGCCTCCACTGCAAGAGAGGGTCTTCGAAACTTTGGTGGAAAAGACCAAGATTTGTGAGGAAGTGAGGTGTATTGAGCGCGATCGAAAGGAGCAAGTAAGAGCTCCAGTTAAGAGATACTCTAGTCCTAGTGGACAGGCTCCACGTTCAGCTAAGGGCGCTAAAGATGATCGACGACAGGATCCCAAATTGTGCCACTTATGATAAGAGGCATCCCGTAAAGTGTTGGCGAGGCATGGGCGCATGTCCTAAATGTGGGTCGTTAGACCATAAGATTCGAGAATGTTCTCGATTAAATGATCGGGTGCAAGCACAAGGTCAGAATCATGCACCGAATCAGAGAGCTATTCAGCAACCATAGTGAGCCCAAGGGTAGAATCGAGACGGTAATATGGGTCAGAGACAGGGACAACTAAGACAGGGTACTAATCAAGTGATTGCTAGGCAGCCGGCCAGCACTTGTGTATGGGGCCAAATGCCTAGAGGATCATGATGCTGCCAATATGATAGCAAATACCTTTACTATTAATGACATTCCTTATTTTGCATTAATAGATAATGGCTCTACCAATTCATATGTATCTTGTGTGATGGCTAATAAACTTGGCATTCGAGTATAGGACACTATTAGTAATGTGAGTGTACTTAGTCCTTTAGGACAATCCGTGTTAGTAAACAAAATCTATAAGTGATGCCCATTGTAATTGCAAGGTGAACTGTTTCCTACTGATCTTATGGAACTACCCTTCAAAGAGTTTGATCTCTTTTTGGGGATGGATTGGTTGAGTAAGCATCGAATCATTCTAGACTACGATGTTAAACAAGTCACTTTGAGGACTTCATCTGGAAATGAGATAATTGTGGTTGGAGAGCGTCCAAATTTCCTTTCAAATGTGATATATGCCTTAGTAGTGGAGAAATTGGTTCATAAGGGGTGTGATGCCTATCTCGCATATATCTTGAACAATAATACGGATAGTGCTGTTTGCAGAACATTCGAGTGGTGAAGGAGTTTCCTGACATTTTTCCTGAGGAGCTACCTGGTTTATCTCCTGAACGAGAGGTTGAATTTGGATTTGAGTTACTGCCTGGGACAGCACCGGTGTCCATTGCACCCTATCGCATAGCACCTAAAGAACTCAAAGAGCTTAAAGAGCAATTAAAAGAGTTATTGGATTGTGGTTTCATAAGGCTAAGTGTGTCATCATAGGGAGCTCCAGTTCTTTTTGTGAAAAAGAAGGATGGGTCTATGAGGTTATGTATCGATTATCGTCAACAAAATAAGTTGACTGTGAAAAATAAATACCAATTTCCAAGGATCGATGACCTATTTAAGCAATTTTGAGGTGCTACAATCTTTTTTAGATCGATATGAGGTTAGGGTACTACCAGTTGCAAGTGAAAGAAGGTGATGTGCGGAAGACTGATTTTAGGACTCGGTATGGACACTACAAATTCTTAATAATGCCATTTGGTCTTAGGAATACTCTTTTCGTATGTATGGACTTAATGAATAGGGTCTTTCAGCCCTACATTGATCATTTTGTTGTGGTGTTCATCGATGATATCCTTGTCTACTCCAAGTCTAAGTTGGAGCATGAGGAGAACTTAAGGTTGGTTCTTCAAACCTTACGTGAGAATAAACTTTATACGAAGCTCAATAAATATGAGTTTTCGATTTGAAAAGGAATTTTTGGGTCACGTAGTATTTGCTGAGGGTATTCACGTAGATCCAAAAAAATCAAAGCTATCTTAAATTGGAAGTAACCTAAGAACGTAAGTGATATTCAAATTTTTCTCCAACTTATTAGTTATTATAGAAGGTTTGTTAAAGGATTTTTGTTAATTGTGGCTCCGATGACCAAGTTGTTGAAAAAGACTGCACTGTTTAAGTGGATCGATGAGTAGTAAGCTAGCTTTGAGAAGCTTTAGTCAATCTTGACTCAAGCACTAGTGCTAATCCAACTTGAGTCTGGGAAGGATTATGTGGTATATAGTGATGTGTCCCATTCTGGACTTGGGTGTGTGTTGATGCAAGATGGGAAGGTTGTACCTTATGCTTCTAGGCAACTCAAGCAACATGAGTGCAACTATCGATGCACGATTTGGAATTAGCTGCTGTGGTATTCGTTCTTAATATTTGGAGGCACTATCTCTACAGGGAGAAATATGTCATCTACACAGATCATAAAGAGTCTTAAGTATCTCTTCACCCAAAAGGAGTTGAACTTAAGACAGAGGCGTTAGATTGAGCTTTTAAAACATTACGATTGCATAATCGAGTACCATCCTAGTAAGGCTAACATTGTGGCATATGCGTTGAGTAGGAAGCCCATGACAGAGTTAAGGGCAATGTTCGCTAAGTTGAGTTTAGCTTATAATGGTGGTTTTTTGGTAGAGTTACAAGTGTGACCAACTCTAATTGAGGAGATTAAGTTGAAGCAAATTTCATATTTGTCTTTAGAGCCCTATGAGAAGTAGTTAAAGAGGTTAAGACTTCAGATTTTGCTTACAATTCTGAAGGAATTCTGTGTTATTGAGGGAGATTCTATGTGCCTTTCGATTTGTAGTTAAGGTAATCTATACTTCGGGAAGCGCATATTAGTCCCTATGTTATGCATCCTATAGGTACTAAAATGTATAGAGATCTTTATCGATAGTATTGGTGGCCAAGTTTGAAACGCGATCTGATTGACTTTTTGGCTAGATGCTTGACATGCAAACAAGTCAAGTTGAAAACCAATTTCTTTCGGTTCTGCTTTAGCATATAGAAGTTCCTTAATGGAAGTGGGACTGTATCACCATGGATTTTGTTAGTTGGCTACCTTTGACACCATCTAAGAAAGATTCTATTTGGGTGATTCTGGATTGATTGACGAAATCTGCTCTCTACCTATGCACACCGATAATTTGTTACAAAAGTTGGCGAGATTGTACATCGTTGAGATTGTGAGACTCCATAAAATTTCAGTGTCCATTATTTCTGATAGAGATCCTCGCTTTACATCACATTTTTGTAAGAGTTTGTATGAGGTACTCGGTATGAGATTGAACTTTAGTACTGCTTGTAATCCATAGTCTGACGGAAAATCTGATAGGGTTATTCAAATTCTCGAGGACATGTTACGAGGTTGTGTGATCGAATTTCGAGGTAATTGGGAAGAACATCTATCACTTGTAGAGTTTGCGTATAATAATATTTTTCAATCGAGCATTCAGATGGCTTCGTATAAGGCACTTTATGGGCGCAAGTGTAGAACACCTTTGTGTTTGATGGATTTCGGGGAGAAAAAAGTGTTAGGACCTGATTTGGTTAAAGAGACTAAGAGCAATGTGAAAATTATTCGGGATCGACTAAAAGCTGCATCAAATCGAAAGAAATCCTACTCTGATTTGAAAAGAAAGGATATTGAGAATAGTGTTGGCGATGAAATCTTCAGTTTCACCTTGGAAGAAGGTATTAAGATTCGGTTGAAAAGAAAAGTTAAGTTTGAGGTTCATTAAACCCTTCCATGTCATTAAGAAGGTTGGACTAGTGGCTTAACAATTGGAGTTACCTCCAGAATTTGATCATATCCACGATGTGTTACATGTGTCTATGTTACGACGTTATAAATCTGATCCATCTCATGTGATTCTAGTAGGGGAAATTGAGGTTTGTTCTCATTTGAAATTTGAGGAGGAACCAGTACAAATTATTGATCACAATGTGAAAGTGTTAAAAAGGAATCAAGTTTCGCTTGTGAAAGTGATGTGGAGAAATCATGGTTTGAGAGAGGTAACATGGGAACTTGAAGATACGATGCAGCAACAATACCCTCTCCTATTTTCTTTAGGTAATTTCGAGGACAAAATTTCTTTTAAGGAGGGTAGAGTTGTCACATCCCTTTTTTAAGTAGTTAATTAATTTTTCATTAATTAATTAATTAAGTTAGTTATAAGAGGGTAAGACTTTCAACTACTAATTCTTAAAATTATTTACGCATATTTGGACATAAGAAAGTGTGTCATAAAATGGAAGAGAGCTCATAGCTATCCTTGAGGTCCCTAATTCAAATCCCCTTATGAGCATCCCTTTTGTTTTATTTTTTTTTTTGCACAAATTAAGCATGTGCATAGAGTTGGTCGGCTACCCATTCAAACTTCCCAATTTTGCTTTGATTCTTTTCCTTTTTCAAGGGTCAAACTTGCCTTACGATTGAGCATCAATCCTCCTTTTTACTCCTTGTTTTACTCTATTATTCCCTCACTTTCCTTATACTTTTTCTTGCCAAAAAGCCTTGTGTTGACAAATGCCACCCCCCATGGCCAGCCACACACACCATTGTATAACCCTAACTCCATTTTTTCCATTTTTCCTCCACTTCTTTTCTCTCTAGCCGTTTTATCCTTTAACCACCACAACCGAGACTTCCACAACCACCTTGAGGCCACCTAACCATCAAAAGTCATCGCCTCTTCACACCTTCTCTCCTTCGCCGTGCACCGTCGCGAATCGTCGCAAGCGCCACCATCTTTCTTTGATTTTTCTTCTATTATCTTCTATTCTCCTCTCCTTTTAAAGTGACCAAACCTCCGTTCTTTTGAATAGTCCGCACCATCATACCTCCCTAACCAGACCACTATCGAGCCACCATTGTGCTGCCATCACGGACCGTCGTCGTCATCGATGACCTTTTTCTTCCTTTTTGTTCCTTTTCTCTCTTGGCGGTTAATCTAATGACTAAATTCCATCTCTTCTTTTGCTTATTCAATTATTTGTAGATCATTCAATCATCGATCTTATTTTAATCTCGTTCCTTCGATCATTTCAATTCAAATCAAGTGTAAGTGCAATTGTAAAAAAAAAAAAAACTCCTTGTAAAAATACTATACCTTGGTCGAATGGTATAGGCCTTAAATGGGTTGTATTTTATTTTTGTTTATTTCAAAAATATGATACTAATTCCATCTTATGACATTATGAAGGACCAAACGATCAACCCCCAAGAAATCAATAGTGATTATGTGAGAGTACGAATTCGAATATTCGAAATCAAAAGGGTAAGTGTCAGATTCATTCTAAGATTTGTATCAAGTGTATTACTCAAGTAGATCGTGATAAACACGAAGTGATTATGTGATTAGATTGTAATTGACACTAAGTGCGAAGGGACTACTACAAAGGAGCATATGGTTTCAAAGGTGTGGGATCTTGTCCTTTCCTTAAGTCGTTAAGTTTTTTAAATAAAATAAAATAAATATTTTGTGTGGGTACATAAGTGCTTGTGTGGAGTTAAAAAACTCAAAGATACGTTAAGGAGAGCAAGTAATTTGTCCAACTACCATATGATGTGTAAAATAAGTGATTTGTGATGTATGATTTATGATTGCATCTCATGTTATGTGATTATGGCTAAATTGATTTGTGATATCAAGTATGTTGTCCATATATGCGTATGTTGAGATCCATGTTTTAATATGTGAGATGTATGTTAAAGCATGCCAAAGTCTATGTTAAAATGTGATATTTGAGCATGCAAAATGCAAAAAATGTGATAAGTGATAATCATATGTTAAAATGGTCATATCGCATGCATGGGGTGGGTTTATGAAAGGAATAAGTAATGTGGCAGTTTAACTGCAAAACTATATGGTCGTTTTGGAAAAAATATGTGGTGGTTTGTCCACAATGTGATCATGTGACTATGTGGCCACTATCAACAATTATGTGGTGATTTATTCACAATGTGCTATGTGACAGTCTATTAGTATCTAAGTGGTGGCTTGTCCATAAATTGGTGTGTTATTGAATGGACGAGTTCTGGGGAACACAATATTGGTGTGTAGCGGAGATGGGTAGGAAATTCTATCAATTTGCATTATGCATAAGCATCCCATGTGTTAATTGTGATAAAGTTGATGATTTGTGATATACGTGAAATATGCGAAATATGTGATTATGTTGTGTGATGAGTTATGCTAAGTGTTGAACTGTATGTTTGATCTCACATTGAGTCTTCAAAAGCTCACCCACGATATTATGTGTCTCAAGTAATCCTCGTGATTAGGGTTCAGATTCAGATTCTGGAGAGGCTTTCAGTAATAAAATGTTTTCGTGGATATGGATTGTGGACATTATCTGGGGCTTTTATAAACTCTTCGAAATAATTTTGGACTTTGACTGGGATTTGTTTTAGCATTTTTTATGTTGGGATTTTATGTTTAAATTATGAACTGTGGCATGACGACATTTTTGGAATGATGTGGTATTATGAATGAATTTTCATATGTGATAATTTGCAATCAAACGACGAACGTTTTAAAGTTATATTTAACCGTTGCAAATAAGTGTTGTTTTTAAAACTAAGTGACTATTTAAATGATCTTTAAATAAAAAAGAACACGTAAATCTATATCGAAATATTTCAAGTGGTTTTACAAAATCAAATGTTCTTAAGACTAGTGAATGTTTCTCCAAAAACGCTTTGGCCTTATTCAAGGCCCATGTGATTGCTCAAATTGGACCATAGCGTCTAGGCTCAGTTTAAGGAGTTACACAATTTATAAATCAAACTCCTCTTATGTGTGGTATTCTTTATCTAGAATTTGGGAAAGCTTTCGAAATAGCATTTGTTGGAGTATTAGTGATGGATAGACGGCTAATTTCCTGAATGATTGTTAAAATCCCAAGGTAGGGTCACTTAGAGATCATGTGCTAGATGGATTGATCTTCTCCAATTATCTTAAGGTAGCTGATTTGGTAAACCCAAATGGCAATTGGAACTAGACTATATTGAAGAACTGTTTTACCAAGGAAGTTTTGGAGTACATTGCAAGGTGCCCTCCTCCTCATGTTAAGTTAGGTGTTGATGGCTGCCTATGGGAATTGAATGGAAATGACAAATTTTTAGTTAAGATTGCGTATAATAGTCTAGTTGCAATGGATGATATGTCTGATAATGAAGATTGGAGTGTTGTTTGGGAGAATGACTTACCATTGAGAATTAAGCATTTTACGTGATTGGTGATGCATCAAAAACTTCAAACGAATGAAGAAAGGGCTAGGAGGAATCTGACAAATGATGTCAGACGTGCAATATATGGAGCGACACAAGAATCCATACTCCATGTTTTGAGGGACTTCCATGGTGTGAATGTTGTGTGGAATCAGGTGATCTCTCAAAATTATTTATCTTATTTCTTTTCATAAGATTTGTCTAGTTGGATTAAATTGAACATGAAAGGTGAGATGAAATTTCAAAATGTTAGTGTTGATTCCAGTATAAATTTTGTTGTCTTATGTTGGCTACTGTGGATGAATAGAAATATGTCTATTTTCCAATAGGACAGCAGCACTGCTGAGAAGTTAATCTGTAGCTTAGAGAATTTTGCTAGCACGATCAAAGATGTTGTTGCAAACAAAGATAGATTGAGACTAGGTTAAGCTGTGTGGATTAAATGTTGTCCGCCTAGTTCTGGTCGGGTTAAAATAAACATTGATGGAGCTTCCAACAAATATGGTAACAGATTAGCGCAGCTGTAGAAGTGATACGAGATTCACACGACACTTGGGTGGTAGGATTTAGAAGGTTTATTGGCCGAGGAAAATGTGGTTAACTTAGAATTATGGGTTACCCTACTTGGGCTAGAAATAGCTTGGATTAGAAACTACACCAACGTACTCATGGCGAGTGATTGTTTGATATCTATTGAATTGATAAATGAGAGCAACACGGATCGTTCTTCTTCTACGCTTATTAGGAAAATCAACGAAGCAACAAGGCACATCCAAATGGTTAAATTCCAATATGTTCCAAGAGAAGGTAATATAGTGGCGGATTGGCTAATTAAAACTTGTACTTGTGAGGATGTTGAACTCAGAATCATTGATTTCCCTAACTTTCATGTTAGAAAACTACTGCTAGAGGATAAAATTTGTACCTTCCATGTAAGATATTATTGATTAAGGTTGTTTATTTGCCTTTTTTTCTTATAGAAAATTTAAATTTTATCCCTTCATAGTGTCAAGCAATTTATTATTATAATATTAAAATTAATTAATTTAATTAATCTAATATTATTCTAGATTTTAATATTTATTTTATTTTCTAGATTATCCTTAACAAAATAAACTCAAATAATTCATATTTAATAATTTTCTACAAAACTTAAAACTTATTTTGATTACATAATCTCGAATCTTTCATATAAAGCTAAAAGAAAACAAAAATTACTTGCAATTAATTAAATTAATTGCTTGTTATTCGTTTAGATAAAAAAGTGTTAAAATTTTTTGAGTCTTTGTTTGGCACGAAAGATAAAATTAATTAATTGAAATGATTTATCATTGCTTTTATCTTAGCACGAAAGATAAAATTAATTAATTAATTAATGGAACTACCGGCGAAAATGATTGGATGGAAGAAGATATGGCGGCAGGAGTAGGAACCATCGGATGTTGGTGGAGATGATGAGATGTTGGAGGAAGGAAGACCACAAGTACTTTCTTTTCGGGAAGCTGTTATGAATTCGAACTCTAAGAATGTGATAATGGAAGATAAGTGGGATGAGGATGACTTGAAACTCAATGAGGGAGATGTTCAAAAATGCATGGTTGACGGTGTTCCGACACTTGACTTCTCAGACAAAGTGTATGGACTCTTAGATGAGAGTATGTCAAAAACTCTCATCATCAAGCTTGTCGAAAGGAAAATCAGGTATAACGCCCTATGGAATAAAGTTTGTTCGCTATGGAAACTATCCAAGAGATTTCAATTGATGGACATCAAAAACGATTATTATCTTGCTAAATTTGAATCTGAGTTGGATTATAGCAATGTTTTATCTAAGGGCCCTGGGTCATATTCGATCATTATATGACAGTTCAACCATGGACAACAAATTTCTCAACTCTCGAAACTTTTCCTCAATGTGTAGTGACTTGGGTTCATATCCCAGGGTTATCAGGTGCTTTTTACAAACTACAGGAGATTGGAAGCTTGGTCGAAAAACTGGTGAAAATTGACTTACAAACGGATAGAGGGCAACGGGTCAATTCGCTCAATTTGCTGTCCAAATTAATTTAGATGAGCCTCTGATTTCAAAGGTACGTATAGCGAACAGATTACACAGGATTGAGTATGAAGCCTTGCCATCAATATGCTTCAAGTGTGAAAGGTACGGGCACATGAAGGATGGTTGCCATCAAACTACTTTGGGAGAAAACTTGGAAGAAGAACGACATAATGGGCAGGAACACAAGGATTCCATGGTGAGTAAGGAGGAAGGGAAGGTGCAAGAAAAAATTGAAAAGGAAAATTTTGGAGAATGGATGGTGGTGGAATGACGATAAAGATGACAGTCGAAGCAGCGAGAAATTGGGGCTGAAGTTATTTCAAGAAAGAATTGGGCAGGTTCTCACTTTAATTCTTTTTCCTTATTAGATGAGAATTTTGATGAGGGAAGTAGAGGAATTCCTTTGTTTTTCAGCAGAAAATTGATACAGGTTATAACATTGTTAATATTGTCATATGCTTTGTTGGGAATATTTGTGTTGCGTCTTATAAACAGGGGCAAGTGTCATCTACTTGCAAAGGGGATATGAAGTGGATACCTCCTGATCTGATTGGATTAAAATTAATTTCGATAGAGCAGCTGATAGAGAAGGGAAATGGGTAGCAACTGGTGGTGTTCTTCACAGCTCAGATGGAGAATGGCTCGCTGGCTACCAGAGGTTTTTAGGTAAAGGGTCGGCCTTAGACTTGAAGTTCTGGGCGATACTCCATGGACTACAACTCGCATAGCATCGAGGATGCTCGAGAGTGGTAATTGAAAGTAACAGTACAGAGGCTCTGAGAATGATAACCAAATGCTCAAGTGGAGATCCTTCGATTATGATTGTGAAGAAAATTATTCGTATGACCCGTTGTTTCGATAACTTAAATTTTATCTTATCAAAAGGGATAAGAATGCAATTATAGACTGGTTGGCTCGTGATTGCAATATGGTGGATATTGATATTTGTATTATTGACATTCCTAATTCTTATATTTGTAGTTTGTTGTTTAAAGACTCTTTAGGAATTTCTAAAGTTTAATTATGAATAAAAGGCATTGAAATACCTCTTTACCTATAAAAAAATCAAGATTATATAATTAATTTAATTAATTTTGATTTTGTAATAATAAATGACAAACACTATAAGGGATAAAAATTTATTTAACTGATTTTGATATTTTAAATTTTAAAATTTTAATACTAAAAGAAGAAATGAAATTTAGAACTTTAAAAGGGAGTAAACAATTATATTTGACAATTTTTTTAAAACATTATTTTAATTTTACCACTTTTTCGCTTTAATATATAATGGTTTTTTTAACTCAATCAATACTTTAAAAAAACTTTTTTTTGGGTAACTAAAATAAAAAGAACCTAAAAGTAAGGGATTAAATCGATAGTATAAACATGATGTTGCATTTACAATCAACTGGTTGTTAAAATTTTACAGCTTGAGTATTTAAAATGAAAACACATTAAAAATTGAGCAACAAAAGTACCAAAATTCCATTTTGAGAAATCAAAATAAAAATGAAAACCATTTTAATATCATATCAACAAAGTCAACCATGTGAAACCAATGAACCGACCTCAGATTACTGTGAAAGATGAAAACCATTAATGCAATTATGGACGCAGTTTTCACCAAAGGTTTTGATTGATATTTTCAAAAAAGTAAAAGAGCTTTTCATTTTTCACACTTTCATACTCTTAAACCTAAATTAAATATAATACTATATGAAGACTATAAATGCTATTTCGAACAAGGTTTTGCAGTTAAGATATGGTGAGTTGAAAATGGAAAAGGATAGTATATATATGATTTTGCTTTCGACCAAAATGTGTTTGGCATCAAAAACCAATAGAAATGTTACTTCACCTTCTTTTCTCCACTAAATTTTCTGGCAGCTTCACTTAATACCAGGAGAGACATTCCTACAAGAAGATTACAAAGATAACATACCACATTTAAGTAACTTAGAAAATAGATATACGGTGGATTAGAATCGCAGCTTGCCAAGTGGAATACTCTTCTTAACCCTCGCAGCTGGCAAGTTGTAGGCAGCTTCCAAGATATAATCTCAATCCTATACCTTGGGTGAATTACAATAGTTATGTTAGAAACAAAAAGAGACAGCTTCTCTAATCCTTCCTCAACCTCAATCCAAGGATATCTTCTATTATATATATAAACAGGGAAAGATCCACTTCTAGACCTACAAAACTAAAATGGTTTACATTTTTTCCGTAACTTTTTATACCATTAATATTTTAACAATTCATCAGTTGAATTTATTAATATATTTGTACTTATCATGCATGTAAATTTTTAATCGATATGATATCTCTATCTTATTAATCTAAAATAGTGTCTATATATATATTTAACGATTAAAATTCTTTTTAAATAAAATGAATAATTTAATATTTTTAATTTATTCCAAATTTGACATATATGATTTACATGAATGGAAAATGAAATATGACAGTTGGATCATTAAAATATTAATCGTATAAAAAGTTACCGAATGCTATAAAATCACTTAAGTTTCAAACCGAAATAAGTGAATCCCTCCCCTATATATATATATATATTAAAATGTACAAAATGAAAATTAGAGGACAAGGATATTGTAGAGTATTATTACCAAGATAACGGTAGATTCCTTCATCTATGATGCCTTCTCTTAGACTTGACACGCTTATGAAATACCCATTTAACCACCAGAAAAAAAACAAGAGCCACCTCTGCTACTGTTATCATCTTCAAACCTAGATTCATCAGCTCCAATTTTGTCATTTAAAATGAGAAAAGCAAATCACATAAACAAATACAAGCACAATTATTGAGATTTATAAGCCCAACAAAATATTTCTACTAATCACTAGTTCATCTTGTTTCTATGTTGGACTCAATTCTTAGTTTTCACCATCAAAATACAAGTAGGTAAGGAAAGGAAGATTCATTGTCATGCCACCCAATTCTTAATGTGCTATATATACTGCATTCAGTAAGCAAATGAGAAATCTCGTTAATACTCATGTCTTACTGGTTGTTTTTTACCATGTCATGCATATGCGTGTCCGTTTATTCATTGTCTAGTTTACTACCTCAACTATAATAAATTTGACAACTAAAGTTTGAAAATTTACAATTATGTATCAAACTTGCTTTTCATAAAGACAATAAGAATGCACCAATTCTAAATATGCCACCAGATTTTACATTTTTTCTCCTTTCTAAAATGATAAGAAAATATGGAAATTTAAAAATATGCTTCCTATCAAATCTTAGTTTCAAAATTAAGAACAAAAAAATTATGAAAATTGAAAAATAAAATAAAATTATTTTATTAGTTTTTCTAAGTTAATAAAGTATGAAAAAAAATTATTGTAGTTTTTCCAAGACAAGTAATATATGGATGTCAAATGTCTTTGTGGGCATGACAAGAAGTTAAAAGCGCCAAAGATGGAAAGAAAAGAAATAACTTTATTTTAGTGACATTCCTAAATAGAATAACTTATTTAGGAAGTATATTATTGCAATTAAAAGTAAATTTTAGTTTCTTTAATTATAGTTTCTTATTCTCCAAGTTAATTTCAGTTTCTTAGTCAATTACTTATTCTCCAAGCTAATTTCATTTTCTTAATCTATAAGAACAGAACCCTGTGTAAACTCTATATAAGGGACCAATTCTAAATATACAAAAATCATTTCAATTTATAGAGGTTTAAGACTATATAACGAGTTCAAGATTAGGAGCGCCTTTCTGTGAGTACCATATCTTATTAATCATGAGTTCTTCACGAGGTAGGAATTGGAAAGGACTAAAGCTTTAACAATCAAAGCAAGTTTTTCTGTGAATAGCCCAGTGACTCCTAACCCTATCCATAACCCATGAACTTAACAAACAAACATTTGAAGTGAGAATTATAAGGCAAACAACCTATTCATAGCCAAAGTAGTGTCATAAATTACGTTCAATACCTGAAAGTGTCTGAATCAAGTCTTCTAATTTAATTCCAATTTTCATTTCCTTCAATTTAGTAGAGTGCAGATGAGTAGTTGTAGAAACATAATTTTCAGTTTTGTACTCGACATTACCACCCATGATGCATGTGTTGGGACACGGGATGCTACCATCATACTCATCACTTCCATCACAGCAATCTGAAAGATGAAGCATATATTTAAACAAAACAAAAAGGGCAACTCTTGCCAAGGATGATTTATATTAGGCTCAAAATCATAGAATTCAACACAACACTTTAGTTCAAAATCTAACATGCAAAACCAGACCATGAAAATGACAAGTTTGAAGGAATAAAGACCTTAAATATGTTGTGAGGCAATAAGACTAGATAGTGGTATAATGCTTTAATAACAAAGGGCATGGAGTCAGAAACCAGTTTTCCGTTGCAAAATCGGTCCTTTATACGAAATAAAAAAGAATGAGAATAAAAGGCATGCAAAGATGCCATCCTAGGTATTCTTTCTTTGCCACATTAGAATACTAACTATTACGGCAGCATACACCACCGTGGAACACCCCAAATAAAAATAAAAATAAAATAAAATAAAAACCCTCTCTCATTATCAAGACCCTTAGCTATCCTAGTCCATGGAAAAAGAAACATTTGCTGAACCATTGCTAGTTTCCTTCTTGAAACACCAATACTCACCACAACAGATCTTAAACAAAGATAAAAGAAAAACAACAGATTCAAATAATACTCACCACAAAAATGATCATTAACTTGAGAAGAAAAAATGAACTGAGGTATACTTCCTACATTCCTACAATAAAATTTGCCTGCTGGGCAAGCTGAAGTCCCTGCACAAACAATAAAAGGCAGCCAATGGACTAAGCAAGTCAAAATAAAATACTAGAAAAGAAAAGGAATACGTAATCTTAAAAGGAATTAATCACTCCTCGCAGAAAAGATTTAACCAATGTACTTGCCATATTAATGCAAATAATCAAGAAATTAAATCAAATGCAATATAATGGCAGGTAGAACTTCGTACTCTGTGTATCTTCCCGGCTACAGCATAAAAAATGATGAAATTTTAATTATAGCGCAAAAATAATACATTTAGTACACCTTTTGAGAAAAGATAGACTCAAATTATGAACCTGAAAGCCCATAAATTTTCAGCAAGCTTTGTGCACCATTTGAAAGAGAAACAGCAAAAAAATAACTACGGGAAACACTAGTTACAGAATTGTTCATGGACCTACAGTTTCAGACAAAAATGATCCATATATTTACAAGTTTGCATACGGTCCTTGCAGATCAGTTAAATATCGAGTGGACTTGATATAAGTTTCGCCTTTGAACTAATCTTTAAAGGCCTCATGCCCACTCAGGGTTTTGTTTAAAACATATAAGATTCAGAAGCAATTACAAATGAAGTTAGGGATGGAAGGAAACAAGAGGGTCAAAGCCTAGCAGCTGAATTAAACAGTAAGAGGAATAAATTCGATTCCAGTAGAAGAGAATACCAGGCTCATCGGTGCCGTCAAGGCAGTCACAGAAGTTATCGTTAAGACGGTCTCTGGTAAATGATTTGGACCCATCCTTACACTTGATAACCTCCGCAGCAAAATACTTGGCATCTATTCATTTATTAACAAATTCAATTAAATTAATAATAACAAAATGGTGAAATGAGTTCGGAAATTGGATACCTAATGGGTGGATACCGAGAGGAGATTTAGAAGAAGAAACAAGCAAAACAAAAAAGGAGAAGGCAGCAAAACAAACGGGGACACTGTGTTTTAAACATGGCCACCGCCATATCTCCATTTTCCCCGCTCTTCCTTTTCTGGAATACAAACTGTTCCATCAAATGGTTTCTGGGCTTTCTTTGTAGCCTCAATTCTTTTCTAGTCTTTCAGCCATGACTTGACCCAATAATTAATATTTCTGATTAAATTGATGTCATGAGTCAATCAGATAAATTAATTAAGAAAATTAAAAAATATTTTTTTTGTAATTAAAATATATTTTAAGGTATTTAATCTTTTTATTTTTTAAAAAAATCAATAAAAATTGTATATTATTGGATTTGAACTCATTCTACTTATGTCAATAAAACATTAATTTTATCTCTAAGCCAATGTTTTATCTTAAGTTATTTTGTAAATTTTAATTTTATTATGCACATTTTATTAACTCTCTCGATTGTATTTTTATACTATTATTTAAGCCATTGCTTATGTAGGTGTCACGAGTCAATCGGATACCAATTCGATTAGAGAAATTACGAGAATATCTTTCCATAATTAACATGCACCAAAATGCATGACCTAAAGGCAATATAAAGTGCACATAAGTATGAAACCTTCACCACACCAAAGGGCACCAAAATGTCAAGCCCAAAGGCAATAGAACTCTAACACATTATAAACCCTAATTGGCATGACAATAGTATCCTTACTATTTCACTAAGCTTACAAAGATACTTATATTCACAATTAGCATATTTAACCCAATTCAGTGTGAGAATTTGTAGACTTACAACAAGGGATAAAACCCATAGAGTGTAAGTGGATTTATAGGAAGAAAAGAAATATGGATGGAAAAGTGAAAACTTATAAGACCAGACTTGTAGCAAAAGGTTATACTTAGAAAAAATGTATCGATTACAAAGAAACCTTCTCTTAGATTGTCATGCTCAAGTCAATCCGTATATTGTTATCTATTGTAGTAGCTCTCAACTACGAGATCTAAAAAATGGATGTCAAGACAACGTTATTGAACAACTATCTTGAAGAGAGCATTTATATGATGCAATCCACCATGTATATAGCTAAAAGAAATGAGCATAAAGTTTGCAAATTGTTTAGATCTATATATGGACTTAAGCAAGCATCCTACTCATGGAATCAAATATTTGATGAAGACAACAAAACTTTTAGATTTGAGCAAAACATAGATGATCCTTGTGTTTATAAACGTATTAGGGATGCAAATGTGGTCTTTCTCATTCTATATGTCGATAACATTCTACTCATTAGGAATGATGTAGGGACATTGTCATCAATGAAACTGTGGTTAACTCAACAGTTTAGCATGAAGGACTTGGGAGAAGCTAATTTTATTTTATTTCCAAACCGTCCTAAGCTTTAAAAAGTTACATGTCACACCTAGATATCTTTAAGAACCCAAATAGGAAGGAAATTTGGGACTTAATTGAATGTACGGTAGATTGGAAAACTCTACTAGGAATTTTGGGAAAATTTGTGAACCGACGAGCAAATAGTTGAGTTCTAATTCTGGTTTGGTTAGGATGAAACCAGTTAGTTCCATAATGGGAGACATAATGATTTTTGGCGATTGGCTAGGAGGGTTTGGGAGACCATGTATAGGAGTTATATATATAGGTGAAAGAGGACGTATTGGCAAGAGAGAAAAATCCTCTTTAATTCAGTTTTTAAATTTCTTTCTTTTTTTTTCTTTGTCTTCTTCAATTGCTTTGGAGAAGAAGAGAATTTAGGAGAGCTTTGCATGGAGGCGTGGTCGTGAGAAACAAAGGCTGAAAGTAGAGAAATTGAGTATCAAGTAAGCTTTCTTATCCTTCGGTGCTCCAGAATTCGTGGAAGGGGAAAGAAAGGGCTCTTGATAAGTTTCTGTAAATTGGATTCTAGGTTTTAATGTAACATTTGACTATCTTTATTCACCCAAAAATTTAGGAAAAGTTAGGATTAAATCGAATGGATTAGCAAATTGTCAAACCCCATCGAGAAATTCAAGAATTTTAGTGGCTGAATTATGATTAGTTAGATTCCAATTCCAGTTTGGTTAGCTTGGAACTAACTGGTTCCATAGTGGGAGACAACATGATTAAGAATGAATGGTTGAAATAGCCGGTGAGTACCGTGCCAAATGGGTATTTATACATATATATTGGTGTAAGAGGAGACAAAATTTTCTTAATTCTGTTTACAGATCTTTTCCTCTCCACAACATTATCTTTTTCAGTTATTCTAAAGAAGAAGGGAATGCAACTGTAGAAAGGTTTGTATATTGCAACAGCTGCGTGGATTGAAGGCTGGTGGTAAAATAATTGAGGAATTGGTAAGCTTCCTAATCTCCCTATACTTATGGATTGAAGAAAGAAGTAGAGTAAGGCTTTCAAAGACTTTGTATAAATGAAGATTCTGTGTTTATAAGGGTTGAACACCTTTAGTTTAACGGATAAATGGTTGTCATGCTTAACGGCCAAGACAAGGGAGGCTCTGACATTCGGACAAGCTAAGTTGAAATGGATAAGGAAACGAGGTGAGTTTCTGCACCTTGCCTCTTGACAAATAAACGTTGTTGTGTGACCTTACTAATTATGTGTTGACTATTTAGTAGTAGGTATATTGTATTATATGCATGTTATGGGAGGGAAATATTAAGGGGTTAGACGAAGCTAGGTTTGGGAACAGAGGAGATTCTGTTAGATACCGTCATACATTGTTATTGAGTGCACCCGAGATGTTTGAAACTCTGGGCCTTATGGAGAGAACACTGTGGTGCTCGAGCATCAAGATTAGGATGGCAAATTAAGGAGTACGGTAAAAGGAAAACTTGAAATTTCGTTACGATTCCTCCATCCAGGATTGCTAGGAGCAAATCGCGATGTGCAAAACTCTGGGCCTTGTAGTCGGGGGACACTTCTGTGTTCGAGTGTCATGTCCTGAAATTGGGTCAAAATGTTTCAAGGGTAAATTAGGAATTATGGTTTGAAATGAGTTCTAAAATTCAAAATGTAGTAGCCTAAAAGTGTCTTCGTCTATGGCTTTTGAAAAATTAAATAAATTTATAAAAATAATGTGGAAAAGACTTTCAATTTTAAAAAAGATGACTGTTTTGTATAAGAGTTTAATTTAGGAGTAGCCTAGAGGCAATTATACCAAGTTTTAAAGTCAGCCTATTTTTCGCTTTTTTAACCTACTACTGACGTGAATAAAGAAAACCCTCAAAACCCTTTTCTTTGTGTAGTGCATTGGAGAGGAAAATCCTCAAATACTCTTCACTTATTTTATCTTCCAACATCAATCCCTTTGATTTCTATCATCTTCCAAGTATTAAACTTATCTAGAATTCCATAAAAAGCTTCAAATACACCATTGTTTTAACTATTGCTCAACTTTTGAGTTTTCATAATTTTTAATCAAAAATTCGTTTCTCTATCAACTAAGGTAATGTTTCATTTTCTTATTAGTTTTTTTATGATATCTAGCCTTTTGAATTGAGTTTTTATCTATTGAATTAAAAGTTCTGAATAAATACCGAAAATCGAGTCATTAATGGTGAAATTCGGGATTTTATATGAAATAAAATTTTCAAAGTGTCTTTCAACTTGTTTTGACATGATTAGAAGGTTTCTAAACTTTCCCTAAAGTTTCGTTAAAGGATTCTAAGTTTTATTAAGTTTTCATGAAAAATGGCTATTTTACGTCGAAATTTTGAGACCATGAATTTGTGTAATTTTGTGTAGTTTGAAGGTAGATAATCATTCATAAATGAATAATTAAATGATTGGAATTAGTCTTAGGTAAAGGGAATGAGTAGAGATTGAGATTTTTGGCTTCCAGCTAAGCTAGTCGAAAATTTATGTTCCAAGAGTACTAGCTTAGGCTTGTGTTTTTGGTTGATTTAGGAGTTCCTATGGCTGATTTTAATTATGTTTATTGTTTGTTTAACTTTGGTGAAGATTCGAAACCATTGGAGCCTTCGACAACCAAGGCGAAGGGCAAGGAAAAGCTACTTTAAGCTTTTGGTGACTAGGCGAAAGCGTGAAAGGTGAGTGTCTGGAATCATTGCTTGTAGACACAATTCATAATGTTAAAGGGGAGCTTAGGAGTATCCTAAACCCTTATCCTAAGTTTTGAGTATAAGCTTTCTTTTCCCCTCGTTATTTTTGTGTGATATGTGATTATGCGATGTGGATTGTGTATTGTGATGTGGTATTGTGATATGAGATATATGCTTGAGATTACTATTGTGGAAAATATTATTGTGGGCATATTAAACATGTCAAATAACAGTGATAATATTGTGCTAATAATGAAATATGCAGTGAAAGTGTGTAGAAAATCGATAAGTACATATGTGTTGAATTGTGGAATGTGATGCTAATATGACAGATAATGTAAGTGAATAGTTGTGTGTGATATGTGATAATTTGATTTTAATGCAAAAATATGTGGCGGATATGTGATGGCTCAATGAGCATAGTTGTGGCACTTAAAGTGCAATTAAATGTGAACCTGACAAGCATGCTTTGTATACAAGTTTGTGATGTAAATTGATGATTATGAGCAGTGATTATGTGCATTAAAACAATAATTAAATATGTGTAATTGTGGATATTTTAGCCTTGTGATCTCTTGAAACTGTTGGATATAATTGACATTCCATAATATTGTGAGTACTCACCTTTGTGTTTTGTGATTTAGGCGCTAAGGCCCCGAGACATTTTGGATAGATAAGGGAATGTCAAGCTAGGCTCCATTCATCGAGACATGTTGGTGTGTTGGAGAGTGTTAGCTTTATGCTACGCTTATGGGATATGTTAAACTCTTTGAGTCATTGGTGTGTTGGAGAATGTTAGCTTTATGCTACGCTTATGGAATATGTTAGACTTTTTGAGTCATTGGTGTGATGGAGATCCATGTATTCAATGTGTGGTGATAGAGCCTACTTTTATGTTTCATGTTTCTAAGTTGTCAAATTATCATTAATTGATTAATACATGAAAATGTTGTATGTAAATGCGTGTGAATATATAAGCTAGACTTGTGGGACATTAAAACATGAATATGTTGTCTTGTCGTGATGAATCATCGTTAAATGAATTATATATGTAAACGAGCTGAGTGTAATTGCATGTGAGAGAAGATGCTAGTCTTATTATTTAATGAAGTGTGAACATGTTATTGACTTGGTTAGAATATGGTTGTGAATTTGTTGTAGTATGCTCTTGTTTAACCTTTGATGTTGTGTATACTTTATGGTTATTCCGACATTCAATGAGCTTGTTTAAGCTCACACAGTCTTTTCTAAAACATTGTAGATAGTTAGTGTTTCCAGTGTGGGCGGTGCAGAATTCCAAGGAAGCGATCCAAACTAGACTTAGTTTTTGAGTAGGTGAATTCATATTATTCTTGAATTTTGGGAATAAGGAAATATGGTAGAATTATTTATTGTTTATTATTATTATTATTATTATTATTATTATTATGTTTTAAATGGTTGTTGATTTTAGATACTTGAGACTTTATGGATGTTAAATATTGTTGATTTGATTTTGCTTTAGTTAGAGTTATAGTTGATACTATGAACTATAAGTATGGTTATTTTGATGATAAGTATTGAGATTGTAGATGCATGTTGAAGTGGTTAATGTTTCAATGCGATAAATGTCGTATTTTGTTGTATATTTTGCTGAATTATGAAGAGGTACCGATAATTAAGGCATATGTATTGTTACCTACGTGATTTAGACGGTGTCGCGACATCAAAGGCAGTATGCTTGATCTTGGTTTAGCTCCAAGGGTGTGTCGCGGCATCCAATATCTATGTCGCTACATTAAAGGCAATCTTGGAATATGTGTGAAGCTCCAATATTTGATGTAGCATCCTGTTACACAGGTTCAGAGTTCAAGCTGGGTATAAGGTGTTACATTGAGCATCAAGGTTGATGAAAGATAAGATGATATTGACGATTATTAGGTTCTATAGAGCAGCACCATGACGGTGGTCAGCTAGCTCCATGGGCGACACCATGATGGCGATTAGTTCCTTCGGGGTGACACCACAAAGAGGTGTAAGGTGTAAGATCATAGCTCGACTATGGCATCCAATGGAGACAGTAAACATGAGAATTGAGAGGTGTAAGGCCATAGATTGACTATGGTAACCAATAAAGTTCGTCAGAACAGTAAACACGAGGGAGTCCGTCAAGATAGTAAAAACACGAGGTAGTCCATCGAGACATTAAACATGAGGTAGTCCGCCAGGAGGTAAGTCATAGGGGTCACTATTGGAAAGTCCACTGCTCATGAGGGATGTCAAGGGATTTAAGAAAATGTACAGGGTGACCGATGCAATAAGTCACTAGAATAAATGAACGTAATGTGTATGAAAGAATCAATTCATCGAGATAACTAGAGGAAAATTAGTCAAAGGCTATGACAAATGAGGTCAATATGATATCTCAACCCAGCTAGGGTGAGTAGAGAAAGAGGCTCCTTAGATAAGAAGGCGTACGAGAGGTGCAACAAGATGAGGTCGCCAAATACGAGTGGTAGCCAAAAGTTCATCAGGACTATAAAATGCAAAAATGCCCTGAATGGATGATAGACTATGTCACACCCCAAAATTGGGCCTAAAAGTTTCAAGGGTATTTTAAGAATTTTAGCTCATACGTGCTCGAAATTTCGTGGCATGGTAAATCGGTAATAATTTTGAATATGACTTAGAAAATTAAATAAAATTTTAAAAATGACAAGACATTTAATTTGTAATTAAGGACTCATTTGTAAAAGAGTCAAAATTGTGAGTTTTTATGAAGTAATTAACAAAAAATTTTAAATTTAACCTAAAACCCCCCTTTCCTCAATTTAATTCACGATAGAAAAACTCCCCACAAAGCTCTTACCGTCCATTGCTCTCCCAAGACTCTCCCACTCAATTTTAATCTTCGAATCCTAATCCTTTTTGAATTCCAACATCCTTTGAGTCGTAAATCTCCATTGAAGCCAAGAAAAATACCAAAAAAATCTCATTAATTTCACTATCTTCCTCATGTGTGGGCTTTCTCGGATTTGTGTCAAAGTCCATTTTTCTTCCATCGAAGGTAACTATTCATCTTTCTATTAGTTTTAAATGTTATCTAGACTTTTAAATCAAATTTATGGCCATTAAAACACATGTTTTAAATAAAATTTGAAAATTGGGTCGTTAATGGTGGATTTTGGGGTTTTGGATAAAAACTAGTTCTAAAGTGTTTTTCAACTTGTTTTAACATGATTAGAAGGTTTCTAAAATTACTTTGAAGTTTCGTCAAAGATTTCTTGAGTTTTAATGAATTTTCGTCATAATGGCCATTATATGTCGAAAAATTTCGATACATTAAAACGTGTAATTTTGTATAGTTTAAAGGTTGGAAATTAGTCGTAGATAAATATGTAAATGAATGTAATTCATTTCATGTGAAATGATTAAAAATAGACCAAAATATTAGAATTTTAAGTTTTTTATGTCGAAGGTTTCGGTTAAAAGGAACGTAGCTTAGGCTATTGCTTTTCACTATTTAAGGTAAGTTATTAATTGATTGCTGGTTGTCTATTTGTGTGGTTTGTCTTCTTAAAGAGTCGAAGTCAAAAAGACCTTTAAAGAGTAGAGACAAAGGTAAAGAAAAGCTTATTTAAGCTTTCGGCTTTTCGACAAAAGCATATTTTGGTGAATGTTCAGAATCGCTACTTGTAAACACAATCCAATGCATTGTTTGGGAATTTAGGAGTACTCTAAATTCTGAGTGTATGCTTTCTTGTACTCATATTTAACTTGTGAATTATGTGCCTGGGCTATTATGTAAATAGGGATTGAGATGAGATGTTATTACATGTGTTATGTGTTCATGATTTCTATTGTGAAAGTGTATAAGAAAGCATGTTATAAATGAAAAGTAACAATGATAACTTTGTGCTAATGATGCAAATTTTTAGTAATAACGAGTAGAGTTCAGTAAGTAATATGTGTGGTTAATAACATATATTTTGGCCTTATGTTCTTAAGATCGTTAAATATAGTTAGCATGTGATGGTATTACAAATGACATATATTTTCTCCCTAATTTAGTGCTTTTATTGTCTCTTTTGTATCTCATTTAACATGCATCATAAGCATTTTATAATTAGTTCTTATATTTTCTAATACATTGCTAGTTAGTTTAAACTCTTGTTATTTCTATATATTTTGTACTAATGTCATCGCAAGCAGTTGGTATATTGCATATTAAGATTGCTAGCACAGGAACTCAATTCAAAAGATCAACATTGACAGAATGCAGCCACAAAACTAGCTTGGAATTGGGACCAGAGATGTCGCTACATTGAAGTTAAACCTCAAATGAGTAGAGTTAAGCTGAGTTTACACTAGAAGCACCAGAGCAGGAATATCACAAATGTCGCTGTAATTACAACATCAGAATGCATCTAATAGTACAGCGAAAATCTGTAGATCTTTAAAGAAAACATGTAATATGTGTGAGTGCACAGCTGTACTCTAACTAACTTTGATAGCTGCAAAAAAATCCAAATCTGAATCTGAGAATGAAAGACGAAATCTGTAAATATTTAGGGGTTATAAATGACGAAAAAATGAGGAAAAAGATCATCAAGAACAAGGGGATTAAATTCTAAAAATTCTTCGTGAATCAAATATTTGAGCTGGAATCGGGGAGCTGATGAACCACGTCTGCAACTGCTTCTGACAAGGGGTGCTTGATGCCGAGCAAGAGGAACAAGTAAAGAGTATGCCTAGTAGTCTAGAGATAGTAAGCTTCGTTGTACTCTTTATTTCTTCTAAAACGATGATGGATTCTGTTGATATTAAATGAATACGAGAGTATCTTTTAATATTATATCATTTTGATTTTTATTTTACATTACTTGTCCGCTCATTCTTGGATTTAACCGCTTTAAACACAAAAGTGAAATTGCAGTACATCGACATCGAGAGATGCGATGACAGGTTAGATTAACAAGTGGGTTAGGCGAGAGCTGCTCGGGATTGGGATAGACTCTAGTTACTTGTTCTTGGATACACATCATTGCTCGCATCGAGAGGTGGAGTAGTGCATTTGAGTCAGGATTAAGTACGGAGTTATTGTGAGTAAGAACTCAAAAGGACTTCATTGCTGTGACAATTCATCTACATTTTACCTTGTTGATGCATCCAGCGTTGCAACCTGTAGAATCAGTGAACCATTTCCACCCTTTACACTTGATCACTTTTATATTTCCTTTATTTAAATTTCCATTACTCACACTCAACACTTTTGGATTTATTTTTAGTACATTGACATATAACTTCTAAGATTTGACTTTAATAGAATGATAGTAATGATTAATTTAGTGTGCATAATTGATATAACTGTGCTGACAACTCTATTCACATTATACTGATTTTTCTTCTATTAATTACTTTAACATTAAAACATTGAAAATCATTTCCTTGTGAGATCGATATCTGATAGCTCTGTCTATCAACTATACTTGCATCGACGTGTGTACGCTTGCACAACCATGTGTCGTAAAAGCACCGATCAGCATGTCATAGGATTGTGAGTACTCACCTATATGTACAATGACTTTTGAGCACTGAGGCCTTGGAACATGTTTGGAGGGATAAGGGAACGTGAGCTAAGCTCCAATCAATGGGACATATGAAGGGAAATAAGGAGAGTGTTAACTATATGCTTCACTTTTGGGGATATGTTTGACTCTATGAGTCTTTTGGTGTAAGTGGAGATCTATGTATCCGATGTGTGATGATAGAGCTCACTTTAATGTTTCATAGCTCAAGTGCCAAATTATCTATTAATTTTGTTTGTATATGATGTGCGGTATGCCTAAAAGTAAATGTGGCTATTATGTAAATGGACTGTTAGGTAAAGCATGAGTAAATATGAGATGACATTGAATTTGAATTGTTAAGATTATGCTATATGTTTGTTGGTTAATACTTGATGAGTTGTTTGCATGGTAGTTGTTCTAGGCATTTACTGAGCTTATTGAGCTCACCCCATCCTTTTAATACCATTGCAGATCAGTAATGTTTTGGTGTGGGCGATGTTGTTCTGTGAGGCAATCCAAGCAAGTATTTTCTTTTGTAGGTGTTTAATTATTGATTATGTTTTAGGGAATAAGGCAATGTGGTAGATTTATATTGATTCTTTCCATGATATTATGAATGTTTTTATAGTTTATTGCTTTTAGGATTTATGAGATTTGGTGCTCAGTATATCGCATGGCTACTTGGTTATGATTCGATGTTTTGAACTGATTATATAGACGTTTTGATGATTCTTAGGTGATATAATAGTTGCATGTTGATTTGTAAGTTTGGATGATTGAAATGCTTGTATATATTGTATTTTTCTTGTCTGGAGTAGAGGTATTGATAATCGGGCTTTAAAAAACAACACCTCAATGATTTTCGAAGTGCAGAAAGTCAATTTTGTGAGTCCGTATCCATAATTTATCACGAGTATCGATACTCGGGGTGAAATTATAGATATTTTTTTAGGGTATTGAGTATTTAAAATGAGAAACAGTAAGCTAATTTGGTATTGATTTTCCAAGCGGTATCGATATCACTTTAGAGAATTATCAATACCACTCTATTAGTATTGATACCTATGTGACAATTTTGTTAAAATTTTCCAAGTGATCCTGAAGCATGATAATTTGATGTTATAAGCTCGTTCGAAGTACAACTCGCATGTTCTATTGATAATTAACATATGTTTGTCATAAAACTCGTATGAATGCCATGATAAAAAGATGTTCGCATGAAATTTGATAACTAAATTGATGAATATGTCGTAAGACAGTGGTGTAGCATCCTGTTACTTAGGCTCGACGATCAGGCCAGGTATAGGATGTTACAGACTATGTATGTTTGAAACATATACTTTGATTATTAAAAGTCTAAGTTCAAATAGATAATGTACTGAAAGTTTTACATTGGATATACCTCTTTTACGTGATGTAGCATCATTCCACAACAGTGGAATCATAGCCTTATAAGGGTAAATGTGTTTGATTTGGTGCCCTAAGTGTAGTATTTTTGTCAATATACACTTGTAATTTTTTTCAAAGAAATTGGTTAATAAAATAAATTCATTTATTAAATTAATATAATTTTTAGATTGTCCTCATATTATTTTTGCATGAAAAGCAAAATGAAATCAAATGTTACTCATTGGTTGTCTAATGTTTAAACTAATACTAAACGATATTATGTGGTTGGATCATAATATAAAAAGACAACTTATATTAGTAGACGAACCTAAACATGTCATTAGTCTAATAGAAAATGATCAAACCATTTGAAATACTAATATGTCGTCTATCAAGTCCAATTGGATAGATGCTTTGTCTTGGGCATCAAGTAGATGATTCTCAGAAGATAGAGAAATAGATGAAGCTGACTGGGTTGACAGTACATTGGACTGGACCCAAGAAGAATAGATCTTAAATTTGTTTACAGATTTATTCATTTATGATGTTCATAGTGTGGCATACCTAAATCCTGAGTGGATAATGGACTATATATGTGTGACTCATACACTTTGATGTAAGTAAAAGCCTAAGTTCGAATAGATAAAGAATCGAAAGCCGGCTCGTTGGGTGTACGACTTCCGCAGTATATGGTGTCATTCACAATAGTGGAATTTATAGCCCAAGACATGGGTAAATAATATCTTCTTATTGGCATTACATGGTTAATGAAAAGCAAACGTGTCTACAGATCGTTCATTATTGTGATGAATGACTTGGTTATTATTTCATAGTAACTAATTTTCAATGAAAGAAGATGTAATGGTTACCATGAGATAAAATATGATCATATTGGGAGAACAAATATTATCCCAAAGGGATTAAGGATATCTTATGATGGTAACACACTTATGACAAGGTCATTGGACAAGCGCTGATTGAGTTGCTTTCATAATGGTATGCCGTTTGAGAGAGATCAGTCACGATACTATAGTGGAAGAACTTCGTGATTAAATGAGTTTATAGTTAATAGGCAAAAATCTTAAACTTAATTATAAATCATTTGAGTCTCAATTGCATATGTCTAATCGGTCCCTCTACTAGCTCGTTAGAACTAGAAATGAACAGAAATGGTGAAATAGAGAAATAGGAAACATTTGGAATGATTAAGGTTTTCTCTAAAATAAAAATGAAAATGGAGAAATTAAATCATTTGTAAATGAATGTGATTTTCTCCAAAATGAAAATGACCTAAAAAATGAATTTATGTTTTTCAAATTAAATGAAGTTCAAAAATGAAAATAAATCATTTGGTTATATTGATTTGTTGAATGCGAGAATATTAAATATATTTTCTTGATGTAGTCGAAACTAACTAAAAATATGACTAAGGCAAGTGCACCTATCAATTAATAATATAGTTACGGTGAGCACAGATATCGTTCCCACGAAGACTAAAAGTACTAGCGATAGCTGTCTTTCTATTATCTAACCGATCGAATAAAGTGATTATTTTAAACTAATTTAACTAAATTAATAAACTAAAAGTGCGACAAAGATTAAAGTAAGAAATAATAAGTGTTTTTATACCAAGAAGCAAACAATACCAAGGAAAGACTCCACCTAGATTTCATCTACCATTATAAGTCTGAATTAAGCAATTTATTCACTTAGTATTTTGATCCGTAGAAATCCCTAAATTTTGCTAATATCTCTATTCAAGCATAAAAGCAACTAACTCTAGGTTGATTAATTGAAATTTCTTTCTAATTAAAACCCCTATTATCGCATTAATTCGATATACGGATTCCCCTATTAGATTTGACTCTAATCAGGTAGATTTATGTCGTCCTATTTCTAAGATTGCATGCAACTCCACTCAGTTATGCTAGATTTACTCTTAAACAGGGTCTATTTCTCCTCTGATTTAAGCACATCAAATAAGAATTAATATCTCAAGAATATTAAATCAAGAATTAAGCACACATAATTGAGAACAAAATCTAAGTATTATTGCGTAAAATCATAAATCAAATGACAGAATTCAACCTAAGGTTCATCTCCCCTAGGTATTTAGGAATTTAGTTCATGCTAATTAATGGAAATATCTCAAAGACAATATAACCACAAGATGAAGAAAAACTCATAATAAAATCAAAAGAATTTAGAAAGAGGTCTTCAACCTTTGTGGAGATTTGCTTCAAAGACGGCTTCTATGGTATTTCTTCAATTGTTTCTTTCAATAATCTCTGACGGCTAGGGTTTGGAGAGTGGAGGATTTTACAAAAAAAAATTGGAAGTTCCCTCTCATATCACTTTATCCCCTATTTACAATACATGTAAAAACTCTAGTTGGATCCAAATTAAATTTTAAAAAGATAATTTGAATTAAATCTAAACAAATAATTCCATAATTGGAATCAAATTAAACTCTAAATTATAAAGCCTAAAACATAAATAGAAACAATATAATAATAATAATCCTAAATATTAATCTTAAAAAATAAAGTTTAAATAATAAAGTCTTATGTACAATAAATCTCTTTCTAACTCTTCCACATTCACACTTTTGCCCTAAATTTTCCTTTTTATCTTCGATTTAGTCCATGGTCATGTGTCCAGCTCGTGTGGCTCCTAAAATCTGCTCTTTTTATCCGGTTTTCACTTGTTTTTCTCTCCTTTTGCTCCCAAATGCTTTCCTAAGTATAGAAACATGAATTTAAATGATTATGAACATAAAATTCATTATTTTAAATAGATTAATCATCCAAAAATGCATTAAGAATGAGGCTAAAACATGTTACTTTTGGCACTTATCAAATATCCCCACACTTAAGCATTTGCTTGTCCTCAAGCAAAAATTCTCAACCCACACTCAAGCTAACTTTCTTAATTCTTCATTTTTATCAATAATATTTCAGGATAAATTGCAAATAATCATGCATTGGAAATTCATCTAAAAGAACACTAAAGATTCAAGCAATCTAAGCTACAAAATTTTTAGCACAAAAATATAGGTGTCTCCCCTTATCTAAATAATTACCTTAAATTCAAAATCAACAAGAATTAGTAACCTCACTAAAGATTCACTCAAAGCACTCAAAGTGTTTAAGGTTCATTAAATAAGCTCTTAATTGTCAAACACAAAATGCTATTACCATAAGCTTGCTTGAAAATCAAATCTCCACCACTGTAAAATGACATGACACACCAATCAAGAGGTCTTTTCATGATTGTAATGGGGCTAAGGTTAAGGGTATGAAAAAGACTAGAAGAATTGGTTAAAATCAAGATCAAGTTGATAAATTACCAAACCAAAAAAAAAAAAAAAACAATAAGTTACTGAATTGAAAGAAAATAAATCAACATAAATAATAAAAAAATAAACATGAGCTTTTCAACAATATATGAAACTAATGATTCTAGCTCAAATTTTTTTCTTCTATTTTTTTCTGAATTTTCTTTTTTTTTTTCGAATTTTTTTCATTTTTTCGACTATTTTTTTCTTTTTATAAATAATAAAATTCAGCAATTCAGATAGTGAAATATAGTTAGGCAACTTAATCAAATCAAATCTCGACAAATAAGGAGTCAATAAAGGGGTAAATATACCACAAATATATGGATCATGGGTTAATATTATGGGTTGAATGAATAAAACGATGTTAAACTCAATGGGGTTCACTAAGGGTTAATTTATTAGGTAAGCTTTTTAAATATAAAGGGGGTTAAATCCTAAGTGCCTCTATCATGTCAACATATCAAATCAATAATGTGATTTCAGCATGTATAATCAAAGCAAGTTCTAGAATATCAAATCAAGTTAACATACACACAACCAAAAATAGCATAAGCACGAAATAAAATATATGCTCTATAGGCTCAAAAGCTCACAAAAAAATTATGGTTTTGATGTCAAAACCTGCAATTTTAAAATTTGAAGATAATATTTTAATTCAGGGAGACAACCTAAAATATTTAATTCTGAAGACAACTCATCATGCTTAACTCTCTCATATCCTAAAGATTAAATCATCTAATACATAAAATATTCACAAATCAATCTCAAAACAAAATCAATAAAAATTTCAAACAGCAAAAATTCACTCTAATGGGGTATGAGAAAATTACTTTAGCATAATAAATAATTCAGGGATTTTATCTTAATTAATACACAATCAATCTCCCCACACTTAAAATGTACATTGTTCTCAATGTACAAATAGATATAAGCAGAATAAGATCAATATCATAAAGAGGAAAGGAACTGAAACTTCCCTGAATTAGGATGATTTCATTGGAATTGGAAAAGAAAATACGAATGCAGCGAGTTTAAAGGAAGTGCAATTTTTCGAGCAAACTAAAAAGAAAATAGACAAAGACAAGTCAGAGAGGGAGATAATAACTAAAAAACCCATAAGAATAAAAACCATAAGAATAAAAATAGTGCATAATAAAAATAAAAATGAAAATGAAAATAAATATACTAATTTTTTTTTGAACTTTTTAAATTTTTTTTAAATTTTTTATTTTTTTTTTCAATTTTTTTTAAAAAACATGAAAGTAAAATAAATAAATAAATAAAAATAAAAACACTCGGGTTGCCTCCCGAGAAGCTCTTGTTTAAAGTCTAAGCTTGACTTTCCTGTTTAAGCTCGTAGTTATGGCAGATCATGAAACTGAAGTTCTTCTCTCTTGTTATCAAAATTACCAACACAATAAAATTTGAGACGTTGATTGTTTACCTTGAATGTGTCATAATCAAGATGTGTTACCTCAATTGTACCATAAGGAAAAACGGTTTTTACCACAAAAGGATCTGACCCTATTGACTTGAATTCTGAAGGAAAAATTCACGGATCCGATTTGTCTAATAACACTTTGTCTCCCACTTTAAATATGTTCATCCTCTTCACATGCACTTCATGGTTTTGCATTGGTTCTTCCTTGGGTTTCCTCGGTTTTTCGTTGAACTTCGTCCGCCATTCATCTAGTTCCTCGAGTTGCAACATTCGATCTTCATTTACCACTCGAGTTCTATCACTTTGAATCAAAATTGAATCCATCATGTTTTCATTAGTGATTTCCTACAAAAAGTGTTGAGTCACATGGTTACTAACATTAACGGAATAATTATCATCATTATACTCATTCAGGACTCTAACAAAATCATGTGTTTTAAGAGTAATCTTTTCATCACCTACACAAAGCACAAGTTCACTAGTACCGACATCAATGATAGCTCTAGCAGTGGCTAAAAAGGGTCGACCTAAGATCATAGGTACCTCAACATCCTCATTCATGTCCAATACAACAAAATCAATAAGAATATAAATTTATCCACTTTTACAAGCACATCCTCAATAATACCCCTAGGATATCTAATTGATCTATCAGCTAACTGAATACTCATCCTAATGGGTTTAGGTTCCCCAAGACCAAATTGTTTGAATAGTTTATAAGGCATAACATTTATACTAGCACCCAAATCAGCCAAAGCTTTATCAATATGTGAACTTCCAATGAGACAAGGAATAGTAAAACTCCCTGGATCTTTAAGTTTGTTGGGTAGTTTGTTTTGGAGAATGGTCGAGCAAACTGCATTAAGCTCCATAGTCGACAAGTCGTTTAACTTTCTTTTATTTGTTAATAGCTCCTTTAAGAATTTGACATACTCCGGCATCTGCGAAAGAGCTTCAACAAAAGGTAAGTTAATATGCAATTTTTTAAAAAGTTCAAGAAATTTATCATATGTTTCTTCTCTATGGTCTCTCTTCAATGCTTTTGGATACGAAATTCGAGGTTTGTATTCTCTAAGCATCGGCTTATGCTCTTTCTTGTTTTCCTCAGCCTCATTAATTTTCACAATAACTTCTAGCTTCGGCTTCTATTCAGGCTCGACTAACCCTTCCACGTTTTCAACAGTGATTGCATGGATCTGCTCTTTTGGGTTAGTTTTAGTGTTACTAGGTAAGCTACCTTGTTGTCTTTCTGAAACTAGTTTGGCGAGCTGTCCGATTTGACTTTCGAGACCTGGATTGATGCTTGCTGATTTTTTAAAGCTATCTCATTGCTTTGAAATCTCGCTTCAAAAACCGAAATAAATTTAGTAAGCATTTCTTCAAGGTTCGATTTCTGCTCTTGTTGATGTGACTGCTAAAAACCTGGAGGAATTTGTGATCTTTGATTTCCTTGACCACCCCATGAAAAATTTGGGTGACTTCTCCAACCTGCATTATAAGTATTACTATAGAGATTATTTTGAGGTTTAGAATTATTACCTAAACAGTCTGCTTGCTCATGGAGATATTCAGAACTCATCATCACCGCTCCATTTTGATTGCACTGCATCACTGGATGTACCTGCTTAGAAAAATTCAAACCATCAATTTTTTTATTAAGAGTTTCAACCTGATGCGCCAACATAGAAACAACATCAACATCATAAATCCCTGCTGCCTTCACAGGTTTTACTCTTGTAACTTGTCACTGATAATTATTTAATGCAACCTCTTCAATAAATTCTTGAGCTTCTTCCGATGTCTTGTTATTTAAAGTTCCTCCAGCTGCTGAATCAACCATCTGTCTAGTCGAGGGATTCAAACCATTATAGAAAGTTTGAACTTGGAGCCACAAAGGTAACCCATGATGAGGACACCTTCTCAATAAATCTTTGAACCTCTCCCATGCTTCATAAAGTGTCTCAATGTCAAATTGAGCAAAAGAAGAGATGTCATTCCTCAACTTAGCTATCTTAGCCGGCGAAAAATCTTTTAATAAGAACTTCTCAGTCATTTGATCCCAAGTAGTGATAGAACCTCGTGGCAAAGCATTTAACCACATTTTTGCCTTGTTCCTCAACGAAAACGAGAACAACCATAAGCGTATGGCGTCATTAGTAACACCATTAATTTTGAAAGTGTTGCAAATCTTGGGAAAATTAGCCAAATGAGCATTCGGATCTTCATCTTGCAAACCATTAAACTGAACATATTGATGTACCATCTGAATTATACTTGGCTTGATTTTAAAATTATTCGCATTAACATTCGGCCTGACAATGCTCGTTTCAACCCCAATCAGAGTAGACTTAGCATAATCATACAAAGTTCGACGAGCAGGTGGATCAGGAAGAGCAACAGGAAGAGCAGGAGGAAACTGGTTATTTTGATTTTCACTCATCTCCACAGTAATTTCCTTTTCCTTTTTACCGTCTATTAAAGTTTTTGACTTAGCTTAGCTTCTCTAACCACTTTACGATTTTTGCGAGTAGTCTTTTCAAGTTCAGAATTGTGAAGAAGTGGTCCTAACGGGTTTCCTCTAGTCATAAACTAAAAGAACCTGGAAGAAGCAAATAAAAGGAAAAAAAATTAAAATAGAAAAATTAAATTAAAAATGAAAATAATAATAATAATAAATGGCTAAAGTAATAGAAATAAAGTTTTCCTAATATTTCAGTCCCCGGCAACGGCGCCAAAAATTTGATCCAGTCGAAACTAACTAAAAATATAACTAAGGCAAGTGCACCTATCAATTAATAGTATATTTACGGTGAGCATAGATATCGTTCCCACGAGGACTAAAAGTACTAGCAATAGCTATCTTTCTATTATCTAACCGATCGAATAAAGTGATTGTTTTAAACTAATTTAACTAAATAAATAAAATAAAAGTGCGACAAAGATTAAAGTAAGAAATAATAAGTGTTTTTATACCAAGAAGCAAATATACCCAGGAAAGACTCCACCTAGATTTCATCTGTCATTATCATTCTGAATTAAGCAATTTATTCACTTAGTATTTTGATCCGTAAAAATCCCTAAATTATGCTAATACCTATATGCAAGCATAAAAGCAACTAACTCTAGGTTGATTAGTTGAAATTTCTTTCTAATTAAAACCCTTATTATCGCATTAATTCGATCTATGGATTCTCCTATTAGATTTGACTCTAATCCGGTAGATTTATGTCATCCTATTTCTAAGATTGCATGCAACTCCACTCAGTTATGCTAGATCTACTCTTAAACAAGGTCTATTCCTCCTCTGATTTAAGCACATCAAATAAGAATTAATATCTCAAGAATATTAAATCAAGAATTAAGCACACATAATTGAGAACAAAATCTAAGTATTATTGTGTAAAATCAGAAATCAAATGACAGAATTCATCCTAGGGTTCATCTCCCCTAGGTATTTAGGAATTTAGTTCATGCTAATTAATGGAAACATCTCAAAGACAATATAACCACAAGATGAAAAAAAACTCATAATAAAATAAAAAGAATTTAGAAAGAGGTCTTCAATCTTTGTGGAGATTTGCTTCAAAGATGGCTTCTATGGTGTTTCTTCAATTGTTTCCTTCAATAATCCCTGATGATTAGGGTTTGGGGAGTGGAGGATTTTATAGAAAAAATTGGAAGTGCCCTCTCATATCACTTTATCCCCTATTTATAATACATGAAAAAACTCTAGTTGGATCCAAATTAAACTCTAAATTATAAAGCCTAAAAGATAAATATAAACAATATAATAATAATAATCCTAAATATTAATCTTAAAAAATAAAGTTTAAATTTAAATAAAGTTTAAATTTAAATAAAGTCTTATGTCCAATAAATCTCTTCCTAACTCTTCCACATTCACACTTTTGCCCCAAATTTTCCTTTTTATCTTCGATTTAGTCCATGGCCATGTGTTCAGCCCGTGTGGCTCCTAAAATCTGCTCTTTTTGTCTGGTTTTCACTTGTTTTTCGCTTCTTTTGCTCCCAAATACTTTCGTAAGTATAGAAACATGAATTTAAATGATTATGAACATAAAATTCATTATTTTAAATAGATTAATCATCTAAAAACGCATTAAGAATGAGGCTAAAACATGTTACTTTTGGCACTTATCATTTCTCATAGATTCTTTTACAGTAAAGTTGTCATGATTTTGACGAAATTAGAATTGGGCTGAGAAAATTATTTAATTGGAAATATATTGAAGTTTATTTTTTGGGAAATAGAAAAACAAATATTGGGTTGAATAAAATTATAAAGTATTGGATTAAAAGCTCAGAAAGTACTTATAATTAGACCCGATATGGAAAAGGCCCAAAAGCCCCCTATTTAATAAGAAGGGATGACAAACCCTAGTATTATTAACTAGGGTTATTGCCCCCTACATCCTAGTTGAACTAAGATTTCGTTTTTTTAGTTGAAATAAACTTCTACAATTCAACAAGGGTTCTACCTTCTCTCCCTATAAATATATGGCTATTAGGGCTATTAACACAATTTTCAGATATTGTTATTCTGCTCGAAAATAGAGAGAATTTATTCTTTAATTAAATATATTTTCCAAAATAATGATTCTATCGATTTCTATTTGAGAAAAGAATTGTCGTTCTCACCCGAAAGAAAAGAAAACTAATCCCAATTCTATGTTTGATTTGAATCGTTCGAGTCCACACTCGAAGTAATTCGTGGTACGAGAATAGCAAAGAAGATAGTTTGGTTGAAAGCCAAGAATGACAATGATTCGTCTATCCGAAAACACAAGTACGATTTCGATCTAGGGTTTATTGCTATAAATATCACAAACTAGGTCGATTTTCAAAATTTTTATTTTTCACTGTGCGAGAAAAACATTTTCGAACTAGATTTTTTTAACAAAATGATATCTTCTCATTAACATTACATGATTGTTAAAAAAGGAATGTGGTCGAGGGTCATTTGTCAAAAGGCAAATGATTTATTTACTATGTATTAGTAATTAACTTTTTAATATCGGAAGATGTAATGAATATTATGCGATAAAATAAGATCACATTAGGAGAACGAATTTTATCCTAAAGATATTAAGGATATCCAATGAGGGTAACATACTTATGACAAGTTCATTGGACGAGTACTTATTGAGTAGCTTTAATAACATTATATAATAAAGGAGAGTTTAGACATGGTACTACAATAGAATGATTCCATGATTAAATAATATTGTAATTAGTAGGCGAAAAGTCAAAACTTAATTATAAATTATTTGAGCCCTAATTATATATGTCAAATCGATCTCTCCGCTAGCTCGAGATAACCAAAAACAAATTGCATGTAAAATTTATAATTGTGGAATGGATGAAAATGATAAGTAAGAGAAATAAATCAAATGTATCACTATACGTAGTGAATACGTTTTCTCGCCAAGTAAAAAAGATGACTTAGAAATCAATTTAATTTTTTCGAATTATTATTTAATTAAAGGCAATTGAATAATTGAAGTTCGATGTAAGAATTAAATTAATTAGTCATCATAGATTTATTGAATACAATAATTAAATTTATTTCCTCATAGACTTTAATACAGTAACATTGTCATGACTTTAACGAAATTAGAATTTGGTTGAGAAAATAATTTAATTAATAAAAACTAATTAATTAAAATTTTAGATAAATTATAAGTGTTGGATAAAATTCTAGATAACACATATAATTTTACCCATACATGAGACAAGTCCAAAATCCCATTTCGAGACATGAGAGGCGGCAAATCTTAGTTCCCTTTAGGGTTGCCTCCGCCCCTACTCGTAGTAGAATATTGTATTTTTTGTTAAAATATTATTATTTAATTGTTCAAGCATCGCTCTTGTATCATTCTTTGTAAATAGGAACAATGACCTAACCTATTTACACAAGTTATTAAGCATTGTAATTACGTCGAAAATAGTGACAATTTATTTTTTGAGAAAAGCTCATAATTTCTAAATTTTTTAAAGAAAATTAAAATTTTCCACTGAAAGGTAATTAAAGTTTTCCTTTACACTTGGTTCATTTTATTTGAGTCCATACTCAAAGCAATTCAAGGTTTAAGGATAAAAAATAAGATCGATTAGTATAAAGCCGAGAAATGACTTGCATCACCTCGTACAAAACACATGTAATAAATCAGTTAAAGGTTTATTACTATAAATATCATAAGTGTCACACCCCAAAATTGGGCGTAACAGTTTCGAAGGAATTTTAGCTCATAGATGCTCGAAATTTCGTAGCATGGTAAATAAAAAATGTTATTAACTATGAATTTTAGGAAATTAAATCAATTTATGCAAATTAGTTTTAAAGACCTTTAATTTTGAAAATAGAACTGATTTAAAAGAGTCAAAATTGTGAATTTTTAAGAGGCAATTAAACCAAATTTTAATAAAACACCTTATTTTTCCCTTTCTTTTGCAAATTCACTTAGTCTTCTTCTCCTCCCATTCTTGTGTCGTCTCCCAAATCCTCCCACTCAATTTTATTTTACAAACCTAAATCCCATTGATTCCTACCACCTTTCAAATCAATAAACCTCCATAGAACCTTAAGAAAACCACCCAAAACACTATTGATTTAGTCATCTTCAAAGCTTTTGGGTTTTTCAGGTTTCCAGCCAAAATCTCGTTTTCCTTCCATTGAAGGTAACAATTCAATTCCCTATTTCTTTTTAATGATATTTAGTCTTTAAAATAGAGTTCTTAGCCATTAAATCATATATTTTCAATAAAAGCCGAAAATTAGATCGTTAATGGTGATTTTAGGGATTTTGAATAAAAACATGGTTTCAAAGTGTTTTTCAATTAGATTTGATGTGATTAGAAGATTTCTAAACCAACGTTAAAGTTTCGTTAAAGATTTTTAAGGATTTAATGAATTTTCATGAAAATGTCTATTTTATGTCGAAAAATTTTGAAGCCATGAAATGAGTAATTTAATGAAGTTTAAGGGTTGAGAATTAGTTGTATATGAATAACTAGATGAATGGAACTCATTTCGTCCAAAAAGATTAAGTATAGACCGAGATATTCTATTTTAAGTTTCTATGTCGAAGGTTTTGGTCACAAAAGAACCTAGCTTAGGCTTGTGTTTATGGATTGTTTGAATGAGTCTTTGACTGAATATTATTTGTTTTGTTGTGTGATTTACTTGGTTGAAGCGTCGGAGTCGTTAGGACCTTCTACGAGTAAAGACAAAGGCAAGGAAAAGCTTGTTTGAGCTTTCTGCTTTTCGACGAAATCATAATTGGTAAGTGTTTGGAATCATTACTTGTAGACACGATTCAATGCGTTATTTGGGAATTTGGTAGTAGCCTAAACCCCTACTCTAAATTCCAAGTGTAAGCTTTCTTGTACTTATATTTAACTTATGAACTATGTGCTTGTGCCATTTTGAAAATGTGGACTGAGATGAGATGCTATTACGTGTGTTATGTGTTCATAATTTTCTGTTATGAAAGTGTAAATGTAAGTATGTAATAAATGCTAAGTGACAATGATAATATTGTGCTAATGAAGCAAATATGAGGTGATTATAAGCAGAGTTCAGTAAGTAAAATGTGTGTTTTATAACGTATATTTTGGCCTTATGATTCTTGAGACAGTTGGATATAGTTGGCATGCCATAAGATTGTGAGTACTCACTTATATATATATATAAGTGTGTGTGTGTGTGTGTGTGATTTGGGGGTTGAGGCCGTAGGACATGTTTGGAGATATAAGGGAATGCGAGCTAAGCTCCATTCAACAGGACATGTATGGTGTAAAGGAGAGTGTTAACTTTATGCTTCACCTTTTGAGATATGTTCGACTTTATGAGTCATTTGGTGTGCTTGGAGATCCATGTATCCGATGTGTGACGGTAGAGATCACATTAATGTTTCATAACTCAAGTGCCAAATTATTTTTTGAACATGTTTGTATGTAATCTGTTATATGCCTAAAAGTAAATGTGATTACTATGTAAATGGACTATTAAATAATGCATGAGTAAGTATGACATGACACTGAAATTGGGATGGTTAAAATTATGTTATATGAATATTGGTTAATGCTTGATGAGTTGTTTGGATGGTAATTGTTCTAGGGATTTATTGAGCTTGTTGAGCGCACCCCTTCCTTTTAATATTATTGCAGATTAATAGCGTTTCGATGTGGGCAATGTGGTTCTGAGGGGTGATCCAACCATACTCTTTTCATTTTAGTAGGTGTTGATAGTTGTTTATGTTTTGGGAAAGGAAATGTGGTAGACTATATGCTATTATTTTTAAGTTGTTTACATGTTTATTTTGCTTAGAACCTATGTACTTAAACTATGTTTCAGTGGTTTCTTGCTTTATCATGATTATGAGGTTTAGACCATTATTTTGGACTATTTTATGTCTATTTGATGAGATAATTGATGCATGATGTTGGTGTTTAAGTTTGTGCTGATTATATGCTTGAAATTGTTGTATTTTTATGGTATGGAGTAGAGGCATTGATATTTGGGTTTTAAAAATGATACCTCTTTGAATTTCGAAAGTGCAAGAAACAATTTTGTAAATTGGTATCGATATTTTATCACGAGTATCGATATTCAGTGTAAAATTATCAATACTTGTTAATTGGTATCGATAATTTTCTAGACTTGGATTTTTAAACAAGAAACATTAAGCTATTTTGGTATCGATTTTCCAAGAGGTATCAATACCACTTGTGAGAAAAATCGGTACCACATCTTCAGTATCGATACTTACATAACAGTTTTGAAATTTTTGCTAAATGGTCCAATTGCATGTTTAGTTGTTATTTTAAGTATATTTAAAGTAGTTTGGCATGTTGATAAGTAATTATTGTATGACTTATAATTCATACGAATATTTTAAAAAGATGACGATTGTTTAACTGTGTGATGTTATGTAAAGTATATGATATGAGACGGTGGTGTAGCGTCCTAATATTCAGGCTCAACGACCGGACTGGGTATATGATGTTACAATAAGAAATAGTTTTAAGAAAAATTTTAAACTTGTGAGGTGCCTAAAATCATTGTTTTCTGAATTGATTTTCGGACAATAACTTGGTGAGTGAGTTAAACTTAAATAACAATGTATACTTATTGATTATATTACTCTTTAACTAAGACTTCACAAATATAGAAAATTTCGTACCGCGTAAATAATTTTTGATGTACATCTCTATTTTTATATCTAGTAGTAATTTAATCCAATAAAAATAGAAGGAACATTTGAGTAGCAAAATCAACTAATTTTCAGTGTTGTGTCATTTAACTCACAAAACCTAATTAGTTAAAGCTTGCAATATAATTATAAAATAAAGAAATCAAATTATGGATTGTGTGATGAATTCTAGAAACTCTTATTGTTGCCGGACACTCAAAATACATGATTACATGAAAAAGCAAAAGCAAATGATTGAACGTTACCAACTCCATTATTAGTGAGAATTGCGTGATATATATCTTAAGGGTTTCCTACCAAAACTCAAAGGAACTGGCAAGCAACTAATAGATTGTTTAACGATCATGCAAAGGGATTAACTTCAATAGATAGAATAAAAGGTTCTCAAAATATTCTTTCTTAATTGTATATAATGCTGCAAGGTAGGTCATGAATTTAATAAAGGATCCATCCACACTATTACATCTATGAAATCCAAATCAACTTATTTGCATGATCTCAACTGCTACAAAAATTAGTCAATGAATTTCCATTTCAAAGCTTCGATAAAGTATAAATGAATATAGTCATATGTTGCTACCTATTTCACACACCTCTCGCCTTACAAGCTGCCATAGCAGCTGGCTTAAATTAAGAAAACTTCTCGGTAATTGGAGAAAAGTATAAATGTCATAAATTTTTTGTTCAAATATTGCTTATATCACTTGTTAAGGATTATGAGAATTAATTAATATTTTAATGATTTAATCCTAATATTTTATATTTTATTTATAAAAATTATGTATGACAAATTTAATATAATTTTAAAGTTTTTAATTATTTTTTTTATGTAAATTTTTTTTCGAACTTTTAATAAGTATTAATAGATATAATATTTTAGATCCATTAACAAAATTTACATTCAATATAAGTCAAATTATATTAATAAATTTAATCATTGAATGATTATATATTAATCATACAAAAAAAATAGAAAAAGAGATAAAATCTATTTTTAGTTTTATACAATGAATTTCTCCCCCATTAAATTTTAAATGTCTAGATTTGTGGACACAATTTGAATAAAGTAAAAGTGAGAATTATACAAGTATTTTTTAAATTGATTGATGGTCGAATCAATTAGGATATTAATTCGTTGATATGATTGATTTAATTGATTTGAATAAAAATATTAAAAATAAAAAATAAAAAAATTCAATTTAATTATCCAATTTAATTAGTTTTCTCTCGTTTTTAAGAGAATAGACTATGATTTAACGATCATCTTTATTTCTATTTCTTTTCAATAAGAAAATGATAAGTCAAATTTTTACTCTTAATTTTCAACATAAAAATTTGATTTTATTTTTCATTAAAAAAATAAAAATAAAATAAAATCATAAATTTATATAATATTTTTTTCGATTTCTAAATTAATTGATTCAAAACTTTTTTAAGAATATGTATCCAACTGCTCGGAATTATACAAAGAAAAGTACGTTAGCAATTAAAGGAAAGTCAATAGGAAAAGTGGATTTATTTTTTTAATAAAGTATAAGTATGAACTTTAAACAATCTTGAAAATAGTTTTGAAGAAAGTCAATGGATCAGATATGATACTGGTCATCTAACATGGGATTGGTTCATGTGGAGGAGAGACTGTGGCTTTGAAAAATTGAAATCCACTCAAGTTGTCCAGTTTTCAATGTGCAAGCTCGACTTATAAGCACACTTTCCAATATAAAATTTCAAACGGAAAACCCCGGGGACTAATTAGAAAGGCGGTCACCAAGAATCTGACCTAACTATTTAGCCAAATAATTAAAATAATGCAGCCGCTCATGCAGAACTAGAAGCATGTTCATGGAACTTAATAAAAAGATCACTGGAATCAATCTATAATTTTTTAAGAGGGCTAAAAGAAAGCAGAAATAGCAGGAGAAGATTGATTGTGCAATCAATGCTAGCTGTGTGGCTAACCAAATGCACCTTGGTCAACCTTTACCTCCCCCATACACTGTATCCCTCTCTCTCCTATAAATACTATCTGTTCTTCTTTTACTTCTGCACACAAACCCTTCCTATATTTTCTTCCCCTTCTAGGCAAAACCTTTGTTTTCCTGTGCTATTTCTTTACCCATCTCTTTCTCTCAACTATTTATATCATTGGCTACTGAAGCAGGAAAGCCATGGTTTTTCCTGTGGTATTTCTGAAGCTAGCGGACTGGGTCTTGTACCAGCTGCTGGCTAACTCATGTTATAGAGCCGCCAGGAAGGTGAGAAACTATGGGTTCTTTCTAAGGAACCAAACTCCTAGGTCGTCATCACAGCAGCAAGCTGCTTCTTTGTTCCCTAGTGCTTCCCACTGTGATGTAGGCAACAATATTAGAAGCTCTCAAACACTGGTTTGTGATATTCATGGAGTCTTATTAAGAGCAGAAACCTTTTTCCCTTACTTCATGCTAGTTGCTTTTGAAGCTGGTAGCATTTTGAGAGCCTTTCTGTTGCTTATATCGTGCTCCTTTTTGTGGGTCTTGGATTATGAGCTCAAGTTCAGGGTAATGATTTTTATATCCTTCTGTGGGCTTAGGAAGAAGGACATTGAGAGCGTTGGCACGGCTGTTTTGCCAAAGTTTTATCTTGAGAACCTTAATCTCCAAGCTTATGAAGTTTGGTCTAAAACAAGTTCAAGGGTTGTGTTTACAAGTATACCTAGAGTCATGGTGGAAGGATTTCTCAAAGAATACATGGCCGTCGATGATGTTTTGGGCACTGAATTGCACACTGTTGGGAACCTATTCACAGGCTTGTTATCCACCTCCGGTTTGCTCGTAAAGCACAAAGCTCTAAAGGCATACTTTGGTGATAAAAAGCCAGATGTTGGCCTCGGAAGTTCAAGCCTCCATGACCATCACTTTATCTCCCTTTGCAAGGTATTCTTATTACTTCTACTTATTATTTAAGTGTAAAAAGAAAAATAAATAATGGTCAAGTTTGGGTAACCTGTTATTGCACACTAGATCTACCTTGTACAGAGACTTCCCACTTGAAAACCCTTGTTTTTAAAGTTTTCCTAATGAGTTTATTAATGTCGTAAACCAATTAATACTTTTAAGATGATGTTAGGAGCCATAATTAACTAACCTTAATTCCTTTGGAAGAAAAAGTTGTTCAGTGAGGAATTTTTGGTCATTAATTCAAATTTTGTGAATGGGACAGGAAGCCTATGTGGTGCACAAGGAAGATGGTAGAAACAATCAAAGTTGTTTGATGCCAAGGGACAAGTACCCGAAGCCACTTATATTTCATGATGGGAGACTAGCTTTCTTGCCAACACCATTTGCAACACTTTGCATGTTCTTGTGGCTTCCATTTGGGATAGTTCTCGCTATATTTAGGATTCTGGTGGGTATCTGCCTGCCTTACAGGTTAGCTATTTTCTTGGGTTCTCTGAGTGGAGTACAGCTAACATTCCAAGGCTGCTTTCCTTCGTCCAATTCACAACAGAAAAAAGGTGTTTTATATGTCTGTACCCATCGGACTCTTTTAGACCCAGTTTTCCTTAGCACAGCATTGTGCAAGCCTTTGACAGCCGTGACCTACAGTTTGAGCAAAATGTCTGAAATAATAGCTCCCATCAAGACAGTTAGGTTAACCAGGGACCGGAAGCAAGATGGAGAAACCATGCAAAAGTTGCTAAGTGAAGGCGATTTAGTGGTGTGTCCTGAAGGAACTACATGCAGAGAGCCTTATTTGTTAAGGTTTAGCTCATTGTTTGCTGAACTAGCTGATGAGATAGTTCCAGTAGCCATGAACGCTCATGTAAGTATGTTTTATGGAACAACTGCAAGTGGACTGAAATGGTTGGATCCCATTTTCTTCCTGATGAACCCTAGACCTAGCTACCATGTTCAAATCCTTGGAAAGGTGCCCCCAGAGTTTACATGTGCCGGGGGCAGATCTAGCTTTGAAGTGGCAAATTATATTCAGAGAAAGCTGGCTGATGCACTGGGATTTGAGTGTACTACCTTTACTAGGAGAGACAAGTACTTGATGTTAGCAGGTAATGAAGGGATTGTCCATGAAAAGAAGAGAAATTGACAAGCTCCTGCACAACAATATTTATTTGCACACTTAAACCCTATTGTATTCACTTATATATGTCAGTTCTTTCAAATATTTCTGGACCTATTTTCCAGTCGTCTCTCCATTGAGCAATAGGTTTTTTTTCTTTTGTAAAAGATATGGTCCTTTTCTGTCAGATGATATCTTATCGCATTTGATCTATAGTGATTTATCATTTAGTTGCAGATTGCAACAGGAGTGTACTACCATTTTATAAAATCACCCCTTCAACTATTCAGACCGTCAATTTCTTTTATAGACCTGAATTAATTCATCCCTTGTTCTAAAATCCCGTAACATTATCGAATTTCTTGGAGCCAATTTGTCTCGACACCATCGTACAAGTATAGAATCCCGGGATTTTTGTTTTCGATATCAACCTTCATTCCCCACCTAAATATTTGGTTGATATAAATTTTGTGGAATTGTATTGTCAGCAAATTTATTGGATTTATTAAGATTATCGGTATGAATTAATGATCTAGAGTAAGATGGACTTGAAAAATCTTCAATTTGTCACAACACTATTGTCCTACTAATTCTCAAATGAAAAGAAGAATAAGAAAAAATTATATAAAATTCTGATTTCACATTATTCTTATTCATTTTCAATAATGAATTGACAAATCAAATTTTTTTCTCTTGATTTTCAGTTTTTTAGTCTTGGAAAAATTCAAATTCAACTAAAAATATTAAAAATAAAAAGGAATAATCTGATTTGTCATTCTCTTAATTGAAAGGGATAAAGATGACGCGGAATTACAATTTTATATTTTTATTAGGAATTATAATTATTTTTATCGTTTTGGTATTATTTTTTTTATTTTTTTTATTTTTACCCTAGTTTATTCTTTAAAAAAAGTTTCAATAAAAACTAAAAATGCAACACATGGCACATTTTTTTTGGATGTAAGTAATATTTTTTTGGTAAATGAATAAATTATAATTCAAATAATAAAGTAGACAAAAAAAAAAAATCTTTAGATGCTAAAGTGGCCTTGTAATCTAAAAGTTCGTTTCAGTTGTTGCATTAAAAAAATTACCTTTAGTAGTTCTATTGGGCTTGCCCATTATGGGTACCGAAACACAATACTCTAGTGATTACTTTAAAAAAGTCTTTCTTTTTTCTTCTCTCTACTGGGTTCCTATTTGGAAATAAGTCGTGTGACCATAATATTTTATTATCTTGAAAGCTGGTTGCTACACAACTATTAGGTGTACGGTAACTTGTAAATATGAGTGGTGTTAGTAAGTAGCTGTTGGAAAAATGGTAATTTTGAGAAATTTTTAGGTATATTCTCGATAGGTAAATATTGAGTATTGATTTGATTAAGCAACGAATAAGTAAAAATAGCGAACAAAATTAGGAATTTGAACACACTAATTTAACGTGAAAAAATCCCTTTTAAGAGGATAAAAAAATCACGGGTAAAGATAATTTTACTATAATGACAAAAAAATGAAGAGTACAAAAGATGGAGATAAAAAATTAAATCCAAAAACCTGAAAAAAAACTCTCAAAACGTAAACAGAAAATTCTCCAAAAGTGTTAAGAGTTTTAATCTCTAATGGATGTATTTTCTAAGGTTGTAAAAGAGCTTATTTATAAGCTAAATTTCTAGGTCAAATAATAATAAAATAATCTAGACTAATAAAAGTTTAACTGAAACAAATAAACAAAGTTTAATTGAAAAAAAAAAACAAAATTTAATTGAAACAAATAAACAGAATTTAATTGGAAGATTATTTCTTAAATTTGACTTGAAATATGAGTCATACTTAACAAATCTTCACCTTGACTCGTATTTCCACAACGCCATCTTTGTCAAAGCCCGTCACGAGCCTATCTTGAACTATGCATGGAATTAACTGAGTTGAATTTTTGCTTAGAAATTGGAAGACTTCTAGCCTTCGACTTGTGCACTACCAAATCAAAACTAACACGAGTCTGATTTTCACGAACACAATGTCATAACTTTTCAAAACTTGCATCCAAAAGAGAATCTCTCTTCAACGAAACGGTCACACATTTTCCCCTCATATGACTAAGTTGCCTCCGCTCTAAATGAGTTGACTTCAACTCCATAACGGAAGAAGGATGTCTGATTTCACCGGTCACTGTAGAACCTTCCAAACTATAAAGATTGCCGGTCATTTTTACCTTTTAACAAAACGAGAGTCTCACGAGATACCTTAATGTCGCTAGACTCGATGTTGATTTTGCAACCTTTCGAGTCTAAAATACTCAAGGAGATAAGATTCTTTCGTAAATCAAGTACATACCTGACATTTGAGAGTGTCCTAATCGTCCCATCGTGCATCCTAACTTGAACAATACCAATACCGATTACCTTACTAGATGAATTGATTCCCTTGCGCACAACTCCACCTTCAACGGAACTATATGTGGAGAACCATTCTCTGTTGGGACACATGTGAAAAATAACATCCCGAATCTAGAATCCACTCGGACGTAAGCTCGGAGTTATCGCTCGTTGACACTAACAAGAAATCATCACCGCTTTCATCGGCCAAATTAGCACCAGATACATCTTCCTCATTACTCTTAGCAACCCTTTTATATCGTAGTTTGTAACAATATACTTTGACGTGACCTAACTTCTTATAATAGCGACACCTTTTATCTCGTTTCTTTGATGCTACCAAAACGGAAGCTTGTATATCTGCCTTGCTATCTGAACCAAATTCATTGTCGACTTTGTCTTTACTCAACAAATGCCCCTTCACATCCTCGAACGAGAGTTTGCCTCTACTATAAATCAAGGTCTCCCTAAAAGACATGTATGAAGGGGTAAAGAGGCTAATGATCCTCATCGTCAATCTGAACCTCAATATTATTTAAATCATTTAAAAGAATAATGAATTTACTGATCTGATCTCTAAGAAGCTCACCTTCGTTCATGCGAATTGTAAATAGACGTTGTTTCAGCACTAAACGGTTAGCTAGAGACTTAGTCGCATAAAGAGTTTCTAGCATTTTTCACAAGGTGGATGAGGTCTTCTCCATCAATACCTCTTGCAATACCCTATTCGCGAGGCACAATTAGATTGCATACAAGGTCTTTTCATTAAGCTCTTTCCATTTTGACTGATCTAGATTCTCGGGTTTTTTTCTAATAACGACATTTTTAAGCCTGTCTGAACTAGAATTGCCATAATACGAACTTACCACAGATTGAAATCTGTGAAACCATTGAACTTCTCAATGTCGAATCTCGTTGTTGCCATCTCTAAATGGGCTAATATACGAAAAACAAAATATCTCTGATACCACTTGTTAGGGATCGACCCGATTAAGCAACGAACAAGTAAAAATAGCGGAAGAAATTTAGAATTGGAACACACAAATTTAATTTGAAAAAAATCCCTCTGAAGAGGATAAAAGACCATGTACAAAGATAATTTTACTATAATGACAAAAGAATAAAGAGTACAAAATAAAATAAAGAACCCTCAAAATGCAAACACAAAATTCTCCAAAAGTGTTAGGAGTTTTAGTCTTTAATGGGTATATCTTCTAAGGTTGTAAAAGAGCCTATTTATAGGCTAAATTTCTAGGTCAAATAATAATAAAATAATCTAAACTAATAAGAGTTTGATTGAAACAAATAAATAAAGTTTAATTGAAACAAATAAACAGAGTTTAATTGAAAGATTATTTCTTAAAATTGACTTAAAATATGAGTCATACTTAACAATAAAGGTGAAGTTTGAATCATAAAATTATGGTTTTATATTATACTCTATAATACTTTTACAACGGTATATCATATGTTTAAAATGGATGAGTGATAAATGAGAAATTGATGCTATTGTCGAGATCATCTTGTTGTTGTATCCTAGGAGATAGACGACGAACGTTTCTCCAAGTACTGTAGGAGCGGCCAAATCCGTCTTAAGGAAACTGTGGAAACAGGCCTCAACATCTCGTAAAATTCAATTTCTAAATCAACTTCTGGTATTTTGAGATCTTGTTTAATTATATTTTTTCAGATATGATATTTTAAATAAATATGAATATTTATTTAACGTGATTTTTTTAAATCTAATGGTTTTATATAAATATAAATATTTATTTATATTAAGTTGATTGAGATATTGTTTTAATATAAATATTTATATTTATTTATGTTCACTAATGTGTTTTGTCCAACAATCTTAAGATAGAATTAATTTTCAATTCTCTAATCTGAGACGAACGAAACACCAACGCAAAAAAGAAAAAAAATTCTATTTGGGAATAAAATTAAAATTGGAAAATAAATCTGTTTCAAGATTTATTTCTCGCCGTTTAACAAATTTTATTTTATTTTAATTTTATTTAAAAAATGAGAATAAATTGAATAAATCTGTTTCGGGATTTATTCCCGCTGTTGAACAGATTTAATTCTATATTTGGATTTTGGTTCCAAATAATAATTAAGTAAATAAATCTGTTTCGGGATTTATCCCCGCCGTTTAACAGATTTTATTCTAGTTTGATTGTTATCGTATAAAATAAGTTGATTAAATCTGTTTCTAGATTTATTCCCGTCGATTAACATATTATATTCTATATTTGGATTTTATAATAATTAATTGGAAATTCTATTTCGGGATTTATTCCTACCGTTTCAACAGAATTGTTTTAGATTTTGTTTCCAAATAAGAATTAAAATTAAATAATTCTTTTTCGGGTTTTATTTTTGCCGTTCAACAAATTTGATTTAATTTTGATTTAATTTCCAAAAAAAAGAATTAATTAAATTCTATTTCAAGATTTAATCCCGTCGTTCAATAGAATTAATTTTGATTTTGTTTTAGAATTTTAATTTAGCCATTTAACAAAATAAAAAAAAAATTGTATAAACTGAAAATTAAAATTTTCTGTTAATTGTGGCATTAGTTGTGGCTTATTGAAAGCTAAAATTGTAGCTTCAAATTGTGAAAAAAAAAGAAAGTTATCAACGGTTGATTAAAAAATACAATATGAGAGTGCCTGTTAAGGATTGATTCTTTGAAATACTTGGTATTTAAGCGTGCCAAGTGCACCACTTTTCTTTCAATGTTACCTACCTGGTGCACTTTATTATTGTGTTTTTTGATTAGACCGTGAAAACTTTTATTTCAGGTTTTAATTTATTAAATTCATGCCGTTTAACAAAATTTGATAATTTTTTAACTTTGGTTATGTTTTTGGAATATTAACAGAAAATGGAAACTCCCACCAATTCATCAAATTCAAGATTTACTGAGTTGGTTCCAACTTAGGCTTCGAATCCAAACCCAATAACGTTGGCGGATGTAAGCCACAATGAGAAGCCTGTGAAGTTTTATGGGCAGAATTTCAAAACATGGCAACAAAAGATGCTGTTCTATTTGACCATGTTGAACTTGACAAAATTTTTGAAGGATAACTAATCTGCCGGTTTTATACCTAGCATATTGAACTAGTTTTCACACTTGAAGAGCTTGAAACCAAGTGTTTTCTTTATGATTTTGTAGGATTTAACTTAAATTTTTCGTTTAAATAAATTGTGTAACCTAAGTGCTAAAATGTTGTTTTATTGTCTTTAAGGCCAATTGAGGCCTAAAGGTTAGCTAATGAACATGATGAGTGTGTAGGAGACCATAAGAAGTTATAACAATAGGAGACTGATCACTTCGTCACGATAAAGACTGAGCTATGTCGTAACCAGGGGACCAGATCCAAAGATTTCGAAGACTTACTTCTTTGTCATGACAAACATTCGCGACAATGCCTGTAGGATAACACTTCACACAGAGACTGATGTCTTTGTTCCAACATAGGTCCTGGTTGCGACATCGACCCCTGGATGTGGATTCTGCATCGAGTGAAGGGCATTTCGATCTTTACAATGCCGCTTAAACACGAAGGACAACAGCAGACCTAGGGTTGATGAAAACGACCAACTAAGGCTATAAATAGGGCCTTTGACATTAGGTTTAAACATAACCATTTTACAAGCTTTAGTTTTTAGATTTATTTTGTATTTTTGTTTGAAACGAGTTTGTAAAACTTGCAAAAACGTTCGAGGAATTTTTCCCCATAGATTGCCAATACAATTCGAGTTTCTTTTTCATTCTCTTTATTCAATTATATGTTCTTATATATTATTGTGTTTATGATGATCAAGAAATCCATGAGGAGCTAATTCCACTTTAGGGAATTAGGGAGTGAAAGTATGAATATTCAATTGTTGTTTAATAGGGATTTTACCTTTCTGATCAACTGTTTAGGAAAGGTAGAACGTTAAACAAACACTGGGCCTGACAACCCTAGAATGTCATCTAGGTGGGAATGAATCCAAAATTGGTATTGCCCATCCGTTAACACCTTTTCCCCAAACCGTTTTAGACTGTGACATCTAGCGATAAGTAGTCTCTATCGACTTGCTATGCCGACGGCAGATCGAGAGATCCAACTTGGGTAGTGACTAGTTGATTGGAGGAAAATCCTTAAAACCCAATGATTAAAGAACTCATGCGGAAACAACCTAATATCCCCAAAGTCGCTTATAAGAATTTTTTCATCTTAATGCTTTTATTTTATGCTTTGCAAAATCAATTCCTTTATTATTCTTCATACTATAAACCCTAAAGTAAGTACTAATTAATTTTATTCTTTGAAGAGATCTAATTTACTATTGCTTTACACCTCCTCTGGGTACGATCCTTTAAATACTATCAAGTGATTCATTGTACACACTATATTTACAGCCTGACCTGTATACTTGCAGAAAGCCTAAAACCTACGCCAAACGAGAGTACGTTCGAGGGTGATCAAGTTGTTGGCATCGTTGCCGGGGAGGCAACGCCTTAGTAAATTTTATTTCTTATTTGCTAATAAAATAATTAGAAAAATTTTAGGTTATAAATATGATTTTATTTTATTTATTGTTTGTATTTCATTTTCTTTACTCTTTATTTAATGGATTATGAGTCGAAAACAAGGAAACTTGGTTAATCCTATTTCTAACCCCGAATCATTAATTAGACGTAATCGCAGAAGCTAGCAGTTGATAGTACTAGAAAGAACCATGGATTTATCCTTACTTATTGTTTAAGTTATTCTCATTTGGTCATCCTTAGCATACAATTTTAGCATTTTTTTTATTTAGTTATTAAATTTCTAACTTAATGGAACTTAGCCTAATTGTCTTTGAATTTATAATATTTTTAATACTTATGTCACTAAAAGGTGCAGCGACAATTTAAGATAACAAGCAAGATAACGGAAGTTGCTTGGGGATTGAAGGAATTTAATCCACTTGTTCTTGAATATGTTGCATTGCCAACACTAAAAAGTGTAGTTAGTATTCTATCGACTATTTACGTCAGAGACCCCGTTTCATTATTATTGCTTCGACAATCAATCTCACAATTTTATTGCATTTACTTAATCATTGCACTGACAATTATAGACAACAAACATCCATCCTCATGGGATTGATATCCAACAGATTCACATCTGTGTACTATACTTGCATCGACAGTGTATGCTTGCACATATTTGCTGTGACGTTCATAGCGCGATTAGCAGTCAATGCAAAACCCAGCACAAAATGAGGGAGAAGAAAGAGTCTATCCAATAGAAGATCCGGCTATCAATATAGAAAATGCTCATATACCTCCGTAACTCCTTACAAATGAACCAATGGTGGAAGCATAAAAAAATTTGAGGGAGTACTCTTTACTTACTTTAGATTTAACTCAAGGGAGTATTGTTAGACCTACGATCGTCGCTAATAACTTTGAAATTAAACGGGCAATGATTCAAAATAATTTACAATTTAGAGGGACAATGGCTGAAGATCCCACTTTACACTTGAAACGGTTTTTACAATTATGCGATTCTTTTAGGTTTAATGGTATTACTGATGATGCCGTTCGTCTGAGATTATTTCCCTTTTCATTAGCTGACAATGTTTTTTTTAAGGCTAGATCGTAAGCACCTGGATCTATCACAACATGGGATCCCTAGCAACATCGAGAATAATCCCCGCAAAGAAGGTAAAGAATAGGTCAAAGTGATCGAGTTATGATCGGGCAAAGTACTGAGTAGCCCAGAATGACCTAATGAGGGAGAAGAGCCTAAAAAATCCCATGAAATCATAAACATCCTTTCTGACATGACATTGTAGTCATAAAACCTAAAGAGGTGCCAGCAAAAGAGGTATTAGAAACAAAGGAAGATATGCCTAAGGAAGAAAAGAGTGCCTCAATTCCCTTCCCGAATAGGTTTGAAGAAAAGAAGTTACAAAACAAATACCATTTTTTAAAATTTCTAAACATTTCAAATCCTTAATTATTAACCTACTTTTGATTGAGTTGATAGAGAAGGTACCCAAGTACGCCAAATTCTTAAAAGAGATCATGACAAGGCGTCGAAAAATCATGGTAGGCGAGGAAGTGGAGGTAAATGCATCCTACAGTGCTATTATCTCCAAGGCAATTCCCCAAAAATTAAAGGATACCGATAGTTTCACCATTTTAATTAAAATTGGGAATCTTCTGTTCAACAAGGCTCTGTGTGATCTCGGTGCAAGTACAAATCTAATACCTTTAGTAGTATTCAAGAAACTTGGGAGTGGAGATCTTAAGAATACCCAAGTTACTCTACAATTGGCTGATCGATCATCTATATGACCAAGGAGAATTCTAGAGCACGTCTTAGTCCAAGTACAAAGTTTAATAATCCCTGTGGACTTTGTTGTGTTAGATTTTGGGCAAAATGACAAAATTTTCCCCTAACGTTTGGGTGTTTGGTCACTTTGGCCCTTATGGTTTTTTTGGCTCACTTTCATACATAATCTTTGTTTTTTTGGTCAAATTGGTCATTTTTAACGATCTTGCTGACGTGGTAATTTTTTTCCAGCTAGGCAATTCCACGTATGCAGTTTTTGACGTGACACTATTTTGTCTTGCATGCCACGTCAGCAAATGCTTTTAAAATTATAAAAATTATTTTTTAAAATATAAAATTATTTTTTAAATAATAAAATTTTAAATAATTTTAATTTCTAATTTCTAAATCTTCTTCCCCATATCCTTCCTTCATCATCTTCCATCTAATTATTGTTCATCCTTCATGTTCCTATTCAACCAATGCTTGTATCACTCCAAGCCTTGTCACTTGGTGCAAGAATCAAACGGCTCAAGGCCTAAGCATCAACTTCAACCACGACCCTTGGCCCTCTTTCAAGCTCAACACCAATTTGAGGTTTTTCAGGAAAATGAAAGGCAACAAAGCGATCACATGATATTTTGATACAGGCAGTAAAGCAAGCCAATTTGAGGTTTTGTGATACAAGCATTCACATGATATTTTCATACAATGAAATTATTGTTCCTTCAACTTTGTTTCTTCCCCATATTAGAAATACCACAACCTAAACATGAAGAATCTGAGTTTGTGAAGTTTTCTATTTATTTCTCGAGAAAATACTAAACCCATCTAATTTTGCTTTACCTTTTGAAATTCAATGTAATTTGGCTTCTCTTCTTCAGCTGGTGAATCCAAAATCCATTTCTCTCTGTCCATTTGCATCAAATCATGAAGAATATGAGTTTGTGAAGTTTTCTGTTTGTTTCTCGGGAAAATACTAAACCCATCTAATTTTGCTTTACCTTTTTCTTGAACGGAAAATTTCCTCTTTTTACTTGAACAACTAACGATTTCAACATCTAGGTATTTTCCCTTTCCTTTCAAATTAACACCAAAAACAACACTTCTTGAATTTGTGAAGTTTTCTATTTGTTTCTCGAGAAACCCCAAAGAAGGAAAATAAGAAGAAGGAAAATAAGAAGAAGGGGAAGGGGAACAGAAAAAACCTAGAAAAACTTAAGATGATGATGATTTAATAATTTTATATTTTAAAAAATAATTTTAAAATAATTTTATATTTTAAAAAATAATTTTTATAATTTTAAAATTATTTATTGATGTGGCATATAAGACAAAATAGTGCCACGTCAGTAGCTACATACGTGGACTTACCTAAGTGGAAAAAATTGTCACGTCAATGCCGTTAATCAACTAACAGCCACGTCAGCAAGACCGTTAAAAAAATGACCAATCTGACAAAAAAAAAACAAAGATTAAGAATGAAAGTGAGCCAAAAAAACCTTAAAGGCCAAAGTAACCAAACACCCAAATGTTAGGGGCTAATTTTGTCATTATGCCTAGATTTTGAGGAGGATATGGATATTCCCATATTGCTAAGAAGACCATAATTAGCCACATCTCGGTCCCCCATTAATTTGAACAATAACGAACTCACTATGCGAATCAATGGTGAGGCTGAAACCTTCAAGTGTGGGGATAAAAGTGATGAAATTAAGGAGCACAATGAACACTGTCATTTGCTTGAATTGAATAAAGGAGAAGGGCACAATCGGATTCCTTTTATGAACAAAGAAAGAATTAATCGGTTGAAAGAAAGGAAACGATTGAAGGAGGTAGAAAGATCTAATGAGAAGTGGACAAAAGGGGAACAAAGTTGGATCCGCTCGGTAAAGGTAAGCATATCGAATGAGTTCGGTAATAAGACTTGAAGGTAAATCGGTGGTACTAACTTATATATATTATTGTATATCTTTCTAACATATTTTTTTGAGTATTTAACAGAAAATAGGGGTATGTTGCGACACACCATCAGCTGTGTTGTAACAAAGGTGATATAACCCAAAAAAATTAAGACTGATGCTGACTTCGCGATGTAGCTATCCCCTTGTCGCGACAAAGTGTACAGATTAAAAAATATCAAGGCTAAAAAGGATGTCACGACAAGGCCCTAAGAGTGTCACGACCAAGAGAAACTAAAGTGCTTATCGGGACAAAGACTCCCTGTGTCGAGACATCGACTGTAATTTTTGTAGGATCTATCCGGCCCAACTACGTAACCCAGTGGCTAAGCGCTTATTTTTTTGAGTTTTTACACCTTAAAACCCTAAATGCTAACCCCTATAAATATTAAAACATTATTCTAACTCCATTTTATTTTAACTCACAAAAATCTTTTAAAAACCTAAAAATTCTCTCTTTTCCTATTTTCTCTTTTGACTTCTCAAGTTTCCAAGCAAGGGGAGAAACACACCAATCCAGGTTTAAAGTTTCTACTTTCATTCTATTATTTACAATGCCTCCTAGAAAGGTTAGACGTACAGTAGAATCATAACCATCATTGGGTACAAATCCTTCGAACTTTTTGAATTCGAATGTAGAAAAATATTTTAATGAACTTCAAGGAAAAACTTTCATTCAAGAGAGAGGTTTGTTTTGACCCATTGATGGTTTTGCGCAATGAAATCTAACCTTTAGTTAGGTATCATAGATGGGAACATTTGTGGATAATCCTCATAAAACCTGCTGTTATCCCTATAGTCTAGGAATTTTAAGCTGCCCTAAAAGATTATATCTCTAGGACTAAGGATGAAGTTAATTGGGAAACCTTAGTACAGAGGGATTAGTGTTAAGGTAACCCCCAAAATAATTTGTAATTTCTTTAATGCTCCTTATTATGAACAAGATTTCTTAGATCAAACTGACTTATAATCCTTTAGTGATATAGACATGCATGAGGTAATAACTTACTTGAATGAAGGAAGGGGAATGGAAATTTAGGCCAGGCACTAGTATTCCCACATCATTCAATCAAACAATCATATTTCTTAAAGCCAAGATGTGGATCCAATTTATCTTCACATGCATAATACCTGTTTTAAATGTTTCTAATGTTAACGCTTTTCGAGCGGTATTATTATTTGCAATTTTGCAGAAAAAGCAAGTTTGCATAAGAAAATGGATTCATTAAGACATGAGTTGTTGTGTGGGAAGTCAAAAGGTGGAGATTTTCTTTCCTCACTTAAGCTTCGTGTACGAGGGTAGGAGTGCCCATGACATCCACTGAACAAGCCTTGAAGCCATCAAAAAGTATTATTAGTGACACCCTCTTCTAGCAATATGAGGAGATTCATGCTAAAAAAAATAAAAGAGGGGAAGAGGAAATCACGAGATTCGATGGCTACACTAACGTCCACACAAAGGTTGGCACCAACCCAACAAGAAGTTGGTGAAGGGAGTCATGCAAAGCTAGATTGGATTATCTAATGGATGCAAGAATCGAGACTGATATTCCGAGTGGTTGCTCAATAACATAACATTAGGGTCTTTAATTACACTATAGACATGTTTGGGTTGGTGGATGAAGAGCATGATGATGAAGAACCGAAAGTAGGGAATGATAGTGATGATCAAGAAGAAGAAATTGAGAAGAATGAATAGTTGTTTGAGACAATTTAATTTTGTAAATTTTGGATAATTTTTAGTTTTTATTCTAGACTTATATAGTTTGTAGGAACAGGATTAGAATTTATTTTTGTATATATGCTTTAATTCTCTTTGTAGGAACCCCATATTATGGAAGACACAACAATTTCTAGCATTAACTCCAAAAGGAGAAGGAGAACCTCCATAAGAAGTAGAGGACCTTCACGATAAATTGGGTAACTTCTTTCCTTAATTATTTAAGGGACTACACATTGAGGACAATATGTTTTCTAAAGTGTGGTGAGGGGGGTAACATAGGATTTTTTGGCATATAGTTTTTATAGTTTTTATTTTTTTATTGTTATTTGCCTTTTGATGTGTGCTTGAGCTTGTAGGAATACAAATGATTTGTTAGGAGAATGTATAATCGATTGATTGTGTTTATTAATAAAATTGGCATGATGATGAGGAATTTTTTTTGGAGCATGAAACTTTTGATTTCTATAGGTTATATTAAGTATAGATAGAAAGGTATTATTGATGCCAAATGATGTGTGAAATATAAGGAAACGAGCATGCTAGTATATATGACAAATTATAATTTTGAGATTATGTAATTAAATTGATATTTGTGCATATTGAGGTATTTAGGGAAGGCCTATGGCATTTTTTAGACACATTTAGAGCTAAAAAGCTAATCCCTATTCTAAATTTCAATTAGTACCCATCTTTGCGCCGTATAACCCTTTTTGATGAACCACATTACAAGCCTCTTTAGCCTTAAATGAAAGATTTGTGTATACTCTTTTCTTTGGTCCTATTTTGCATGAAAATAGATGTATGCCCATTGATATTGAGGGTAAGTAGACACATTAAGGTGGAGATTACAAAATAAAAATAGGAAAATCAATATAGTGTATGAACTTTAGTTTAGGAAAAAAAGAGAGAAACAGAGAAAAATCAAAAAGAGAAAAAAAATGAGTACGAAACAAAAAGAATCATGAGTAAGAAAACATGTGAATAGTGAAAAAATTATAAAGTCACCAAAAAGAAGAAAAAGAGAATCTTACTCAAGAAACAAAATGAAAAAGAATACTCATAGGCTAGCTAAAAGGATTGCTTTATATTGAGAGTTCCTAAATTGGAGAAAAAAAGATGGTTGGAGAAGGAGAGATAAGGGGGTGAGATGGAGTGAGATATAAAGGGAAGAATAGGGAACAATATAATGTACCAAACTATTTCTATGTTTGTATCCTATTGTGCTTAACTGTTCCTTAAAATTCATACCTATCCTAAGCCTCAACACGTTACAAGCTGAAAAGCCCTTTGTGACTTAAACAACTCTATGCATGAATATATATAGAAATTATATGATCCCATTATAGTTATCTGTATTATACTAGGATAATTAAAGTACTTATATTAGGCATTGAATGCATATTAATAAAACCTTAATATTTGTACTTCCTATAACTTACTGAAATTATATTATTTCTAATAAAAAGGGTAAAATTGCTTAATTATCATGTCAAAGTTTCTAAGGGATATATGATGCCTAGACTACATACTACGAGCCCACTCTTTGTATAACTATGAACTCAAGCTCTTCACTTTTCTTATTTTTCTTGTTTTGTTTGCTTGAGGACAAACAAAGACTTAAATGAGGGGGAGTTTGATTTGTTGATTTTATACCTAGCAGATTGAACTAGTTTTCACACTTGAAGAGCTTGAAACCAAGTGTTTTCTTTATGTTTTCATAGGATTTAACTTAGATTTTTCGTTTAAATAAATTACGTAACCTAAGTGATAAAATGATGTTTTATTGTCTTTAAGGTCAATTGAGGCTTAAAGGTTATCTAATGAACTTGGTGAGTGTCCAAGAGACCATAAGAAATTGTAACAATAGGAAACTGATCACTTCGTCACGATAAAGGCTGAGCTATGTTGCAACCAGGGGACCAAATTTGAAGATATCAAAGGCTTACTTCTTTGTCACGACATACATGGGTTATTTCGCAACAACGCCTATAGGATAACACTTCACATGAAGACTGATGTCTTTGTCGTGACATAGGTCCTGGTGTGTCGTGACATCGACCACTGGACATAGATTCCATATTGAGTGAAGGGTGTTTCGATCTTTACAATGCCACTTAAACACGAAGGACGACAACAGATCTAGGGTTGATGAAAACGACTGACCAACGCTATAAATAGGGCCTTCGGCATTAGGTTTAACGCACCCATTTTATTATCCTTAGTTTTTAGTTTTATTTTGTATTTTCATTTGAAACGAGATTGTAGAAAACTGGCACAAACGTTCGAGGAATTTTTCCCGATAGATTGCCAATATAATTCGAGTTTCTTTTTCATTCTCTTTATTTAATTATATGTTATTATATATTATTGTGTTTATGATGATCAAAAAACCCATGAGGAGCTATTTCCATTTTGGGGAATTAGGGAGTGGAAGTATGAATATTCAATTGTTGTTTAATAAGGATTTTACCTTTCAAATTAGCTGTTTGGGAAAGGCAGAACATCAAACAAACACTACGCCTGACAACCCTAGAACGTCATCTAGGTGGGAATGAACCCAAAATTGGTATTGCCCATCTGTGAACACCTTTTCCCCAAACTGGTTTAGATTGTGACATCTAATGATAAGTAGTCTCTATCGACTTGTTATGTCGACGGAAGATCGAGAGATCCAGCTGGGGTAGTGACTAGTTGATTGGAGGAAAATCCCTAAAACCCAATGATTGAAGAACTGATATGGAAACGACCTATTATCCCCAAAGCCTCTTATAAGAATTTCTACATCCCAACTCTTTTATTTTATTTTCTATTTTATTTTATGCTTTACAAAATCAACTCCTTTACTATTCTTCATACTATAAACCCTAAAGTAAGTAGTAATTAATTTTATTCTTTGCAGGGATTTAATTTCCAATCGCTTTACTCCTCCTTTAGGTACGATCCTCGGAATACTATCAAGTGTTTCATTGTATACACTATATTTACAACCTGACCTATATACTTACGGAAAGCCTAGAAACTACGCTGAGCGAGTGTTCGTTGGAGGGCGATTAATGACCCTTCTACTGTTAAAGAGGGTGAGGTAGATGCTATTACCGCCTTCACTATTATTGAAGCTTGGGAGTACTCATATTTCTTAAGCCGAAATTATATCCTAAATGAATTGTCAAATGCATTGTACGAAGTATACAGTGTCAAGAAGACGACTAATGAATTGTGGATGACATTGGACCATAAATAAAAATTCGAAGATGCTAAAACAAAAAAGTGTTTAGTTGCCAAATTCATGAATTTTGTAATGGTTGATTCAAAACTAGTTGTGAATCAAGTTCATGAAATTCAACTAATCATTCACATAATTCTTACTGAAGGGATGGTTATAAGTGAGTCCTTCCAAGTGTAGCCATTATTGAAAAGTTACCCCCTTCTTGGAATGACTTCAAGAACTACCTAAAGCACAAATGAAAGTAAATGTCAGTAGAAGACCTGATTGTTAGACTTCAAATTAAAGAAGACAATAAAGGTGCTGAACAAAGGCTCACCAAAGCAGCAAATGTCTATGGTGCTAAGGCGAACAAGATATAAGTCAAGAAGGACTTCAAGAAAGGAAAACAACCTCAGAATGGGTCTGATGGTATTTCAAATAACATAGATTTTCTCCCCAATTTAATGTTTTAATTGTCTCTTTTGTATTTCATTTAGCATGCATCATTAGCATTTTATACTTAGTTTTTATATTTTCTAACTCATTGTTAGTTAGTTTAAATTCTTATTACTATTTATCTATTTTTGTACTAATGTCGATGCAAGCAGCTGATATATTGCGTCTTAATAATGTCAGCGTAGGAACTCGATCTAAAAGCTTAATGTTGGATGAATGTAGCACAAGATCAGTTGGAAATTGAGACCAAGAAATGTCGTCGCATTGAAACTGAACCTTGAATGAGTAGAATCAAGCTGAATTCATAGCTGGAAGCACCAATGCAGGAATTTCATAGATGTCGCTGCAATTATGATTTCAGAATATGCCTAGTGATACAACGACAATCTACAGATTGTTGAAGAACATACTACAACTACGTGAGTGCACAGTTGAAATCTAATTAATTTTGACATCTGCAAGATCTAGATCTGGATCTGAAAGAAGTCATCAAGAGTAAAGGGATTTATTTCCTAAAATTCTGTGTGAATTGGAGATTTGAGCTGGGAATCGGGGAGCTGATGAAGCAAGTCTATAACCACTTCTAATGAGAGGTGCTTAATGCAAAGCAAGAGGAACAAATAGGGAGGAGGCCTAGTAGTCTAAAGATAGTAAGCTTCGTTGTACTCTTTAATTCTTCTTAAATGATGATGGATTTTGATAATATTATATGAGTACGAGAGTGTCTTTTAATGTTAAATCATTTTGATTCTTATTTTACACTGCTTATCTGTTTATTCTTGGATCTAACCTCTTTAAGCACGAGATTGAAATTGTAATGCACCGACATCGAGAGATGCAGTGACAGGTTGGGTTAACAAGTAAGTTAGGCAAGAGCTGCTTGGGACTGGGACAAACTCCAATTACTTGTTCTTGAATACTCTTCGTTGCTCACACCGAGAGGTGGAGTGATGGTGGATATTCAAGTCGAGATTAAGTAGATAGTTGTTATTGGTAAGAACTCAAAGGGACTTCATTGCAGTGACATTCCATCTATATCTTACCTTGTCGACGCATTCAGCGTTGTGATTTAGCGGAATTAGTGAACCATTTCTGCCCTTCTACACTTGACCATATTTACATTTTATGCATTTAGATATTCAGCACTCAACACTCAATACAATTGTATTTATTTTCACTAGACTGTCACTTAACCTCTGAAGTTTAACTCTCATTGCGTTGACATTCCTTATTATTTTAATGTGCAGATTTGACATAACTGCACTGACATCCTTACTCACATCTTACCTGATTACAGTATTAATTGCTTCGAAATTTAAACATCAAGAACCCATTCCTCGTGGGATCGATATCTGATAGAATTCTCTATCAACTATACTTGCATCGACACATGTACGATTGCACATTGCTGTGACGTAAAAACACCGATCAAGTTTTGGCGTTGTTGTCGGGGAATGGCGTTTATTTGATGTTTACTTTTGTTATTGAAATTAATTCTACTTACTTAATTTTTAATTTTTACTAATATGTTATTTCTCTAATTATTTTCTTTTTAAGATTGTTAATTGTTGTATGTCCACAAAGAGAAATCCTAAGGACATTGTAAGCTTTGATCCGAAGCTTGAGAGGACACTTAGGAGGAGAAGGCAAGAACAACAGAAAATGGCTGGTAACAACCACAATAATAATTTGCCACCTTTACTACTACAAGATGAAATTCCTCCAGTGCTTCCACAAATTGTTAATGATATACCACCACCACGTCCACAAGAAGAACAAGTGCAAAACAGAACAATAAGAGATTTTGTTATGCCTATACTCGATGATTTACAATTAAGGGTTGTAAGACCGGCTATTCAAGTAGGTAATTTTGAGTTAAAACTAGTGATGTTTCAGATGCTCAACTCGAATGGGGCAATAATCAGGTTTTCCACATGAAGATGCACGAGAACATTTGAAATCATTTTTGCTCATTTGTGCATCCTTCAATCAACATGGTATCCCTGATGATGCCTTAAAAATGTAATTATTTCCTTATTCGTTGCAGGGTAAAGCAAGAACATGGTTCTTGGGATTGTTGACAGGATTAATTACATCTTGGAATGCATTAGCAACGTAGTTCATTTTGCGTTTCAATCCACCGACAATGAACGCAAGGTTACGAAATGACAGTATTGTGAAATGACATTATTGCATATCATCAGTTGGATGATGAGAATTTACATACCACTTGGAAGCATTATAAAACATTGCTTCGATGCTGCCCAATGCATGGAATTCAGCAGGAGACCTAGATTGAAATATTTTACAATGGTTTGAATGCTCAGAGAAGGAACCTTGTCGACGTATCAGTTAATGGTCCCTTGTTAGATTGTACATACAATGAAGCTGTAAGAATTCTAGAGAAGATTTCTTAGAATGATTATCAATATCCTTTTTCTCGTTTTGCACAAGTAAAAACTAACCCTGGAGTTCTTGAGTTAGATGCTATTTTTTCTTTGTCAATAGGTATCCTCATTGGCCAATATTATAAATAATATGACGGGAATAAATGACGTTGCAATTTCCAACACATTTAAAGTATGTTTTTCTTGGTGACAATGGGACATTACCTATTACTGTCAACACATCCCTCGATGCAATGCAAGAAGATAAGCTCATCGCGATTTTGAAAGAACACAAAAGAGTCATAGCCTGCAGCATCGCTAATATCAAAGGCACAGTCCCTCTTTTTTCATGCACAAGATTAGGCTAGAAGATGAAAAGAACCAATTAATTGAGCAACAACGAAGACTCAATGAAAAGATGAAAGAAGTAGTAAAGAAGGAAATTATCAAATGGTTAGATGCGGGCATTATATACCCTATTTTTGATGGTGATTGCGTGAGCTTCGTTCAATGTGTGCCTAAAAAGAGTGGTTTCATAGTTGTGACCAACGACAAGAACGAGTTAATCCTTACTCGCATAGTAACGGGATAATGAGTATGCATGGATTACCGACGATTGAATGCAGCCATAAAGATGGACCATTTTCCACTACCTTTCATCGATCATATGCTGGATAGGATAGCTGGTAAAGCTTATTATTGTTTCTTAGATGGTTACTCTGGATACAACCAAATTGCTATTGCACCGAAGGATCAAGCAAAGACAACGTTCACATACCCTTTTGGAACATTTGCTTTCCGACGTATGCCGTTTGGGTTGTGTAATGCGCCAGCAACATTCAAGAGGTGTATGATGGCAATATTTTTGGACATGATCGAGGATTCCTTAGAGGTATTCATGGATGATTTCTCTGTCTATGGACATAATTTTAACCAATACGCTGACAATCTGGCGAGAGTCTTGAAGAGATGTGAGACACAAATCTAGTTCTGAATTGGGAGAAATGCCTCTTCATGGAAACTGAAGGCATTGTTCTCGGGCATCAGATACCTTGTCAAGGCATTGAGGTTGATAAAACAAAGGTAGAAATCATAAAAAAAACTACCACCGCCCACCAACATCAAAGTAGTAAGAAGCTTTCTTAGACACGCTGGCTTTTATAGAAGATTCATTCGAGATTTCTCCAATATAACTAAACCATTATGCTCATTGCTGGAGCAAAAAAAAAGTTTATGTTTGATGACATCTGTCTGGACGCATTCATGGCAATAAAGAAGCAGCTAGTACAAGCTCCAATTATCATTGCACCAAATTGAACGCAATCATTTGAACTAATGTGCGATGCAAGCTACTTTGCTATAGGAGTTGTCCTAGGCCAAAGAAAAGAAAAGGTATTTCATTCTATTTACTATGCTAGTAAAACCCTAACTGAAACGCAGGTTAATTACACCATGACTGAGAAGGAGTTGCTAGCAGTAGTCTTTGCATTTAACAAGTTTCATTCTTATCTTATTGACATAAAGACAACAGTTTACACGGACCACTTAGCGTTAAGATACCTTTTCAACAAAAAAGACACCAAACTTAGACTCATCAGATGGATCCTACTCCTTCAAGAATTTGAAGTTGAAATCAGAGATAGGAAAGGATCTGAGAATCAGGTAGCTGACCATTTATCTTGACTAGAAGTAAGAAGTGAAGATGGGCAAATGTCCGAGATTGTCGAAGCATTTCTTGACGAGCAATTATTCATTATCGACGCATCGCCATGGTATGCCGATGTTGTTAATTACCTTATATGTGGGAAGCTACCAATGAGTGTTACTAGTCACAAGAAGATCAGTTCATATGCGATGCTGCCAAATACCACTGGAATGAGCCATACCTATTCAAGGTATGCGCTGACAATATCATTCGTCGCTGTTTACCTAAAGAAGAAAGGATGTCAATCCTGTGACACTATCATGATGCCCCTTATGGAGGACATTTTGGTGGACCAAGGATTGCTGCTAAAGTCTTACAGTTAGGATTTTATTGGCCCACATTGTTTTGAGACGCCTACAATTTCGTACAATAGTGTGATCATTGTCAACGTACTAGTTCCATATCTCAACGCAACGAGATGCTCCAACAACCCATCATGGAGGTAGAGTTCTTCAATGTCTTGGGTATAGACTTTATGGGACCATTTCTAAATTCTTTTAGAAATGTGTATATATTAGTGGCTGTTGACTACATCTCAAAGTGGATTGAAGCTATTGCGGTGCCAAAAGATGACACTCGGATGGTGTTAAAGTTTTTTCATACATACATCCTCATGAGATTTGGAACACCGAGAGCATTGATAAGTGACCAAGACACTCATTTCTATAATAACCAAGTGGTGACTACATTAAAATGATATGGTGTGACGTATCGTATGGCTACCACATATCACCCACAAACCAATAGTCAAGCCAAAGTATCCAATCGTCAAATTAAAAGCATACTTGAGAAGGTGACTAATCCATCTAGGAAGGATTGGTCTGTGCGGCTACATGATGCATTAGGGACGCTTCGTACTGCCTACAAAACCCTGTTGGGGATGTTGCCATATCAACTAGTGTTCGGAAAGTCTTGGCACCTGCCCGTTGAACTTGAACATAAGGCCATGTGGGCAATTAAGTAGGTGGATTTGGACTATGATGCTGCTAGAAAGAAAAGTCTATTGGACACCACGAAATTAGAAGAAATTTGACACCATATGCTTATGAAAATGCTGCGATATACACGGAAAAGACAAAGAGATGGCATGACAACATTATCTTGCGTCGATAATTTCATCCTGATCAGTTGGTACTTTTATTTGACTTACGTTTGAAATTGCGACCATGGTGGTCAGGTTCAAAGTAGTCAAAACATTCCAATATGGTGCGGTAACAATCGAAAACCAAAAGGATGGACAATAATTTAAAGTAAATGAACAACGTCTTAAACATTATGTGAACCCAGATTTTTGAGAAGCAGACAAAGTTGTCAACCTGGTGACATTTAAATAATATTGATGCAATTCTTTATTTCCTTTTATTTTTTTCACTTTTTGTTGTGTTGTTTTAGATTCCTAGCAGAAATAAAAATCCTCTTTTTGTCTACACATTGAAGCACAGATTGTCAGCGCATTCTGCGATGAGTCAACATTACTTTTTCAGTAAGAATCGTATTGGTTGATTTCTTTCTCTGCCAACCGTTGGATCAAAACAAATCGGTATAATCTACAGCCTGGCAATTAATGGCTACAGATGCAACGTTTCACCATATTTTTCCAATCATCACGCCTAGGTTATAAAGTCTCCCCTTCGTAGTTACTTATTCTCTTCACATCTGCCATTATTACTGCATTTCATCTTTTCTATTGTCTGCATATTTTCTTTTCTAATCACAAAGCAATCCTTTTTTGCAAACCTTCTTGAATTTTTCACCATGGAAAAAACCCGTGCTTCAAGAAACACTCCCAAAACCTTTCAAAGAACACCCCGACCACTTCTACTGTGGCTCCGTCCACAGCACCACCACCCTTATCCACAGGCCCATTCTTATTTCTAATGATTACGGCCAAAGACCGTTACCACAATATCATGTTAAAACGCAACATCTATCTTGAACAGGTACTCCAACTTTCTCCACACCAGACCTTGGGAAAGCAAGTTCACCGTACCATCAACCGTCTCAAATGGGAATATTTCTACGACCATCCTTCTGGCTACTCCCCCATATTGCTTAGGGAGTTTTATGCAAATCTGGTGGATCAGGAGCAGAAGTTTGTCTTTGTACGAGAGAGGCTTGTTCCATGGAGCACTGCACAAATCAACGTATTGCTAGGGATTTCGAAATGGGTGGATGACCATGCACCCTTTTTTGCATCGTTTAGATGATGATTGTATGATCTAGATGATGAAAGATATCTTCATCGATGGTGCTACATGGACAGGCAATGGATTTCATAACTTTACAATGCACAGACGGTACCTTACAAGTTTTTGCAAAGTATGGTTTCATTTTATCAACAATCGTGTTATGCCTTTAACCCACAGCACTATGACCACATTGGACTGTATGTGTCTCCTGCATTCCATTTTGCACCACCGACACATCGACATTGGTAAGCTCATAATCGCTTAGATCGTAGATGCTGCAGGAAAGCAAATTGGTTTCCTTCCTTTTCCTTCTCTCATATGCTGCTTTGTCAACATAAGGGTTTTGTGCCCAAAGATGGTGAGGAGGTCTTGGACACCAATCCAGATTCATATTTTCGATGATGAGAAGGATGACAGACACTCATAGATTGATGACTATTATCATCGCCACGTTGTCCACTTATTCGAAGATGAGTTTTCCAACAGTCTGGGTGCAAATATGGCTGAACAAGCAGCGGTTGTGGGGGAGGATGTTGACGCAGTGGACTGTGCCTACACTGGCCTAGTTGAACCTGAGTAGTAGGTGGAAAAGGATGCAAACCAAGGGAAGGATCGGTTGAAGGAGAAAGATTAAGAAAAAGAAGAATGAAAGGAAGAAGAGAAAGAAGAAAAAGAACCTGTCGAGGTGCAGGAGGAGAAGGAAACCAATGCCCCAACAATGATCGTTGAGAATGTTGTGGGGACATCCAGGTTAGATGAGGGTCTACCTACTGTGAACCAGGCTAAGGTTGTCACTGGCGAGATAGAGGATCTGAATCCTCTGGCTATTATGCCATATGTGTCACAACTCGTAGAAATCCACCCATTAGAGTTGACAACTAATGAGGCCACCACCCAACCTGCCGAGAAGGAGCAATCCACTGATCCGGTTGGATCAAAGGATAAAAAATGGAAAAGGCACAAGGACAAGAAAAAGAATAAGCACCATGACAAGGGAGAGCGCCCAAAGAAAAAGAAGAAGAAAACCAAAGCAGCCTCTACATCGGCTGCTATTGAATAATTTGATATATTTCTTTTTAGTTAGTTTTCATGCATTCTTATTGTGCATGCATTTTAATTGTCACTACATTCATTTTAGTTTGGTGCATTGTAGCTGCATTTCCATTATTTCTGTATAATTATTGTCAGTGCATTGAGGACAATGCAAACATTAAGTTTGGGGGGGAAATAATGTGAATGGTGAATGCAACTACACCTTCATGTTTGACTTCTATTTTGTTTCTTTAGTTAATGAAAAATTATAAAATTTCTACAGAAATGTGCCCATAACTTTTATTTTGATGCGTAATTCTTGAATTGTTTGAATGTTGATGTGGAAATTGGATGAATATGATTGAATAATGAGTCTGCTATTTTTGAATGAATAATTGAAATGGCTTCAGTAATGGATGGATAGTATTGGTGTTGAATCTTGAACTAACTGACCAGTACAACAACATTGTACTAATAAAAGACGCTCCAATATGAGTGCATTGTGACTTTTAAGGGAGAACACTTCGCTGTAGTCTTAGAAAAGAAAACTCAATTAGCCAAAGGCTGTAATTACAAGAGTGTGTGTCAGCACAATTACATGATTCCTAGGGGTTTGTTGCACCCCATTGTTACTGCCTAGGAACAAAGGTAGAGTAATGCAATGACATCTTTCAGTCACTTGAAAAAAAAAATGAGAAAAAGAAGAAAGAAAAGAAAAAGAAGAATAATTTGCTGAAATGGTTCAAGGAAGGACAAGATTCAATGCAGAATATTAACATTGATGAAGTTGCAGTTTTAAGTTGTTCATACCTATAAATTATCAGTGCATCATTTTATTATATGAATGCAATTTAAACTTTAGGAATTTATAAAAACTCAAGTTTAGGGGTGTGATGGTATTTAAAATGACAGATTTTCTCCCTAATTTAATGTTTTAATTGTCTCTTTTGTAATTCATTTAGCATGCATCATTAACATTTTATACTTGGTTTCCATTTTTTCCAACTCATTGTTAGTTAGTTTAAATTCTTGTTATTTTTTTTTATCTATTTTTGTACTAATGTTGGAGCAAGCAGTTTATATATTACGTCTTAATATTGCTAGTGCAGGAACTCAGTTTAGAAGCTTAATGCTGGACCAATGTAGCCATAGGATCAGCTGGAAATTACGACCAAGAAATGTCGTTGCATTAAAACTGAACCTCGAATAAGTAGAATCAACCTTAATTCACATCTGGAAGCACCAACGCAGGAATTCATAGATGTCGTTGCAATTATGATTTCAGAATATGCCAGCGATATAGCGACAATCTGCAGATCTCTGAAGAACATACTAGAACTGCGTGAGTGCACAACTGTAATCTAACTAATTTTGATAGCTGCAAGATCTAGATCTGGAAATGAAAGTTGAAATCTATAACATTTTGGAGGTTATGAAGAAATCATCAAGAGAGAAGGGATTTAATTCTGAAAATTTTGTGTGAATTGGAGATTTGAGCTGAAAATCGAGGAGATGATGAAGCAAGTCTGCAACCACTTCTGACGAGAGGTGCTTAATGCAAAGCAAGAGGAAAAATTAGGGAGTAGGCCTAGTAGTCTAGAGATAGTAAGCTTCGTTGTACTCTTTAATTCTTCTTAAACGATGATGGATTTTGATGATATTAAATGAATACGAGAGTGTATTTTAATGTTAAATCATTTTGATTCTTATTTCACACTGCTTATCTATTTATTCTTGGATCTAACCGCTTTAAGCACGAGAGTGAAATTGTAGTGTGCCAACATCGAGAGATGCGGTGACTGGTTGGGTTAACAAGTATGTTAGGCGAGAGCTGCTTGGGACTGGGACAAACTCCAGTTACTTGTTCTTGAATACGGATCGTTTCTGGCACCGAGAGGTGAAGTGATGGTGGATATTCAAGTCCGGATTAAGTAGATAGTTGTTGTTGGTAAGAACTCAAAGGGACTTCATTGCAGTGACATTCCATCTATATCTTACTTTGTCGACGCATTCAGCGTTGTGATTTAGCAAAATTAGTGAACCATTTCTACCCTTCTACACTTGATCATATTTACATTTTATGCATTTAAATATTCAACACTCAACACTCAAAACAATTGGATTTATTTTCAGTACATTAACATTTAACTCCTAAAGTTTAACTCTCATTGCGTTAACATTCCTGATTATTTTAGTGTGTATATCTAACATAATTTCAGTAACATCCTTACTCACATCTTACTTTATTTCAATATTAATTGCTTCAATATTTAGACATCAAGAACCCATTCCTCGTGGGATCGATATCCGATAGAATTATCTATCAACTATACTTGCATCAACGTGTGTCTGCTTGCACATTGCTGTGACGTAAAAACATCGATCATACTGGGACCAAAAGGTATCATTTCCAAGAAGTAAAAGTTTTTAGGGAAATGCGTCAATTGTAACAAAATGGGGCAAAAGTCATCTAATTGTAGGGTTCCGAAGAAAGTCAAGGTTGATAAGGCCAATGCTATGGAAGAAATTTCCAAGGAAATGTTTGATATAAACTTATGAGCCTGATATAAGCTTTATGTGGGAAGGGGATATGTAATGCAATCTTTGTAAAAGCAATGATAATGAATAAAAATGTCACTTCTTCCATTTTTATGCTTGAGTCATTTAATTTATGACATGACAGACTTGTACTTGTTAATTAAAAACTTTACGAAGATTAATTAACTTAGAGCACATTCACTTTAATTATATTCATAAATGTGAAACATGCCGAGGTGTCTTGGCTAAATGATAAGTTGAGACATATGCATCATCGACATAATATTGTTAGACAATTGATCTCAAACGAAGTTATCTTAATCAAAAGATAAAATTACGGATCCGCTAACTAAAGGCTTAAATAGAGATCAAATCTATAAAACATCGAAAGGAATGAGACTAAAGCCCATTAAAATAAAAGGTGCTATGCTAAGGAAAACCCTACCTAGGTGATTGGAGATACCAAGATTTAGGTTCAAACGGACAACCTACTTGCATAGACTTGTGAGGTCATTATGGGGGTTCCTATCCCAAGTCCATTCCAATGATGTAAACAATGATTAAAAATGAGATAGGTTAAGGTATGCTTTTAATGATCGTTGTGTGTCTCGGTGAACCGAACAACATGAGTCACCTATGTAAGAGTGATGTGGGGCCTCTTTGAGGAGACTATTGGGGCATAGTTCTCTCAAAATCTTACAGAATCAGGAAGATGTTCATGACCATATGAACATACCCATGAGAACAAAAACCTTGCCAGGGAGGTAGTTGTATGAGGTATATCATCGTTTATACAAATGATAGAATAATTCAAGGACATCGCATCTACTAGGTAACCAGTAAAGTAAATATACTTTCACAAGGGAAGGTTCAAAGGGGGAAGCCTTCCTTTCCTATGCAACTATCAATCATAGGTTCTATCACTACATCGGGTCAATTATTTTCGATAAAAAAATATCAATTTTCATTCATGTGGGGGATTGTTGAAAAAATGGTAATTTTGGGTAACTTTGAGGCATATTCTCGATAGGTAAAGGTGGAGGGTTGTATCATCAAATTATGGTTTTATATTCTACTCCATGAAACCTTTTCAACGGTATATCATATGCTCAAAATTGATGAGTGATTAATGAGAAATTGATGCTCAAAATAAGCCACTTGTGAATAAGTTGAGGAAAAGAAAAACTTAGATCCCATATTGGTTAAATACCAAGTGTGGGATGTGTTTATATATGAAAACCCACAACATGAGTCACCTATGTAAGAGAGAAAAAGAGAGAATTTTTTAGAGTGAAAAAAGAGTTATTGAATGACTAAGCTTGATGCTCTGTCTTGCGTGTAGGGGGTGCAGATCCAAACCCTTTAGGGTTTGGGCGCACCCGCACTACATGGGCAACGCGAAATGTTCGGACCAGTCGGGCCCAAGAAGGGTCTGCAAATATTTTAGCCCAAAGACATAAATTATTATTTTTCTCAATAGATATAAATAAAAAAAAATTGTTTTAAAAGGACAAAAGATCAATTTGATATTGTTTCCAGATTTAATTTGATTCTATCAAATTGATTTAAGGGCTCCTTTAAATCAGATTTGTTTTTTATTGACAAGATATTTACTTAATTCCTTTACATTGAATGCTTATAAATACCAGATAATTACTACAGAATTCTTTACCAAACAACATACACACAACGGTGTTATTTTATTTTTCACTCTAAAAAATTCTCTCTTTTTCTCTCTAGTTTTTTCCAAATGTTTCGATGATAAAAGAAGACTCGGTTTGTTCGTTGATCACTACAAAGGTGCTACTATCGAGATCATCTTGTTGTTGTATCCTTGGAGATAGACAACCAATGTTTCTCCATGTACCGTAGGAGCGACTGAATCTATCTTAAGGAAACTGTGGAAACAAGCCTCAACATCTCGTAAAATTTGATTTCTAAATCGACTTATGGTATTTTGAGATCTTATTTAATTATTCTTTTTCAGATTTGATATTTTAAATAAATATGAATATTTATTTAATGTGATTTGTTTAAATCTAATGATTTTATATAAATATAAATAATTATTTATATTAATTTTGTTGAGATCTTATTTTAATATAAATATTTATATTTATTTATGTTCACCAACATGTTTTGTCCAACAATAGCATCCTAGATTCATTTAGTCACATTTTAAATTTCTCATAATCTCTTTTATTTAAATAATATAGTAAACTTTTATATTCACATGTTTTGCTCATAATATAAAACATAATTGGTTAATCAATGAATACAATCAAATGTGACACTAAAATGGTTTTTCCTTTCCTCAAATCTCTATTTTCCAATTTAATTGTTCTCTAGATATGTCTCACTAGATCAAATTATACATGATTATTGGTAATATTCTATGATATCTAGCATTGAAGTGAAACTTCAAGAAATAATCCAAGTTCATAAGTATGCTAATTTAATATTTGACTTGACCTTATGAGTCTCATACAACTTCGAAGCAAAGAGCAATTAATCTGTTACACATAGTAGTTGAATAATGCATATATGGTATGAAACATTTATTATGGTATTACTTTCCTTTTTTGTAACACCTCCAACCTAGACCGTAATGGTCTATTCAAGCGATGCTACCTTGATGTCCGAAGACATCATTAATATCTCTATAAACAATATTGTTTTCTAATACAATCAAAGTTAATCCATCTTTGCCAAATTAAACAAATAATGGAATGTAACAAGACCTGAGCCTTGGTAACAAAAAAAAAACAACTTAAATTTTGGAATTTTACCATTGTGTCGCCAAGCCGTGTAACAAACTGTGGCCATGTGGACCAATTAGCATCAAAATTAACATACCACATGGTCGAGCCGTATGCCTTTGTATGGCACACGATCGTGTATCAGATTGTGTGCACATAAAATACCTTCTAAATCAAGTTACAACATCCTAAGTTCTCTTAAGCCACAAGTCATGCAATATGTTAACCATTTAGCCTATTCAAATGCATCAAGAACCTGGCAAAACAATACTTATATCATTCATCCTATGTGCCTAACCAATATGCCACAATTGGCACATCAATTCAAAGATTCACAATAAAACATTTATCACCATTCATACCATCACTTCTATCCATAAACATTCACTTGTGAACATTATTCCATGAACCAACATTTCATGAAACAAAGTTCACCAAAATGACCAAAACTTAGGGACTAATTTATGCCATAATTATCACACTCAAAATTTGGCGAACCCGATTAGAGGACATATAAATGTGAAATTATCTATTCGGAGTAGTGTAATCCACCCGTTTACAGTGTTTTGGCGAAATAAGAGTTGGCATAGAGTATCCATCATAGAAATAATTAGAGATTTTATCTCAAGTTATTTTGCTAATTAATAAAGGATCATGGAAAGCAAAGAGTAAGCATGGTGTAAGTTTCACTAAATGTATAGTACGCCCAGTTTGCCTTAGCATTGTGCTAGTTGGGTTGCTAATGTGATTTGGTTTCGAGCCAGCTGAATTGACTGGTTAAGTAATATTTGTACACGATCCTCATTTTTACGTCTCTCAGGTTTGTAGGTTAATTATGAGGACAAATCCTGAATACAATCGACACTTGTTAAGTTCTAGTAAAGGAGACTGGATGTATATATATGGCGAGAAGGGCTTGTGTGGTTGGTTTTTTTCTCTTTCCAACAATACTCTCTAGTTTTTTCTTCTTAAGTTTATATATTTCTCTCTTATATTAAACTGGAAGCTAAGGTTTTTGAATCATTGTGTGGTAGTTCCATATCTTAGTAAGTCTGATAGCTTTGGATGTTAAATTTTTGAAAGAATAGGTATAATTATAAGCTTATGAACTCTAGGTTATGAATAAGGGACCCTAAATGAAAGTCGTTCGTAATTGAGGTGTTAGCCATTTGTATGTAAAAGAATTTTTAATGGTTGCTCTATGTTCTTTAAGCAGTTATTGCTGCTAATTTAAGAAGGATGTTCGATTTTGGAACTCCAAGCTGCAGTTTAGGTGAGTATCGGGTGAGTCTCTATACTAAATCCTATATGTGAACAGTACAAATAAAAAATATAAGATGATAATATCTTGTATCATTGGTAAGTGTGTATGCGAAATATTGAAAAGATTGTGCATGAGAAATGAAATTAATGATGTTATGGGTGAAATACTATTCAAATAAGAAATTAAATGGTAAGTAAGCAAGTGATATCTGATATGAGAAAGTAAGAATAAGTTAGGTATGTGAAAAAATCTAGGTAAGTATATCTATGTGGGTTGAGTATGTTAGAGTATGCCCAAAGACCAATCATTAGATGATTGTAATCACATACACGTTTACCTTATTTGTTAATATAAGACATTGCCATTGTTATTTCAGTTTCTTTTTTTGTGTGTATGATTGCCTCTGGATGCAATAACATTCGGAGTATAATTTTAGGGCTTTTCACAAGTGTACGAGTCATGTTGTAATATAGTTACAATGGGGTATGTGTGTAACACCCAAAACCCGTACCATCATCGGTTTAAGACCTCAGGGGTTCATAGAACTTTAAATTTTTTTTCATAAATAAATCACAATCTATACAATTACAAACTTGCAACTCAAAATACTAACTCTATTTAATCTTACACATTCATTTACAATACTTCAACCAATCAAGAAATCAAATTTAATTATACAAGAACTTAGAATCACGTACGAAAATTTTCCATCAGGGATCACATGACCCTGTGACTCAAACACAGAACTTTCATCACTAACTAACCAAAATTTAACCTAACATACTCATCATTACATTGCAAGAAGGAATAAATAAACATGATATCTATATTCCATATCAACCATAATACCACAATATCATCCAAGCTACATCAATCATTCTTACTATCAATGTATAGTACCCAAACTTGACACTGTCGCCGGTTAGGGTCCTGTGGTCTTTCAATCATCTATCGCAATTTATCCTTCAAATTTAATTCTTTTAATCTTATTTAATAAAATAGTACACCATGCATGACATGAATCATTAAATGAATATCAACATAATTCAAGAAGGGCAAAAATGTCATTTCCATAATTTTAGAGACTTCTATCGATACTTGTTGGACAAGTATCGGTAGTTGTTAAGTCAGTAAACAATTCAGGAAATAGTGCAGACTTCTACCGATACAAGTGAAGCTTCTACCGAAACAAATCATACTTCTACCGGTACTAAAAACTTTAGAGAACTAAGATATCTACCCCACAACTTCTGCCGATACAAGTACATAAACTACCGATACTCCTATGAGCAGAACCATCGATATTTTTTATGGAACTATCGATACAAATCAAGCCAGTGAACAACCTCTTTCATGCCCTGTACTTCTACCGATACATGTAGGGGTTCTACTGAAACAAGTATGCATAATTCAATTAATCATGCCAAAATTCAAGTTTATCAATAGTCAACATTTCATATCATCAAGAAAACACATTAGACTAACATTGCTCGTAGTTTCTAAGTTGTTACATCACATTACTTAATGTCTATATTTCACATTGAACAAGCATACAATATTTCATTAAGATCATATCAAGGAATCCAACAATCCCAAACAAGTAATATAAAGGATAACACAACACCATCATAGTACATGCCATATAACCAAGTGATTTAAAGTTTACCGAACAAGCTCCTGAGATAGTGTGATTTCTTCGAGACTATCCAATCTTCAAGTAGTAAAATAGAATCTACAAAACAACAATTTCACAGGTAAGCTTTTCATAGATTAGCAAGTTCATAGAGAAAAATAGGTTTACCAAACTTCAAAGTTGTACAATCTAAAGTTTAACCAAGAGGAGTAAGTTGCATTCATCGAAGGTTGGTTTCAATTCACATTTGGCAACTCACGATGACACAGAGTCATCGGACCTTTAATCCGTAATAGGATTCATTTCTCATTTAATACTCATGATGACACATAGTCATCAGACCTCTTAATCCGTAAAAGATTCATATACTCACGATAACACATAGTCATCGGACCTCATAATCCGTAAAGGATGCATATACTCATGATGGCACAATGTCATCGGATTTCGTAATCCGTAAAAGATTCATATAAGTCACGATGACACAGAGTCATCGGACCTTTTGCATTTACGGCTCAAAGCCTGTTATCTTTTCCTTTCCTTTGTTCCCGTCTTCCTCACTGCCATTCATCATTCCAAATTTACAGCAATTGTATACAAGTACAAAATATGCAATTTAAATTGGTATTTAACAATACGAACTTACCGGACGAAATTGCAGTTAAAGTGAACTCTAGGAAAAAATCCATAATTTTCCCCTTTTTCATAATCGAAACACGATCTTGATCTATTACAATAATTTCATTCAGTTATTTAAATCAACATGAATTTTTAATCATTTTATGCAAATAAGCCTTTTCATATTTTTACAAAATTACCCTTAACTTTTCACTTTTATTCAATTTAGTCCTTTAGCTTAAACTTACAAATTATCCACTTTATTTTAAATTCCAGCTTTGCCAAATGTTTAAAAGCATTTATATAGCCTAATTTTTGCAATATTTCACCCTAAGTCCTTACAAATTTATTCCTTTAACATTTTAGTCCTTTAACATAAAAATTTCTAAAAATTACTTTACAAAATCATCAAATCTAACAACCAAGCTTATAAATCTTCCATAAACTTTCAAGAACAAGCTTATTCATCAATAGAAAAATTTATAACATTTGATAAAATCACAAATTAGTCCTTGAGTAAGTTACGTTGAGCTAATACTGACTCAAAAACATAAAAATTACTAAAAAGGGGCAAAATCTACTCACCCAAATAAGGAAGCAAAGCCAAACGAAGCTCTCTCCAATGGCTTCTTTAGGGTTTCGATTTAGAGAAAGAAGAAAGGAAGAAAAATGATAAAAATTTAACCTTTGTTTTAATTAAATCACTTAACATGCATAATTACCCTTTTACCCCTTTTTAATTTACATGAAATTAGCCATTTAAAAGCCAAAACCGTCCATGTACATAGTAAATGGTTTAATTACCATTTAGGTGCTTTAACTAAACCCCCAATTGACACCTAATAATTTTAATTAGAAAAATTCAACTTTTGCACCTTTTACGATTTAATCCTTTTCATTTAATTAACTATCTAAACGATTATATTTCATAACCAAATTTTATTACAATAATAATGACCTTCAAAATATTAAATAATTAATATTTACGGTTTGAAATATCGAAGTCGTGACTTCAAAATCACCATTCCTGATCATACAAAAAATAAACTAATTAGTAAATCCTTATTTAATTAGAAATAAATTTACCAAAATCTAAAGATTTCCAAATCATTTCTATTATTAGGTCATTTGAGGAGGGTCCAACTACACAATTGGTCCTTTAATTATATTAAATCCAATCAAACAACTTACTAACAATTTAGCCCTAACTAATTAGGACTAAATGAATAAATATCTCAGAAGTTAGTAGAATGTAATCATATCCTCCACCGCTTGGACTTTTTGACCTTGGTGTAATTATCACTTTGGTCCTTTTTAATTTTAAGCAATAGCAATTAACTTTTACCTCTTTTAGAATTTACTCCTTTTTCCTTAATTAAGCAATTAGTCATCAAAAGTACCCAACCAAACTTCGATTCACATATAATAAGACTCTGTAAATATTTAATAAAAAATATAATTTTAGAAACGAGTTCCTGATACCTCTTTTCTAAATCCACTTGAATTTTGAACCAAGCATTTATACTAACTTTTAATTCAATAATTAAAATTCCTCAATTCAAAATTCCATATACAATTAATATTGACTTATTTAATTTAAACACTAATTATAAAAATTTTCTCGTCGGGTTTGTGATCCCAAAATCATTGTTTCTGACCACTGAAAAATGGGCTATTACAATGTGAGTACTTCGAGGATCGTACCCATGGGAGGTGAAACACTAACAATTTAAATTCCTGCACAAATAAGATCTAATTAGTACTTTAGGTTTATAGTATGAGATAAAAGTTTTAATGTTTTTATGAGAATAAAAATACTAAAGGAAAGCAAGTAATTAAAGTAAAGCATAAACGAGATTGGAGATTTGCTAGATCTGGTCATGGGGAATTAGCTCGCATTGGCATTTTCGTCAACTGTTGCTTCGGGTTTCTCGTCAACCAATTAGACGCTACCCTAGCAGGATCTTCCGATCTTCCACTAACATAACAAGTCAGCAAGAACTACTTATCTTCTAATCTTATAGTCAAAACTAGTTTAGGATAAAGGTGTTCACGAATGGGCAATACCAATTTTGGGTAAATTCCTACCTTAATGACTTTTTTGGGTTGTCAGACCTATGGTTTGTTTCATATTCTTCCTTTTCTAGATAGTTGATTCGGTTAAAAAACCCTACACAATAGTTAAATCACCATTCCTCCACTCACAAATCCCTAAAAAGTGATTTGTTCCTTATGGGCTTTATAAACATGATAAATTCAATATAAAGATAAAACATAATAAATGTATTGAAAGAATTAAGAATAAGAAAAATCCCTAATTTATATTAAGAACTGGAAATAATTCTCGAATGTTTATGCGTGTCTACAAAACATGTCTTCGAATAACAAAAGAATAGAATGAAATAACTAAAACCTAAGAAAAGAAAATAACTGAAAACCTAAATCTAAGAGAAGAGAAATTGTCTAAGGAAATGGTGTGTGTAAAATGGAGGCTCAAGGGGCCTATTTATAGCCTTATGATGGTTGTCTTCCTCAACCCTAGGTTAGCTATCATTCTCGGGTTTAATGATGTATTGTGAAGACCAAAACACCCCTCACTTGGTGTACTTCCACGTCAAGGTGTCGATGTCGCGACACTCAGGTCCTGTTGCATGACATATCAATCAGTGTACTCCATTGGGTGTATTTTCTAGGTTTGTCATGACAACCTTGTGTGGTGTGCGACCACGAAGGCAACTTTAGGATTCTTTGGGTCTGGTCTCTATGTTGTGACATCTTTAGTCCTGTGTCATGACATAGTAATCAGTCTTGGTATGATTCACTTTCTAAGGGTTTGCTACACACTTACTAAGTGGATTAGCTAACTTTTAGGCTTCTATCAGCCTTGAGGTCAATAAAAGACTCATTTCCACACATTTTACACATTTTATCACTATGATAGAAAATTACCAAATCCTAAGTAAATTTTAGTAATATTGCTTCATTTCAAGCTCCTAAAGTTTGAAAACTTATTTAATATTCTAGGTCGAATTATGGTAGATCAAACTCCCCCACACTTAAGTCATTGCTTGACCTTAAGCAATCAAAATGAAAATAAGCAAAGAAAAAGTAATACTTAAGCAAATATCATACAAGCATTGATTTCGGAGCATATCGCTTAGGCATTTCATATTCCCTAATAACTTCAGCATGATGAAGAAGTAATCTTACCTCTTTAACCATAAACATCTAAGTTCAATATGTTACAGAGAATACAAGTATTAACGGTCTTATCTGTAGGAACCCATCAATAATAGATACAAGTACTTCAATTGTCCTGACAAAATACCAGTGGTCTTTTATGAGAACATTCAATACAATATCCATTCATACATAGAGCTATTTAGGTCACATAGGTATTTTCAGCTTGTAACATTCTGAATCTTAGGACATGTATGGAATTCAATGAACAATAAGCATCAATACGTTACAAACACGAAAATAGTTTGACACATTGTATTGATCCCTATTATTCCCTTTAGCTACCCTTTCTTGCTCACTGCCTTATCTCTCATTCTCTCACCTTCCTTATTCTTCATATAGGAAATCTCAACATGATATAGTTCCTCTTGTTAGCCCATTAGTTTTTATTCACTATTGAACGAGTTTTTTTTTCTACCCTTGTGACTTTGTCACATTTTTCATAATTTTTCTCAAGAATGTTTTTATATTTTCAAATATTTTTCTCCTTGTTTTTTTCTTCTTTGAATTTTTATTTTGTTTTGGATTTTTCAAGCTAATCTAAAGCTTACATTTTTGGATAAAACAGTTTAAAAAATGTAACAGAAAATAAATTTAGGGGAAAAATCAAAGTTTTAAAATTTTTTCCAAAATAAGATCTTTGGTTGTGATATCTAAAGTAATATACACTTAACCAAAATTGTACCTTTTTCGATTCATCTAGGATGAGCACTTCGATCGAGTAGTCTTCTCCGCTATCCTCAAGCTCATGTCTGTCGAGTGTGAGCTCGCTTTGAATCAAAAAAATTTCACAAAAATTACCAGTGGGGTAATTTCATAATTTCTCTACACTTTTTTGGGTCAAGCTGTAAATAAAAAAATCTCTAGAGATTTTCTGAAATAATCTCTTTAGAGAATTTTCTTTCTACAACTTTCTCTTGAATTCAAATGTGTGTATTCTCTTTTTTTTTTTTCTCTCAAAATAATGATCCAAGGCTCTTTTTATATGGGGAGAGTTTAGAGAGTTCAACTATGATTAATCACTTTAATATTAAATTAACTTAATATTTATCAAGATAAATATTAGATTAAATTTAATATTAAATCTTATTAAAATAATAAAATGTTAATCTACAATATAAACATTAAATTTAATTTAATATTAAGATAATCAATTTAATATTAAAGTAATAAAATACTATTAAAATAAGTATTAAATTAAATTTCATATTAAACTATTAAAATAATATTATTTTTGGAATACTCCAATTTTCAAGTTCAATTACCCATTGGGCCAATTATCTGACTTGAAAATTAATTTCAAAAATATCATATTAATTTTAATTAATTTGATTAATTTAATTGTACTTGATCAAAATTAATTTTCCAAAAATCACTTAGATTTTCCAAATTAATTTATCAAGAAAAATTTTTAATCAAATTCTCTAGTTGAACAATTCTCACTACTGCCTAATTTAATTCCACATCAAAATCGACTTAATTAAATTTTTTCAAAGTCGTAGAATTTTCTTCTGATTCAATGCAGTTCGATCGAGCTTTTGTTAAACTAACAGAGAGACCAATCAGACAAATACAATTAGGCTCTAGTAATTACAATTATGTCCAGAAGCATTGTTCTAATAATTCGGAATTAGTTAATCATGGAGTCAATCCACAAGAAGTATCATGATTGAGAACTCCTTATTGTATACGCTTTATGAAAGCAATTCATCCATCTCCTTTGTCCAATGACCTCGTCATGTGTGTGTTACCTTCATATGATATCCTTGATTCCTTTAAGTTAAATCTGTTCACTCAATACAATCTTATTTTATCTCATGCCACTATTGTGTCTTATTAATGATTAATATGATTATTATCAACAAATGACTGTGATAAATTGCTCGTTCGAGAACAGGCAACTTGTGGACACGTTCCATATTTATCAATCCACACAATACCAATGAGAGGATATCCTTAACTCTTTAATTGAGCTATGAATTCCACTATTGGTAGTAAAGTCATGCCATACACAAGTCATGTACCCAACATACCGGCTATGGGCTCAATCATCTTTAGAGCATAAGGCTCCACTTATATCAAAGCACATGAGTTGTATACACATAGTTAGTGACTAACTTAAGATTTAGGTAAATCACACCATGAATGTCACAAGTGAATTAATTCACAAACGAATTCAGAATTAATTCATCTAGGGTCCAGTCGAATGTATCATTCTACCAATGAATACATCTATGTCTCTACTTATGGAGTCAATTGCTCCGATAGCCAAGATTAGCTCTCTCCCTCATTGAATTTGTAGACGACATAATAATCCTTTTCGGTATTTGAATCAAACTCTCACTTTGATTCTTTTATGGGATTATGGACTCATTTAGATTATCCACTGAAGTAAGTTGTCTTTCTCGCAATGTAAACATTCTTACAATGACACTTATCTTCAGTTTGAACTTAGACAATCAATGAACTCTTATTTGCTTGTCACAATTTCACTATGTATGCAAAATATGAAAGACAAAGAATACAAAAGACATAATAGTGAAATGTGAAATTAACTTTATTATTTATTCATTGTTCAAACCAATAGAAAATAGATACATATTTATTACAATATCGGCACATTTCTCAACAATCTCCCACTTGCCCTAGTGAAGTAAATGTGTCATGTTTCATATTCCCATATCCTCGATGTGTTTGTTAAAACTCCAAGTTACAAGAGTCTTAGTAAACAGATCCATAAGGTTATGTTCAAAATCTACTTTAATCACATCTACAATTTCTTCAGCTACTGCCTCTCGTATCAAGTGATACTTTCGATCAATATGTTTCATCCTCTTTTGACTTCTCATTTACTTAGTATTAGTTATTGCAACACTATTAACATAATACAATGTTATAGCTTTTTCCATACCAGGAATGACTTCAAGATCAGTTAAGAACTTTCGAAGCCATATTGCTTCTTTCGTTGCCCCAGAAGTAGCCACATACTCGGCCTCCATAGTAGAGTCAATAGTGCAAGTTTGTTTTACACTTCTTTATACTATGGCTCCACTGCTTGGAATGAATACATTTCCTGACATTTATTTCCTCGAATCTTTACAAGTTTGGAAGTCTAAGTCTGTGTATCCGATAGGAGTAAGGTTCTGCCCATAATACACAAGCATATAATCCCTGGTTCTTTTAAGATACCTTAATATAATGTTTATAGCTTGCCAATGCCTGAGACCTGGATTCGCCTGATATCGGCTAACCATTCCTACTGTGAAACAAATTTCTAGATGTATAAAAGGATTGCATAGGCTTCCAACAGCCAAAGCATATGGAACCTTACTCATAAGCTCTTTTTCTTCAACTTTCTTTGGACAGTCATCCAAAGAAAGATGAAACTTGATGCATTCAGTTGGGCCCTCGGTTTCGTATTGGTCATTGTAAGTCATTCTAGTACCATATCAATGTATGAAGCTTGAGATAGAGCTATCGTTTTATTCTTTCAATCCCTAAGGATTCGAATTCCAATAATATAACTAGCTTCAGCCAAGTCCTTCATGCTAAACTATTGAGCTAACCATAGTTTAACAGATGACAATTCTCTTACATCATTTTCGATAAATAGAATATCATCGACATACAAAACAAGGAAGACCACCTTTTTGTCCTTTATATGCTTATAAACATAAGGTTCAACAGCATTTTGCTCAAATCCAAAAGTCTTGATCATTTGATCAAATCTTTTATTCCATGAGCGGGACGCCTACTTAAGTCCATAAATGGATCTTAGCTGTTTGCAAACTTTCTGCTGCTTTCCTTTGACAACATAGCTAGTTAGTTGAGCCATGTAAATGTTCTCACAAATATAGCCATTCAAGAATGTTGTTTTGACATCCATTTGCTAGATCTCGTATTCGAGAGTAGCAGAATGGATAAAAGTATGCAAATAGACTTGAGCATGGCTATCGGAGAGAAGGTCTCATCATAATAGATGCCTTCTTTCTTTGTGTAGCCTTTCCCTAAAGTCTAGCTTTGTACGTTTCCACTTTCCCTTCCACATTTTTCTTCTTCTTGTAGATCCACTTACACCCAATGGGTTTAATCCTAACTGATAAGTCTACAAGTTTCCACACCATATTGGATTTCATAAAATCCATCTCGGCTTCCATGGTCTATTTCTAGAGCTTGGAATCAACACCCCGCATAGCCTCCTTGTAAGTGAGTGGATCATTATCCTCATGATTGGGTTCCTTATTATAAATACTACCATCATAGATGAAGATGCCTGGTTTCTTACAAACTCTCAAACTATGACGGATTCCCCTATATTGTTGATCGTTTGTAGGTCTTTGTACAACTTTCTCGAGAGTTGAACTTGGTGATTATTTTACAACTCTCGAAAGTTCCCGAGTACCACTTTACTTCTAGGCTTAAAATTATCCATGTAGCTTTCCTCGAGGAAAGTAGCATGAGTAGAAATTTTAATCGTATTGTAAAATAATCCTCACTTTGTTCCTTTCGAATATCTTACAGACATGCACAATTCTGTCTGTGCATCCAACTTCTTTGCATCCTTATTCAGAACGTGTGTTGGACAACCCCATATTCTAAAGTGATTTAGAGATGGTTTCTTTTCATTCCACAGTTCATAAGGTGTCTTACAAGTAGACTTGGTTGGCACATCATTTAGAATATAGCAAGTCATTTGTATCGTATATCCCCAAAAGGAAGTAAGAAGTCATGAATAGATTAACATTGAACGAACCATGTTAATTAATGTTCTATTCCTTCTCTCGCCTATGCCATTCTGCTGTGGAGTGCTCGACGTAGTTAATTGGGATAAAATCTCATTCTCTATAAGGTATCTTAAGAACTCGTCGGACAAGTACTCCCACCTCGGTTAGATCGAAGATTCTTTATGGATAAACCTAATTGCTTTTCCACTTTTGCATGAAACTCTCAAAATTTATTAAATGTTTCGCTTTTGTGGTGCATTAGATACACATATCCATATAGAGAATAGTCGTCAATAAAAGTCACATAATATTTGTAACTTCCTCGGGCATTGAGGCTCATGGGACCACATACATCAGTGTGCACAAGTTCTAATGGTTGGTTGACTCTTGTACCTTTCGCATTAAAAGACCTCTTAGTCATTTTACCTTCCAAGCAAGATTCAAATTATGGAAGACTAACTTCCTTAAGCATACTTAAGGGACTATCTTTAATGAGTCTAGTGATTTTTTCTTGGTTAATATGACCATGTCCAATCTGGTATAACCAACTTGTACAACTTAATTTTGTAGAAGAGACACCTGTACAATTTGGGGCTAAATATAAGCACACATAAAGCATGAAGGGAGAGTAACTTTTCCTTAGTCTCCCATTTTTGAAAATTTTCTTCTCCAACAAAGCTTGAAGCTTTTTGGCTATGGAGGCTTGAGATCCCTCAGGTGAATCGACGTGAAGGCAAGATAGACCAACTCCTGACGAAGAGCATCCTAAGTGCGACGCAAGAGGGAGAGTAATGGAGCATTTCGAGTAAACTAGGAATAGAGTACTCCATCTATTCTTTTATTTTTCTTACTTAAACTTTGGTAATACTTTTCACATTCAAGTTGTATGGAAATACTGTTGATGTTGCGATTTATATGATATCTATTTAAAATTTTCTTTTTCTATGAATATTTGGATTTAATTGTTTTGACCACGGAAGTACGATTGTAGTCACTGTCCCTAGAACGTGCAGCGACAAATTAAATTAACAAGCAAGACAATAGAAGTTGCTTGAGGTTTGAAGGAATTCACTCCACTTGTTGTTGAATATGTTGCAGTGACAACAGTGGAAGGTGTGGTTGTTGTGCATATTTGAGTCTTAGATTTAATAGGAACTTTGAGTTTGGTAAGATATTCATTATTCTTAATCGTACTGACAAGTTACCTATTATTTTTAACCTTGTGAGTCACACTTAGATTTTGCCAAATCTGAACGTTAGGGACCCCTATTTTAATATCATTGCATTTTACCTTTATTTTTACATTATTGCTTCGACAACCAAACTCACAATTTGCCTCATTTTTTTATTCATTGCATCAACAAATTTAAGCAACAAAAACACCATCTTCATGGGATTGATATCGACAGATGTAAGTTTGTCTACTATGCTTGCATCGACAGTGTACACTTGCACATTATTTTTGTGACGTTCATAACGCGATCACTCCTCCCACTGCTTCGATTGAAACATAGCTCCCATCTTCGGTTCGTAATGAGAGGCTCTCGTCATACTGATTTCTCGTTTAGCTGAATCCCTATAAAGAAACACATACATGGTTAGTGGCTCTAGAATCAATAACTTAATTGTCAATTGATTCTTCCACTAAGCAAGCTTCAACCATAAAGAGTTCCATACCTTTTCCCTTTTTAGCTAGGTAATCCAAATACTCCTTATAGTTTGATCTGAAATGCCCTTTCTTATTACAGAAGAAACATTTGATCTTTTTAGGATCTTTTGACTTGTTAGCCTTCTTCCTATCCACACGAGGTGGAACCGAAGACTTAGTTGATTTCTTCTTTCCCTTAGTTTCTTGCTTCCCCTTAGAGGATGAGGGGCCCACAGCTAAGTTTCCTTCAAGTTTTTGCTAAATCGACATACCACCATTTAGCACTAACTCATAGGATTATAATTCCTTCATGAGTTGAGTGAAGGTGAGCACCTTATTCCCCAAGTTGTAATCGACCCTAAAACTAGCAAATTCCTTGGTTAAGGATTTGAACACTATTTCAATTTGAGTGATCACATCTACTTCTGCCCCATTTTCCTCTACTTTTGCAAAAAATCCCATAAGCTTAAGCATATTTTCTTTGACCGAAGTGTCAAGTTTTTGCTGAGAGTTCATCAAATTTGTAATAGCGGATTTTCGAGCCAATGTGACTTGGTCTCCTAGCAATCCTCCAATTTTTTCATGATGTCTTTAGTGGTATAGAAATTCTTGTGTTGCTTTTGCAACATACTACTTGTGCTCGCTAACATATAACATCAAGAAATCGAGTCAGAATCTCTCCAATGATTTCTTGCTTTGGGCTGAGCTTTAGGAGGGCATGTTTCCTCAAGAACGAATTTATGTTTCTCGTAGTTGAGAACTATCAGCAAGGTTAGATTCCATTCTCAAAAGTTATCTCCATTTAATTTTTCTCAATAAGAATGCTAATGAGAGGAGTAAGAGACATATTTGAACTGAAAATAGTAAAGATTCTCTAATTACTATCTTTGTATTAAGCAAATATTTTCCATTTTAACAACATATCAAGAATGCAGTATGATGCGTGCATCTTGTATTGAAACCTTGAAATTTTTTTTATTGTTATGATCATTCTCACACCCATCAACCAAGTCACCTTGGGGTCTCATGATTAACTAGCAAGAACATTGATAACACATTAAATTTGCATTATTTTTGTGCTTAAATTGGGTAAATATTCAATTGATCCCCACTAATTTGGTGAATTAATGTGTTAATCATGATAGATATTCAATTAGGATGAAAATAACCAGATTGCATCATAATCGAAAAATGGGGCCAAGTAAAAAAGTTGGAAACAATCAAGGATTTAGTAATTTTTTTTTGACCATGTAAAGCTTAAAATAGAAGAAAAATCTAAACTTTTTGATTTTATTTAATTATTATTTTAAGTAGTGGTTAAGCTATATTTAGTAAATAATTGTATATAAATAAGGTTTGGTGGTCACATTGAAAGGCACATGATCGCGTTATGAACGTCACAGCAAATATGTGCAAGTGTACACTGCCGATGCAAGTATAGTAGATAGATGTAAGTCTATCAGATATCGATCCCATCAGGATGGATGTTTGTGTTTATAATTGTTGATGCACTAAACAAATAAAAAAATATAAATTGTGGTAAAGTTGTCGGAGCAATGAATAGGTAAATGTAGTAAAAGTATGAGATTGATTTGTTGGAGCAATAATGAAAAATTTAAGAAGTAAAGCAATGATAATGAAATGGGGTTCCTGACGTGAAAAGTTGGTAGAAAACTAAGTATGACTCACAAGGTTTAGAATATCAAGTAATTTGTCTCTGCAAATAAACAGAATAAAAATCTTACCAAACTTGACTCTCCTATTTGATCTAAGACTCAAACATGCACAATACCACACCTTCCAGTCTTGGTAATGCAACATATTCAAGAACAAGTGGATTAAATTCCTTCAATCCCCAAGCATCTTCCGTTATCTTGCTTGTTAACTTAATTTTTCGATGCACCTTCTAGTGACAATGGCTGTAATCATACTTCTGTGGTCAATCAATTAAATCCAAAGATTAACAGTAAAGGCAAGATTGAAATAAATATCATTCAGTTCTAAATTTCAAATGTACTTCCATACAACTTGAAATAACAAGAATTACCAGCATTTAAGAAAGAGAAATAACAGAACAATTGGGGCATTCTATTCCTAGTCTACTCAAATTGCTCCCTTAGTCTCCTCTTGTAGTGCACTTAAGATGCTCCTCGTTAGGAGTAGTTCAGCCTTCTCTTCTGCATTAGGTTGCCCTTAAGAAGTTAAGCTGCCATGGATGCAAGCTTTAAGAAAATATGGATTGAAAAAGAAAATCAAATCTGGTCGAGTAACAAGATCCCTTCTCTCTCCTCTTTAGTATTTAACAGCAACTTCACAGTACATGTGTCCTTCCTTTTAGATCTAGCATTCTCTTGTCGTACTAGTTGGTTATACCAGCTATACAACTCACGCATTTCTAGCGTGTTAACCAGAAAGCTGTCAGGTGCTGTGACAGTTTTGGCGCAATTTTGGATCCACTTATACAACGACAACTCTGGACACATTCATGCATCGATACTTCTAGACAAGTTCCTGCAGTGACATCTTTGGGCGCAATGCTAAATAGACTAATGCAGCGACATCAATAGTAAAAATATCATAAATTCAAAGGAAATTAGGCTGAGCTTCATTAAGTTTGAAAATGCAATAAACAAATTAAAAATACTAAAAATGTATGCTAAAGATGACCAAATGAGAACAAATTATACAATAAGTAGGGAGAAATCAATGGTTCTTTCTAATGCTATCAAAGCAATGATCATTCTAAAGTCTTAATGAATGAATCACATTCAAATGACAAAATATTGCGCTGAAAATTCATAAGTATGAATAATTAAAAATGCAACTTCATCAATGCTAGATCATGCTTTAAATCCTAAATTCTTTCTACCAAAATAACATTTATTGTATAGTAATATATAGATATTTTTGCTTCTTTTCCTTTTTTTCTCTTTTTTTTATATGTGACTGAGGGATGTCATTGTATTACTATACTCTTGTTCCTAGGATGTAACGATAGGGTGCAACAAACCCCCAGAGAGTATGTAATTGTGTCGACACACACTCTTGTAGTGATAGCCTTTGGCTAGATTGCTTTTTCTAAAACTTGCATTAGAGTGTTCCCCCTTGATAGTTCCCAATACACCCACATTAGAGTGTTTTTTTATAACTATACTTAAATACAAATAGCTGTAAATGGTAGATTTATTCAAGATTCAAAGAATGATATTATTCATCCATTACTAACGCACTCTAAGTCATTCATCCAAGAATTGAAGATACAACATTCAATCAAATTCATCCAACTTGTTCATTAACAGTTCACATGATTCAATAATTAAGCATCAAATGAAAAAAATATTTAAGTATATTTTCAATAACCATGTATGCTTCATTAAACTCAACAAATTTTTAAAATGTAGGTGCAATTACATTTTCATTCCCATATACACCCCAAACTTAAAGTTTTCATTATCCCCAATGCACTGACATTAATTTACAATGACACATAGAAATGCAATGACAATGCACATGTAGTGTAATTAAAATGCAAAGACAAAAGGAATGTGGTGACAATTAAATTACAGCTACATGATATGCATGAAAAGTAAAAGTAAGAACTGAAATAAAAACTAACTCAATTTGCTGCAACCGTAGATGTGGCTGCATAATGTTTTTCTTCTTGGGCTTTTTTCTTCCTTGCGACGCTTTTTATCTTTGTTTTGCTTCCTCTTTCGTTCTATCGACTTGGCATGATTATCAGATTACTCCTTAGCATTGGGCTGCACTCCGACGTCATCCACAGTGACATCAGATGGGTGGATCTTTATGAGTGGTGCAGTATGGACCACTATAGTTAGAGGATTATAATCCTCAACTGTAAGTAAGGGGATAAATTCCTCTGCTGAATTTGCCTCAACATCATTTTCTTCCTTTGTTTCTTTCTCTTTTCCTTCCTCTATCTCCACATGTTTGACTAGCGTGTTCTCTTCATCAGCATGGGCCTTTTCCTCAGCAACAGTGGCCTGTGGACTAGCAGAAAATTCATCCTCAAATAAGCTTGCAATATTCCTTAGACAATCCTCTACTTCCCTCGAATCAACCTCTCTTTCATCATCAAAAATATGCACCATTTGTGGGAAAGCCACAAATTGGTCCTTTCCTCCGGAGTCAGCCTCCTCAATTGAAGGATCAATTTCTCTGATAATCGAAGGGAAAATAGGAAATTTCGATAGAGGTGCCTTGCTCATTCGTCTTAGTATGATCACAACGATACTATTCCATGCCCTAGTGTTGGCATATAATAAGTTTTGAGACGTCTCCATATCTTCAATAGTGGTGACAAGTTTAATTTGCTTGATGTTGATGGAGTCAGCTATCTTCTCTACTTCCTTGACTTTATGCCATGAAGATTGATCTGTGGTCACATTGGTTCTCTGTTCTTCTACTTTTGCCTTGCCTTTTCTTTTTCTGGCCTCAACCTCCTTTACAGTGGGAGTGTCTTTCCCACGAGTCATGAGCTTGATTGAGGCTTTATTGATGGGTCCCTTGTTATCCAAAATCTCCTCTCCCTCACGAGGCACCACTCCCCGTTGCTGGCACAACTGCATAATCAAGGATGGAAACACCAAAATACCAGTTTGCCTAGCAGCACAATCCGTAATTTATTGGTGCAAAATTGTACCGACATCTATTTTTCGTCCCTTAATGATCAAATGTATAAGACATATTCGATCCAAAGTTACAGTCGTCCTGTGGGTGGAAGGCATCAGGCGACTGTTAATAAAATGAAACCAAACCTTACTCTACAACATTAGAAATCATCGGTGCATTTTGTAATTATTTAGATTGGATCCTATCCACACAGCTCCTTCAACGTAGAGGTGTTGCATCAAAATGTCAGCCCCTTCCTCTATGAGTTCCTCAAGGAATGTCATATGTTCATCCTCATCCACTGTAATGTTGCAGGGATCATTGATGTGGATGACACCCCAAGGTACTAACCCTTCACGAACAAACACGAACTCTTACTCATTATTAGTAAGGTTCACGTAAAACTCTCACACTAGCATCGGTGAGTAGCCCCCAGGATGGTTGCAAAAAGTTTCCCATTCCATCTTTACGATTGTTTTATTTACTTGCTTCCTAAGGTTCTGTTGCTTCGACAGTTGAAAACCTTGCTCAGGATGGTAGTTTTGTTTCAGCATATTATATTGAAAACGATCCTTAGCTGCCTTTGTAAGGAACATCACAGGTTCTTTGGATTGATGAAGCTCTGTTTCACAAACCACAGTGGCAGATGAAGATTGTAACAGCTCGATTTTCAGTGGTGTCGAAAACAGTAATTTCGGTTTCACAAATCCAATGAGACGATTCATAAATTTATTTATATTAACAGTTATGGTGTTATATGCATCGTATTAAAATTTTGGTTCAAGAATTTTATTAATAGATAGTTAATTGAATAGAAAGGACTAAATTGTAATAGGTGTGAAGGTATAGTTGATTAATTAGAAGAACCAAATGAGTAAATAAGCCAAAGGGTTGCTAGTTGGTGGATTATCATGAAAAATATTAATTAATAGTAGGATTGATTATGGTTAAAACGATGATTAATTAAGTTAATTATGAAAGTCTAAGAAATTACAAAAATGTCATTGATATATAAATTAAATTAAAGAAAGAAAAGATGATATTTTCATCCTTTCTTCTTCTTCCTCACTGCTAAAAGGAGAGAAGTTAGGGTTTATATATTCAATCTTTGAGCTTTGATTTGGGTAAGCAAACCTTGATCATTTTTAGTAATTTTTATGTTTTTGGGTCCGTATTAGCTTAATCTAGCTTATGCAAGGACTAATTTGTGAATCTGTCAAATGTTATGAAACTTTCGATTATTGAAAGTGCTTATTCTTGAAAGCTTTTGAAATATTTGACTGTGTGATGTTTGGGTTAAATCTTTTTATAGAGGGACTTTAGATGAAATTAGGATTTAAGGACCAAAATGTGAAAGTGATAAAATTACAAGTATTATTGTGAAAATAAATGTGTGAAAGCGGTGGGGTAGACACCCTAGATTCGGTTATGGTTGCTTATGTGAGAGAATGATTATTTTGCATGTTTTGAATTGGAAGGACTAGAATGAATAAAAGGAAACTGTTAGGGGTAAAACCGTAATTTTCCTAAAGAGGACTAAATTGTGTTGAATGACTAAATTATGTGACTTAATGTGAGAATTGAATGATTTGTGAATGTAGACTATGATTGGGCTTCAGACTGTGGAAAAGGGATGCGAATTAGTCCTTGAAGTCTTTCCAAAACTATAATCCAATCCGGTAAGTTCGTAACGTAAATCTTACTTAATATTCCTTGTATATATATTTTCAATGTTCAGCAAATCAGAAGCATCATGACTCAAGATAAAGATATGAATCCTAAATGGATTATAGGCCTTACGATGGCTAGGAATATGCTTTATGCATACTCTCGATAGCTCATGTGAGCAACATCATTTTATAGTACAGATAAGCACCGTACCGATGGTTGGGGTACAACATATGTTGCAAGTCCTCGACAGCTCATGTGAACAACATCGAGTACTGGTAACTAAGAGTTATGGATAGGAAAAAGTTGTAAATAATTTAAAGAGAAATGGAATTATGTTGGCTCGATGGAGTCATTGTTGCTTATTATAATGTTAGTAATTCCTTAAACTATCGAACTTACTAAGCTATAAAACTTATCATAGCTATTGTTGTTGTTTTGTAGATCGTTCTGCTGACTGAAGATTGGATCATCGTCATCTCTTTTGAGTCACACTATCGCAGAGATTGTCGGTAGTTTTTGCATCACCCGGTCTTATGTCATGTACTAAGATGATAATAACCTTTGTTGTTATACTAAAAATGTTGAAATCTTACTATGTTGAATGTGTATATGCATGAAGTACAATTTTAGATGTTTAAGTTCAAGATGCTTGTAAAGACTTAGGAGTCATGTATGTTGTGTGATGACCTAATGCATAACTTGTATTGGATGTACTTGAGATGTTAAATTTGTGTCTTGGCATAATTCTTGAGGTTTTGTATAATTGTTTCGGTAGAACTTATGCATGTATCAGTAAAAGTACAAGGTAGGAGAGAGGTTGTTCTCTAACTTGAGTTGTATTAGTAGTTAAATTACAAGTATCGATAGTTTTTAGTATTGATGTATCGGTAGTTTGTATGCTTATATCGGTAGAAGTTACAGGGTGAGAATTTTTACTCTCTGGAGTTTTTGGTATCGGTATATGGATGACTTGTATAGGTAGAAACCATATTTGTATTAGTAGAGCTAGCACAAGTACTGGTAGATATCTGCATAATTTCTAAATTGTTCACTGACTTGATTACTATTGATACTTGACCATCAGGTAGTGGTAGAAGTCTCCTAAAATATCGAAAATGTCATTTTTACCCTTGATGAATTGTATTTAGGATTAAATGTCGATTTATAACGTGAAAGGTGTATTTTTTAATAAATAAGTTAATTATCAAGATGTTAAAAAATATATAGTGTTAAATGAATAGAAAGCACCGGGAAGCTAACCGATGACGTATTTGGGTTTTTAGGTGTTACAAAGATTCCGCAATAGATTTCAATGGTGTCTTAGCGCCTCTAGCTCTAGTCATTTTTGTTGGTAGAAAAGGTAGTAATAGAGGAGAAAAGGTGGAAGCTTGAAGAAAATTTTTGGGATAACAATGGAGGTTTTTGAATAACACATTAAGCACAAAAGGGTTACTTTATAGAGAATGAAAAGAGTATATAGAGAGGCGTGTTTGTTTATGTTGCGGAGAGAGGACAATAGGTTTGCAATCAATAAATACATGCACTTGGATTTCACTTTTTTAAACCGATCCAATGGTTAGAGAATAAGGGATGAAACGTCATGATTTATTTCTTGAAATGCTTCGATTTTCTGGTGAGTCAGCAAATAAGATGCGTCGACAAGGAGCTTTGCATGCATCGAAAAAAGAAAGAGCTTTATTCCTGCAAAAATAATAAGGAATATAAACTGAAACAAAAACTAAATAAACTAAAATTACATGGTAAAAATGTAAATAGAGGTTATAAAAATGTGACCAAATTAATTGTCTCCTTCTGTTTGTCATCATCATGGCCAATATAATGCTTCAGTTGTTGTCCTTTCACTTTAAATTGGTGCCCATCACGTATATCTTTAATTGTGACCACACCATGAGGAAATGCTTTGACAACTTCAAATGGTCCAAACCAACGTGAGCGCAATTTACGTAAGTGCAATTTTAGTCGATAATTAAATAATAGTACTTGTTATCCTGTAGTAAATTATCGTTGCAAAATAATTTTGTGGTGCCATCGCTTGGTCTTTTCCTTATATATTGTGACATTTTCATAAGCATTACGCCTAATTTCCTCAAGTTCAGTGATGTCCAATAGCCTTTTCTTTCCAGTAGCATCGTAATCCATGTTCACTTGCTTGATTGCCCACATTACTTTATGTTCCAATTCCACAGGCAAGTGACATGCCTTACCAAAGACAAGCTGATACGACGACATCCCAAGTGAGGTTTTGTACACTGTCCGTAATGCCCACAACACATCATCAAGCCTAGAAGACTAATCTTTCCTCTATGGATTCACCACCTTCTCGAGAATATTTTTGATCTGTCGATTAGAGACTTCACCTTGCCTGTTAGTTTGTGGATGATATATGGTCACCATTCTATAGTGAACTCCATATCGCTTCAGTGCAACTGCTACCTGATTGGAGTGGAAGTGAGTGCCTTGGTCACTGATCAATGCCTTAGGCGTGCCAAAGCCAGTAAGGATATGCTTGTGGAAAAACTTCAACATTGTCCTTCCATCATCTTTTGGGATTGCAATGACCTCCACCCACTTTGATACTTAGTCAACAGCAACTAGGATATAAACATTTCCAAACGAACTTGGAAATGGTCCCATGAAGTCTATACCCTAAACGTCAAAGAGTTCAACTTCCATATTGGCTGGTGTAACATCTCATTGCCTCGAGATATTGATCCGGTGCGCTGACATTTATCACATTGGTGCACAAAGTTATGGGCGTATTTAAATAATGAAGGCCAATAAAATCCTGACTGAAGAACCTTTGCAGCAGTTCTTATGCCACCAAAATGACCTCCATAAAGGGTATCGTGACAATGCTTTAGGATTGAAATCATTTCTTCATCTAGAACACAACGCCTAATTATATTGTCGTTGCATACCTTGAATAGGTATGACTCGTTCCAGTAATATTTCTCTATGTCACGAAGAAATCTTTCTTCCTTATGACCTATTGGCCCCAAAGGTAGCCTTCCACATACTAGGTAATTGACCACATCCGCATACCATTAGGTTGCGTCGACAACAAACAACTTCTCATCAAGAAATGCGTCGATAATTTGAAATGTATTTCCATCTTCACTACCCACTTCTAGACAAGACAGGTGATCTGCCACTTGATTTTTCGACCCCTTTCGATCCTTTATCTCTATATCAAACTCTTGTAGTAGCAGGATCCTTCATATCAACCTTGGTTTAGCATCCTTCTTTGGAAAAATGTATCTTAACGCGGAACGATCAGTGAATACAATAACCTTTACGCCGACAAGATATGAGCGAAATTTGTTGTAAGCAAATACTACAACCAACAACTCTTTTTCTGTGGTTTTATAATTAATTTGAGCTTCTGTGAGAGTCTTGCTGGCATAATATATAGCGTGAAATACTCTATCCTTATGTTGTCCTAATACTGCACCCACTACAAAATCACTTGCATCACACATTACTTCAAATGGTTGCGACCAATCTGGTGCAACGACAATGGGTACCTGCACGAGCTGCATCTTTTTTTGCATAAATGCATCCACACATGCATCATCAAACATGAATTTTTTATTTTGCTCTAACAACGAGCAAAGAGGTTTCATAATTTGGAGAAGTCTCGAATAAATCTACGATAAAAACCTACGTGTCCAAGAAAACATCGAATACCCTTTACATTAGTTGGCAGGGGCAACTTCTCAATAATTTCAACCTTCTCTTTATCCACTTCAATGCCTTGACAGGAAATGCGATGACCTAGGACAATGCCTTCTGTTGCCATGAAGTGACATTTCTCCCAATTTAGGACAAGATTTGTGTCCTCACATCGCTTTAAAACTCTGGCCAAGCTGTCAGCGCATTTATCAAAAGTATTTCCATAAATAGAAAAATATCCATAAATACCTCTAATGAGTCCTCGATCATGTCTGAAAATATTACCGTTATGCACCTTTGAAATGTGTCCGGTGTATTGTAGAGACCAAACGGTATTCGACGGAAGGGAAAAGTGCCAAAAGGACAAGTAAAAGTCATTTTTGCTTGATCTTTCGACGTAATAGATATCTGATTGTAGCCGAAATAGTCATCGAGGAAGCAATAGTAGGCTTTTCTAGAAAGCCTATCTAGAATTTGATCGATGAAGGGGAGTGGAAAGTGATCCTTCTTTATGGCTGCATTCAATCGACGATAATCCATGAACTCTCGTCTGCGCGTAGGAATGTGAGTAGGGATTATTCCATCCTTGTCATTACTTACCACCGTGATACCACTTTTCTTAGGGACACATTGGACTGGGCTCACCCAAGTGCTATAAAAAATTGGGTATATAATTTCCTTATCTAGCCACTTGATAATTTCCTTTTTAACCATCTCCTTCATTTTCTCATCTAATCTCCTTTGTTGTTTAATTGATTGCTTTCCTTAATCTTCCAATCGAATTTTGTGCATGCAGAAAGAGGGACTAATGCTTCTAATATCAGCAATACTCCAAGCAATCACACGCATATGCTGCTTCAATGTATGGATCAATTTTTCTTCCTGAGTAGCATTGAGGGTTGCAGAGACAATAACTGGCAGTGTATCATTATCACCAAGAAAAACATACTTTAGATGGGTAGGCAATGGCTTCAACTACAGAGTAGGAGCTTCTTCAATAGATGGCTAATCGGTGTTTTTACGTCACAGCAATGTGCAAGCGAACACATGTCGATGCAAGTATAGTTGATAGATAAATCTATTGGATATCGATCCCACGTGAAATGGGTTTTTGATGTCTAAATGTCAAAGCAATCAATATTAAAATTAAGTGTAATGTGAGTACTGATGTCAGTGCAATATGTCAGATTTGCACACGAAAATAATCAGTAATGTCAACGCAATTAGAATTGAACTTTAGAGGTTAAATGTTAGTGTACTAAAAATAAATTCAATTATGTTGAGTGTTGAGTGTTGAATATTAAATGCATAAAATGTAAATTTGACCAAGTGTAAAGGGTAGAAATGGTTCACTGATTCTGCTAAATCGCAACACTGGATGCATCGACAAGGTAGAATATAGATGGATTGTTGTTTCAATGAAGTCCCTTTGAATTCTTCCTAACAACCGTTTCCTACTTAATCTCAACTTAAATACCCACAATTAATCTACCTCTCGGTGCAAACAACGATCTGTATTCAAGAACAAGTAACTGGAGTTTGTCCCAATCCCAAGTAGCTCTCACTTATCTCACTTGTTAACCTAACCTATCACCGCATCTCTCGATGCTGGCATATTGCAATTTCACTCTCGTGCTTAAAGCGGTTAGATCCAAGAATAAACAGATAAGCAATGTACAATAAGAACCAAAATGATTTAACATTAAAAGACACTCTCGTATTCATTAAATATCATCAAAAACCATAATCGTTTGAGAAGAATTAAATAGTACAACGAAGCTTACTATCTCTAGACTACTAAGCCTACTCCCTAATTGTTACTCTTGCTCATCATCAAGCACCTCTTGTCAAAAGTGTTTGCAGACTTGCTTCATCAGCTCCCCGATTTCCAGCTCAAATCTTCAACTCACACAGAATTTTCAAAATTTAATCCCTTCGCTCTTGATATCTTCTTTCCTTCTTTATTCGTCTATTTATAACGTCTAAAATGTTATAGGTTTCAGCCTTAGTTCTCAGATCTAGATCTAGATCTTACAACTATCAAAATTAGTTAGATTATAGCTATGCACTCATGCAGTTCTAGTATGTTCTTTAGATATTTGCAAATTGTCGCTGTATCGTTGGGCGCATTTTGAAATCATAATTACAGCGACATTTGTGAAGTTCTTGCGTTGGTGCTTCCAGCTGTGAATTCAGTTTGATTCTACTCATTCATGGTTCAGTTTCAATGTGATGACATTTCCTGGTCACAATTTCTAGCTGATCTTGTGGCTGCATTCATCCAACATAAGCTTCTGTACTGAGTTCCCGTATTGACAATATGAAGACGCAATATATCAGCTTTTTATGTCAACATTAGTACAAAAATAGATAAAATAACAAGAATTTAAACTACTTAACAATGAAACTAGGTGTAAAATGCTAGTGATGCATGATAATTGAAATGTAAAAGAGAATAAAAACATTAAATTAAGGAGAAAATCTATGTCATTTGAAATACCATCACACCCCAAACTTGAGTTTTTACTTGTCCTCAAGTAAACAAAAATTAACAAAGTAATAATTCAAAAAGTCACCATAATCATTATTCATACAACTTGAATTTTCTAAATTCCTAATGTTTAAATTGCATTAATATAATAGAATGATACGCTGACAAATTATAGACATGAACAACTTAAAATTGCAACTTCATCAATGTTAGTACCATGCATTGAATCTTATTCTTCCTTGAACCATTTCAGCAATTTATTCTTCTTTTTCTTTTCTTTATTCTTTTTCTCATTTTTTTTCAAGTGACTGAAAGATGTCATTGCATTACTCTACCTTTGTTCCTGGTCAGTAACAATGGGGTGCAACAAGCCCCTAGGAGGCAAATAATTGCATTGACACACACTCTTGTAGTTACAGCCTTTGGCTACATGAGTTTTCTTTTCTAAGTCTATAGCGGAGTGTTCTCCCTTAAAAGTCACAATGCACTCACAATGGAGTGTCTTTTATTAATACAATGTCGCTGTATTGGTTAGTTAGTCTAAGATTCAATACCAACACTATCCATATATTACTGAAGCAATTTCAATTATTCATTCAAAAATAGCAGACTCATCATTCATTCATATTCATCCATTTTCCACATTAACATTCAAACAATCCAAGAATTACGCATCAAAATAAAAATTGTGGGCACATTTCTGTTGAAATTTTGTAAATTTTCATTAACTAAAGAAACAAAATAAAAGTAAAACATGAAGGTGTAGTTGCATTTCCAATTCACATGATCTCCCCCCCAAACTTAATGTCTGCATTGTCCTCAATACACTAACAATAGTTATACATATATAATGGAAATGCAACTACAATGCACTAAACTAAAAGGAATGCAGTGACAATTAAAATGCAAGCACAATAAGAATGCATGAAAACTAACTAAAAAGAAATGTACCAAATTATTCAGCAGCAGCCAATGTAGAGGATGCTTAGGTTTTCTTCTTCTTCTTCTTCAGGCGCTCTCCCTCATCATGGTGTTTCTTTTTCTTGTCCTTACGCCTCTTCTACTTTTTATCCTTTGAACCAATCGACTCGGGGGATTATTCCTCCTCAGCGGGTTGGGTGACGACCTCATCAGTTGTCACCTCGGATGGGTGGATTTCTGCGAGTGGTGCCACAAAGGGCACAATAGCTAAAGAATTCAATTCGTCGATCTCGCCAGTAACAACTTCAGCCTGGCTCATAGTAGGTCGAGCCTCATCTAAGCTGGATGTCCCCACAACATCCTCAACGATAATTTTTGGGGCATCGGTGTCCTTCTCCTCTTGCATGTCGGTAGGCTCTTTTTCTTCCTTTTATTCTTCCTTTCCCTCTTCTTCTTTGTCTTTATCCTTCTCTTTCAAGTAATCACCTTATTGATCTGCATCCTCTTTTACACGTGTCTCATGTTCAACTGGGCCAGTGTTAGCGTAATCGATTGTATCGACATCTTCTTCTAGAGCAGCTGCCTTTCCCGCCATATTTACGCCCAAACTATTGGAGAACTCATCTTCGAATAAGTGTGCAATGTTGTAATGAAGATCGTCATCAGCCTGTAACTGTCTGTCATCTTTCTCATCATTGGAAATATGGATCCAGGTTGGTGCAGGGGTAGGCCTACCATCAGGGGTAAGTTGCTCGAAAGATTAGTACTTCATCGGGCGGTAGGGTCTGGTTGATCTGACTCAATGCAGCGACAAGGGCTTCATTCCACACCTTACTATAGGCATAAAACTTGTGGAGTCGAAAATCCATATCGTCCATGATACTGTCGGTGTGGATAGAACGCATGTCGATGCGATTTAAGTGAATTTCCATTAGGGCCAGCTTTTTTGCCACTAGAGTCTTTATCGGTGCATCATGTTTGTCAGCCATCTTCTTACCCTTTCCTTTGTCCCTTTTCTTGAAGGTCTCTTTGGCCACTGGGGTGTCTTAGCCTCGTGTCATCCTCTCAATAGAAATATTATTAGTTGAGCCTTTGTTTTCTAAGACCTCTTTATCATCTTTGGGCACAATGCCCTTGTGTTGACAAAGTAGCATAATAAGAGAGGGAAAAGGAAGGATACCAGTTTACTTTCCTGCAGCTTCTGTGATCTGGGTGTGTATGAGTTCATCGATGTCGATGTGTTGGTGATGTAGGATGGAATGCAATAGACACATATGGTCCAATATGACCGTAGTGCTATTGGTTGAGATCTTTCATCATCTGAGCCAGTAATCATTGTCCAGGCTATGCATAAAAGGTGAATGGGTGTCCACCCTTTTCGGAATCCTTAGCAATACATTGATATGTGCAGCGCTCCATGGAACAAACCCCTCTCGGAAAAATACAAACTCTTACTCTTAGTCCATAGGATTTGCATAAAACTCCCTAAACAAAGTAGGGGAGTAGCCTGAAGATGGTAGCAAAAATATTCTCACCCGAGGCGGTTGATGCTACGGTGGACTTGCTTTCCAAGGGTTAGGTGTGGAGAACGTTGGAGGCCATGTTTAGGGTGGATGTTTGCGCTTAAGCATTACATTGTGGTACCGGTCTTTGGTCGTAGTTGTTACAAACAAGACTGAGCCTATGGATAAGGGTGGTGGTGTCGTGGACGGAGCCACAGTAGAAGTGGTTGGGGTGGTTTTGGAGGAGGGTTTAGGAGTGTTTGTTGAAGCTAGAACTTTTGCTATGGTAAGATGAAAAGAAGGTAAAGAATACTTTGCAAATAAAGATTGCTTCAAAATCAGAAAAGAAAATATGCAGACAGTGAAAGAGAGGAGTTGCAGTAACAATGGTGAATGTGAAGAGAAAAGGTAACTGCAAGGGGAGACATTATAACCTAGGCGTAATGAGTGGAAAAACACAGGAAAATGTTGTGTTTACAACCATTAATTGCCAATTTCTACATATTGTAATTTTTCGTTTGATTTAATAGTTGGGATAGAAAGAAATTAATCGACGTGATTCTTGCTGGAAAAGTAATGCTGACTCATCGTAGAATGCGTGACTGTATGTGCTTCGATGCTTCGACAAAAATTCAATTTTTATTTCTGCAAGGAATTTAAAACAACACAAAGAAAAGTGAAACAAATAAAAGTAAATAATGAAATGCTTCGACATTATTTAAATGTTAACAGGTTGACGGCTTCGTCTGGTTCTCGAACATCTGTACTCGCATAATGTTTAAGACATTGGCCATTTACTTTAAATTGTTGTCCATCCTTTAGGTTTTTGATTGTCACCGCACCACTTGAGAATGCTTCGACAACTCTAAATGGTCCTGACCACCTTGATCGCAATTTTCTTGGATGCAATTTTAAATGTAAGTTAAATGAAAGTACCAAATGACTAGGATGAAATTATCTAAGCAAGATAATGTTGTCATGCCATCTTTTTGTCTATTCCTTGTATATCGCAACATTCTCATAAGCATGGCGTCAGATTTCTTCTAATTCTGTGATGTCCAATAGTCTTTTCCTTTCGGCAGTATCATAGTCCAAATTCACCTGCTTAATTGCCCACATAGCCTTATGTTCAAGTTTGATAGGCAGGTGACAAGATTTTCCAAACATTAATTGATATTGCGACATTCCCAACAGTGTTTTGTAGGTAGTACGAAGTGCCCACAATGCATCATGTAGCTGTGCAACCAATCCTTCCTAGATGGATTAACCACCTTCTCAAGTATGCTTTTAATTTGACGATTGGATACTTCGACTTGACCATTGGTTTGTGGGTGATATGTGGTAGTCATACGATGCTTCACACCATATCATTTTATTGCAGTTGCCACTTGGTTATTATAAAAATGGGTGCCTTGGTCACTTATCAACGCTCTCGGTGTTCCAAGTCTCGTGAGGATTTATGTGTGAAAGAATTTTTACACTGTTCGAGCATCATCTTTTGGCACCGCAATTGCCTCGATCCACTTCCAGACGTAGTCAACGGCCACTATAATATACACATTTCCAAAAGAGTTTGGAAATGGTCCCATAAAGTTTATACCCCAAACATTGAAGAGCTCTACCTCCATGATGGGTTATTGGAGCATTTCATTATACCGAGATATTGAACTAGTGCGTTGACAACGATCATATTGTTGTGCGAAGTTGTGAGCATCTCGAAACAATGTGGGCCAATAAAATCCTGACTGTAAAACCTTTGCAGCAGTCTTTGTTCCACCAAAATCAAGGGGCATCTTGGTAGTGTCACAGGATTGACATCATTTCTTCTTCAGGTACACAACGACGAATGATATTGTCGGTGTATACCTTAAATAGGTATGCCTCTTTCCAATGGTATTTGATAGGATAATGTATGAACCTGATCTTCTTGTGACCAATAGCACTCATGGGTAGCTTCCCACATACAAGATAATTGATGACATCAGCATACCATGGTGATGCATCGACAAAGAATAATTGCTTGTCAGTGAATGCTTCGAAAATCTGGGACATCTGCCCTTCTTCACTTCCAACTTCCAACCGAGGCAAGTGATCAACTACTTGATTTTCAGATCCTTTCCTATCTTTGATTTCAATATCAAATTCTTGAAGGAGTAGGATCCATCTGATGAGTCTAGGTTTGTCATCTTTTTTGATGAAAAGGTATCTCAATGCTAAGTGGTCTGTGTAAACTGTAGTCTTTGCACCGACAAGATAGAAACGAAACTTGTCAAATATGAAGACTATTGCTAGCAACTCTTTCTCAGTCATGGTGTAATAACCTACATTTTTTTCAGTTAGAGTTTTACTAGCATAGTAAATAGAATGGAAAACCTGTTCTTTTCGTTGGCCAAGTATAGCTCCCACAGCAAAGTCGCTTAAATTGCACATATGTTCAAATGGTTGCGTCCAGTTCAGTGCAACGATAATTGGGGCTTGTACTAGCTGCTTCTTTATTGTCATGAATACATCCAGACAGATGTCATCAAACACAAACTTCTTATTTTGCTCCAGCAATGAGCATAATGGTTTAGCTATCTTGGAGAATTCTCGAATGAATCTTCTATAAAAACCAGCGTGTCCAAGAAAGCTTCTTATTGCTTTGAAGTTAGTGGATGGTAGTTGTTTTTCGATGATTTCTACCTTTGCTTATCAACCTCAATGCCCTGACAAGATATCCTATGCCTGAGGATAATGCCTTTAGTTGCCATTCATTTCTCCCAATTCAGAACTAGATTTATGTCCTCGTATCTCTTCAAAACTCTCGCCAAATTGTCATCGTGTTGATCGAAATTTTGCACATAGACAGAGAAATCATCCATGAATACCTCTAAGGAATCCTTGATCATGTCCAAAAATATTGCCATCATACACCTTTGGAATGTTGCTGGCGCATTACATAACCCAAACGACATCCGTCGAAAAGCAAAGGTTCCAAAAGGGCATGTAAATGTGGTCTTTGCTTGATCTTTTGGCACAATAGTTATCTGATTGTATCCAGAGTAACCGTCTAAGAAACAATAATAGGCTTTACCAGCTAGCCTATCCAGCATTTGATCAATGAAAGGTAGTAAAAATTAGTCCTTCTTTGTGGCCGCATTCAATCATCAGTAATCCATGCATACTCGTCATCCAGTTGTAATGCGAGTAGGGATTAACTCGTTCTTGTCATTGGTCATAACTGTGAAACCACTCTTTTTAAGCACACATTGAACGGGGCTTACCCAATCACTATCGAAGATAGGGTATATAATGTCCGCATCTAACCATTTGATAATTTCTTTCTTTACTACTTCTTTCATCTTTACATTGAGTCTTCTTTACTGCTAAATTGATTGCTTCTTTTCATCTTCTAGCCTAATCTTGTGCATGCAAAAAGAGGGACTGATGCCTCTAATATCTGCAATGCTCCAGGCTATGACTCTCTTATGTTCTTTTAGAATCATGACAGCTTATCTTCTAGCATTGCGTCGAGGGATGCATTGACAATAACAGGTAGTGTTTCATTGTCACCAAGGAAGACAATTCAAATACGTCTGCAAAGGCTTCAACTCCAAGGTAGGAGCTTTCTCAATAGACGATTTAAACAATGGGATTGTCTTATTAGACAAATCCAAAGACTTTATTTACCAATTCTGACACAGCTCATAGTTGTTAACCTCCTCTTTATCGACACAGTCATCTAGAATGTCATCGGTAGATATCGCCGTATCATCATCAGACAGTTCTAAACTTTTTGCGTTAAATTCTTCAAGAATAATCTCGTCCAACACATTAATGTGGTGACATTGTTCTTTAGGTTCGGATGGTGATGCTTCAAACACACTAAAATTTACATGGTCATCATTATGATACATGACAAGTACTCCTTTGAACATGTCGATAAGTGTTTGCTAGAAATGGCCTCCCCAGAATTATGGGTACCTCCTTATCTGCTTCGTAGTCTAGGGTGATAAAATCAGCAGGGAACACCAACTTATCAACTTGGATAAGAACATCTTTGATTTGTCCTTCAGGTTGTGCTAAGGATCTATCTGCCAGTTGCAATGTCACCGCAGTGGGCTTTATCGAACCTATTCCTAATTTCTTGAAATTATAGAAAGAAATAAGATTAATACTTGCTCCCAAATCACATAAAGCCTTACCTAATTAATGATTCTTGATGGAGCATGAAATTGTGAAACTACCAAGATCTTTCATCTTGGTTGGCAACTTATTTGTAAGTATAGTGCTGCACCCCTCTGTGAGCATAATTGTCTTGATGTCGGACAATTTTTTTTTCTTTGATAATAGCTCCTTCATGAATTTCCCATAACTGGGTATCTGCATAAGAGCATCTATTAGAGGTGTATTAATATGCAATTGTTTCAAAGTAGAAACAAACTTTTGGTATTCTTTGTCATGGAATTTTTCTTTGAATCGTTGTGGAAACGAAAAAGGTATCATAGCATTGGGTTGTTGTGGAAAACTCGACAGTGTCAACATTGGCAGTTGCGTCAAAAACTTAGTTGGAAAACTGTGGCCATAAATGGCACTACAATTGGTTCCTTTTAATTTTCTTTTGCTTGACATTTTTCAGCTATATCCTCTTATTATTGCTGTGGTTTAGATGCGTCGACATGGTCTTCATCATAACTGCTTAGCCCTGGCGTCTATTTCCACTCCTTAGCATGATTGCTTTGCAATGATCCTTCCCGCTTTGTGTTGGATTTTTAGTATCACTAGGCAGAGTACCTAGTGACCTGGTGCTGAGAATAGAAGATAACTAACCGAGCTGAGCTTTCAATACTCGTATGGAAGAATAATTTCCTTACACAATCACCTCTATTCTTGTGATATGTTTGCACATCATTGCTTTAAGAGCAACCATAGGATTTGCCTTTTGTTGAGCAAATTACTGCTATTGATGTTGATGATGTTGTCTTTCCATTTGTGATAGTATAGACTATTGTGGCTGTAATCTCGATTGTGGTTGCATTTGACAATGTGACTGCATCTGGTTAGAACGAGAATTTATCTGTGAATTCGAATGATAATTCTACTGTGGATTGGTATTGTAACTCTCTTGTCTATAATCCGTTTGGTTTGAGGAATTTCCATATATTTATATAGAAGTATTTTGATTTCCCCAAGGTTGTTGAAAATGATTATTATAAGAGTTACCAAAAGAACCTCCTCAGATGTTGTTGATGTAGAATGCATTTTTTGCATGTTGTGGGTAGTCCTCATAGCTTTGGTTGTCATCGCAAATTTCATAGCAACATCGCTTATTTCTTTCATATTCTTTATGATGTTGGCTAGTGAAGATACCTGCGCTGATAAAGCAGAAATAACATCTAACTCAAGAACTCCAGGGTTAGTCTTTTACCTGTGCAGAACGATAAATAGTGTATTGATAATCATTTTGAGTAATTCTCTCTAGAATTCTTATAGCTTCATTGTATGTACAATCTAACAAGGGACCATTAGCTGATGCGTTGACAAGCTTCCTTGTCTGGGCATTCAAACCATTGTAAAATATTTCAATCTGGGTCTCCTACTAAATTTAGTGCATTGGGCAGCATCGAAGCAATGTTTTACAACGCTTTCAAGTTGTATGTAAATTCTCATCATCTAGCTGATGATATGAAGTAATGTCATTTCTCATTCTTGCGTTCATTGTCGGGGGATTGAAATGCAAAACAAACTATGTTGCTAACACATTCCAAGATGTGATAGATCCTATCGGCAATCCCAAGAACCATGTTCTTGCTTTACCTTGCAACGAATAAGGAAATACTTGCATTTTCAAGGAATCATTAGGGACACCATGTTGACTAAAGGATGCACAAATAAGCAAAAATGATTTTAAGTGTTCTTGTGCGTCTTTATGAGGAAATCTAGAATACTGCCCATTTGAGTTGAGCATCTAAAACATCACCGATTTCAGTTCAAAATTTCCAGCCTGGATAGCTGGTCTCACAATCCCTGGTTGTAAATCATCAAGAATGGGCATAACAAAATCTCTTATTATCCTATTCTGTATTTGATCTTCTTGTGGACGTGGTGGTGGTATATCGTTAACAATTTGTGGAAGCACTAGAGGAATTTCATCTTGTGGCAACAATGGTTGCAAATTGTTGTTGTTATTGTTACCAGCCATTTTCCGTTGTTCTTGACTTCTCTTCCTAAGTGTCCTCTCAAGCTCCGTATCGAAGTTTACAATGTCCTTGGGATTTCTCATTGTGGACATGCAACAATTAAAAATCTGAAAAAGAAAACAATTAGAAAAATAACAACAGATTTGTAAAGATTAAAAGTTAAGTAAGTAAAATTAATTGCAACTACAAAAGTAAACATCAAACAAACGCCAGTCCTCGGCAACGGCGCCAAAACTTGATTGGTGTTTTTACGTCACAGTAATGTGCAAGCGGACACATGTCAATGCAAGTATAATTGATAGATAAATCTATCAGATATTGATCCAATGAGGAATGGGTTCTTGATGTCTAAATGTTGAAGCAATAAACATTAAAATTAAGTGTAGTGTGAGTACTGATGTCAGTGCAATATGTCAGATCTGCACACTAAAATAATCAGTAATGTCAATGCACTTAGAATTAAACTTTAGAAATGTCAGAGTACTGAAAATAAATTCAATTGTGTTGGGTGTTGAGTGTTGAATATTAAATGCATAAACTGTAACCTTACCAAGTGTAAAGGGTAGAAATGGTTCACTGATTCTGCTAAATCACAACACTGGATGCGCCGACTAGGTAGAATATAGATGGATTGTTGTTGCAATGATGTCCCTTTGAATTCTTACCAACAATCGCTTCCTACTTAATCATGACTTAAATACACACAATTAATCCACCTCTCGGTGTGAACAACAATGTGTATTCAAGAACAAGTAACTGAAGTTTGTCCTAGTCCTAAGCAACTCTTGCCTAACTCACTTGTTAACCTAACCTGTCACCACATCTCTTGATGTCGGCGTACTGCAATTTCACTCTCGTGCTTAAAGCAGTTAGATCCAAGAATAAATAGATAAGCAATGTAAAATAAGAACCAAAATGATTTAACATTAAAAGATACTCTTGTATTCATTTAATATCATCAAAATCCATCATCGTTTGAGAAGAATTAAAGAGTACAACGAAGCTTACTATCTCTAGACTACTAGGCCTACTCCCTAATTGTTCCTTTTGCTCAGTATCAAGCACCTCTCGTCAGAAGTGTTTGCAGACTTGCTTCATCAGCTCCTCGATTTCCAGCTCAAATCTCCAATTCACACAGAATTTTTAGAATTTAATCCCTTCTCTCTTAATATCTTCTTTCCTTCTTTGTTCATCTATTTATAACCTTTAAAATGTTGCAGCATTCAACCTTCATTCTCAAATCTAGATCTTGTAGCTATCAAAATTAGTTAGATTACAGCTATGCACTCACGCAGCTCTAGTATGTTCTTCAGAGATCTGTAGATTGTCACTGTATCGCTAGGCGCATTTTGAAATCATAATTACAGCAACATCTATGAAATTCTTGCGCTGATGCTTCCAGTTGTGAATTCAACTTGATTCTACTCATTCAAGGTTCAGTTTCAATGTGGTGACATTTCCTGGTTGCAATTTCCAACTGATCTTATGGCTGCATTCGTCCAGCAATAAGCTTCTAGACTGAGTTCCTGTACTGACAATATTAAGATGCAATATATCGACTGCTTGAGTCAATATTAGTACAAAAATAGATAAAAATAAGAAGAATTTAAACTACTTAACAATGAGTTAGAAAATATGGAAACTAGGTGTAAAATGCTAATGATGCATGCTAACTAAAATACAAAAGAGACAATAAAAACATTAAATTGAGGAGAAATTGTATGTCATTTGAAGTACTATCAATGGCTTAGAGATTGGAGCCATTCTATTGGTCAAATCTAAAGATTCCATTTTCCATCCATGCCTAAGCTCGATGTTATGCTCTTCAGCTTTACTATCACAGTCAACTAGAAAATCTTCATCCAATGTCACCGTAAATTCTTCTGGAACTCTATGCTTCGCTCATTGAATTCCTCAATTAACGTGTCCAACACATCAATGTGATGTCATTCTTCTTTTTCTTTGTAGGGAATGGCCTCAAACACACTGAAAGTAAAGTGTTCATTATTATGTCGCATTGTCAATTCACCTTTATACACGTCGATGAGAGTTTGTCCAGTGGTGAGGAATGAGCGTCCTAAAATTATGGGCACCTCTTTATCTACTTTGCAATCGAGGATAGTAAAATCTGTTGGGAACACAAACATATCTATGTAAACTAGAATGTCTTTAATTTGTCTTTGAGGTTGCACCAATGATCTATCTGCCAACTATAATGTCATTGTAGTGGGCTTCATATGACCAATCCCTAATTTTTTAAATGTAGACAGTGACATCAAGTTGATACTCGCGTCTAAATCACATTGAGGTTTTCCCAAGTAATGATTTCCAATCGAGCATGGGATTGTAAACCTTCCAAGGTCTTTCATCTTAGGTAGCAACTTATTTGTTAGGAGCACTGCATCCTTCTGTTAGCGCAATGTCTTAGTATCAGTCAGCTTCTTCTTCTTAGATAGGAGCTCCTTCATGAATTTCTTATAAGTCGGAATCTATACTAGAGTATCCACAAGAGGGATATTGACATGCAGTTGTTTTAATGTGGTTAGAAACTGCTGATATTGTCTATCATGCTCCTTCTCTTTAAATCGCTGTGGAAATGGCAACGGTATGGATACATTAGGTTGCCTTAGCTAGTTGTGTTGTCATTGGCAGTTGCATCGACAATTTTCTTAGTTTGATAGTAGGCATAGGAGTAACAATTGGTGAAGCCTCTTTATTTGGTTCTTTTATATCTTCTTCAGATGTAATCTCCTTACCCTGATTTATGTCACTAGTGATGATAGATGTTACATCAGAGCTGGTAGTTGGCTCGACAGTTTGTTTCCCACTCCGAAGAGTGATAGCCTTGCAATGCTCCTTCCATTTTGAACTTGGGTTCTTTGTGTCACTGGGTAAAGCAGTGGTCTTGTGTTCAAATTTGAGGTTAGTTGCCCCAACTGTGCTTCTAATGATTGGATAGAAGATGAATTTCCCTAAACAATGGCTTTTGTTCACATTATATGTTTACGTATCAGGGCTTCAAGGGCTATTAAAGGATCAACTCGTGGTTGTGTGTACTATTGTTGTTGTTGTCCTTGAGCATTTAGATGTGGCATTGAAGATTTTTATGGTTGTACACGATTGTACGACTACATCCAATCTTGGTATGTATGCATCTGAGGACTCTGGTTGAAATTTTGCTGCTGCTGGTTGTAATTCCCTTGTTGAAAAAATTGCTACTACTAGATGAATTTCCATATCTGAATGTCATTGTATTCTGACTTCCCCAAGGCTATTGAGTTCTTCCAGAACTGTTATAGGAATTATCATATGAATTTTCACGAATGTTATTGAAGTAGAAAGCATTCTCCGCGTGCTATGCACAATCTTCATAACTATGATTGTCACCACAAATTTCACAATAATATGTAGGGACCTCAATTTGTTGAGCAACTTGAATGGGCGCATCTTCACTAATCCCCATCATGTTTTTTATCATGTTTGCAAGCGAAGACACTTGTGCACTCAGAGCGAATATAGTATCTAATTCAATAACTCCGAGATTTGCTTTGATTTGTGTAGCTCTAGAGATCGGATATTGGTAATCATTCTAAGAAATTTGCTCTAGAATTCTGACAGCTTTCTCGTATGTACAGTCTAACAAAAGACCATTAGCAGATACGTCGACAAGATTTGTTGTCTGTGCATTCAGTCTATTGTAAAAGATTCCAACCTGCGTCTCCTATTTGAATTCCATGCATGGGACAACGTCGAACAAGAGTTTTGTAATGCTCCAATGTAGTATGCAAATTTTCATCATCCAGCTGATGATACGCAGTGATGTCATTCCTAAGATGAGCATTCATCGTTGGTGCATTAAATCACAAAACAAATTGAGTTGCAAGCGCATTCCATGAAGTGATTGATCCAACAAGCAATCCAAGGAACTAGGTACAAGCCCATACTTGCAATAAATAAGGGAATAGCTGCATTTTCAAGGCATCATCAAGAACACCATGCTGATTGAAAGAAGCACAAATCACTAGAAAGGATTTAAGGTGCTCTCTCGCATCTTTATATGGCAGCCCAGCATACTACCCATTAGAATACAACATCTGGATCATGATAGGCTTTAATTCAAAATTTCCAGCTTGAATAGCTGGCCTAACAACCCTTAGCTGTAAATCATCCAACATAGGGACAACAAAGTCTCGAATAGTTCTATTTTTTATCTAATCATCTTGTGACAAAGGTGGATTATTAATGTTTTGTGGTTGTATAGGAGGTATAATAGGATTCTGTGGTGGCAATGGTGGTATGGCTATATCATTTCCAAGTAGAGTCATATTTCTTTGTTCTTGTCTTCTCCTTCTAATAGTGCATTCAATTTCAAGATATAAGCCAACAACAAATTCAGGACTGCTTCTGGTCATAAAACACCTTAAAAGAAAATTATAAAAGTAGTCAACAAAAAAGAAAACAAGTTAGTAACAAGTAAATATTAGAAAATAAAGAATGGATGCAAAAACAAGAATAAACATCAAATTAACGCCATCCTCGACAACGATGCCAAAACTTGATCACACTATGAATGTTACAGCAAATATGTATAAGTGTACACTGCCGATGCAAGTATAGTAGATAGATGTAAGTCTATCGGATATCGATCCCATGAGGATGGTTGTTTGTGTTTATAATTGTTGATGCAATAAACAAATAAAACAATATAAATTATGGTAGAGTTGTCGAAGAAATGAATAGGTAAATACAGTAAAAGTATGAGATTGATTTGTCGAAGCAATAATGAAAAATTTAAGAAGTAAATCAATGATAATGAAACAGGGTTCCTGTAGTGATAGCTCTGGGCACAATGCTAAATAGACTAATGCAGCGACATCGGTAGTAAAAATATCATAAATTTAAAGGAAATTAGGTTGAGCTTCATTAAGTTAGAAAATGCAATAACTAAATTAAAAATACTAAAAATGTATGCTAAAGATGACCAAATGGGAACAAATTATACAATAAGTAGGGAGGAATCATTGATTCTTTCTAATGCTATCAGCACACTTGAAATTTAGAGAGTTTAATGCAAATTGCCATTTATTTCCTTTAGTTAAATTTATGTCAGTGTTGTCTGCCATTTTTAATTCGAATTGCCTTTTATTCCTTTGTTGGCTAAATTGTTCTTTAAGTCCCTTTCCCTTCCCTTTCCACATTTTCCATCACCATTAAACCAATTACCATAATCTAACAGGAGCATGAATAAATTCATGCATCACTAAACTTCCATCTTGGCCTTAGGCCAATATTCTTTTTTGGTTAAGAATCTTGAGATACGAATTCGAGTTAAATATCGTTTATACGATATTCATCATCTTTCTAGAATATCGGGATAGTACAATTTGTCCTTTAAAAGTTAACTCACTTTCAACACAAAGTACATGTTAGGTTGGAATCGTTTTGCGGAAGAAGAATCAGCCGTGCTATATTCAGATTCTCATGAACAAATTGGCGGGTCTTGGCGCGGTCATACTAGTGGGATTTTTGTCAAGGGAGATAGTGATCGGGTCTAAATGTCCCGCGTGGTTGAGGTTGTTAATTCAAGTTGGGTTCTTCAAAATGCAAGGCTATCGAGGTCTTGAATCAGGAACACGTGTATCGCGATCAGACAATCGGTAATGGTTGGTTTGACAGGTCGTACCGAAACCAACAACGAAAGGAAGAATTTATGGTAGGATGTTCTTATGTCACGGGTCAGAGTTCAAAGCCCGTGACCATTGCACACAGTGAGTCCCTTGAAGGTCTATCATTAACATTTGGATCATTTAGCCTACATGAGCTAGCCCGATTTAGAGAGTTGTTAGTTAAGCCTATCAGATTGAAGCTTGGGTGGCCTAATGATGAAGACTTGGAAACTTAAGGCATCTTGGCAAATATGGGAACTAATCTTAGAAGATAAGGGAAATCATATCTTTAAGATTAGATAGAATTTGATTTGGTTGTAATCTTGTAAATACCATAATTTAAGGGATTGACTAATCTCATCCGTCAATGTAATTTGATCCTGATCGTCGGTTGTGGGGGAGCTCAACTATAAATAAGAAGCCTTCCCTCATTTGTAAAGCACTCATTCATTATTTTATTCTTTGTATTCTTGAGAGAAAGTAATAGAAGTTGTGAGCATTTACTTAAATACCTATCGTGCTTAGTTCTCTGTTACTTTCTGTTCTTTTGAAGCCTTCTTTTGGCTAAGCTGCTTTCGCTATACAAGTTGGTGCCTTGGAGGAGTTCCCTTGAGAATCCTCAAATCGTAGTGGTTAGGCTAACTTAGGCGTGTTTGAAAGGAAGGATCGCCTAAGGTCGTACGGATTGCGAGACTAAAGATCTAGTCCTGTGACAAGTGGTACCCAAGCTAAAGGTTCGAAGGCACCACCCGTAGTGTCGAAAGAAGTTGCCAAGTAGAAGTGGCCCAAGAAATCTTTGAGGGAAATGTTGTCGGCTATAGAGGATTGAGTGGACAGACTTAAGGAGTCCATGGGGGACACGAATGAGTCCATCGATGGAGCTCATGAGCACATAGACGACTTGAGGGAACAATCGAGGGACTTTGTGATCATGAGTCTCAATGACACTAGGGATGAGGTAAAAGAGTTGCTTAATTCCCTTAGGTCTAATCTGACAGAAAGGAGCGATGCTCTCGAAGCCATGATGTTGCCTCACTTCATCCGCATCCGCGTAGATTGTCCACTTGAGCGACTGGCGTAGTTATATGTGTATAAGATCGTACAACTCCATGGAGTACTGGTGATGGCATTAGAAATGACACTTAATTTATTCTTAAATTAGTGTATAATTTGTTCCTTTTATATAATATTTAGCCTACATTTTCAGCATTTTATACTTAGTATTTGCATTTTCTAAATCAGTGTTGCATGGTCTTACTTTCTTTCATTTTATTCCTTTTGTGCTACTATTGTCGTTGTATTGAGTATCAGTTTTGCATCAAAATTTGTTAGCATAGAAATACACCTTAGAAGATCATAGTGGGAAAGCATTTAGAGTTGCGACCACAAGTTTGATCTAGAATTACGACCAAAGATGTCACCACATAAATGCTTCTACATTTTATCAGAGATTTTATGCTGCTAACACATTCAAAAGCACTAGTGCAGGAGAATGTCAAGTTGTCGCAGCAAATTTAAATCATAATTTGTGTTCAGAGATGTCGTGACAATCTGCAAATGCCTAATGCACAAACCAAATTTGCGTGAGTGCACAGTTGGCAATAACAAACTTGTAAAAATGCAAAAAGGGAGTTAGATTTGAGAGGGAGTAAACTTGTACTTTTTGTGATTATTAATAGAGGGGCGAGAGAGAAGATCATCATCAAGCTGTGAAGAATTCAATTCCAAAATTTTCTCATTCTTTCTAAAAGTCAACTGCCATGGAAGCTTGATTTCCAAGAGGGTAATCTGACACAACAAGGAGGTGACTACTCCTGATGAGGAGAGCCTATGTGTGATGAAAGAGGAGCGATTACGAGAGGATTCTAGTAGACTATGAATAGCATGCTTCAATTTCTTCTTTAATCCCTCTTGAATGTTGATGAATTCTATTGATATTAATTATATACGGAAGTATCTATTAATCTATCTTGATTTTTACTCAATTATTCTCATTTGTTTATATTTGGATTTAACTATTTTGACCACGGAAGTGCGATTGCAGTCACAGTCAGTGGAAGGTGCAGTGACAAGTTAGATTAACAAGCAAGACAAAGAAAGTTGCTTGAGGCAAGAAGGAATTCTAGCCACTTGTTCTTGAGTGCGAAGCATTACCAGCATTGGAAGGTGTGGTAATTGTGAGTACTTGGGTCTTTGTTAAACAGAGAAGTTGATAGCAGTAAGATCTCATTAGAACTTAATTTCGGCGACAATTCATCTATTAGTTACCTTGTATTCACATTTAGCGTTGCCAACTTGTGAAGTCAGGAATCCCCCTATTTCTTTACACTTGATCTTTTTTTTTTAATTTTTTGAATTTACGTTTACAACATCTTCCACAACAATTCATTTTCTATTAATTTGCTCTGACATTTTATGATATATTTGCATTGATAGATTTAACTATTTGATTTGTACAGTCTTAACTAAATTGCATTGACATTACTCTTAACAATTCTTTTCATTTAAACTCTAATTGTTTTGACAAATTTCAGCAACAAGAACACCATCCTCGTGGGATCGATATCTGACAAACTCATATTTGTCTACTATACTTGCATCGGCAGTGTTCGCTTGCACATAATTTCTGTGAGGTTTACAGGCCGATCAAGTTTTGGCGTCATTGCGAGGGATGACATTTGTTTGATATTTATTTTTGTTGTTGAAATTATTTTATTTGGTTGACTTTTATTGATCACTAATCTTTTGTTGATACTTTTCAATTGTTTTTAGGTGTTTTATGTCCATAAGGAGAAATCCTAATAACATTGTTAGTTTTTATTCGAAAATTGAAAGAACTATTCGGAGGAAGAGACAAGAGCAAAGAAAGATGGCTGGAAACAATAACGAAATACCACCATTGCTACCACAAAATCTTATTCCTCTAATGCAGCTACAAGGAGTCAACAGTATACCGCAGCCACAAGAAGAGAAAATTCTAGACAGGACAATAAGAGAATTTGTTGTTCCTATGCTCGATGATCTACAACCAGGGGTTGTAAGACTAGTAATCAAGTTGGGAATTTCGAATTAAAACTGGTGATGTTCCAAATGCTAAACTCGAATGGGCAATATGCTAGTTTGCCTCACGAAGACGCGAGGGAGCATCTCAAATCTTTTCTACTTATATGTGCTTCTTTCAGTCAACACGGTGTTCTTGATGACACCTTGAAGATGTAGTTGTTCCCTTACTCTTTACAAGGAAGGGCATGTACATGGTTTTTAGGTTTATTGGATGGATCTAGTACTTCATGGAATGCGCTAGCAACTCAGTTTGTTCTACAATTCAATCCACCCACAATGAATGCTAGACTCAGGAATGATATCACAGCATACCATCAATTGGATGATGAGAACTTGCACACTATGTGGGAACATTACAAAACTCTGCTCAGACGTTGTCCTATGCATGGAATCCAACAGGAGACACAAATCGAGATCTTCTACAATGGATTAAATGATCAGACAAGAAATATCATTGATGCATTTGTTAATGGTCCTTTGTTAGATTGCACTTACAATGAAGCTATGTGAATTTTAGAGAGAATTTCACAAAATGATTATCAATACCCAATTTCTCGTTCTGCTCAAGTAAAAACAAATCCTGGAGTTATTGAGCTAGATGCCATATCAGCCTTGAGTGCACAAGTATCCTCATTGGCGAATATGATCAAGAACATGAAGGGGACGAGTGATGTTGCCCATATTCAAGTAGCCTAGCAAATGGATGTCCCAACATTTTCTTGTGAAATTTGAGCGACAACCATAGCTATGAGGATTGTCCACAGCATACCGAAAATGCATTTTATGTCAATAACATCCATGGGAATTGATATGATAACTCATATAATAATTCAAGTAGAGCTTAACAACCTTGGGGGAATCAAAATGTGTCCACATACAGATAAGAAAATTCCTCAAATCAATGCAACTTTAGACAAGGGAGTTACAATCAGCAGCAATGGAATTATAATCACAACCCTCAAGTGCATGCGCAGTCTGATTAGATGCAGTCACATACTCAGATGAAACCACATGCTTGAATGTAGTTACAACAGACTGTGTGCCAAATATGCAAAAACATCATCAACAACAGCAACAACAGTATTCTCAACTGAGATCATATCTATTAGCTACTCTTGAAGCTTTGATTTGTGAGCATATTACAAGAATAGAAGCTATTGTACAAGGAAATTCTTCTTCCATCCGAGCATTGGAAGCTCAACTAGGACAATTGGCTTCTAAAATGAGAACACGATGACCAGATGCTTTGCCCAGTGACATTGAAAATCCAAATCAGAAAGGAAAGGAGCATTGCAAGGCTATCACATTGCGGAGTGGAAAGAAAACTACCGAGCAAAGCAGCAGCTTTAACCTAGCACCTATCGTTACAAATGAACCAAAGCAATAAAGAGAGGTTCCATTTGAAGAAGATACAACACAAGTAAATGAGGATGAGCCACCAGTAGTCACACCTATGCCGACCGTTCGTCCTACAAAGTTATCAATGCAACTATCCATATCGACACAACCGGTTATATCACAACAATCCACTATGAACATACCTTTTCCATTTCCATAGCGATTCAAGGAGAAAGATCATGATAGAGATTACCAACAGTTTGTATCTATCTTGAAACAATTACATATTAATATACCTCTAGTTGATACTCTTGTGCAGATATCCAGCTATGGGAAATTCATGAAAGAGCTATTATTGAAGAAGAAGAAGCTATCGATATTAAGACGATTGCGCTCATAGAAGGGTGTAGCGCTGTACTGTCAAATAAATTACCATAAAAAATGAGAGATCCTGACAGTTTCATAATTTCATGCTCTATTGGAAACCATTATTTAGGTAAAGCTTTATGTGATTTAGGAGCTAGTATTAACCTTATGTCTTTGTCAACTTTTAAGAAATTAAGAATTCGTCATATGAAACCCACTGCGATGACATTACAACTTGCGGACAGATCTTTGGCACAACCTGAAGGACAAATTAAAGATGTGCTTGTCCAAGTCGATAAGTTTGTATCCTGACCGACTTCATTATGCTTGATTGTGAAGCCAATAAGGAGGTGCCCATTATTTTGGGACACCCATTTCTAGAAATGGGACGCACACTTATAGATGTTTTCAAAGGCGAGTTGATCATGCGTCACAACGATGAACATGTTACCTTCAATGTTTTCAAAGCATCTCCATCACGAAGTAAGGAACAATGTCACCATATTGATGTTCTGGATAAGTTAATTACAAAGGAATTTAGTGAACGAAGTTCAGTAGTACTAGAGGAATATGCAGTGACATCTGAAGACAATGTCATACCAGAATGTGACCACAAAGTTAAGGTTAATGTCTATGAGCTTAGACATGGTTAGCAATTGGAATATTTGGATCTAACTAATAGGATGATCTTTATGTTCAAATCGATTGAAGAAGCTTTGACTCTGGCATTAAAGCCATTACCGACGCATCTAAAATATGTTTTCCTTGGTGACAATGATACACTGCTAGTAATTGTCAACGTAAGTCTCGATGCAAGCCAAGAAGAAAAGTTAATTGGAATATTAAAGCAGCACAAAAGAGCCATCGCCTGGAGCATAGTGGACATCAGAGGCATTAGTCCCTCTTTCTGCATGCATAAAATTAGGCTAGAAGATGAAGGAAAACAGTTAATTGAACAACAACAAAGATTAAATGTGAAAATGAAGGAAGTAGTGAAGAAAGAGATCATCAAATGGCTGGACACAGGAATAATCTACCAAATTTTGAATAGTACATGGGTGACCCAGGTCCAATGTGTGCCTAAGAAGAGCAGCATCACAACGGTAAGCAACAATAAAAATGAGCTAATCCTTACTCGCATTGCTACAGGTTGGTGTGTGTGCATGGATTATCGTTGTTTAAATGCGGCCACAAAGAATAATCACTTCCCACTTCTGTTCATTAATCAAATGTTGGATAGGTTAGCTAGTAAGGCATATTACTGTTTTCTTGATGGATACTCTAGATACAACCAAATCGCAATCGCACCGAAAGATCAAGCAAAGATAACTTTTACTTGCCCATTAGGAACCTTTGCTTTCCGATGAATGCCATTTGGTTTGTGCAACGCCCCAACTACATTCTACAGGTGCATGATGGTCATCATCTCTAATATGATCGAGGATTCATTAGAGGTATTTATGGATGATTTCTCTGTCTATCAGTTCAATTTTGATAAATGTGCTGATAATTTAGCAAAAGTGTTGAAAAGATGCGAGGACACCAACTTGGTTCTAAACTGGGAAAAATGCCACTTTAAGGAAACTGAAGGCATTGTTCTTGGTCATCGCATATCTTGTCAGGGCATTGAAGTGGATAAAGCGAAAGTGAAAATCATTTAAAAGCTACCTCCACCCACTAATGTAAAGGGAATAAGGATTTTTCTCGGCTATGCTAGATTTTATAGATGATTCATCCGAGACTTCTCCAAAATAGCAAAACAACTTTGATCCTTATTTTAGCAAAATAAAAAAATTTGTTCAATGATGCTTGTCTAGAAGCATTACTAAAAATTAAATAGTAGCTAGTGCAGGCACCTATTATCGTCGCACCAGATTGGTCACAATCGTTCGAGGTGATGTGTGATGCGAACGACTTTACTGTGGATGTTATGCTTAGACAACGAAAGGATTAGGTATTTCATTCAATCTATTATGCTAGCAAAACTCTAACTGAAGCACAGGTGAATTACACAACTATTGAGAAGGAGTTACTGGTAGCAGTTTTTGCATTTGACAAGTTCCATTCATATCTTGTCGGTGTAAAAATTACAGTTTATACTGATCATTCTGCTTTGAGATACCTATTTGTTAAGAAATATGTAAAACCTAGGTTAATTAGATGGATCCTTTTATTACAAGAATTTGATGTTGAGATTAAGGACAGGAAAGGATCAAAAAACCAAGTAGCAGACCATCTATCTCATTTTGAATCTGGAAATGAAGATGGAAATAAGTTACAAATTATCGATGCATTTTTAGATGAGAAGTTATTCTTTGTCGACACATCTCCATGGAATGCAAATTTCGCCAATTATCTAGTTTGTGAAAAGCTACCATTAAGTGCAATAGGGTACCAGAAGGTCAAATCTCTTTGGGATGCTGCGAAATATCATTGGAATGAGCCATACTTGTTCAAGGTATGCACTGACAATATTATTCGTCGCTTCGTTCCTAAAGAAGAAATGCTATCTATCTTGAAGCATTGTCACGATACTTCTTGTGGGGGCCATTTTGGTGGTGTTAGGTCTATTGCGAAGGTCCTACAGTCAGGATTTTACTGGCCTACATTGTTTTGAGATGCCCACAATTTTGCTTAATAGTGTGATAAATGTTAGTGCATCTGTTCCATATCTCGACACAACGGGATGATCCAACAACCTATCATGAAGGTTGAGATATTTGATGTTTGGATTATAAATTTTATGGGGCCATTTCAAATTCCTTTGGAAATGTATATATTTTGGTTGCTGTTGATTATGTCTCCAAGTGGATCGAAGCAATCACTGTTCCAAAGGACAATGCTCAGATGGTGTCAAAGTTCTTTCACACATATATCCTTACACGATTCGAAACACCTCGAGCATTAATAAGTGACTAAGGCACTCACTTCCATTGTAATCAGGTGGCGACAGCTTTGAAACATTACGGTGTGAAGCATCGCATGACAACCACATATCATCCGCAAACAAATGGTCAAAGGGAAGTATTTGATCGGTGTTTTTACGTCACAGCAATGTGCAAGAAGACACATGTCGATGCAAGTATAGTTGAAAGACAATTCTATCAGATATCGATCCCACAAGGAATGGGTTCTTGATGTCTAGATGTCGAAGCAATTAATATTATAATCAGGTAAGATGTGAGTAAGGATATCAGTACAATTATGTCAGATCTGCACACTAAAATAATCAAGAATGTCAACGCAATGAGAGTTAAACATCAAAGGTTAAATGTCAGTATACTGAAAATAAATCTAATTATGTTGAGTGTTGAGTGATGAATATTTAAATGCATAAAATGTAAATATGATCAAGTGTAGAAGGGTAGAAATGGTTCACTGATTCTGCTAAATCACAATGCTGGATGCATCGACAAGTTAAAATATAGATGGAATATCACAGTAATGAAGTCACTTTGAGTTCTTACCAACAACAACTTTCTACTTAACCCCGACTTGAATCCATATCACCCTACCACTCGGTGTGAGCAACGATGTATATTCAAGAACAAGTAATTGGAGTTTGTCCCAGTCCCAAGCAACTCTCGCCTAACATACTTGTTAACCCAACCAATCATCGCATCTCTCAGTGTCGACGCATTGCAAGTTCACTCTCGTGCTTAAAGCGGTTAGATCCAAGAATAAACAAATAAGAAGTGTAAAATAAGAATCAAAATGATATAACATTAAAAGACACTCTCGTATTCATTTAATATCATCAAAATCCATCATCGTTTAAGAAGAATTAAAGAGTATAGCGAAGCTTACTATCTCTAGACTACTAGGCCTACTCCCTAATTTTTCCTCTTGCTTTGCATCAAGCACCTCTCATCAGAAGTGGTTGTAGACTTGCTTCATCAGCTCCCCAATTTCCAGCTCAAATCTCCAATTCACATAGAATTTTCAGAATTAAATCCTTTCGCTCTTGACGATTTCTTCATATATTGTTCTTCTATTTATAACCTCCAAAATGTTGTAAGTTTCAACCTTCATTTCTAGATCTTACAGCTGTCAAAATTAGTTATATTACAACTGTGCACTCATGCAGCTCTAGTATGTCCTACAGAGATTGCAAATTATCATTGTACCGCTGGGCACATTCTAAAATCATAATTGCAACGACATCTATGAAATTCTTGTGTTGGTGTTTCGAGCTATGAATTCAGCTTGATTCTACTTATTTGAGGTTCAGTTTCAATGCGACGACATCTCTTGGTTGTAATTTTCAGCTAATCTTGTGGTTGCATTCATCTAGCATTAAACTTCTAGACTGAGTTCCTGCACTGACAATATTAAGACGCAATATATCGGCTAGATGAGTTTCCTTTTCTAAGACTGCAGCGGAGTGTTCTCCCTTAAAAGTCACAATGCACTCATATTGGAGTGTCTTTTATTAATACAATTTCGCTGTTCTGGTCAATTAGTTCAAGATTCAACACCAATACTATCCATCCATTATTTAAGCAATTTCAATTTTTCATTAAAAAATAGCAGACTCTTTATTCAATCTTATTCATCCAATTTCCACATCAGCATTCAAATAATTCAAGAATTACGCATCAAAATAAAAGTTATGGGCACATTTTTGTTGAAATTTTGTAATTTTTCATTAACTAAAGAAACAAAATAAAAGTCAAACATGAAGGTGTAGTTGCATTTACCATTCGCAATATCTTCCCCCCAAATTTAATGTCTACATTGTCCTCAATGCACTGACAATAGTTATACAAAAATAATGGAAATACAGCTACAATGCAATAAACTAAAAGGAATGTAGTGACAATTAAAATGCATGCACAATAAGAATGCATGAAAACTAACTAAAGAGAAATGTACCAAATTATTCAGCAACAGTCGATATAAAGGCTGCTTTGGTTTTTTTCATTGTTTTCTTTGGGCACTCTCCCTTGTCATGGTGTTTCTTCTTTTTCTTATCCTCCTGCCTCTTTCGCTTTTTATCCTTTGATCCAACTGGCTCGATGGATTACTCCTCCTCGGCAAGTTGGGTGGCGACCTTATCAGTTGTCACCTCTATTGGGTGGATTTCTACGAGTGGTGCCACATATGGCACAAGGATTCAGTACCTCTAACTCGCCAGTGACAACCTCAGCCTGGCTCACAATAGGTAGAGCCTCACCTAAGCTGGATGCCCCCACAACATCCTCAACGATCATTGTTGGGGCATTGGTTTCCTTCTCCTCCTGCACCTCGACAGGTTCTTTTTCTTCTTTCTCTTCTTTCTTTCCTTCTTCTTCTTCTTCTTGATCTTTCTCCTTCAACTGATCCTCACCCTGGTCCGCATCCTCTTTCACCTGCTGCTCAGGTTCAATAGTGGGTACAGTCCACTGCATCAACATCCTTCCCCACAACCACTGCTTGTTCAGCCATATTTGTGACTAGAAAGTTGGAAAACTCATCTTCGAATAAGTGGGGAATGTGGTGATGATAATCGTTATCAATCTGCGAGTGACCGTCATCCTTCTCATCATTGAAAATATTAATCCGGATTAGTGTAGGTATAGGTGTAGGCCTACCTTTAAAAGTAGGTTGCTCGGAAGATGAGTACTTCATTGGGCGATAGATTGATGGGAAGATTGGGAAGTTGGTAATGGAGTCTTGCTGATCTGGCTTAATGTAGCGATAATGGCTTCATTCCACGCCTTAGTATAGGCATAAAATTTGTGGAGCCAAAGATTCATGTTGTCCACTATATTATCAAAGTGAATGGATCGAATGTTGATGCGATCTGGGCGTGTGTGAGCTCACCGATGTTAATGTGTTAGTGGTGCAAAATGGAATGCAGGAGACACATACTATCCAATGTGATCGTAGTGCTGTGGGTCGAAGGCATACACGACTGTTGATAAAATGAAATCATACCTTGCAAAAAATTGTAAGGTACCATCCATGCATTGTAAAGTTGTGAAATCCATTGCATGTCCATGTAGCGCCATCGATGTACAGAGCTTTCATCATCTGGGTCATACAATCATCATCCAAATGATGCAAAAAGGGTGCATGGTCATCCACCCATTCCGGAATCCTTAGTAATATGTTGATCTGCGGAACGCTCCATGGAACAAACCCTTCTCGTACAAAGATAAATTCCTATTCTTGATCCACCAGATTTGTATAAAACTCCCTAACCAACGTGGGGGAGTAGCCAGAAGGATGGTCGCAAAAATATTCCCACCCGAGATGGTTGATGGTACGGTGAGCTTGCTTTCTCAAGGTCTAGTGTGGAGAAAATTGGAGTCCCTGTTCAGGATGGATGTTGCATTTTAACATGATATTGTGGTAACAATCTTTGGCTGTAGTCGTTAGAAATAAGACTGGGCTTGTGGATGAGGGTGGTGGTGCTGTGGACAGAGCCACAACAGAAGTGGTCAGGGTGTTCTTTAATGGGTTTTGAAAGTGTTTCTTGAAGCACGAGTGTTTACCATGGTGAGAAATTCAAGAAGTTTTGCAGAAAAGGATTGCTTTGTGATTAGAAAAGAAAATATGCAGACAATGGAGAAGATGAAATGAAGTAACAATGGCGGACGTGAAGAGAAAAAGTAACTACAAAGGGGAGACTTTATAACCTAGGCATGATGATTGGAAAAATACGAGGAAACGTTGTGTCTGCAGCCATTAATTGCTATGCTATAGATCATACTGATTTGTTTTCATCCAAAGGTTGGGATAGAAAGAAATCAATCGACGCGATTCTTGCTAAGTAATGCTGACTCATCGTAGAATGCACCGACAATTTGTGCTTCAATGCTTCGACCAAAAGAGGATTTTTATTTTTGCTAAGAATTTGAAACAACAAACAAAAAGTGAAACAAATAAAAGGAAATAAAGAAATGCGTCGACGTTATTTAAAAGTCACCAGGTTGACAACTTCGTCTGGTTCTCGAAAATCTGGGCTTGCATAATGTTTACGACATTGGCCATTAACTTTAAATTGTTGTCCATCCTTTAGGTTTTCAATTGTTATCGCATCGTTTTGGAATGCTTCAACTACTTTGAATGGACCTGACCACCTTGATCATAATTTTCCTGGATGCAATTTCAAACATGAGTTAAATAAAAGTACCAACTGACCAAGATGAAATTGTCACTGCAAGATAATGTTGTTATGCCATCTCTTAGTCTTTTCCTTATATATCACAACATTCTCATAAGCATGGCGTCAAATTTCTTCTAATTCCGTGATGTCTAACAGTCTTTTCTTTCTAGCAACATCATAGTCCAAATTCACCTGCTTAATTGCCCACATGGCATTATGTTCAAGTTCAACGGGCAGGTGACAAGACTTTCCAAACACTAGTTGATATGGTGACATCCCCAACGGGGTTTTGTAGGCAGTGCGAAGTGCTCACAATGCGTCATGTAGTCACGCAGGTCAATCCTTCCTAGATGGATTAACCACCTTCTCAAGTATGCTTTTAATTTGACTATTGGATACTTTGGCTTGACCATTGGTTTGTGGATGATATGTGATAGCCATACGATGCTTCACACCATATCATTTTAATGCAGTCGCCACTTGGTTATTATAGAAATGAGTACCTTGGTCACTTATCAACACTGTCCGAGCGTCATCTTTTGGCATCACAATAGCTTTAATCCACTTTAAGACGTAGTCAACAGCCACTAATACATACATATTTCCAAAAGAATTTGGAAATGGTCTCATAAAGTCTATACACCAGACACCGAAGTGCTCTACCTCCATGATGGGTTGTTGGAGCATCTCTTTGCGTCGAGATATGGAACCAGTTGATTGCCAACGATCACATTGTTGTGCAAAATTGTGGGCGTCTCGAAACAATGTGGGCTAATAAAATCCTGACTGTAAGACTTTAACAGCAGTCCTTGGTCCACCAAAATGTCCTCCATAAGGGGGGCATCATGGTAGTGTCGTAGGATTGAAATCATTTCTTCTTTAGGTAAATAGCGACGAATGATATTGTCGGTGCATATCTTGAATAGGTATGGCTCATTCTAGTGGTATTTGGCAACATCGCGTATGAACCTAATCTTCTTGTGACCAGTAACACTCATGGGTAGTTTCGCACATACAAGGTAATTGACGACATCAGCATACCATGGTGATGCATCAACAAAGAATAATTGCTCGTCAGGAAATGCTTCGACAATCTAGGACATTTGCCTATCTTCACTTCCTACTTCCAGTCGAGATAAATGGTCAGCTACTCGATTCTCAAATCCTTTCCTATCTCTGATTTGAACATCAAATTCTTGAAGGAGTAGGATCCATCTGATAAGTCTAGGTTTGGCGTCTTTTTTGTTGAAAAGGTATCTCAACGCTGAGTGGCCCGTGTAAATTGTAGTCTTTACGTCGATAAGATAAGAACGAAACTTGTCAAATGTGAAGACTAATGCTAGCAACTCCTTCTCAGTCATGGTGTAATTAACCTTCATTTCAGTTATGGTTTTACTAGCATAGTAAATAGAATGAAATACCTTTTCTTTTCTTTGGCCTAGGACAACTCCTATAACAAACTCGCTTGCATCGCACATTAGTTTAAACAGTTGTGTTCAATCCGGTGCAACGATAATTGGGACTTGTACTAGCTACTTCTTTATTGTCATGAATGCATCCAGACAGATGTCATCAAATACAAACTTTTCATTTTGTTCCAGCAATGAGTATAATGGTTTAGTTATCATGGAGAAATCTCAAATGAATCTTCTATAAAAGCCAACGTGTCCAAGAAAGCTTCTTACTGCTTTGACATTGGTGGGTGGTGGTAGTTTTTCAATGATTTCTACCTTTGCTTTATCAACCTCAATGCCTTGACAAGATATCCAATGCCCGAGAACAATGCCTTCAATTACCATGAAGTGGCATTTCTCCCAAATTAGAACTAGATTTGTGTCCTCGCATCTCTTCAAGACTCTCACCAGATTGTCAGCACATTGGTGAAAATTCTATTCATAAACATAGAAATCATCCATGAATACCTCTAAGGAATCCTCGATCATGTCTGAAAATATTGCCATCATACACCTCTAGAATGTTGCTGGCACATTACACAACCTAAATGACATACGTCGGAAAGCAAATGTTCCAAAAGGGCATGTGAACGTTGTCTTTGCTTGATACTCCGATGCAATAGCAATTTGGTTGTATCCAAAGTAACCATTTAAGAAACAATAATAAGCTTTACCAGCTAGCCTATCCAGCATCTGATCGATGAAAAGTAGTGGAAAATGGTCCTTCTTTGTGGCCGCATTCAGTCATAGGTAATCCATGCATACTCGCTATCCCGTTGCGATATGAGTAAGGATTAACTCATTCTTGTCGTTGGTCACAACTATGAAACCACTCTTTTTAGGCACACATTGACGAGGCTCACCGAACCACTATCGAAAATAGGGTATATAATGCCCGCATCTAATCATTTGATAATTTCCTTCTTTACTCCTTCTTTCATCTTTTCATTGAGTTTTCGTTGCTACTCAATTGATTGCTTCTTTTCATCTTCTAACCTAATCTTGTGCATACAAAAAGAGGGACTGATTCCTCTAATATTTGCATGCTCCAAGCTATGACTCTTTTGTGTTCTATCAGAATTGCAATGAGCTTTTCTTCTTGCATTGCGTTAAGGGACGCATTGACAATAACAGATAGTGTCTCATTGTCACCAAGAAAAACATAATTTAAATGTGTTGGAAATTGCTTCAACTCTAAGGTAAGAGCTTGCTCAATAGATAGTTTAAACACTGAGATTGTCCTGTTAGACAAATCTAAAGATTCCAATTGTCAATTCTGTCTCAGCTCACAATTATTAACCTCCTCTTTGTCGCTACAATCAGTTAGGATTTCCTCAGTGAATGTCACCGCATCTTCATCCGTCATTGTTGAATTCCTTGCATTGAATTCTTCAGAAATGATTTCATCCAGCACATCGATGTGGCGACATTGCTATTTACTCCTACATGGAGATGCCTCAAACACACTAAAGGTCACATGCTCGTTGTTATGTCACATGATATATTCTCCCTTTGAACACGTCGATAAGTGTGCGTCTCGTTGCTAGAAATGGTCGCCCCAAGATAATGGGCACTTCCTTATCTGTTTCACAGCCTAGGATTATAAAATTAGCAGGGAACACAAGTTTATCAACCTGGACAAGGATGTCTTTAATTTGGCCTTCCGATTGTGCAAAGGTTCTATTGGCAAGTTGCAATGTTACCGTAGTGGGCTTCATCGAACCTATTCCTAATTTCTTGAAAGTAAATAGAGGCATAAGATTAATACTTTCTCCTAAATCACATAAAGCCTTAACTAAATAATGATTCCCAATGGAACATGGGATTGTGAAGCTGTCAGGATCTTTCATATTGGTTGGCAACTTATTCGTAAGCACAGCGCTGCACCCCTCTGTGAGCACAATCATCTAGATATCGAACAATTGTTTTTTCTTTGATAACAGCTCCATACATTTCCTATAACTGGGTATCTGCACAAGAGCATCTATTAGAGGGATATTAATGAGCAATTGTTTCAAAGTAGAAACAAACTTTTGTTATTCTTTGTCATGAACTTTCTCTTTAAATCTTTAAGAAAATGGTAAAGGTATTGTAACATTGGTTTGTTTTGGAAAACTCGGTAGTGTCGACATTGGCAGTTGTGTCGACAACTTAGTTGGGCAAACTGCAGGCATAGATGGCATTACAGTTGGTTCTTCTTTATTTTCTCCTGCTTGACTTTCTTCAGCTGCATCTTCTCTTATTGCTGCGAGTCAGATGCGTCTACATGGTCTTGGCCAGAACTACTTGGTCCTATCATTTGCTTGCCACTCCTTAGCGCGATTGTTTTGTAATGCCCCTTCCCCTTTTACGTAGGATTCTCAATATCACTAGGCAAAGTGCCTGGTGACCTTGTACTTAAATTAGAAGCCAACTGCTCTAGCTGGGCTTTCAATGCTCTGATGAAGAAGAGTTGCCTTGCACTATTGCTTCAGTTCGTGTGATATGCTCACGCATCATTACCTCAAGAGCAACCATAGGATCTAACTTAGGTTGAGAAAATTGTTGCTATTGATGTTGATAATGTTGTCCTTGCATATGTGGCAGCACAGACTGTTGTGGCTGTAATCGAGATTGTGTTTGTATCTGGTTATGTGACTGCATTTGTTGAGATCGAGAATTTACTTGCGAATTCTGATTATAATTCTGTTGTGGATTGCTATTATAACTCTCTTGTCTATAACTCTCTTGATTTGAGGAATTTCCATATCTGAATGTAAAAGCATTTTGATTCCCTCAAAGTTGTTGAGATCGGTTGTTGTATGAGTTACCAAATGAACCACCCCTGGTGCTATTAACATAGAAAGCATTCTTTGCATGTTTTGGGCAGTCCTTATAACTATGATTGTCATCGTAGATTTCACAAGAAAATATCGGCACATCCAATTGCTGGGCCACTTGAATAGGAGCAACGCCATTTGTTCCCTTCATATTGTTTATAATATTGGCCAATGAGGATACCTGCGCTGATAAAGTAGAAATAGCATCTAACTCAAGAACTCTAGGGTTAGTTTTTACCTGTGCAAAACGAGAAATAGGATATTGATAATCCTTCGAAGTAGTCCTCTCTAGAATTCTTACAGCTTCATTGTATGTACAATCTAACAAGGGACCATTAGCTGATGCGTCGACAAGGTTCCTTCTCTGAGCATTCAAAGCATTGTAAAATATTTCAATCAAGGTCTCCTGCTAAATTCCATGCATTGGGCAGCGTCGAAGAAATGTTCTGTAACGCTCTCAAGTTGTATGTAAATTCTCATCATTCAAGTGATGATTTGCAGTAATGTCATTTCGCAACCTTACATTCATTTTTGGTGGATTAAAATGCAAAATGAACTACGTTGCTAACGCATTCCAAGATGTAATCGATCCTACCGACAATTCTAGGAACCATGTTCTTCTTTTACCCTGCAACGAATAAGGAAATAATTGCATTTTTAAGGCATCATCAGGGACACCATGTTGACTGAAGGATGAACAAATAAGCAAAAATGATTTCAAATGTTCTCGTGCATCTTCATGCGGAAAACCTGAATATTGCCCATTCGAGAAGAGCATCTAAAACATCATTGATTTTAATTCAAAATTACCAGCTTGAATAGTCGATCTTACAACCCTTAGTTGTAAATCATCGAGTATAGGCACAACAAAATCTCTTATTGTCCTATTCTGCACTTGTTCTTCTTGTGGACGTGGTGTGGTATATCGTTAACAATTTGTGGAAGCACTGGAGGAATTTCATCTTGTGGCGAAAATGGTGACAAATTATTGTTGTGGTTGTTACCAGCCATTTTTCGTTGTTCTTGGCTTCTCCTCCTAAGTGTCCTATCAAGCTCCGGATCAAAGCTTACAATGACCTTAGGATTTCTCCTTGTGGACATACAACAATTAACAATCTGAAAAAGAAAACAATTAGAGAAATAATAACAGATTAGTAAAGATTAAAAGTTAAGTAAGTAGAATTAATTGCAATGATGTGTATTCAAGAACAAGTAACTGGAGTTTGTCCCAGTCCCAAGCAGCTCTCGCCTAACTTACTTGTCAACCCAACTATCACCGCATCTCTCGATGTCGACGCACTGAAATTTCACTCTCGTGCTTAAAGAGGTTAGATCCAAGAATAAATAGATAAGCAGTGTAAAATAAGAATCAAAATGATTTAACATTAAAAGACACTCTCGTATTCATTTAATATCATCAAAATCCATCATCGTTTAAGAAGAATTAAAGAGTACAACGAAGCTTACTATCTTTAGACTATTAGACCTACTCCCTAATTATTCCTCTTACTTTGCATCAAGCACCTCTCATCAGAAGTGGTTGCAAACTTGCTTCATCAGCTCCCCAATTTCCTTCTCAAATCTCTAATTCACATAGAATTTTCATAATTAAATCCCTTCGCTCTTGATGTTTTCTTCATCTTTTGTTCATCTATTTACAACCTCCAAAATGTTGCAGGTTTCAACCTTCATTTTCAGATCCAGATCTAGATCTTGCAATTGTCAAAATTAGTTAGATTACAGCTGTGCAGTCATGTAGTTCTAGTATGTTCTTCAGAGATCTGTAGACTGTCGCTGTATCATTGGGCACATTTTGAAATCATAATTGCAGCGACATCTATGAAATTCCTGCGTTGGTGCTTCTAGTTGTGAATCAGCTTGATTTTACTTATTCGAGGTTCAATTTCAATGCAACGATATCTCTTGGTCGTAATTTCTAGCTGATCTTGTGGCTGCATCGTCTAGCATTAAGCTTCTAAACTGAGTTCCTATGTTGACAATATTAAAACGCAATATATCGGCTGCTTGTGTCGACATTAGTACAAAAATAGATAAAAATAACAAGAATTTAAACTAACTAACAATGAGTTGAAAAATATGGAAAATAAGTATAAAATGCTAAAGATGCATGCTAAATGAAATACAAAATAGACAATTAAGACATTAAATTGGGGAGAAAATCTATGTCATTCGAAATACCATCAATATCCAATCGACAAATCAAGGGTATTCTTGAGAAGGTGGTTAACCCATCTCGACGTGATTGGTCTTCGCGATTAGATGATGCATTGTGTACGCTTCGTACCGCATACAAAACACCGTTGGGGATGTCGCCATATCAGCTAGTTTTTTGTAAATCATGTCACTTACCCGTTGAACTTGAACATAAGGCCATGTGCGCAATTACGCGAGTGAAAATGGACTATGATGCTTTTAGAAAGAAAAGAATGTTGGACATTTCAGAACTGGAAGAAATTCGACGCAATGCTTATGAAAATGTTGCCATCTACAAAGAAAAAACTAAGAAATGGCATGATAACATAATTTTGCGGTGACAATTTTCTCCTGGTCAGCTAGTGCTTTTATTTAACTCACGTTTAAAACTGCATCTATCGAACCATTTTCACATAGTGCAGTGAAAATCAAGGATTTAAATGATGGGCACCAATTCAAAGTGAATGGCTAACGATTAAAGCACTACATAAGCCCAGACATAAACGAGCAAAACGAGACCATTAACCTGGTCACATTTTCTTAGAATGTCATTGCAATTTTTATATTTACTTTTTTGTCTTTTATCTTCTTTTAATTTGTTTTCTTTAGTTTTCTACAGGAATAAAAGATCTCCTTTTTGTCGATGCAAACAACAGCACGACTTGTCGACGTATTTCATTGATGATCGGCAAAGTGTTTCGAGAAAGAATCACGTCGGTTGATTCACCATAATCCCCAACCATTGGATCAATCCGAAAAGGTACGATCTGTGTCCTGGCATTTATTGGCTGTAGGTACAATGTACTCCCACGGTAGTAGCAATCATCACGTCTCTTCACCTCCATCTTCTATAAAATACCCTTTTTATGCCGACTGTATCTTCACACTCACAACTACCATTGTTGGTGTAATTTTCTTTTTCTTCAACCTTTAATTTTTCTGCAGGATATTCTCACTCTATTTATTCCAGTAGTTATGACAAGAACTCACGGTGCTAAAACCCCGTCCAAATAAACTGCTGAATCATCGATTGCAATGGTCAGAAATGCCGAGAAACCACCACCTAAGGAGCCTGTCCTATTCTTATCGAAAGCAGCAAAGGACCGTTATCATGAGGTGATGTTGAAAAGAAACTATCATCCTGAGCAGGGATTTTAGTTGTCCCCACAACTAATATTGGGAAATAGGTAGCTAGAATGAATTCACGTTTGGGCTGAGAGCAACTTTATGACCATCCAGTAGGATACTCCCCATCCATGGTAAGGGAGTTTTATGCTAATTTGGTTAATCCAGAGCAGGAGTTCATTTTTGTTCGTAAAGGTTTTATGGTAATTTGGTTGATCCAGACAAGCATGTTGAGTTCTTGAAGAACTTAACAAAGGAAGGTACTGATCTATTGCTGAATGACTTATGCGTCGAAGGCACTGTTTAGACTGAAAACAATCCAAACAATTATACGATGCATCATCGCTACCTCACCATCCAAAGCAAGGTGTGGTTTCATTTCATCAACTACCATCTCCTGCCATTCACTTATAGCATTACTACAATGTTGGATATAATGTGCCTGCTATATTCTATACTTAAGGGCCGACAAATTGATGTCGATGCAATCCTTCACCAGGAAATCACTGAATCCACCACCAAACAAATAAGTATCTTACCTTTTCCTTCTTTGATTATGTTGTTGTATAAACAAAAGGGCATTGTACCTCGTGAAGGGGAAGAGTTTTTAGAGAACAAAGGTTCGATAAATGATGTTTCGGTGGAAAGGATGACAAGGGGGTATGAAACCCCTATTGTGAAGGAGGTACCACCAAAAAAAGACAAAAGAAAAGGGAATAAGAAGAACACCAAAACCCATGCACCCATAGATCCACAGATTTGGAGGAACCTTACTGTGATTGAAAAATTTGTTGATCGGTTGAGCATCCAACAAATCAAACTTGTCAGCTCAATCGACGAGATGCACTACAGATAGAACTTATTCTATGCCTATACTAGGGCATGGAATATTGCTATTGTCAGCGCATTATGCAGTTTGAGTAGAAATCCGATGCTAGAATTCCTTGTATTACCTCCTATTATCGATGAAGCTACTCCATCATCAGAGCAGCATGCTTTAGAAGGAAGAACTCAGTCCATCCAGTCCCCACATAGAATCCACGTCTCTGATAATGAGGATCAAGAGGTGCACTCAAAGGATATGGAGGATTATTTTCGAAACATAGCCAGCCTCTTTAAGGACAAGTTTTCAAATAGTTTGGGAGCCAATATGGCCGAAAAAGAGGCTGCTACTATAAAGAGCACACACCAATTGCATCTGTGGGTATTGAAGCAGAAAAAGAGAAAAGAAAAGAATAAGGAAAAAAAGAGAAGGAAAAAGAAGAAGAAGTTGTCTCGACAAATTTATCAACGCATCTGCCAGTGTGGGTGCATCAGTTGAAAACCTGGCACCATTTGAGGCGAGCCAAGCCGCGGTGGTCACATCCAGCAATAAGGGTTCTAATCCTCTAGCTATTGTGCCATATTTGGCACCACTTGTTGAGATGCATTAATCGAACGTGACTGTCGATAGAGCCACCATTCGACCAACCATGAAGGAATAATTTACTACACCAGTTGACCCCAAAGAGAAAGACGAAAACGTCAAGCAAAGAAGAAGAGCAAAATGGAGTGCCCTCAAAAGAAAAGAAGTCCAAAGCAGCCATATCCTCGGCTGCAACACACTGAGTTAGTTTACTTTTCAGTAGTTAGTTTAGTTGCATTCATTTCATCTAATTTTCATTACATTTTTATTGTCTCTGTATTTTACTTGTTCTCACATTTGCATTGTAGTTGCATTTCCATTAATATTTGTATAGTATTGTCAGTGCATTGGGGACAATGCAGACACTAAGTTTGCGAAGAAGTTTGGAATGAAAATGCAATTACACCCACAAGTTTAAGAAAATTTTTGTCTTTTTAGTTGAATGAAAGTATTCATAGTTAAGAAAAATGTGACCATAATTTTTTTCATTTGATGCTTAATTCTTGAATTATTTGGAATGCTAATGCGTGAATTGGATGAATGTGATTGAATGTTAAACCCTTCTATTTTTGGATGAATGGTTGAGATTGCATTAGTAATAAATGAGTAGTACCATTCATTAAATATTGTATTAATTTACCATATTGCAGCTATGTGTATAATTATATTTACTAATAAAAGACAATCTAATGTGGGTGCATTGTGACTCAAAAAGAGGGAACATTCCAATGCAAGTGTTAGAAAAATTATCTAGCCAAAGGCTGTCACTGCAAGAATATGTCTCGACACAATTACATGCTCCCTGAGGGTTTATTGCACCCTATTGTTATTGCCTAAGAACAAGAGTATAGTAATGCAATGACATCTCTCAATCACATATAAAAAAAAGAGATACAGAAAGAAAATTTGATAAAAAGGATATATATATATATGTATATTATTATACAATAAATGTTGTATTGGTTAAGAAGATTAAGATTTAAAGCGTGATGCTAGCATTAGTGAAGTTGCAATTCTAATTATTCATGCCTATAAATTGTCAGTGCAATATTCCAGCATGTGAATGCAATTTAAACATTAGGATTCTAGAGAATATAAGTTGCTAGAATGATGATTATGGTGACAAGAATTTGGATATAACTTTGCTAGCTTTTATTTACTTGAGGACAAGTTAAATCTCAAGTTTAGGGGTGTGATAGCATTAGAAATGACACTTAATTTCTCCTTGAATTAGTGTATAATTTGTTCCTTTTGTATCATATTTAGCCTACATTTTCAGCATTTCATACTTAGTATTTGCATTTTCTAAATCAATGTTGTATGGTCTTACTTTCTTTCCTTTTATTCCTTTTGTGCTACTAATGTCACTGTATTGAGTATCAATTTTGCATCTAAAGTTGTCAGCACAGAAATCCACCTTAGAAGATTAGAGTGGGAAAGCATTTAGAGTTGCAACCACAAGTTTGATCTAGAATTGCGACCAAAGATGTCACCACATAAATGCTTATACATTTTATCAGGGATTTTACGTTGCTAAAACATTCAGAAGCACTAGCAGAGGAGAATGTCAAGTTGTCGTAGCAAATTTAAATCATAATTTGCATCAAGAGATGTCGGGCAATCTGCAACTACCTAATGCACAAACCAGATCTGCGTGAGTGCACAGCTGGCAATAATAAACTTGTACAGCCGTAAAAAGGGAGTTAGATTTGAGAGAGGGTAGACCTGTACTTTTTAGTGATTATTAATAGAGGGGAGAGAGAGAAGATCATCATCAAGCTATGAAGAATTAAATTCCACAATTTTCTCATTCTTTCTCAAAGTCAGCTGCCATGGAAGCTTGATTTCCAGGAGGGTAATCTGACACAACAAGGAGGTGACTACTCCTGACGAGTACGGGAGGATTCTAGTAGACTAGGAATAGAATTCTTCAATATCTTCTTTAATCCCTCTTGAATGTTGATGAATTCTATTAATTGTATACGAATTTTATTTTGATTTCTACTCAATTCTTCTCATCTGTTTATATTTGGATTTAACTATTTTGACCATGGAAGTGCGATTGCAGTCACAGTCACTGGAAGGTGTGGTGACAAGTTAGATTAACAAGTAAGAAAATGGAAGTTGCTTGAGGCAAGAAGGATTTCTAGCCACTTGTTCTTGAGTGCGAAGCATTACCAGCACTAGAAGGTGTGGTAATTATGACTACTTGGGTCTTTGTTAAATAGAGAAGTTGATCGCAGTAAGATCTCATTAGAACTTAATTGCGACAACAATTCATCTATCAGTTACATTGTATTCACATTTAGCGTTGCCATCTTGTGAAGTCAGGAATCCCCCTATTTCTTTACACATAATCTATTTCTTTTAATTTTCTGAATTTACATTTACAACATCTTCCACAACAATTCATTTTCTATTAATTTGCTCTAACATTTTATGTTATATTTGCACTAATAGATTTAACTCTTTGATTTGTGCATTCTTAACTAAATTGTGTTAACATTACTCTTAACAATTCTTTTCATTTAAACTCTAATTACTTCGACAAATTTCAGAAACAAGAACACCATCCTCATGGGATTGGTATCCGACAGACTCATATTTGTCTACTATACTTGCATCGACAGTGTCCGCTTGCACATAATTTTTGTGACGTTTACAGGCCGATCAATCCGCATCTATTATTTCTGATAGGGATCCATGTTTTACCTCAAGGTTTTGGGGTAAGTTGCATGAAGCCTTTGGAACCAGGCTGAATTTCAGCACTACATATCATCCGTAAATGGATTGTCAATCGGAGCGAGTGATACAGATTCTTTAAGACATGCTACAATGTTGTGTACTTGAGTTTGAGGGAAGCTGGGACAAATATCTGCCGCTGGTAAAGTTTGCATATAATAACAACTACCAGTCTAGTATCAAAATGGTACCGTTTGAAGCATTATACGATAGGAAATGCAAAACTCCACTGTATTGGTCAGAGTTGAGTGAGCTTAAGTTGGTTGGAATCGACTTGATTCATAAGACCGAAGACAAAGTACGGGTGATCTGACTAGCAGAAATCATAAGCAGATCTTAAAAGGAAAGATATAGAATTTGCAGTGGGAGAACGAGTCTTCTTGAGAGTTTCATCTTGGAAGAAAGTGCTAAGGTTTGGCAGGAAAGGGAAACTAAGTCCACGATTTATCGGGCTATATGAGATCATTGAATGGGTTGGCCCTATAGCATATAAGTTGGCCTTACCACCGAAACTAGAAAAGATTCATAATGTATTTCACATTTCGATGCTGCAATGGTATTGATTGAATCTTTCCCATGTGATTACACCTTATGAGGTTGAAATACAGCCAGATTTGTTGTATTCAAAAGAACCAGTTAAGATTCTAGCTCGTGAGGTAAAAGTGTTGCGAAACAAAAGGGTACCATTAGTAAAGGTGTTATAAAATCGACACGGGCTTGAAGAAGCTACATGGGAGACAGAAGCTTTAATGATATCACATTACCTCAACCTATTCACTGGTAAAAATTTTGAGACGAAATTTCCTTAAAGGGGAGAGTTGTAATAGCTCGATTTTTAGTGGTATCGAAATAGTGATTTTGAAATCACAAATTCGATAAGTCGAGTCGTAAATTTATTTATTTTAATATTTATGGTGTTATTGGTATCGTATTAAATTTTGGTTGGAAAATTCTACTGATTAAATAATTAATTAAGTAAAAATGATTAAATTGTAAAAGATGCAAAAGTAGAATTGTTTGATTAGAAGGACTAAATAAGTAAATTAGCCAATAGAGGTTAAGTTAGTGGAATATTATGGTATTTAAGAGTATAAGGAATGATTAATTAAGGTTAAAGGTGATTAAAAGAAACTTAATGATGAAAGTTACAAAAATGTCATTACTATATATATGAAATTAAAAGAAAGAAATTGATAATTTCATCATATTTTCTTACTTTCTTCTTCTTCACACGGCTAAAGGAGGAAAACTTAGGGTTTTCATTTCCAATCTTCGACCTTTGATTTGGGTAAGCAAACCTTGATCATTTTTAGTAATTTTTATGTTTTCGAGTCCGTATTAACTTAATCTAGCTTATAGAAGGACTGGTTTGTGAATCTGTCAAATGTTATGAAACTTGTGTTCTTGAAAATGCTTGTTTTTGAAAGCTTTTGATATATTTGAATCTTTGATGCTTGGGTTAAATCTTTTTGTAAGGGGAATTTTTATGAATGTAGGGTTTAAGGACTAAAATGTTAAAATAATGAAATTACATGTATTATTATTAAAATAAATGTGTGAAGGGGAGAGATAAAGACCCTAGAAAATTCGGCTAAAGATTGGTTGTGTGAGAGAATAATTATTTTGTATGATTTGTGTCGAAAGGACTAGATTGAATAAAAGGAAAATATTAGGGGTAAAATCGTAATTTTTCCAAAGGACTAAATTGTGTTGAATGAATCAATTATGTGAATTAATGTAAGAATTGGATGATTTGTGGACGTAGACTACAATCGTGCTTTTGATTGCAAAAAAGGGAAATTAGCGGAGTAGTCTCTAAAGTTCTTTCTCAACTGCAATCTAGTCCGATAAGTTCGTAATGTAAATTTTACTTAATATTCCTTATATGTACATTGTCAATGTTCAGCAAATCAGAAGCATTTGGAATTAAAGACGATCAAGAAAGTGAAATGAAAGAGATAGTAGGCTTTATGCCGTTGAAAAGTACTGTTACGATGGCTGGGGTATCGCATATATTGCAAGTCCTCGATAGCTCGTGTGAGCAGCATTGTGATTCAGAAAAAAGATGAATCCTAAATGGATTATAGACCCTTCGATGGCTGGGACTTATGATTTATGCAAACTTCCGATAGCTCGTGTGAGCAGCATCATTAGGGAACAGTTTACAGTACAGACAAACATCATACCGATGGCTGGGGTACGACATATGTTGCGAGTCCTCGATAGATCGTGTGAGCAGCATCAGGTACTGGTAACAGAAAGTTATAGACAAGGAGATGGAGTTGTATTTAACTTCAGAACAATAGGAATATCTCGGCTCAGTTGAACTATTGTTGCTTATTACAAATGTTGGTAACTCCTTAAACTATCGAACTTACTATGCTATGAAGCTTACCAAAAATGTTGTTGTTGTTTTGTAGATTGTTTTGCTAATTGTAGATCAGATCATTGTCATCTTTTCGAAGTCACACTATTGCGGAGTTTGTTGGTAGTTCTTGTATCACTCGATCTTATGACATGTACTAGGATGTTGTTATCTTTTGTTTTGTAACAGAGATAGTAAAATCTTATTATGTTGATGGAATGTTGAATGTAGAAATGCATGTAGTGTAAATTGGAGTATAGACTTAAAACGCTATGTAATGACTAGGAGACTATATATTTTGTGTGCTTGCCTTAATGCATATTTAGAATGATGTAAGCTTGGGTTGATAAACTTGGAATTTGGCATAACTATTTAGATTTTTGCATACTTGCTTATGTAAAATCTATGCATGTATCGGTAGAAGTACAGGGTAGGAGAGAGGTTGTTCATTGACTTGGGTTGAATAGTGGAATTGCAAGTATCGGTAGTTATTTGTTTTGATGTATCGGTAGTTTGTATACTTGTATCGGTTGAAGTTGCAAGATGAGGATTTTAGCTCTCTAGAGTTTTTAGTATAGGTAGAAGCATGATTTGTATCGGTAGAAGTTATACTTGTATCGATAGAACTAACACAAGTACAGGTAGAAATTTGCACAGTTTCTGAATTGTTTATTAACTTAACTACTACTGATACTTGTCCATCAGGTACTGGTAGAAGTCCCCTAAAAAATTGAAAATACCACTCTTGACCTTGTTGAATTGTGTTTATGATTAAATGATGATATATAACGTATGAGGTGAAATTCTTTAATAAATAAAGCTGAATAACATGATGTTAAAGATGAACAGTGATAAATGAACAGTAAAGCACTAGAACCCTAACCGGTGACGGTATTCGGGTTTGGATGTTACAAGCCTAGTGCCATCCAAATGGCTGATCAAATCAGCTATTTTTTCTGATTTTTCACACTTGGAAAACAACCCTCAAGGTTCTCTCAAATCTCATTCAAACCCCTCCATAATTCGTGCCTTTACAGATTTGCCCCAAGCCAATCTAAGCAAAGTTAAACTTGCACAAAGGGTGGTCGGCCATGGAGAGTGTGTGGCTGATTTTTTTTGCTAAAAATGGCCTCCAAATCCTACCTAGAAATACCCCTCTTTGCTACCCATTTTCATGACTCACTTACTAACACATCTTTTCTTTTCTTTCAGTTGCTGTAAATTTATTTCATAACAAGCAAGAACATGATTATGATAATGTTAAGTTATTAATGCAATTAATCTAACACATTTATGTCATATTAATTGAAGTCTTGAAATTTAGCATTGGAATTAAATTTTATTCTTATTTTTTACATAGATTAATCACCCATTATGTACTCTTTGTCGTGACATAGAGAGTTCTACATCGTGACATCGACATCAGTCTCATATTTTCCTCATTTTGTCACCTATGTTGCGACACGAAGGGTGGTGTGTTGCAACATACCCCAGTTTCCTGTTAATTACTAAAAGAAATACTAAACACGATTAAAATTAATAAAATAAACGAATAACTAACAAAATTTAAATTTGGGAATAGAAACCGAGACGATCTGTAGAAGAACTTCTAGCTGATTCTCAATATTTTGATTCGTTGTTTGTTCCATTATCGATATATATAAACCAACCCCTTCGATCGAGTCCAATGATGTTGCCTTATTTTCGACCGATGTGACATCCACATTAAAAGCCATTTGGTACAAAATTCGAGCTAACCCAAATTATTTTTCAGGGTATTATTGCCTCGAGCTTCCTCCTTTTCCAAATCATTTGAAGTTTTGGTTACTTAAGCCTTGCTACTATTTTCGAATGAGAAGGAATCAAACTCCCCGAGTTCTTCGATTGGCACCTTCTCTATTATGGCCAAAAAGTGTATTGGCTCTTCTACACTCTCATTAACGATCTGTTTAAGCTCCATCAATGCTTAGTTCAACTATTACTATGTTAGTTGGATCAAAGACCAATTCCAAACATTTTCACGTGGGCTTGAATAGTATCTTTGCACATGGCTCTTGAAACCATTGAATGGTTTGAATAATAGTTGTCAATTGAAGACCTACATTTTGTAAGTAGAAGTCAACATAATTACTTAAAGGAACCGTCTTATCTCTAGTTTGAGGCCCATTTTTAGTTCTCAGAATATGCTCAATCTCCTCTTCATGGTCTCCAATTACAAGCTCGAGTTCAATCTCACCATAATTCTCATCATGGTCATTGATAATCCAAGGACTCTCGTGATCCAAGTTTTGAGCGTCAATCATGTTTTCGTTCTTTGGAAGCAGCACTTTGGATAATTTTTGCAGCATTTCCATTATTTGCGCCATCTTACCTAACATGTGTGATGATGCTTCAGAGATATTCTTTCAATGTTTTCACATGAAGGAAAATTAGAGGGAGTTCCATCTAAATATTTGGGCATGTAATGATCTTCTTTAAGTACCTCATATAAATTACCAGTGGACTTATGTGGATGTTCAACTATATCAGTACTTTGATCCTTACTCCACTAGTGTGTTGAAGCTTCATTTTCGTGTTGGCTTCGTTCTATCATGAATAATTTTTTATTTTCCATGATCTCCTAATTTTATTAATATCCATCCTCGTAGATGCCATCGTCGTAATTGTACCCGTCATTTGACCACATGTAATAGTAATCATCCATGGACTAAAAAAATGTTGTGGCAATGTTGATTAAAAGTAATTAATCTAAAACTTATAGTATGGGTTAAATCATAACTATATCCTAAAAATCTCCTAATTATTCTTAATAACAATGCAAAAATAAAAATCACTGAAAGCATTTCCTCTCCGACAACGGCGCCAAAATTTGATCGCCTCTGAATGTACTCCTGTTCGGGATGTGTGTTTGGCTTTCGCAAGTATACGAGTCTGGTTGTAATATAGATTTGTACAACGAAATACTTGGTAGTATCCTGAGGATCGTACCCAAATGAGGCTTAAGGTAATAGTGAATTAAATCCCTGCAGAGAAAAGAATTAATTAGTACTAAGTGTAAGGATTATAAAATGAGAATGAAATAAAAGAGTTTGTTTTGGAAAGCATAAAAATAAATAAAATAAAGTAAACAACAAGATGTAGGTAATTAATAAACGGCTTTGGGGAGATTAGCTCGCTTCAGTATGATTTCTTCAGTTATTGGGTTTTGGGGAGTTTTCTTTAATCAACTAGTTACCACCCCAGTTGGATCTTTTGATCTTCTGTCGGCATAGCAAGTCAATAGAGACTACTTATCGCTAAATATCACAGTCTAAATTAGTTTGGGGAAAAGGTTTTCACAAATAGGAAATGCCAATTTTGGGTTCATTCCCACCTAAATGACTTTCTAGGGTCGTCAGGCCTAGTGTTTGTTTCATGCTCTTCCTTCTCCAAACAACTGACCCAATTAAAAATCTCTATTTATACAACAATTAATATTCATTCTTTCACTCTCTAATTCCCCAATATGGAATTCGTTACTCATGGTTTTCATAAACATCATAAAAACAATAATATAACTAAACATAAAATTGATTCAATGAAAATAAAAGAAACTTCAATTGTATTTGCAATCTGTCGGGAAATAAAATCCTCGAACATTTATACGAAAGTTACAATCTCATTTCTACAATGGAAGTACAAAGTAAAAGCTAGAAGCTAAGAAAAAGTGTTTAAAACCCTAGTGATAGTGGCCCTATTTATAGCCTTGGACGGTCGTTTTCCTAAACCCTAGGTCAACTATTGTTCCACATGTTTAAGTGGCATTATAAAGATCGAAATGCCCTTTACTCAGTGTCAAATTCACGTCCAAAAGTCAATGTCACGACATACTAGGTCTTATATTACGACATAGGGGGTTTGTCGCGACATAGACATTTTTATGTTCTAACATATGGGGTATGTTGACATCCTATGTTGCAACGAAGAAGGCAGATTCATGATTTCTTCATTTTGGGCCCTATGTTACGACATCTATTGTCCCATGTCGTGACATAGTGATCATTTTTTATATGGTGCACCTTCTAATGGTCTCCTACACACTCACAAAGTACATTAGCAACTTTTAGGCCTCAATTGGCCTTAAAGACAATAAAGTAACCTTTTAGCACTTGGTTTTCATAATTTATTCAAAGGTAATAACTAAGTAAAATCCTATAGAATTATAAATAAAATGCTTAATTTCTAGCTCTTCAAGTGTGAAAACTAGTTTAATCTACTAGGTATAAAACCCCAAAAAGACAATTGAATAAATCATACTAAAGCGAGCTAATCCCCCAAAAATATGTTCATCAAGTTTTCTTATCTCTTTCCTTTACTTTAATTTTATATTCTTTAATTTAAAACCACTCTTTTATTTTATATTCATACTATAAACCCTAAAAAGAGTACTAATTATTTATTTTCTTTGTAGGGATTTAAATTGCTTTAGCTTTGCCTCCCTTGGGTACGATTTTCGGAGAACTCGTTACTTCGTTGTAACTATATTACAACTCGACTCTTATACTTGCGGAAGCCCAACATTACACATCAAATGAGAGTACATTCAGAAGTGGTCAAGTTGTTGGCGTCGTTGCCAGGGAGACAACATCTTTAGTAGTTTTTTATTTTTGCATTGTTATTAAGAATATTTAGGAAATTTCTAGGTTTTAGATACGAATATTGTTTTATTATTTTATTTTATTTATTTTTATTAAGTAGTTATTTTCTTTTATTTAGTTTCAGTTTATGACTCGGAGCTAAGGAAACTTGGTAGAATTGACTTCTAACCCCGAAGCACTAATTAGGCGAAACCAAAGAACACAACAGTTGATACAATAACATTCAAGACGTTAGGTTACCACCACAACTCCCAACGAACGAACCAATGGTACAAGCACAAAGAACCTTAAGGGAGTATGCTATAGGCAATATAGATCTAACATGAGGGAGTATCGCTAGACCCACAATAGTTGTTAACACTTTTGAGATCAAGCCAGCCATAATCCAAATGATTCAAAATATCTTATAGTTTAAAGGCACCATGGTAGAAGATCTTAGATTACATCTAAAAAGCTTTTCACAATTATGTGATACTCTTTAATATAATGGTGTTACTAATGATGCCATTCATCTTATATTGTTTCTATTTTCTCTCACTGATAATGTTTTTTATTGGTTGGATGAGCAGACACCAGGATCTGTTACTACATGGGATGACCCTGTAAGAAAATTTTTACAGAAGTTTTTTCCCATTAGTAAAACAGTGTAATTAAGGAGGGAGATTTCAACTTTTCGGTAATTTGAGGGAGAAGGTTTCCATCAAACATGGGAATGATTTAAGACTTCATTGCAAAAGTGCCCACATCACGGGTTATCAAAATGATTGCAATTACAAACCTTCTATAATCGGATGGATGCAGTTGCCAAATCTGGGTTAGATGGTGTGGCAAGAGGAGCCCTATTGAATAGAACTTATAATGATGCCTATGGGTGATCTGTTGGTTTTGTACCTAGCAGATTGAACTATTTTTTACACTTTAGAAGCTTGAAACTAAGCATTTTCCTTCTATTTCTATATAATTTAATTTAGTTTTCTACTTTTGAATAAAAAGTGTAAAAATGTTTGTTTTATTGTCTTCAAGGTAGATTGAGGCCAAAAGGTTAGCTAACATACTTCGTGAGTGTACAAGAGACATTTAGAAGTCGAACAAGTGTGAAGCTGATCACTATGTCACAACATACACTTCTCTATGTCGCAACAGAACCTGAAGAAATGTGGAATTGACTCCTTTTTCGCGACAACTCCTACATGATGGCACCAAGGGAGTACACTGACCTCTTTGTCGCGATATAAGACTTGATGTGTCAAGATGTCAACCCTTGGATGCAGATTTTACATTGAGTGAAGGGTGTTTCGATCTAAAAAATGCCACTTAAACAGAGGAATGACAGCTAACCTGGGGTTAAGTAAAATGATCATCCAAGGCTATAAATAAGGCTTCTAACACTAAGGTTTTACGCACCTTTTTACTTAGTTTCGTTTTTACTTTATTATTGTATTTTCGTTTTAGAAACGAGATTGTAAACTTCACATAAATGATCATGGAATTATTTCCCGACAGATTGCTATACAAATTCAAGTTTCTTTTCATTTCATTTATTCAATCGTATTATTATTTATATTATTGTTTTTTATGATGTTTAAAGAAATCATAAGGAACTAATCCCATTGTGGTGGGTTAGGGAGTAGAAGTATGGATATTTAATTATTGTATAAATAAGGATTTTCAATCGAATCAACTGTTTGGGAAAGGAAGAACATGAAACGAACAATAGGCCTGACAACCCTAGAAAGTCATTTAGGTGGGAATGAACCCAAAATTAGTATTGCTTATTCGTGAAGACATTTTCCCCAAACTAGTTTAGACTGTGACATCTAGCGATAAGTAGTCTCTATTGACTATTTATGTTGGTGGAAGTTTGGAAGATCCTGCTAAGGTAACGACTAGTTTATTGAAGTGAAATCCCCGAAACCAATAGTTGAAGAGCCCATACTGAAGCAACCTAATATTCCCAAAGCCATTTATCAAAATCTCTATCTCTTTACTTTATTTATTTTTATGCTTTTCACAACAAACTCTTTTATTTTACTATCATACTATAATTCTGAAGGATAGTAGTAATTAATTCTTTTTTTTTACAGGGATATAAACCACTATTGCTTAAAGCCTCCTTTAGGTACGATTCTTGAAATACTACCAAGTATTTCATTGTACAAACTATATTACAACTTGACTAGTATACTTGCAGAAGCCAAAAACACATATCGAACGGGAGTACGTTCGGAGGCGGTCAAGTTATTGGTGCCATTGTCCAGGAGGCAACGTGTCAGTGATTTTTATTTTTGAATTGTTATTAAGGATAATTAGGAAACTTTTAGGATATAACTATGAATTAACAATACTGATAGTTCGCTATTTTTCAGATTAACTGATTTTGTCTAACCTTATCAAACTCTTTTTCTACAATGACGCTTACTATTATATGTGTTCAGATGAGAATACAATTATGATGATGACATCTACAAATACGGGTACTATGAAGATTAGGAAATACAGGAAAATCAAAGGTTATTGATGCTCGAGTTAAGTCAACTTTGATGAGAGATCCCAATCTCCGAACAACTTCATAACAGAATGTGTAAACAACTATACGCAGAACCCAAACAAAAAGAGCAATGCCAAGAGGAGAAACCAGGTGCGAAACAAGATAAGAAAATTCCTGAGGAAATGGTTGATTAGATAGTAGAGCAATCGAAAGAGTCATAAGTAGAAGTGGAAATCGAATGCATATTGAGAATTGAAAATGAATCTCAACCAATGAAGAAGTAATTCCTCTAGCTACAAGTGATGTTCTATACTTACAAAGCGTAGATCTTTAATTAATCACCAAAAAGGACAAACACACAAAAGAAATATTGACAATTGAAGATTCTATGATGCAAAAAACTAGGTTCAAGATGGAAGATGACTATGATGTACAATATTTTGCTAATAAGTCAGATCCTTAGAGAAATTAATAATATTGTAATCTTCCATACACTTAAGATAACTTGGAAAAGTTACCTTTATGAGCCAGTGCCCCAGCTTTCAAATGTCAGAATAATTAAGTTCTCATGGAGAAAGGAAATAAGTCCGTGGAAAATCCAACCCTTACAATGGGTTCATGAATAATATATAGGAACATTATTTATGGAAACATGTGATACTGGTTATGAAAGGAAAGATAAAGCTATGCTAACAAGGATACAATCAAATTTATTAAGGGAATCGTTTTTATTGAACAAAACGATTGAGCAACTATTAGAGCACCACGCATGGGCCTCCAATTCTATTATTGGCCCAACAATGAAAGTAGTCGCAAGATCAAGTGGTGGCACAAATTCATGGTCATAATTGATAGATATGACCAAAGGAAGGAACTGGCAGTTATTAATGTAGGACAAAAAGGGAAATTTCAGGATAGAGATAAACACTTCAGGATAGCTTGGCATGACAACTACTGGACAAATAGTGATAGAACAAACTGTTCCCAGGTGCCGAAGTGCACACTAACCAGCTTGTTAGACAATTTGACAAGCATTAATATGTATTTCTACTTTAATACATATACTAGCACACTAACTTTATTATGTTTTCATTTCAAGGTATCTAGGCGAAACTAACGGGTTTGTCGTGACACAGTCCACCTGTGTTACGACAAAGCAACCAGCATACCTCAAAGGCGCCCAAACATGCTACGACATAACATAGCCCATCATATGTTGCGACAAAGGGCTCAGTCTAAAAATTTTCAATATTAACTAGTTTGTCACGACATAAGGAGGTCTATGTCGCAACAAAGAGGGCACTGGAGAGTTCGTCGTGACACACTATTACCTACGTCACAACATCTTTGCAATTTCAACAATGTCGACCCAACCCAATCATAGAACCCGACATTTTAAACCTTATTTTACAAGATTTTAACCCCAAAACCCTAATCTTTCACACCCCACATATATATTTAACTTAAACTAAACCTATTTTTTCATTCAAACACTTCAAAAAACTCTTCAAACCTCTCTCAATCCTTTATCTCTTTTCTCTCTAAAAAATTTAAAACCTCAAACTCTACCATTACTCAAGAAAGATCAAAGGAAGAGGTATTTCTAAAACTTTTACTGTTCCATTGCTTAGTACTTATCGTTTATTTGAAATGCCTCCCAGAAAATGAACCATCGGTTAGGAAAGTGATAGTGACTCGAACTATGAAAGGTTTGAGAACACTACAATCGAGAAATACTTCTTAGCCTTAAAAGGACAACCACTCATTCAAGAACGAGGCTTTGAACCTTCGGTGATTCTGTGCAAAGAAATATGGCCATTGGTAAGGTATCATCAATGGGAACAATTTTGTGTTCCCCCAACAGGTAACACTATCGTACCAATAGGTCATGAGTTTTACGCCTCTCTTAAGGATGATATTATTAAAAGAAGAGCTCTGAAAACAGTGATAGTAAGAGGAAAATTTGTTCCTATTCTGCCTAAAGATATCTGTGAATACTATAATGTCCCATATTATGAGAAAGATTATGTAGAGAATGTGGACTTTAATTTGTTCAAAAATGTTGATATGAAAGAGATTATTCATTTTTTAACAGAGGGAAAGGGGTGTTTGGAACATAGGCCCGTTATAGGCATACCTTCTAATTTTAATCAAGCTATCATGTTTCTTGTTGTGAAGATGTGGATGCAAATTTTTTTTCAACATGAGTTATACCAGCTCTAAATGTCTCTAACGTTAATTCTTTGTGAGCTTTGCTATTATATGACATTTTGCAGCGTAAACAAATTTGTGTAGGTTCTTGGATCTTTGAGGAAATGAAACGGTACACCTAAGGCCAAAAGAGTGGCCTTTTTTCCCACATTTGATGACGTCATTATGCAAGAAGGTGTACATACCAATGAAGGAAAATGAGCAATGTTTTAAGTAAATCTAATGAATTATCGGGGACTCCTTATACAAGCAATATGTTGAGCTTCAAAGAAAAAAAATCAAGGAGTGAAACCAAAGAAGAAAGGAAATGATGGATGTGCCGACTTCATTGAAAAGAAAAGACAAATCAAAGACTAGGAAGAAGAACCATGAAGCTTAACAACATGATTCAGTGTATACAGGAAACAGATCCTGTGTTGAAAGAATTTGCAAGGATAAATGGGCTACCAACCCCAAATTACCCACTAATCTTGTTTGGGGAAGAAGGTGTTAAAGAGTTTGGAGGAACCAATGTGGAGTAAGAGGACCTTGACACAGAAGATTAGTATGAGCATGTTCCAGCCTCAATATTCAATTCCCAAAGGGCCGGTGATTCGGAGTCCAGTAAGACAACAAGGTGGGATCTCTCACCAAAAGTACTCCGTTAGGGCAAAGCTCCAATGGATCCTCAATCCGACACCGAGGATGAATGAGTGTTTTAAACTATTTTTAAGACTTATTTAATTATTAGGAGTAGGATTAGAAGTAGAATTTATTTTCTTGCCTATATATGCTTTAATCTTCATGTAGGAACTCCACATTATGAAGACATAACATTTTGAGCCATTCATGACAAAAGGAAGAAGGATAACCACCATGAGGGGAAGAGCTTTCACGATCAATCGGGTAACATATTTCCTTACTATTTAAGGGGCTATACATTGAGGACAATGTGTTATCTAAAGTGTGGGGGTAACATAGGAATTATTGCATGTAGTTTTGTTTTTAATTTTTTTTTATGTTTTTCTTTTATGTGTGCTTGAGCTTGTAGAAATACAAGTGATAGGTTAGGAGCATGTATAATAGGTTGATTGTATTTTTTGATAAATTTTTCTTGATGATGAGGAATTTTTAATTTTTTTAGCATGAAACTATTAAGTTCTATAGGTTACACTAAGTATAGATAGAAACGTATTGTTGATACCAAATGATGTGAATGATATGAGGAAACAAGCATGCTAGTATATATGATAGATAATAATTTTCGGATTATGGGACTAAATTGATATTTGTGCATATTGAGGTGTTTAAGGATGACCTAAGGCATTGTTTGGTTACATATAGAGCTAAAAATGCTAAACGTTATTCTTAATTTCCAATTAGTACCCATCTTTAAGCCTTATGATCCTTCTTGGTTAACTACATCACAAACCTCTAAAGCTTAAAAAGATGATTTGTGTGTACTCTTTTCTTTGGTCCTATTTTGCAGGATTATAGACATATGGCCATATGTTTTAAGGGTAAGTAGACACATTACAATGGAGGTTGTTAAAATAAAGAGTGAAATAGGAAAACGAAAATGGAATATGAACTTTAGTATAGACAAAAAGAGAAAAACAATTGAACAAAAAAAAAAGAAATGAGTAGAGACAAAAGAGAAAACAATTCATGAGTAAGTATATAAAAAGCCAAAAGGTCACAAAAATATCAAAAAGAAGAAAATTATTACTCAAGAAACAAAAGAATACTCATAGGCTAGCTAAAGGGATTAGACTATATTGAAGTTTCTTAAGTGGAGAGAAAAGGAAGGCGAGAGAAGGAGAAATAAAGAGGTAAGATGGAATAGGACATTAAAGGGGTAGAATAGGGAACAATACAATGTGCCAAACTATTTTTGTGTTTTTAACCCTTTGTGCTTACTACTCTTTGAATTTCATACCTATAGTAAGCCTTAACACATTAAAAGTTGAAAAACCCTATGTGACTTAAACAACTCTATGTATGACTGAATATGGAATTGCATGACCTCCTTATGGCTATTTATATTGTACTAGGATAATTAGAGTACTTGTATTCGACATTGATGGAGTTATATCAATAAGACTTTGATGTTTATATTTCTTGTACTTACTGAACTTATATTTTTCTAAACAAAAATGGTAAAGTTACTCACTCATCATGTTAGAATTTTTGAGAAATATATATTTCCTAGAGTAGATGTTATGAACCTAATCTTTGTATGATACAAACTCAATCTCCTTTGTTTGCTTTTCTTGCTTTTTTTTTTCTTGTTTTGTTTGCTTGAGGACAAGTAATTACTTAACTGTGAGGGAGTTTGATTTGCTACTTTTGTTCCTAGAAGATTGAACTGTTTTTCAAACTTTAGGAGCTTGAAACTAAGCATTTTCATTCTATTTCCATGGGATTTAATTTAGATTTCTACTTCTGAATAAAATGTGTAAAAAGTGAGAAAATGTTTGTTTTATTTTCTTTAAGGCCTATTCAGGCCTAAAGGTTAGTTACTTCGTGAGTGTGTAGGAGACCTTTAGAAGTTGAACAAGTGTAAAGTTGATCACTATGTCATGACATACACTACTTTATGTCACAACAAAGGGACCAAACTTGAAGAAATGTGGAACTGACTTCTTTGTCGAGACAACGCCTGCACGATGGCATCAAAGGAGTAGACTGGCCTCTTTGTTGCGATATAAGACCTGATGTGTTGCGACATCGAACCCTGAATACTGATTTTACACCGAGTGAAGGGCGTTTCAATCTTTACAATGTCACTTAAACACGAGGAACAACATCTGACCAAGGGTTGAGGAAAATGGTCATCCAAGGCTATAAATAATGCCTCTAGCACTAGGGTTTTACACACCTTTTTACTTAGTTTCATTTTTACTTTATTATTGTCTTTCCATTTTAGAAACGAGATTTATACTTCGCATAAACGATTGTGGAATTATTTCTCGACAGATTTCTATACAACTCAAGTTTCTTTTCACTTCATTTATTTGAATCGTATGATTATTTATATTATTATTTTTATGATGTTTAAACAAAACATGATGAACTAATCCCATTGTGAGGATTGGGGAGTGGAAGTATGGATATTTAATTGTTTTATAAATAGAGATTTTCAATCGGTTTAGCTATTTGGGAAAGGAAGAACATGAAACAAACACTAGGCTTGACAACCTTAAAAAGCCATGTAGATAGGAATAAACCCAAAATTGGTATTGCCTATTCGTGAAGACCTTTCCCCTAACCGGTTTAGATTGTGACATCTAGCGATAAGTAATCTCTATTAACACGTTAATTTAAGTAAAATGACTTTTATTTATAGGGATATAAACCACTATTGCATAAAGCTTCCTTTGGGTACAATCCTTGAAATACTACCAAGTATTTCGTTGAACAAACTATATTACAACATGTCCTGTATGGTTGCGAAAGCCGAAAACACATAACGAACGGAAGTACGTTCGGAGGCAGTCAATGGGTTAATTGAGAACATGGAAATGAATTCTTGCTAGTGGTCGGTTGAACGGTTTAAGTATGGATAGAAATCTACTTCGATCAAAATGACTCAAGAAGATGAAAAATACCAAATATTTGTTGGAAAAATTAAATTGAATCGTATCTGCGACAGGAGCACCATCACCACAAGTAGATGATAAGACTCTTCATCACTATTTCACTAATACCGAATGTTAACTATGTTGGAAATAAGGTGATCGCCTCCGAACGTACTCCCATTTAGTGTGTATTTTAGGGCTTCTACAAGTATACTGGTCATGTTGTAATATAGTGTGTTACAACGAACACTTGGTAGTATTTCAGGGATCGTACCGAGAGGAGGCTTAAGCAGTAGTGATTTAGATCATTGCAAAGAAAATAATTAATTAGTACTATTTTAAGAGATTAAAGTACGAAAGTAAAATAAAAGGTTTTGATTGTGAAACATAAAAATAAAGTAAATAAAGAATAGGAAAGAGATATGTAGATTCAATAAACAGATTTGGGAGATCAGGTCGCTTTAGTATCAATTCTTCAACTATTGGTTTTTAGGACTTTGCTTCAATAAACTAGTCACTACACTAGCAGGATCTTATGAGCTTCCACCAACATAATGAGTCAACAAAGACTACTTATCGCTAGATGTCACAGTCTAAACCGGTTTTGGGGAAAAGGTGTTCACGAATGGGCAATACCCACCTAGATGACTTTTTAGGGTTGTCAGGTTTAGTGTTTGTTTCACGTTCTTCCTTTCCCAAATAATTGATCTAATAAAAAATCCATATATACAACAATTAAATAACCATACTTCCAGTCCCCCAAAATGGGATTAGTTCTTTATTGTTTTTTTAAACATCATAAAGACAATAATATAAATGAACATATGATTGAATTAAAGAAAAAAAAAGAAACTCGAATTGTATAGCAATCTGTTGGGAAATAATTCCACAATTGTTTATGTGATGTTAAAAATATCGTTTCTAAAACGAAAAGAAAATAACTAAGTAAAATGAACTAAAGCTAAAAGGTGTGTGAAACCCTAGTGCTAAAGGCCCTATTTATAGCCTTGGATGGTCGTTTTCCTCAACCCTAGGTCAGCTGTCGTTCCTTGTGTTTAAGTGGCATTGTAAAGATCGAAACACCCTTCTCTCGGATTCCAATTCCACGTCCAAGAGTCAATGTCACGATACACAGGAGCTGTGTCGTGACGACAAGGTCAGTCTACTCCTTTTGGGCAATCTTACAGGCATTGTCGCGACATAGGTGATGTATGTCATGACAAAGAAGTCAACTTCAATATTCTTGAAGTCTGGTCCCTTTGTTGTGATGTAAAGTAGTCCGTGTAATGACATAGTGATCAGATTCATCCTTAATTTACTTCTAAAGGTCTCTTACACACTCACGAAGCACGTTAGCTAACCCTTAAGCCTCAATTGGCCTTAAAGACAATAAAAAGAACTGTTTTGCAGCTTTTACACAATTTATTCAAAAACAAAAAACTCAACTAATTCCTAAGGAAATAAAAGAAAAATACTTAATTTCAAGCTTCTAAAGTGTGAAAAGTAGTTCAATCTGCTAGGTACAAAACCAACAAATCAAACTCCCACACACTTAAGTCATTGCTTGTCTTCAAGCAAACAAAACAAGAAAAACAAATAGAGGAGCTTGAGTCTGTATCATACAAGGATTAAGTTCATAACATATACTCTAGGCATTATATATTCCTCAACAATTTCAACATTATGAGCAAGTAACTTTACCATTCTTTTTCAGAAATATATAAGTTTTGTAAGTTACAAGAAATAAAAACATCAAAGTCTCATTGGTATAACTTTATCAATGCCTAATACAAGTACTTTAATTATCCTAGTACAATATAGATAGCCGTAATTAGATCATGTAATGCCACATTTATTTATGCATTGAGTTGTTTAAGTCACATAGGAGTTTTCGGCTTGTAACATTCTAAGGCTTAGGACAAGTATAAAGTTCAAAGAATAGTAAGCAAAAGGGGTTACAAACACGAAAATAGTTTGGCACATTGTATTCTTTCCTATTCTCCCCTTTTAGTGTCTCATTCCATCTCACCTCCTTATTTCTCTTTCTCTCACCTTTCGTTTCTCTCTGCTTCGGAAATCTCAGTATAGTCTAATGCCTTTAGCTAGCCTATGAGTATTATTTTATTTCTTGAGTAAGATTTTTCTTCTTTTTGGTATTTTTTTTACTTTGTCACTTTTCATATACATTCTCACTCATGAATTTTTCTCTTTTGTTTTTACTCATATTTTCTTTTCTTTTTTCTTTTTTCATTGTTTTTCTCTTTCTGGCTATATACTAAAGTTCACATTCCATATTAATTTTCCTATTTTATTCTTTTTTTTACAACCTTCACCTTAATGTATCTACTTACGCTTAATACATATGGTCGTACGTCTATTATTGTGTAAAATAGGACCAAAGAAAAGAGTACACATAAATAAACTTTTTAGGGTTAAAGCTTTATAATGAGGTTCATCAAGAAGGGTCATTAAGCTCAAAGATGGGTACTGAATGGTAATTCAGAATAAGGTTTTGCTTCTTAGCTCTAGATGTATCCAAACAATGTCTTAGGTCATTCCTAAACATCACAATATGCACAAATGTCAATTTAATCACATAATCCCAAAATTACTATCTATCATATATATTAGCATGCTTGTTTCCTCATATCATTCACATCATTTGGTACCAACAACACCTTTCTATCTATACTTAGTGTAACCTATAAAACTTAATGGTTTCATTGTCAAAAAATAAAAAAATTATCATCATAATGCCAAATTTATCAAAAAATACAATCAACCTATTATACATGCTCCTAACCAATCACTTGTATTCTTCAAGCTCAAGCACACATCAAAGAAAAAATAAAAATGCTAAAAATAAAACTAAACGTAATAATTTCCATGTTACCCCCACACTTTAGATAACACATTATCCTCAATGTGTGGCCTATAAAAAGTAAGGAACAAGGTTACCTGATTGATTATGAAAGCTCCACTTCTAATGGTGGTTGTCGTTCTTCATTTTGTCGTGAATGATTCTAAACGTTATGTCTCCATCATGTGAGGGTATATATATATATATATATATATTAATTAAGAAAGAAATTTATATGTATATTAAAAGAAATTTAAATAGATATATTCCTAATAAAGAAAATTAAAACCTATGAAATATATAAAAAATTAAAACCTAATCCTAAAGAAACCCTAAAATATAAATCCCTACTCATCCTCGTCATTCAACCCTCTCCTTCTTCGTTCTTCACTTTTGCTTCGTTGTAATAGTGTAAATTATGTGAACAAATCATCGCCTAATAATTTACTAGGAGGATTCATTGTTAAATCAAATCGTTCTATCAACACGCTTGAATTTTTACACATGGCAGTTATTAAATGAGGGAAGAGTATAGCCTTCCCTAAATTCTTTGCATATTCTACCATACTGTAAATCCATTTTCCCACACAAATTTTCTTTTTCATAAGAATCTCACACGTCATGATAGCATGAATCGGGAAGATTTTTGTCATATCCGAAGTGGGAAAAAATCCTAGAACAGACAAATTTCATCCACATCTTGTCTTTGGAGTCATTAATTCCTAATTAAAAGTTTCTAGGATTATCGTGCCTTCTTGATATGTCCATAATTCCTTCTCGATATGCCCTGGTGTAGGCATAGAATAAGTTTTGAGACATCTCCATATATTTAATAGTGGCGACAAGTTTAATCTGCCTGATGTTGTTGGAGTCGACGATCTTCTCTACTTCCTTGACTTTACGCCATAAAGACGGCTATTCTCTATTCTTCTACTTTTGCCTTGCCTTTTCTTTTTCTGGCCTCAGCCTCCTTTATAGTGTGATAGTGGGAGTGTCTTTCCCACAAGTCATGCACTCGATTATGGCTTCATTGATAGGTCCCTTGTTATCCGAAATCTCCTCTCCCTCACAAGGCACTACTCCTTGTTGATGGTACAATTGCATAATTAACGATGGAAACACCAAAATACCAGTTTTCCTAGCAGCACAATCTATAATTTCTTGGTTCAAAATTCCACCGACATCTATTTTTCGTCCCTTACTGATTGGATGTATCAGACACATCCGATCGAAAGTTACAGTCATGCTGTGGGTGGAAGGTATCAGGTGATAGTTAATAAAATGAAACCAATCCTTACTCTGCAACATCAAAAATCGTCGGTGCATTGTGTAATTATTTTGATTGGAGCCCTCTACACAGCTCTGTCAACATAGAGGTCTTACATCAAATTGTCAGCCCTTTCCTCTGTGAGTTCCTCAAGGTATGCCATATGTTCATCCTCGTCCACTATAATGTTGTAAAGATTATTGATGTGGGCAGCACCCCAAGGTACTAACCTGTCACAAACAAACACAAACTCTAACTCATTGTCAGTGTGGTTCGAGTAAAACTCTCACACCAGGGACGGTGAGTAGCCCCCATGTTGGTTGCAAAAAGTTTCCCATCCCATCTTTGCGATGGTTTTATTTACTTACTTCCTAAGGTCTTGTTGCTTCGACAACTGAAAACCTTGCTCAGGATGGCAGTTACGTTTCAGCATATTATCTTGAAAACGATCCTTGGCTGCCTTTGTAAGGAACATCATAGGTTCTTTGGATGGGTGAAGCTCTGTTTCACAAACCACAACGGTAGATAAAGATTTCGCAACAGATTTTGATGGTGTCTTAGTGCCCCTATGTTTGGCCATAATTGTTGGTATCAAAGGTAGTAATCGAGGGGAAAAGGTGGAAACTTGAAGAAAATTTTTGGGATAACAATGGAGATTTTTTAATAACACATTCGGCACAAAAGGGTTGCTTTATAGAGAATGAAAAGAGTAGATGGAGAGACGTGTTTGTTTATGTTGCAGAGAGAGGACAATAGGTCTGTAATCAATAAATGCATCCACTCGGATCGCACTTTTTAAAACCGATCCAATGGTTGGAGAGTAAGGGATGAAACGTCATGATTTATTTCCTGATATGCTTCTATTTTCTGGTGAGTCAACAAATAAGATGCGTCGACAAGGAGCCTTTCTGGTGAGTCAACAAATAAGATGCGTCGACAAGGAGCTTGGCATGCATCAACAAAAGAAAGAGCTTTATTCCTACAAAAATAATAAGGAAGATAAACTAAAACAAAAACTAAATAAACTAAAATTACATGGTAAAAATGTAAATAGAGGTTATAAAAATGTGATCAAATTAATGGTCTCCTTCTGTTTGTGATCATCATGGCCAATATAATGCTTCAATCTTTGTCCATTCACTTTAAATTGGTGTCCATCATGTATATCTTTAATTGTGACCGCAACTTGAGAAAATGCTTCGACAACTTCAAATGGTCCAAACCAATGTGAACGCAATTTACTTGGGTGTAATTTTAGTCGAGAACTAAATAATAGCACTTGTTTTTTAGTAAATTGTCACTGCAAAATAATTTTGTACCATCGCTTGGTCTTTTCCTTATATTTTGCAACATTTTAGAAGAATTGATCCTAATTTCCTGAAGTTTAGTGATGTCCAACAGCCTTTTCTTCCCACCAGCATCTTAATCCATGTTCACTTGCTTGATTGCCCACATTGCTTTATGTTTCAATTCCACAGGCAAGTGACATGCTTAACGAAAGACAAGCTGATATGAAAACATCCCAAGTGGGGTTTTGTATGATGTCCATAACGCCCATAATGCATCATCAAGCCTAAAATACCAATATTTCCTCGATGGATTCACCACCTTCTTGAGAATATTTTTGATTTGTCGATTGGAGACTTCAGCTTGCCCGTTAGTTTGTGGATGATATATGGTCGTCATTCTATGGTAAACTCCATACTACTTCAGCGTGGCTACTACCTGATTGTGGTAGAAGTGAGTGCCTCAATCATTGATCAATGCCTTAGGCATGCCAAAGCTAGTAAGGATATGCTTATGGAAAAACTTCAACATTGTCCTTGCATCATCTTTTAGGCTGCAATGGCCTCCACCCACTTTGATACATAGTCAACAGCAAGTAGGATATAAACATTTCCAAATGAACTTGGAAATGGTCTCATGTAGTCCATACCCCAAACGTCAAAGAGTTCAACTTCCATGATTGGCTACTGTAACGTCTCATTGCGTTGAGATAATGATCCGATGTGCTAAAATTTATCACATTGGTTCACAAAGTTGTGGGCGTCTTTAAATAATGAAGGCCAATAAAATCCTGACTGAAGAACCTTTGCAGCAGTTCTTATACCACCAAAATGACCTCCATAAGGGGCGTCGTGATAATGCTTAAAGATTGAAAGCATTTCTTCCTCTAGAACACAACGCCTAATTATATTGTTGTTGCATACCTTGTAAAGGTATGACTCGTTCCAGTAATATTTCTCTATGTCACAAAGAAATCTTTCTTTCTTATAACCTGTTGTGCCCAAGGTAATTGACCACATCTGCGTACCATGGATTTGCGTCGACAACAAATAGCTTCTCTTCAGGAAATGCGTCAACAATTTGAAATGTATTTTCGTATACCCACTTCTAGGCGAGACAAGTGATCTGCCACTTGGTTTTTCGACCCCTTTTGATCCTTTATCTCTATATCAAACTCTTGTAGTAGTAAGATCCATCATATCAACCTTGGTTTAGCATCCTTCTTTGCAAAAGTGTATCTTAACGTAGAATGGTCAATGAATACAATAACCTTTGTGCCGACAATATATGAGCGAAATTTATCGAAAGCAAAGACTACAGCCAACAACTCTTTTTTTGTGGTTGTGTAATTAATATGAGCTTCTATGAGAGTCTTGCTAGCATAATATATAGCGTGAAATACTCTTTCCTTGCATTGTCCTAATACTGCACTGACTGCAAAATCACTTGCATCACACATTACTTTAAATGGTTGCGACCAATCTAGTGTAACGACAATGGGTCCTTGCACGAGTTGCTTTTATATTTTCATAAATGCATCAACACATGCATCATCAAACAGGAATTTTTTATTTTACCCTAATAACGAGCAGAGAGGTTTGCAATTTTGGAGAAGTCTCGAATAAATCTACGATAAAAACCTGTGTGTCCTAGAAAACTTCGAATACCTTTTACATTAGTTGGCGGGAGAAACTTCTCAATAATTTCAACCTTCGCTTTATCCATTTCAATGCCTTGACAAGAAATGTGATGACCTAGGACAATGCCTTCTGTTGCCATGAAGTAGCACTTCTCCCAATTTACCATAAGATTTGTGTCCTCACATTGCTTTAAAACTATGACCAAGTTGTCCGCGCATTTATCAAAAGTATTTCCATAAATAAAAAAATATCCATAAATACCTCTAATGAGTCCTCGACCACGTCTGAAAATATTATCATCATGCACCTTTGAAATGTGGCCAGTGCATTGCAGAGACCAAACGACATTCGACGGAAGATAAAAGTGCCAAAAGGACAAGTAAAAGTTTGTTTTGCTTGATCCTCTGGCACAATAGCTATCTGATTATAGCCAGAATAGCGATCGAGGAAGTGATAGTAGGCCTTTCCAGTAAATTTGTCCAGCATTTAATCGATGAAGGGGAGTGGAAAGTGATCCTTCTTTATGGTTACATTCAATCAGCGATAATCCATGCACACTTGCCAGCCCATAGGAATGCGAGTAGGGATTAGCTCATCCTTGTCATTACTTACCACCGTGATACCACTTTTCTTAAGGACACATTGGACTAGGCTCACCCAAGTTCTATCAGAAATTGGGTAGGTAATGTCCGCATCCAACTACTTAATAATTTCTTTTTTAACCACCTTATTCATTTTCTCATTTAATCTCCTTTGCTGTTCAATTGATTGCTTTCCTTCATCTTCTAATCGAATTTTGTGCATGCAAAATGAGGAATGCCTCTAATATTAGAAATACTCCAAGCAATCGCATGCTTATGCTGCTTTAATATGTGGATCAATTTTTCTTCCTAAGTTGTGACGAGGGTTGCAAAGACAATAACTGACAGTGAATTATTGTTGCTAAGAAAAACATACTTGAGGTGCATAGGCAGTAGCTTCAACTCTAAGGTAGGAGCTTCTTTAATAGATGGCTTAAACACTAGAGCCATTCTATTAGTCAAATCTAAAGATTCCATTTGCCATCCACAGCTAAGCTCGATGTTATGCACTTCAGCATTACTGTCATAGACAACTAGAAAATCTTCATCCAATGTCACCAAAAATTCTTCTGGAACTACTGTGCTTTTCTCATTGAATTCCTCCTTAATTAATGTGTCCAACACATCAATGTGGTGACATTCTTCTTTGTCTTTGCAGGGAATGGCCTCAAACACACTAAAAGTAACGTGTTCATCATTACGTCACATTGTCAATTCGCCTTTATACATGTCGATGAGAGTGCATCTAGTGGCGAGGAATGAGCATCCCAAAATTATGGGTACCTCTTTATTTGCTTCGTAGTCGAGGATAATGAAATCTGCTGGGAACACAAACTTATCTACGCGAACTATAATGTCTTTAATTTGTCCTTCAGGTTGCGCCAATGATCTATCTGCCTACTATAATGTCACTACAGTGGGCTTCATATGACCAATCCCTAATTTTCTAAATGTAGACAGCAACATCAGGTTGATACTCGTGCCTAAATCACATAGAGCTTTTCCCAAGTAATGATTTCCAATCGAGAATGGGATTGTAAAGCTTCTAGGGTCTTTCATCTTAGGTGGTAACTTATTTGTCAGGACTGCACTGCATCCTTTTGTGATTGCAATTATCGTAGTATCAGTTAGCTTCTTCTTCTTGGATAGGAGCTCTTTCATGAATTTCCCATAATTGGGAATCTGTACTAGAGAGTCCACAAGAGGGATATTGACATGCAGTTATTTTAATGTGGTCAGAAATTGCTGATATTGTCTATCATGCTCCTTCTCTTTAAATCGTTGTGGAAATGGCAATGGTATGAATACATCAGGTTGCCTTGACATAGTTGGTTGTGTCGACATTGGCAGTTGCGTCGACAATTTTGTTGGTCTTATAGTAGGCATGGGAGTAATAATTAGTGGAGCCTGTTTATTTGGTTCTTTTATAACTTCTTCAAATACAGTCTCCTCACCCTAATTTATGTCACTAGCGAAGACAAGTGTTGCATCAGAGCTGATAGTTGGCTCGACAATTTGTTTCCCACTCCAAAGAGTGATATCCTTGCAATGCTCCTTTCCTTTTGAACTTGGGTTCTCTGTGTCACTAGGTAAAGCACCTGGTGGTCTTATGTTTAATTTTGATGCTAGTTGCCCCAACTGTGCTTCTAATGCTCTGATAGAAGATGAATTTCCCTGCACAATGGCTTCTATTCGAGTTATATGTTCACACATCAAGGCTTCAAAGGCTGTTAAAGGATCAGCTCGTGGTTATGTGTACCGCTACTGTTGTTTTCCTTGAGCATTCAGATGTGGCATTGAAGATTGTTATGGCCGTACATGATTATGTGGCTGCATCTGATCTTGATGTGTATGCATATGAGGACTCTGGTTGAAATTTTACTGCTGGTGATTGTAATTCCCTTGTCGAAAATTGCTCTAACTAGATTAATTTTTATATCTGAATGTCGTGGCATTCTGACTTCCCAAGGCTGTTGACTTCTAGCAGAATTGTTATTGGAATTACCATAAGAATTTCCACGGATGTCATTGACGTAGAAAGCATTCTCCGTGTGCTGTGGACAACCTTTATAACTGTGATTGTCACCGCAAATTTCATAACAAAATGTAAGGACATCAATTTGTTGATCAACTTGAATGGCGTAACTTCACTAATCCCCTTCATGTCCTTTATCATGTTTGCTAGGGAAGACACTTGTGCATTTAGAGCGGATATAACATCTAGTTCAATAACTTCAGGATTTACTTTGACTTGTGCAGCTCTAGAGATCTGATATTGGTAATTATTCTGAGATATTCACTCTAGAATTCTAACAGCTTCCTCGTATGTACAATCCAACAAAGGATCATTAGAAGATAAGTCGACAAGATTTTATATTCTGTGCATTCAGCCCATTGTAAAAGATTTCAATCTGTGTCTTCTATCAAATTCCATGCATGGGATAGCGTCAAAGAAGAGTTTTGTAACACTCCCACGTAGTATGAAAATTTTCATCATCCAACTGATGATACGTAGTGATGTCGTTCCTAAGACGAGCATTCATCATTGGTGGATTAAATCGCAAAATGAATTGAGTTGCAATCGCATTCCATGAAGTGATTGATCTAGCAGGCAATCCAAGGAACCAGGTACGAGCCCGTCCTTGCAATGAATAAGGGAATAGTTGCATTTTCAAGGCGCCATCAGAAACACCATGTTGACTGAAAGAAGCACAAATCGGTAGAAAGGAATTAAGGTGCTCCCTCGTATCTTCATGTGGCAACCCAGCATACTGCCCATTAGAATTCAGCATCTGGAACATGACGGCTTTAATTCAAAATTTCTAGCTTGAATAGCTGGCATAACAACCCCTGGCTGCAAATCATCTAACATAGGGACAACAAAGTCTCGAATAGTTCTATTTTGTATCTATTCATCTCGCAGCAGCGGTGGATTATTAATGTTTTGAGGTTATATAGGAGGTATAACATGATTTTATTGCAGCAATAGTGGTATGACTCATCATTTCCAGGCAGAGCCATATTTCTTTGTTCTTGTATTCTCCTTCTAATAGTGCATTCAATTTCAGGATCTATGCCGACAACAAATTCAGGATTGCTCTTGGTCATAAAACACCTCAAAAGAAAATTATAAAAGTAGTCAATCAAAAAGAAAATAAGTTAGTAACAAGTAATGATTAGAAAATAAAGAAAGGATGCAAAAAAAAAAGGAATAAACATCAAACTAACGCCATCCCCGGCAATGGTACCAAAACTTGATCGTGCTATGAACGTCACAGCAAATATGTGCAAGCGTACACTGTCGATGCATGAATAAATATGTTTGTGTTTATAATTTTTTATGCAATAAACAATATAAATTGTGGTAAAGTTGTCAGAGCAATGAACAGGTAAATTCAATAAAAGTATGAGATTGATTTGTTGAAGCAATAATGAAAAATTTAAGAAGTAAAGCAATGATAATGAAATGGGGTTCCTGACGTGAAAAGTTGGAAGAAAACTAAGTGTGACTCACAAGGTTCAAAATATTAGGTAATTTACCGCTGCAAATAAGTATAATGAAAATCTTACCAAACTTGACTCTCTTATTATATCTAAGACTCAAGCATGCACAATAACCACAACTTCCAGTGTTGGTAATGCAACATATTCAAGAACAAATGGATTAAATTCCTTCAACCCCAAGCAACATCCGTTGTCTTGCTTGTTAACTTAATTTGTTGCTGCACCTTTCAATGACAATGACTGAATCACACTTCCGCTGATCAATCAATTAAATCCAAAGATTAACAGTAAAGGCAAGATTGAAATAGATATCATTTAGTTCTAAATTTCAAATGTACTTCCAAACAACTTGAAATAACAAGAATTAGCAGCGTTTAAGAAAGAGAAATAAGAGAAAATTTGGGGCATTTTATTCCTAGTCTACTCAAATTTCTCCCATACTCTCCTCTTGTATTGCACTTAGGATGCTCCTCGTCAAGAGCAGTTTAGCCTTCTTTTTTGCGTTAGGTCACCTTTAGGAAGTTAAGCTACCATGGATGCAATCTTAAAGAAATTATGGAAAATCAAATCTGGCCGAGGAAGAAGATCCCTTCACTCTCTTTCTCTTCATTATTTAATAGCAACTTCATAGTACAGGTGTCCTTCCTTTCAAATCTAGCATTCTTTGGCTGTACTAGTTGGTTATAACAGTTGTATAACTCAGACATTTCTAGTGTGTTAACTAGACAACTGTCTGGTGTTGTGATAGTTCTGGGCGTAATTTCGGATCCTCTTATGCAACGACAACTCTGGACACATTCATGCATTGATACTTCTAGACAGGTTCTTGTAGTGACATATTTGGGCACAATGCTAAACAGACTAATGCAATGACATTAATAGTAAAAAATATCATAAATTCAAAGGGAATACGATTGAGCTTCATTAAGTTATAAAATGTAATAACTAAATTAAAAATACTAAAATGTATGCTAAAGATGACCAAATTGGAACAAATTATACAATATGTAGGGAGAAATCAATGGTTCTTTATAATGCTATCACCCCCTGAAATGAACTCGTTCATATGAGCCTATGATGGGTGAGGACTAAGGAATCTACTGATTTGGGTACCCTTGCTTTAAAACCCCAAACCACATATAATAAACCCTAAGTGCCTATGCTAGGTAAAACTATGCCAAACTTTTAGCAATTACATCCTCATATTACGAAAGGTATTGATTTAAGCTTGATTACTAGTAGAAAACTGATAATGGAAAAGGGGTATCTTGATAAGGTAGAGGACAATGTGGTCGTACGTATGTGGTCAAAGGACAAGCAACGTGAGAAGGGTGATAGCCTAGTTGAAGGACATGTATTAGGCTTTTGGGATTACATCGGGATAAGCGTGATCCAGAATAGTTTGCAAGAGCTAAAGGAGATATGGGTTCAATAAGGCAATGGAATGAAGCAAACTTTCTACCACGTGTTTAGGGATCTACCATATCTACTCGAAGTTAAGGTGGACAAACATCTTTTTCAAGCCCTTGCACAGCACTAGAACCCGACCAATAGTTGGTTTACCTTCAGAGACATTGACATGGTGCCAATGATAGAGGAGTACACTACTTTGCTTCATTGTCCAAGGATTCAAGTAAACAAAACCTACTCGAGAGCCGCTAGTGTTCTAACCTTTATCAAGAGATCGATGAACATCATGGGGATGAGTGAGCAGTAGGTTACAGCTCGGATTAAGGTCAAGGCGACAACAAATGCATTACTTGGAAGAGCCTACGAGATTTGATCTTAATGAAAGAAAAAGGGTCGACACCTTTGCTCTAAGTTTGTATGGATAGGTCATTTTTCTTAAGGCATTGGGGCACATAAAGGAAACGATCATTGATCTATTAGACCAGCTTGATAAGAGGGTCACACCTGTTCCAACGATCTTGGTCGAGAACTTTATATCATTAAATGTGTGGTAAAGAGAAGGAGAAGGGAGATTCATCGATTGCGCACCACTATTGATGGTCAGGTTCCATAGCCACTTTTGAACGGTGAAGAAGATCTCTTATCGAGTGTTTTTTGAGAGTTATTCCACTTTGAGAGAATTTGTGACCATGCAAAGGCAAGAGAATATCTCTAAGGAGAAGTGGATGGTGATACTCTAAAGTCTCCGAGATAAGGATATCGAATGGTACGCATTGCGGCTAATTCTTGATGAAATTCTTTATTTATGCGGAGATTTTGTTTGGGTTCCATTTCTTGGGATATGGGGAGTTGTAGGATATGCTCCTTTGCTTGTGCTGAGACAGTTTAGATCGAGGCAATTCATTCCAACAACGCATGGTTTGACTCAATGGGAGTTTTCATACAAAAGGGACAGCTATAAGAAGAGGGTTCGAGAAATGCTGAATGCATGGGCCCAAGTTCACAAGATAAAGACGCTTCCTACAAATCCTATGACAACCCCTGAGTATGATTGGTGGAGGAATACAAGAGTCAAAGACAATATTCCTGTGGCGAATCCAAAAAAATGTTCGTCTAATCGAGGAGCATCTGCAAGTAGTCCCATCAGAATTAGAACTCATAAAGAAAGATTTTGAAAGGAAATGTTCTGAAATAAGGAAGAAGATAGAGATGTTAGAAGAAGAGAAGATGTAGTTGGGATTGGTTGTCGACATCCAAATATTAAAAACTAAATGATAAGAAAAGGAAAAAATAAAGCTGACGAGGATTTGGACTATTTAAAGAAAGATTATAAGAAACTCCGCTTATCGATAGGTAAGACGTCAGTGCAATGACAATGGGAAATCAAATAGGAAAGAGATAGAGCAGATAAGTGGAAAAGAATATTTCACAATGCACGAGTCCAAGAAGATGCCATGAAAAGTAAGTTGTTAGAGAGCTAGGTCGAGAAAGTTGAGTTGAGGGCCCAACTAGTTGAGTTAGAAGAATCTTTGCACAAACACCACAATCATAATTCTATGATAGAATTGAGAGCAAGCTGAGCTGAGAATGAGGAGTTGAAGAAGAGAGTAGAAGAGCTTGAAGCTTCACTGTAGTGTTGCGAGATACAAATTGAGTTCCTTGAAAGAACAGTGAAAACAATTAAGGGACAACTTTAACTTTCTCAAAGGCAGGTTAGAGATTGAGACTTCGTCATGGGTGAAGCATTGACTCATGTGAGAGAAGTGGCAGAACACTTATAGAAATTAGCTGTTCAAGCCGATGTTTGAAACTTAAAGTATGAATCAGAGTCATATCAGGGCCAAAAGTTAGCTTGGCTCCTTAAAAATATTAAGGCTTTAAGCATTAGGGCAAGACCATATATGTAAACTATATCTACATTATGTAAAAAAATTTGTTTTCTAGTGAAGTTGTTCTAATGGTATTGAACTAAGAGTTAATGCCTTCCTTGTGTATGCATACATGCATTCATTAACATCAGCATTTTATTACATGCATTAAATAAAAAAATCCTCACATATTTAAAAACATTCGTGTCAAGGGAAGTATTATAAACTCTGCATGAAAATTGAGAAAAGCAAGATAATCAAGATAATAGGGAATGTTGAAAAATTTTGAGTGTTAAAACCATATCCAAAAAGGGGAATGGAGAGGAGAACCTATCGAGAATTCATCCCTACACCCTTGAAAGTGTTTTTAGGACAACTAGACTGTGGAGGAGCTTCTTGTAGTTTTTAAGACTTTTCCAGGTTAATATTCAGAACATACTTATTGCTCTAATCTCGAGAGCAATAGGGATCCTTTTGTAAACGACACATGACTACTACCTTTTATGTCAATAAAAATGATGCATTTTTATCCTGTTTGGAAAACATTTGACTATTCTTTTTCATTCGTACTACAATTAATCATTCCTGAACTCATTTATTCTTTGGATTTCCTCTTGTTCCTACGTCGGGACCAAAAAAACCTCAGGACTTTGAAGATGATCAAGAATCCAACTTACATCCTGATTTGCTACGGATGGTCAAGCAAGACGAAAAACAAATATTACTTCATAGAGAATGAGTAGAAATTGTGAGTCTAAGGGATAAAAATGAAAAGAAAGAGGTGAAAATTGGGACATCTATCTTTGTAGAAACAAGCCGAGGTCTCATAGAGCTACTTTGAGAATTCAAAAATGTCTTCGCATAGCCCAATCAAGGCATGTCGGGGTTAAGTATTGATGTCGTAACACACACTCTTCATATGAAGGAAGAATGCAGTCTGGTTCAACAGAAGTTTAGAAGATTGAGGCCCGACATGCTATTAAAAGAGGAAGCTAAAAGAATAAAAAATATGATTGAGATGAAAACCCAAAAAGGGCATCTTGAAATAAAAAAACAAACAAACAAAAAAAAAAGAAATGAAAAGAAAAAGTGGTTGAGATGAAAACCCGTAAAGGGCATCTTGAAACAAAAAAAAACGTTGATTTCCTCTAAGTGGTAAATACACTGAGCAAGTAATCGAGAAAGATAAAGGTTCGCTAAGAAGGTTGGCTAATGAGTATGACATAGATTGAGAAATTCTATACTAAAGGGCAAGGATCAAATCTTGCTAGGATGTGTGCACGCTGTCGAAGGTAAGAAAATCTTGGAAAAATCCATTAGGGGCATTTACGGAATATGTGCTAATGGTTTTGTAATGACTAGGTAAATAATGAGATTTGATTATTATTGGTCCACCATGAAAGGAAATTACACCATTTATTCCAAGGGATGTCATTAATTGCAAAATTTATGGAGATAAAATTTGTGTATCTTCTTCACCTCTTCACGTCATGACTTCTCCATGGCCTTTTTCTATGTACAGCATGGATGTCATTGGGCTAATTTTACCAAAGGCTTCCAATGACCATCGATTCATATTCATGATCATTCATTACTTCACCATGAGGGTAGAAGCTGCTTCCTATGCCAAAAGTACAAATTCGACAATGAGCAAATTTTTGAAGAAAAAAATGTTATGTCGATATGGAATGCCATAAGTGATCATATCTGACAATACACTGAATTTGAAAAATAGTACGATAGTAGAGGTCTACAATCAGTTCAAGAGAAAGCATCATGATCACCCCCAAATGTACTCCCATTTGGCATAGATTTAGGCTTTTCATAAGTATACGATTCAGGTTGTAAATATAGTGTGTTACAACAGAACACTTGGTTGTATTCTGTGGATCGTACCCAAAAGAGGCGTAAAGCAGTAGTAAATAAAATCCCAGCAAAGAAGAAAAGTAATTAGTACTTATTTTAGGGTTTATAGTAAGAAAAAAATCAAAGAGTTGGTTTTAAATAGCATAAAATAAAAGGTAAAATAAAATAAAAACTAAAAGCAAAAAATTGAGATGTAGGATTCTTATAAATGGCTTTGGGGATTGATCAGCCTGTAAACGTCACAAAAATTATGTGCAAGTGAACACTGTCGATGAAAGTATAGTAGACAGATATGAGTCTGTCGGATATCGATCCCACAAAGATTGTGTTCTTGTTGCTGAAATTTGTTGAAACAATTAGAGTTTAAATGAAAAGAATTGTTAAGAGTATTGTCAACGCAATTTAATTAAGGTTGCACAAATCAAAGAGTTAAAGTTGTCAATGCAAATATAGCATAAAATGTAAGAGCAAATTAATAGAAAATGAATTGTTGTGGAAGATGTTGCAAATGTAAATTCAAAAAATTAAATGAAACAAATCAAGTGTAAAGAAATAAGGGGATCCCTGACTTCACAAGTTGGCAACGCTAAATGTGACTATAAGGTAACTGATAGATGAATTGTCGTTGCAATTAAGTTCTAATGAGATCTTACTGCTATCAACCTCTCTGTTTAACAATGACCAAAGTACTCATAATTACCACACCTTCCAATGCTGGTAATGCTTTGCACTTAAGAAAAAGTGACCAGAATTCTTTCTTACCTCAAGCAGCTTCCGTTGTTTCGCTTCTTAATCTAACTTGCGCCTTATAGTGATTGTGACTGTGACTGTAATCGCACTTCCGTGGCCAAAACAGTTAAATCCAAATATAAACAGATGAGAATAATTGAGTAGATATCAAAATAGATCTAACATTAATAAATACTTTCGTATACAATTAATAGTCAATAGAATTCATTAACATTCAAGAGGGATTAAAGAAGAAATTGAAGCATGTTATTCCTAGTCTACTAGAATCCTCTCGTATCGCTCCTCTTGCGTTGCACTTAAGCACTCCTCGTTAGGAGTAGTCGCCTCCTTCTTGCATCAGATTACCCTCCTGGAAGTTAAGCTTCTATGGCAGCAAAACTTAAGAAAGATTGAGAGAATTTGTGGAATTGTTTTCTTCACAGCTTGATGGTGATTTTCTCTCACTTCCCTATATTTATAACCATTGAAAAGTGCAGGTCTACCCTCTTCTTAGATCTAACTCCCTTTTTACAGCTGTACAAGTTTGTTATTGCCAACTATGCACTCACGTAGATCTGGTTTGTGCATTAGGTAGTTGCAGATTATCGTGACATCTCTGGACGCAAATTGTGATCTTTATTCGCTGTGACAACTTGACATTCTCTTACGTTGGTGCTTCTGGATATGTTAGCAGCATAAAATCCCTAATAAAAAGTAGAAGCATTTATGTGGTAACATCTTTAACCGTAATTCTAGATCAAACTTGTGGCCGCAACTCTAAATGCTTTCCCACTCTAATCTTCTAAGGTGGATTTCTATGTTGACAACTTTAGATGCAAAACTGATACTCAATACAATGACATTAGTAGTACAGAAGGAATAAAATGAAAGAAAGTAAGACCATACAACATTGGTTTAGAAAAACAAATACTAAGTATAAAATACTGAAAATGTAGGCTAAATATGATACAAAAGGAACAAATTATACACTAATTCAAGAAGAAATTAAGTGTCATTTCTAATGCTATCAAACCCCCAAACTTGAGTTTTTACTTGTACTCAAGTAAATAAAGGCTAGCAAAGTTATATCCAAATTCTTGTCACCACATCATCATTCTAGCAACTTATATTCTTAGAATCCAAATGTATAAATTACATTCATATGCTGGAATATTACGCCGATAATTTATAGGCATGAATAATCAGAATTGCAACTTCACTAATGCTAGCATCATGCTTTAAACCTTAAATCTTCTTAACCAATACAACGTTTATTGTCATATACATATATATAATTCTTTTTATCAACTTTTCTTTCTTCTTTTTTTTATTGGGACTGAGAGATGTCATTGCATTACTATACTCTTGTTCCTGGGCAGTAACGATGGGGTGCAACAAATCCCTAGAGAACATGTAATTACGCCGACACACATTCTTGCAGTGATAGCCTTTGGCTAGATAATTTTTCTAACACTTGCATCGGAATATTCCCCCTTTTTAAGTCACAATGCACCCATATTGGGGTGTCTTTTATTAGTGAATATAATTATATATATAGTTGGAAGATGGTAAGTTAATTCAATATTTAAAGAATGACACTACTCATTTATTGCTAATGCAATCTCTACCATTCATCCAAAAATAGAAGGATTCAACATTCAATCACATTCATCCAATTTACGCATTAGCATTCCAAATAATTCAAGAATTAAGCATCAAATGAAAAAAAATTTGGTCACATTTTTCTTAACTATGCATACTTTCATTCAACTAAAAAGACAAATATATTCTTAAACTTAAGGGTGTAATTGCATTTTCATTCCAAACTTCCCCCCAAACTTGGTGTCTACATTGTCCCCAATGCACTGACAATATTATACAAATATTAATGGAAATGCAACTACAATGCAAATGTGAGAACAAGTAAAATGTAGAGACAATAAAAATGTAATGACAATTAGATGAAATGCATGCAACTAAACTAACTACTAAAAAGTAAACTAACTCAATGTGTTGCAACCGAGGATGTGGTTACTTTGGACTTCTTTTTCTTCTTAGGGTGCTCCTCTTTGCTCTTCTACTTTGCCTCACGTTTGCGCTTCTTTTCGTTTGGGTCAACCGGTGGAGTTGATTGCTCCTCCATGGCTGGTTGAGTGTCGGCTTCATCGATAGTCACATCCAATGGATACATCTCAGCAAGTAGTGCCACATATGGCACAATAGCTAGAGGATTGGAATCATCATTGTTGGATGTGACTAACTCGGCCCAGCTCACCCTAGATGGTGCCAATTGTTCAATTGATGCACCCACACTGGCAGGTGCGTCGACAAATTTCTCCGATAAATTTGTCAAAACAACTTCTTCTTCTTCTATTTCCTTCTCTTCTCTTCTTTGTCTTCTCTTTTCTCTTTTTCTTCAACACCCTTAGAGGCAATTATTGTGTGCTACTCTGTAGCAGCAACCTCTTTTTCCACCATATTGGCCCCCAAATTATTTGAAAATTTGTCCTCAAAGAGGTTGGCTATGTTTTGGAAACAATCCTCCATATCCTTGGAATGCACCTCTTGATCCTCATCATCAAAGATGTGGATTTTGTACGGGGACTGGATGGACTGAGTTCTTCCTTCTGAAGCATGCTCCTCTGATGATGGAGTAGCTTCATCGATAGTATGAGGTAACACAGGGAATTCTAGCATCGAATTTTTGCTCAAACTACTTAATGCGCTGACAATAGCAGTATTCCATGCCTTGATATAGGCATAGAATAAGTTTTGTCTGTATTGCATCTCTTTGATTGCGCTGACAAGTTTGATTTGTTAGATGCTCATCCGATCAATAATTTTTTCAATCCTAGTAAGCTTCCTCCAAATATGAGGCTCTATGGGTGCATGGGTTTTGGTGTCCTTTTTCGCTTTCCCTTTGTCCTTCTTTGGTGGTACCTCCTTTGCAATAGGGGTTTCCTGCCCCCTTGTCATCCTTTCCACTGAAACATCATTAATCGACCCTATGTTTTCCAAAGTCTTTTCCCCTTCGCGAGGCATAATGCCCCTTTGTTTACACAATATCATGACCAAAGAAGGGAAAGGCAAAATATTTGTCTGTTTGGTGGCGGATTCAACGATTTCTTGGTGAAGGATTACCCCGACATCAATTCATCGTCCCTTGAGTATCGAATGCAGCAGACACATTCTGTCCAGCATTACAGTAGTGCTGTGAGTGGATGGAAGGAGACGACAATTAATGAAATGAAACCACACCTTGCTTTGGAAGGTAAGGTAGCGACGGTGCATCATATAATTGTTTGGATTGTTGTCAGTCCAAACAGTGTCGTTGACGCATAAATCATTCAGTAAGAGATCAGCAACCTCCTTTGTCAAGTTTTCCAAATACTTGAATGCTCGTCTTCTCCCTCAGTAATGTGGAAAAAGGAATTGATGTGGTCAACACTCCATGGCACCAAACCTTCACTAACGAATATAAACTCCTGTTCTGGATCAACCAGGTTAGCATAAAACTCTCTTACCATAGAGGGAGAGTATCCTGTTAATGGTCACAAAATTGCTTCAAGTCTAAACGAGAAATTATTCTGGCGACTTGTTTCCCCAATGTCAATTGCAAGGATAACTGAAATCCCTGCTCAGGATGATAGTTTCTTTTCAACATCACCTCATGATAACGGTGTTTCACTACTTTCGATAAGAATAGGATAGGCTCTTTGGGTGGCCGTTGGTCGGCATTGCTTACCATTTCTATCGACGATTCAGCAATTGGTTTGGATGGGATTTAAGCACCACAAGTTCTTGCCATCACTACTGAGAGAAAGAAAGTGAGAATATCTTGCAAAAAAATTGAAGGTTGAAGAAAAAGAAAATTACAGCAATAATGGTGGTTTAACTACCTTCTCAAGAATACCTTTAATTTTTCGATTGGATATCTCTATTTGTCCATTTGTTTACAGATGATATGTGGTTTTCATGCGATGCTTCACACCATAACGTTTCAAAGCTGTCACCGATTGATTGCAATGGAAGTGAGTTCCTTGATCGCTTATTAATGCTCGAGGTGTTTCGAATCGTGTAAGGATATATGTGTGAAAAAGCTTTAACACCGCCCGAGCATCATCCTTTAGAACAGCGATTGCTTCGATCCACTTAGAGACATAGTTAATGCGACCAAAATATACACATTTCCAAAGGAATTTGGAAATAGCCCCATGAAGTCTATACCTCAAACAACAAAGAGCTCAACCTCCATGATAGGATGTTGGAGCATCTCGTTGCGTTTAGATATGGAACCGATGCACTGACATTTATCACACTGTTGAGCAAAAATGTGGGCGTCTCAAAACAATGTAGGCCAATAAATTCCTGATTCTAGAACCTTTACAGTAGTCCTAACACCATCAAAATTACCTCCATAAGGAGCATCGTGACAATGCTTCAAGATAGATAGCATTTCTTGTTTAGGAACACAACGATGAATAATACTGTCAGCGTATACCTTGAACAAGTATGGCTCATTCCAATGATATTTCGCAGCATCCCGAAGAAATATGACCTTCTAGTGACTTGTTGCACTCAATTGTAGCTTTCAATAGACTAAATAATTGACGACATCTGCATACCATGGAGATGCATCGACAAAGAATAATTTCTCATCTGGAAATGTGTCGACAATTTGTGACTTATTTCCATCTTCACTTCTATATTCCAGACGAAATAGGTGGTCTGCTACTTGGTTTTTTGATCCTTTCCTGTCCTTAATCTCAACATCAAATTCTTGTAGTAATAGGATCCATCTAATCAGCTTGAATTTTGCATCTTTCTTAGCAAAAAGGTATCTGAAAGTAGAATGATTCGTGTACACTGTAATTTTTGCATCGACAAGATATGAACGGAACTTGTCAAATACAAAAACTATTGCTAGCAACTCTTTCTTAGTGGTTGTGTAATTCACCTATGCTTAATTTAGAGTTTTACTAGCATAATAGATTGAATGAAATACATTATCCTTTTGTTATCCAAGTACAGCACCCACAACAAAGTCGCTCGCATCACACATCACCTCGAACGGTTGCGACCAATCTGGTGCGACGATAATAGGTGCCTACACTAGCTGCTGTTTAATTTTCAAGAATGCTTCCAGAAAAGTATCATTTAACAAAATTTTTTTACTTTGCTCCAACAAGGAGCAAAGTGGTCTTGCTATTTTGGAGAAGTCTAGGATGAATCGTCTATAAAATCCGGCATAGCCGAGAAAACTCCTTATTCCCTTTACATTAGTGGGTGGAGGTAACTTTTCAATGATCTCCACCTTCGTTTTATCGACTTCAATGCCCTGAAAAGATATACAATGGCCAAGAACAATGCCTTCAATTGCCATAAAGTGACATTTTTCCCAGTTTAGTGCCAAATTGATGTCCTTTCATCATTTCAACACTTTTGCTAAATTGCTAACTCATTTATCAAAATTGTGCCCATAAACAGATAAATCATCCATAAATACCTCTAACAAATCCTCGATCATATTAAGGAAGATGGCCATCATGCACCTCTAGAATGTAGTTTATGCACTACACAAACCAAATGACATTCGTCGGAAAGCAAAGGATCCAAATTGGCAAATAAAGTTGTCTTTGATTGATCTTCTGGTGCGATTGCGATCTGGTTGTATCCAGAGTATCCATCAAGAAAATAGTAATAGGCCTTACCAGCTAGCCTATCTAACATTTGATCAATGAATGAGAGTGGGAAGTCATCCTTTTTTGTGGCCGCATTTAAACAACGATAATCCATACACACTCACCAACCTGTAGCAATGCGGGTAGGGATTAGCTCATTTTTATCGTTGCTTACCACTGTGATACTGCTCTTTTTAGGCTTACATTGGACCGAGTTCACCCATGTACTATCTGAAATTGGGTAGATTATGCTTGCGTCTAGCCATTTGATGATCTTTTTCTTCACTACTTCCTTCATTTTCTCATTTAATCTTTGTTGTTGTTCAATTGACTGTTTTCCTTCATCTTCCAGCCTAATTTTATGCATGTAGAAAGAGGGATTAATACCTCTGATGTCCATTATGATCTAGGCGATGGCTCTTTTATGCTGCTTCAATATTCCGATTAATTTTTCTTAGCTCGGGTTGAGACTTGCTCTGACAATTACTGGCAATATATCATTGTCATCCAAAAAAACATATTTCCAATGTGTTGACAATGGCTTTAACTCCAGAGTCAAAGCTTCTTCAATCGATGGTTTAAAAACAGGGATCATCCTATTAGTCAGATCCAAAGATTCCAATTGTCGGCCCTGTCTAAGCTCACAGACATTAACCTCAACTTTGTGGCCACATTCAGATAAGGCATTATCTTCCAATGTCACCGCATATTCCTCTAGTACTACTGAACTTCGTTCATTAAATTCCTCTATATTTAACTTGTCTAGAACATCAATGTGATGATATTGTTCCTTACTTCGTGATGGAGATGCTTCGAAAACACTAAAGGTTACATGTTCATCGTTATGGCACATAATCAACTCACCCTTGAAAACATCTATGAGTGGTCACATTCAGGTAGGGCATCTTCCAATGTCACCGAATATTCCTCTAGTACTACTAAACTTCATTCATTAAATTCCTCTATATTTAACTTGTCCAGAACATCAATGTGATGATATTGTTCCTTACTTCGTGATAGAGATGCTTCGAAAACATTAAAGGTTACATGTTCATCATTATGGCACATGATCAACTCACCCTTGAAAACATCTATGAGTGTGCATCTCGTTGTGAGAAATAGGTGACCCAAAATACACCTCCTTATCGGCTTCACAATCATGTATGATGAAGTCGACTTGGAACACAAACTTACGGACTTGGACAAGCACATCTTTAATTTGTCCTTCAGGTTGTGCCAAAGATCTGTCCACAAGTTGTAACGTCACCAAAGTGGGCTTCATATGACCAATTCCTAATTTCCTGAAAGTTGACAATGGCATAAGGTTAATGCTAGCTCCTAGGTCACATAGAGCTTTACCTAAGTAATGGTTTCCAATAGAGCATGAAATTGTGAAACTGCTAGGATCTTTCATTTTTTGTGGCAGTTTATTTGTCAGTACAGCGCTACACCCTTCTGTGAGCGCAATTGTCTCAATATCGGATAGCTTCTTCTTCTTTGATAACAGCTTCTTCATGAATTTCCCATAGTTGGGAATTTTCACAAGAGCATCAACTAGATGTATATTAATATGTAATTGTTTCAAGGTAGATACAAACTATTGATAATCTCTGTCATGATCTTTCTCCTTGAATCATTATGGAAATGGAAAAGGTATGTTCACTATGGGTTGTTGTGTTATAACCAATTATGTCGACATGGGCACTTGTGTTGATAACTTCGTAGGACGAATGGTCGGCATAGGTGTGACTATTAGTGGTTCATCCTCATTTACTTCTATTGTATCTTCTTCAAATGCAACCTCTCCTTCTTGCTTTGGTTCATTTACGTCGACAGGTGCTTGGTTAGAGCTGCTACTGTGTTCGGAAGTTTGCTCTCCACTCCGCAATGTGATAGCCTTGCAATGCTCTTTTCCTTTCTGATTTGGATTTTCAATGTCACTGGGCAAAGCACCTGGTGGTTGTGTGCTCATTTTAAAGCCAATTGTCCTAGTTCAACTTCCAACACTCAGATGGAAGAAGAATTTCCTTGTATAATAGGTTATGTTCTTGTAATATGATCACGCATCAAAGCTTCAAGAGTAGCTAATGGATCTAATCTCGGTTGAGAATACTACTGTTGCTGTTGTTGGTACTCTCCTTTCATATTTGGTTGCATTTGATTATATGACTGCATCTGAGTATATGAATGCATCTGATCAGGTTGCGCATACACTTAAGGGTTGTGATTATAATTTTACTACTACTGATTGTAACTCCCTTGTCTAAAGTTACCTTGATTTAAGGAATTTTCATATTTGTATGTGGACGCATTCTAACTCCCCCAAGGCTGTTAAGCTCTACTTGAATTGTTATATGAGTTACCATATGAATTCCCGCAGATGTTATTGAAGTAAAATGCATTTTCAGCATGCTATGGACAATCCTCATAACTATGGTTTTCGTCGCAAATTTCACAAGAAAATGTTGGGACATCCATCTGTTAAGCTACTTGAATAGGGGCAACGTCACTCGTCCCCTTCATGTTCTTGATCATATTCACTAATGAGGATACTGGACCACTCAAGGCTGATATGGCATCTAGCTTAATAACTCCAAGATTTGTTTTTACTTGAGCAGAACAATAAATTAGGTACTGATAATCATTTTGTGCAATTCTCTCCAAAATTCTCACAACTTCATTGTAAGTGTAATCCAACAAAGGACTATTAGCAGATGCATTAACAAGATTTCTTGTCTGCGCATTTAGTCCATTATAAAAGATCTCGATTTGTGTCTTATATTGGAATTTGTGCATGGGGCAACTTCTAAGTAGAGTTTTGTAATGTTCCCATGTAGTCTGCAAGTTCTCATCATTCAAATGATGGTATGCTGTGATATCATTCCTCAATCTAGCATTCATTGTGGGTTGATTGAATCGCAGAACAAACTGAGTTGCTAGCGCATTCCATGAAGTAATATATCCAGCCAGTAAACCTAAAAATCATGTACGTGCCCTTCCTTGTAAAGAGTAAGGGAACAGCTACATCTTCAAAGTGTCATCAGGAATAACTTGTTGACTGATAGAAGCACATATAAGCAGAAAAGATTTGAGATGCTCCCTTGTGTCTTCGTGAGGCAAACTAGCATATTGCCCATTCGAGTTTAGCATTTGGAACATCATCGATTTTAATTCGAAATTCCCAGCTTGTATTGTTGGTCTAACAATCCCTAGTTTTAGATCATCGAGCACAGGAACAACGAAGTCTCTAATTGTCCTATCTGGAATTTGCTCTTCTTGTGGCAGTGGTATATTGTTGACTCCTTGTGGCTGCACTGGAGGAACAAGATTTTGCGGTAGCAATGGTGGAAGATCATTGTTATTTTCAGCCATTTTTCTTTACTTTTGTCTCTTTCTTTGAATTGTTCTTTCAATTTTCGAATCAAAACTAACAATGTTGTTAGGATTTCTCTTTCTGGACATAAAACACCTAAAAAGAATTGAAAAGTATCAACAAAAGATTAGTAATTAATAAAATTCAAGCAAATAAAAATAATTGCAACTACAAAAATAAACACCAAACAAACGCCATCCCCGACAACGGTGCCAAAACTTGATCGACCTGTAAACGTCATAGAAATTATGTGCAAGCAAACACTGTCGATGCAAGTATAGTAGATAGATATGAGTTTGTCAGATATTGTTCCCATGAGGATGGTGTTCTTGTTACTAAAACTTTTTGAAGCAATTAGAGTTTAAATGAAAAGAATAGTAAGAGTAATGTCAACGCAATTTAGTTAAGACTACACAAATCAAAGAGTTAAATCTATCAATGCAAATATAGCAGAAAATGTCTGAGCAAATTAATAGAAAATGAATTGTTATGAAAGATGTTGTAAATGAAAATTCAGAAAATTAAAAGAAATAGATCAAGTGTAAAGAAATAGGGGGATCCCTGACTTCACAAGTTGGCAATGCTAAATGTAACTACAAGGTAACTGATAGATAAATTGTTGTCGTAATTAAGTTCTAATGAGATCTTACTGCTATCAACCTCTCTGTTTAATAAAAACCGAAGTACTCAAAATTATCACACCTTCCAATGCTGATAATGCTTTGCACTCAAGAACAAGTGGCCAGAATTCCTTCTTGCCTCAAGCAACTTCCATTGTCTTGCTTGTTAATCTAACTTGTCATCGCACCTTCTACTGACTATGACTGCAATCACACTTCCTTGGTCAAAATAGTTGAATCCAAATATAAACAGATAAGAAGAATTGAGTAGAAATCAAAATAGATCTAACATTAATAGATACTTCCGTATACAATTAATAGTCAATAGAATTCATTAACATTCAAGAGGGATTAAAGAAGAAATTGAAGCAGGCTATTCCTAGTCTACTAGAATCCTCCCGTAATTACTCCTCTTGCATCGCACCTAGGCACTCGTCGTCAGGAGTAGTCACCTTCTTGTTGCATCAGATTACCCTGCTGGAAGTTAAGCTTCCATGGCAACAAAACTTAAGAAAGATTGAGAGAATTTGTGGAATTGTTTTTCTTCACAGCTTGATGATGATTTTCTCTCACTTCCCTCTATTTATAACCACTGAAAAGTGCTGGTGTTCCCCCTTCTCAGATCCAACTCCTTTTTTCCAGCTGTATAAGTTTGTTATTACCAGCTATGCACTCACGTAGATATGGTTTGTGCAATAGGTAGTTCCAGATTGTCGCGACATCTCTAGATGCAAGTTATGATTTTTGTTCGCTGCGACAAGTTGACATTCTCCTGCGTTGGTGCTTTTGGATATGTTAGCAGCGTAATCCCTGATAAAATGTAGAAGCATTTATGTAGTGACATCTTTGGCTGTAATTCTAGATCAATCTTGTGGCCACAACTCTAAATGCTTTCCCACTCTGATCTTCTAAGATGGATTTCTGCGCTGACAACTTTAGATGCAAAACGGATACTTAATACAGCAACATTAGTAGCACAAAAGGAATAAAATGACAGAAAGTCATACAACACTGATTTAGAAAATGCAAATACTAAGAGAATGGCATGATAGACCTGTAAAACAACAACTCCTATACCCCTAAAGTTGCAAAGGGGCGGAGTAAAAACAAGTAGCAGATCTCAATCTCCACTGAAGTTGCGGTGGAATAGAGTGAAGCCACACCAAATCCTATATCCCTGAAGATACAGTGGATCAGATTAAACTTAACAGTAGCGGATCTCAACCTCCACTGAAGTTGCAAAGAAATGGAGTGAAGCCACACCAAATTCTATGTCCTTGAAGAAGAAGTGGAACGCATTCAAACTAATAGTAGCAGGCCTCAATCTCCACTGGAGTTGCAATGGAATGCACTGAAGCCACACCAAATCCTATATCCCTGAAGATGCAGTGGATTAGATTAAAACTAACAGTAGTAGATCTCAATCTCAACTGAAGTTGTAGTGGAATGGAGTGAAGCCACACCAAATCCTATACCTCTAAATTTGTAGAGAGGCGGATTAAAACTAACAGTAAAAGATCTCAATCTCCATTAAAGTTGTAGCGAAATGGAGTGAAGTCAGACCAAATCCTATATCCCTAAAGTTGTAGTAGATCAGACTAAAACTAATAGTAGCAGATCTCAATCTCAATTGAAGTTGCAGTGGAATTGAGTGAAGCCATACAAAATCCTATACCTCTAAAGTTGTAGTGGGGTGGGTTGTAGAGGACGGATTAAAACTAACAATAGTAGATCTCAATCTCCACTAAAGTTACAGTAGAATAAAGTGAATCCACAACCTCAAATCCTATATCCCTGAAGTTACAGTGGATTGGATTAAAACTCACAGTAACGAATCTCAATCTCCCTGAAGTTGTAGTGGAATGGAGTGAAGTTACAGACCCAAATCCTATATCCTAGAAGTTGCAAGGATCAGATTAAAGATACGGTAGCAAATTATTATCTCTCTAAAGTTGCAATAGGGCAAGATGAAGCTACCACACCAAATCCCATACTCATGAAGTTGAAGTGGGTCAAATTGAATTTATGAAAGCAAATATTATCTTCCTGAAGTTGCAGTGAAGTGGATCAAACAAAAATCACTCTGAAGTTTTAGCGGTTCAAAATGAAACTACAACAACAAACCTTATCTTTTTGAAGTTGCAATGGGGCAACTTGAAGCTGTGACAATAAATCCTATCTTCTTAAAGTTGTAGTGAAGTGGATAAAATGGAGATGAGTAACCAATGAAACGAAAGAACAGAAAAACACCGGAGGTTGAAATTCAGCAAGACCGAACAAAATTGGTTTTCCTTTGAGTCTTTGCTCCATTCTCATTACATGATAACGAACAAAGAGCAGCAGTTGTAGCAGCCTATTTTTTTTCGAGTCCTTATTTTAAACCCAATTTTAATCCAAAATAAAAACCTATTTTTTATATAAAATAAATAAAATCCAAATACATTAAACCCAAATTTAAAATCCAAAAAATAATGCAAAGTCAAAAATACAAAAAAAAAAAACTAACCCAAATCACCTAACCTAATTACACAACCGATTCAAGCCCAAATACAATAAGCCCTAACCTAAACTAAAAACACAAAAAAAACCTAAGAAAACCCTAGAAGTCGCTCCTCACCCATGCTGCTATCGCCATTTCTGTGCCATGTCAACCGTTATTCTAGTGCCACATCAATTGCTTTCTCCGCGCTCAATCGTACAAGGATCTTCTAGATCTGTTCATTCCTATAAAAATAAAAAAAAAGGACATTAAATTGTAAAGAAAAATAAAAAAAATATGAAATATTCGGTTATAAAAGCTGAATTAAAATCTATTGTAAATTCCTTATGTATTGCATATAGCAATCAAAAGGAAAGAAGTTCAACGTATTAGAGATTCGAAAGCATAAATAATTTTTAGGGTTTTTTTGTTCTTACCTTGCTGCCATTTGGTCTTCCTCCACCATTGAAGGTGGTTGAGGTTGTCGTCTCTAATGATAGACGACCCCTTTCAGATTTGAAAGACTTTTGAACCGCCTAGGGTTCGTTGAAAAGGAGACGAAGGTTTCTTTGTTTTTCTAAAAAAAAGAATACAATAAGCTTTTTAAAAAAATTAAAAAATATATTTTGATTTTTTCTTGAATAATAATCCTAGATCTGGGATTTAAAGGTTTTAAATAGTTTTGTTTTAAAACAAAGAAGGGTTTTTACCTCTCCGACATTTTCTTATATTTTCATTTTGTTAGTTTTACCTGTTACTAACTTGTTTTACTTTTTGTTGTCTCTTTCTCAATTTTGTTAGGTGTTTTATGACCAGGAGCATTTCTAAAATTGCTGTTAGCTTAGATCCGAAAATCGAAAGAACTATTAGAAGAAGAAGACAAGAACAAAGGAATATAACTTTGCTTGGAAATGATGTAGTCATACCTCTATTGCCACAACAAAATCATATCCCTCCGGTACAACCACAAAATATAAATAATCCACCGCTGCCACAAGAAGAATAAGTGTTATATTCCAGCTGTCCATGTATTAGATGATTTATTGTTCTTGAAATTGAAACTTTGTTGTTCCTGTATTAGATGATTTGCAGCTAGGGGTTGTTCGACCAGCTATTCAAGCTGGTAATTTTGAATTAAAACCGGTTATGTTTCAAATGTTAAATTTGAATGGGCAGTATGCTGGTTTGCCTCATGTGGATGCAAGAGAGCATCTTAAATCTTTTCTACTAATTTGTGCTTCTTTTAGTCAACATGGCGTTCTTGATGATGCCTTGAAGATGCAACTGTTTCCTTACTCATTGCAAGGATGGGCTCGTACATGGTTCCTTAAATTGCCTGCTGGATCCATTACATGATGAAATGCACTTGCGACTCATTTTGTTTTGTAGATTAATCCACCGATAATGACTGCTCGACTGAGGAATGATATCACTTGCATATCATCAATTGGATGATGAGAATTTGCACACCATATGGGAACATTACAAAACCTTGCTTCGACATTGTCCCATGCATGGAATTTAATAGGAAACGTATATCGAGATCTTTTACAATGGGTTGAATGTACAGACAAGAAATCTTGTCGATGCATCTACGAATGATCCTTTATTGGACTGCACCTATGGTGAAGCTATAAGAATTTCAGAGAGGATCACGTAGAATGACTACCAATATCCGATCTCTCGAGCTGTTCAAGTTAAAACAAACCTTGGAGTTATCAAGTTAGATGCTATATCAGCTTTGAGTGCACATGTATCTTCGTTAGAAAATATGATAAAGAACATGAAGGGGACAAGTGAACTTGTTCCCATCTAAGTTGCCTAACAAATGGATGTTCTGACATTTTGCGAAATTTGCGACGACAATCATAGCTATGAAGATTGTCCACAGGATACAGAGAATGCGTTTTATGTTAATAATATTAGAGAAAATTCTTATGGAAATTCTAATGCATTTTATGAACATATCATGAGGATAGAAGCTATTATGCAAGGAAATTCCTCCTCCATATGAGCACTGGAAGCATAAGTAGGAAAACTAGCTTCAAATATGAGCAAAAGACCACCAGGTGCTTTACCCAGTGACACTAAGAATCCAAATCAAAAAGGGAAGGATCATTGCAAAGTTATTACTCTTAGGAGTGGAAAGCAAACTATCGAGCTAAGTAACAGCTCTAGTACAGCACCTGTCGACGTAAGTCAAGCAGATCAAGAAGAAAAGTTGTATCTGAAGAAGAAACAGACGAACCAAATAAAGAGGAGCCACTAGTTGTTACTCCCATGCTTACCATTAGACCAACAAAATTGTTGAGATAATCACCGATGTCGACGCAACTAGTTTTTTCATGATAACCTGATGTGGCAATACCATTTCCACAAAGATTTAAGGAGAAGGAGGGCGACAGAGAATACCAAAAGTTTCTAGCCACATTGAAAGAATTATATGTCAACATACCTCTTGTGAATGCTCTCATACAGATTCCTAGCTATGGGAAATTCATGAAGGAGCTCTTATCCAAGACGAAGAAGTTGACTGATATTGAGATAATTGCGCTCACAAAGGGATGCAGCATAGTCTTGACAAATAAATTGCCACCAAAGATAAAAGATCTTGACAGTTTTACAATTCCATGTTCCGTTGGAAATCATTACTTGGGAAAAGCTCTTTGTGATTAAGGAGCAATTATCAACCTCATGCCATTGTCAACATTTCAAAAATACGGGATTGGTCACATGAAGCCCACTATAGTGACACTGCAACTGCCGGATAGATCTTCAACGCAACCTGAAGGGCAAATTAAACATGTTCTAGTTCGAGTAGATAAGTTTGTGTTCCCAGTGAATTTCATTATCCTTGATTGTGAAGCTGATAAAGAAGTTCCCATAATCTTGGGGCACCCATTTCTTGCCATTGACCGCACTCTTATAGACATATTCAAAGGTGAATTGATAACGCGACATAACAACGAAAATGTCACATTCAGTGCTTTTAAAGCGATTCCTTGCGAAAATAAAGAGGAATGTCACCACGTCGATTTGTTAGTCAAATTAATAGAGGAGGAATTTAATGAGTGTCGCACAGTAGTACCAGAAGAATTTGTGGTGACAACTGAAGAAGAATTTCTAAGTGACTGTGACTACAAGGTTGAGGCAAATAATGTTGAGCTTAGGCGTAGATGGCAGATGGAATCTCTAGATTTGACTAATAGAACGGCTCCTGTATTTAAGCCATCTATTGAACAAGCTCCTACTTTGGAGTTGAAACCATTACCTACACATTTGAAGTATGTTTTCCTTGGTGAGAATGACACCTTGCTAGTAATTGTCTCTACAACTCTCGACACATGTTAAGAAGAAAAATTAATTCAAATATTGAAGCAACACAAGCGTGCTATTACCTAGAGTATTACGGATATTAAAGGCATTAGTCCCTCTTTCTGTATGCATAAGATCCGACTAGAAGATGAGGGAAAGCATTCCATTGAACAGCAAAGAAGATTAAATGAAAAAATGAAAGAGGTTGTTAAAAAGGAGATCATTAAGTAGTTGGATGTGGGCATCATCTACCCAATTTCTAATAGTACGTGGGTGAGCCCAATCCAATGTGTCCTAAAAAAGAGTGGTATAACGGTGGTAAGTAATGACAAAGATGAATTAATCCCTACTGGCATTCCTACAGGTTGGTGAGTATGCATGGATTATTGTCGTTTGAATGCAGCCATAAAGAAGGATCATTTTTCACTTCCTTTCATTGATCAAATGCTGGACAGGCTTGCTAGTAAAGCCTATCAATGTTTTCTTGATGCTATTCTGGCTACAATAAGATAGCAATTACGTCAGAGGACCAAGTAAAAATGACTTTCACTTGTCCGTTTGGTACCTTTGCCTTCCGCCGAATGCCATTTAGTCTATGTAATGAACTAACTACATTTCAAATATGCATGATGGCAATTTTCTCAGATATGATTGAAGACTCATTGGAAGTATTTATGGATGATTTTTCTGTATATGGTAATACTTTTGATAAATGCGCTGACAATTTAGCCAGAGTTCTAAAGTAATGTGAGGACACAAATCTAGTACTGAATTGGGGGAAATGCCACTTCATGGCAACAGAGGGCATTGTCCTTGATCATTGTATCTCCTATCAAGGCATTGAAGTTGATAGAGCAAAAGTTAAGATCATTGAGAAGTTTCCTCCGCCCACAAATGTAAAAGGTATTAGGGTTTTCTCAGCCATGCAGGCTTCTATCGACGATTCATCCAAGATTTCTCTAAGATTGCAAAACCTCTCTACTCCTTGTTAGAGAAAAATAAAAAATTTATGTTTCATGCTGCATGTCTAACCACATTTATGCAAATTAAGAAATAACTAGGCAAGGTACCTATTGTTGTTGTACCGAACTGGTCACAACCATTTGAGATTATGTGTGATGCGAATGACTATGCAGTAGGTACCGTGCTAGGTCAACGTAAAGAAAAAGTATTTCATGCAATATATTATGCTAGCAAAACTCATACTGAAGCGCAGATCAATTATACAACCACAGAAAAAGAGTTGTTAGCAGTAGTTTTTGCTTTTGAAAATTTTCGTGTGTATCTTGTCGGTGCAAAACTTATAGTTTATACTGATCATTCTGCATTGCAATACCTCTTTGCTAAAAAGATGTCAAACCAAGATTTATTCGCTAGATCCTACTATTACGAGAATTTGACATTGAGATTAAGGATTGCAAAGGATCAGAAAACCAAATAGCAAATCATTTATCTCGTTTGAAGGTAGGAAGTGAAGATGGAAATACATCACAAATTGTCCACGCATTTCTGGATGAGAAACTTTTTACTGTCTATGCATCCCCATGGTATGCGGATGTCATAAACTACTTGGTATGTGGAAGATTACCATTGAGTGTAACAGCCCACAGAAAGGAAATATTTCTTCACAACATTGCAAAATATTACTGGAATGGGCCTTACCTATTCAAGGTATGCAACGACAATATCATTCGACGCTGTGTTCCAGAAGAAGAGATGCTTCCTATCCTGAAACATTACCATGATGGATCCTATGGAGGTCATTTTGGTGGTGTAAGGACTGCTGCAAAGGTCCTTCAATCAAGATTCTATTGACCTTCATTGTTTAGAGATGCCCAAATTTTTGTGCAACAATGTGAAAAATGTCAGCGCACTGGATCGACATCTCGACACAACGAGATGCTACAATAGCCTATTATGGAGGTTGAGCTCTTTGATGTTTAGGGTATGGATTTCATGGGGCCATTTCCAAGTTCTTTTGGAAATGCTTACATCCTGGTCGCTGTAGATTATGTGTCCAAGTGGGTGGAAACAATTACTGTTCCAAAAGACGATTGTAGGACAGTGCTGAAATTTTTCCACACATACATACTCACTCATTTTGGCGTATGTAAAGCATTAATTAGTGATCAAGGTACTCACTATGGTGTTAAGCATCGAATGGCAACTACACATCATCCACAAAAAAATGGCCAAACTGAAGTTTTCAATCGCCAAATTAAGAATATCCTCGAAAAAGTGGTAAACCCATCGAGGAGATATTGGTCTTCAAGGCTTAATGACGCGTTGTGGGTGCTTCGCACAACATATAAAATGCCATTGGTAATGTCCCCGTATCAACTTGTGTTCGGTAAATCATGTCACTTACTCATGGAACTTTAAATAAAGTCATGTGGGCAATCAAGCAAGTGAACATGGATTATGATACTGTTAGAAGAATAAGGTTATTGGACATTACTGAGTTGGGGGAGATTCGACGCAATGCATATGAGAATGCTGCAACATACAAGGAAAAAACCAAGAGATGTCATGACAATATTATCTTGCAGCGAAAATTTACTGCAAGTCAACTGGTGCTTTTATTTAATTCGCAACTTAAACTGTAACCAGGTATATTACGCTCAAGATGGTCTGGTCCATTCGAGGTTGTCGAAGCATTTCCTCATGGTGCAGTCACAATTAAAGACCTTAATGATAGGCATTAATTCAAGGTAAATAGGCAAAGGTTGAAGAACTACATTAGTTCGGATGATCACAATCATAAAGAAACCATTAACCTAGTTACATTTCTCTAACCTTTCTTTATATTTGTATTATTTACTTTTCATTGTTTTATTTATATTTCACATCTTTTTAATAGTCTTTCATAGGAATAAAGTTCTTACTTTTGTCAACGCATGAAAATCTCCTTGTCGATGCAATTTTCTACTGACTTATCATATAGTGAAACGTTTTAGGAAAGAAATCACAACATTTTATTCACTTTCTCCTCAACCGTTAGATTGTTATGAAAAAGGACAATCCAAGTCATTGCATTTACTGGATGAAAACTCAGTGTCTTATCTCTGCAGTAGCAAAGAACACGCCTCTTCACCTTCACGTTTCATTCCCTATAAAGAACCCTACTATGACGACGGTGTTCCTCACAAACAAGACCTCCACTGTTACTACAAATTTTTCTCTTCAAGCTCTCATTTTACGGTTATCTTTTATCTCTTGATCCTAAAGGCATTGCCAGAACACGAGGTGCCAAAACTCCTTCCAAATATCCTGCTAAATCTTCTGTTACAATGGTATGTGATACAGAGCAGTCATAATCAAAGGAGCCAGTGTTATTTTTTACTAAAGCTTCTAAAGACCACTTCTATGACAACATGTTGAAGCGTAATTGCCACCCAGAATAAGGCTTCCAGCTGTCGTCACATATAAACCTGGGGAAGCAAGTTCACAAGACAATTGCGAGATTGGGGTGGGAAACCTTTTGTACTCATCTTGAGGGGTATTCACCATCCTTTGTAAGGGAATTTTATGCCAAATTGATCGACAATGACCACGAATTTATCTTCGTTCGAGAAGGGTTGGTACCCTAGGATGCTTCCCATGTCAACGCACTATACAACATCGATATCAAAGAAGATGAGCACATTGCTTTCCTCGAGCAACTCACTAAAGAAGACGCTGGCACCTTGCTATAGGACTTGTGTATTGATGGAGCAGTTTGGACATGTAATAATCCAAACAACTATACCATGGATCGTCGTTTCCTCACTGTCCAAACTAAGGTTTGGTTCCATTTCATAAACTGTCGTTTAATGCCTTCTACCCATAGTACCACAATTACCTTAGACCGAATGTGTTTAATACATTCAATAATTAAAGGGAGACATATTGACGTCGATGTAATTCTGCACCAAGAATTTGTTGACTGTGCCACAAAGCAAACAGACATTCTGACATTCCCTTCACTCATTGTGTAATTGTGCCAACAACGAGGTATGGTGCCTTGTGAAGGAGAAAAGTTGTTAGACAACAAAGGGCCAAGTAATTATGTATCTATTGAGCGTATGTCTAGGGGGAAGGATACTCCTGTAGTGAAAGAAGCTGCAACCAATAAGGGAAAAGGCAAAGCAAAGAAGAAGGAAAAAGGAACTCATGTCGCCACAGACCCTTAATTATAGATTGTTGATAAAATCAATGTTTGACAGATCAAAATTGTTGGTGCAATTGAAGAGATGGAGTGATTGCAGAACATGTTCTATGCTTATACAAGGGCATGGAATAGTGCTATTGTGACTACATTACGCAATCTCAGCAAAAAGCCTCTACCATAGTTTTCAGTGTTCCTCCAATTATCAAAGAAGTTACGCCTTCAACTGAGAGGGCTACCTTAGAGGGATAGGACCATTCCATCGCATCTCCACAAATGGTCCACATCTCTGATGATGTCCGTGAGGTAAACTCTAAGGATGTTGAAGATTGCTTCCGAAATCTTGCCAACCTATTCGAGGACGATTCTTCTACTAGCTTAGGGGCTAATATGGTTGCGAAGGAGGCTAATGTTGAGGGAGGAAACACACCTTTGGAGGATGTGGAAACTGATGAGGAGAAAGAAGAAGGAAAAGAAGAAGAACGAGAAGAGGAAGGGAAAGAAGAAAGAAAGGAAGAACCTACTATCGCGATAAATTCATCTGAGGAATTTGTCGTTGCACCAGAAGTTGTGGGTGCAAATGTTGAAGACTTGGCGCCACCTGATGCGAGTTAGAAAGAGACCATGACGATCAGCAATAAGGATTCCAATCCTCTAGCCATAGTGCCTTATGTGGCACCACTTGTTGAGATACACCCTTCTGACATCACGGTCGATAAAGTCGGGGCACAACCTTATTTAGAATAGTAATTTAAGGATCAAGCTAAGCCAAAAGGAAGGAAACGAAAGTGTGCCAAGGATAAAAACAAACAAAAGGAGGAATACAATAAGAAGAAGAAGAAAACCCATGCAGCCATATCCTCGTCTGTAGCACACTAAGTTAGTTTTTATTTTTCAACACTTAGTTTTGATTTCATGCATATCATGTAGTTGTAATATCATTGTCATAATATTTCTTTGGTCTCTGCACTTTCATTGTCATTGCATATGCATTTGTCATTGCATTTCCATATATATTTGTACATTAATGTCAGTGCATTGGGGACAATGCAAACTTTAAGTTTGGGGGGAATGTATATGGATTGGAAATGTAATTACACCACATTTGAAAAAAAATTGTCCTTCTAAATTAATGAAAACATGAAATATTATGGGAAATGTGATTGCAATTTTTTGCATTCAAGGCTTAATTCTTGAATCATGTGAAATATTAATGAATGAGTTGGATAAATGTGATTGAATGTTGTATCTTTGCTTTTGGATGAATGGTTGAGATTGCATTAGTAATGAATGAGTTGTATCATTATTTAAATCTTGAATAAATTTGTCATTTACAGCTACTTGTATATAAGTATAGTTATAAATAAAATACACTCCAATGTAGGTGTATTATGAACTGTCAATGGGGAACACTCCAATGCAAGTGTTAGAGAAAGTAATCTAGCCAAAGGCTGTCACTGCAAGAGTGTGTGTCGACGCAATTACATACTCTCTGGGGGTTTTTTGCACCCCATCAGTACTTCCTAGGAACAAGGGTACAGTAATGCAACGACATCCCTCAGTCACATTTATAAAAAAAAAGAAGAGGAAAAGAAAAAAAGAAATATATTCATATTAGTGTACAATAAATGTTGTTTTGGTAGAATAAATTTAAGATTTAAAACATGATGCTAGCATTGATAAAATTGTAATTTTAATTATTCATACCTATAAATTGTCGGCGTAATATTTTGTCATGTGAATGCAATTCATATATTATGATTTCAGAAGATTCAAGTTTCTAGAATGGCTATTGCTTTAATAAAACCTTTTGCTATGACTTTACTTGAGGACAACTAAAAATTGAAATTTAGGGGTGTGATAGCATTAGAAAAGACCATTGATTTCTCCTTACTTAGGTTGTAATTTTTTCCCATTTTATCATTTTTAGCATGTATTTTTAGCATTTTTAACTTAGTAATTGCATTTTCTAACTCAGTAATGCTAGGTTTAATTTTCTTTAATTTTATCATGTTTTTACTACTAATGTCGGCACAATTAGTATTTAGTATTGCATCCAAAGATGTCAATTGAGGAGTCTGTCTAGAAAGATCAACACATGAAGGTATCAAGGGTTGTCGCCGCAAAATAGAATCCAAATTTGCACCCAGAAATGTCGCCACAATCGACAACTGTCTGATGAACACACCAGATCTGCGTGAGTGTACAGCTGGTATAACCAACTTGTACAACTAAAGGAAGTTGGATCTAAAAGAAAGGACACCTGTGCTTGGCAATGGTGGATAAGTACTGATGAGAGAGGATCTTTTAAAACCTTCATATTCGATATTTTTTAAGCATAAAAATTTTCTCTTTAACATTTTCTTAAGCTTGCTTCTGTGGTAGCTTAACTTCCATGAGGGCAACCTGACTGTGATGAGAAGGCAAGTTTGCTCCTGATGAGGAGCATTCCTAAATACGACGCAAGAGGAGTGTAAAGGAGTAGTTCTAGTAGACTAGGAATAGGATGCTTCAATTCTTTCTGTTATTCTCTCTTTAATGCTGATGAATTTTTGATTACTTGAGTTTGTATTGAAGTACAATTTAATTCGAGATCAAATATGATATCTACTCTATCTTTCCTTCATTGTTATCTCTGGATTTAATTGCTTGACCACTGAAGTGTAATTGCAGTCACTGTCACTGGAAAGTGTAGCGACAAACTAAGTTAACAAGCAAGACAACAAAAGTTGCTTGAGAATCGAAGGAATTATATCCACTTGTTTTTGAATATTTTGCATTACCAGCACTGTAAGGTGTGGTTAGTATGACTGTTTGAGTCTTTGATAAACAAGGAAGTCGAGGTTGGTAAGATTTCATTGAGCTTAATTGCTGCAAAAATTTATCTATCATTTACCTTGTGGTCACATTTAGCTATTGCCATCTTTTCAAGTCAGGGAACCCCATTTCATTATCATTGTTTTTGCTTCTTAATATTTCTTAAAATTGCCTAGACAGATTATTCTCAAACCTTTATTGTTTTTTCTTATTAATTTGCTCTGACATTATTCATCATAATCTCTTTTGTTTTAACTTCCTTTGCATCAAAAATTATAAACATAAGTAGTCATCTCCGTGGGATCGATATCTGATAGTTTTAAACCTATCTACTATACTTGCATCGACAGTGTACGCTTGCACATATTTGCTGTAACATTCATAGCGATCATGGCCCAATATGCTTTTCTTTCTAATTCAATAGGCAAGTGACAATTTTTTCCATACACGAGTTTATACAGAGACATACCAAGGGGTGTTTTATATGCTGTTCTATAGGCCCAAAAAGTGTCGTCCAATTTTTCCGCTCAATCTTTGCGATTAGGATTCACAGTTTTCTCTAAAATCTATTTAATTTCTCTATTAGAGACTTCAGTTTGCTAATTTGCCTGAGGGTGATATGCAGTTGCCATCTTGTGTCAGATACTATATTTTGCAAGAGCTACTTCAAATTGTTTACTGCAAAAATGTGATCCTTCATCGCTGATCAATGCTCTAGAGGTTCCAAATCTTGAAAAAATGTTTTTCCTTAAGAATTTTACCACTGACTTGGTATCATTAGTAGGTAATGTCATTGATTCGACCCATTTAGAAACATAATCTACAACCAATAAGATGTATTCATTCCCAAAAGAACTAGGAAAAGGGCCCATAAAATCAATTCCCCATACATCAAAAATTTCTAATTCCTATCTGTGGCATTTCATCCCTTTTTTATATATTCCTCATTCTCTGACACCGATCATAGTTTTGCACGAACATATGAGCATAACGATTCATAGTAGGCCAATAGAATTTGGATTGCAAAAAATTTTTTAGCAGTACGTTTTCTACCGAAATGGCCTCCACAAGGAGAATCATGACATCCTCTAAGGATATTATTGATTTCTTCCTCACCTACGCATCTTCGTACTAATTGATCTATAAATTGTCAAAATACATAAGGATCCTCCCAAATGTAATTTTTTGCTTCATGCATGATCCATTTTTTTTGTTGCCAGGAGGCTTTTGCTTGGGACACCCCTTTTGCCAAATTATTTACTTAATCGGCATACCATGGTGCTCCTACATTTGGAAATAGAGTTTATACTCTAAATAATTGCTCATCCACAAAAGTTTCCTTATTTCATCCTAAGGTATAGGGATAATAGATTTTTCTAAGCGTGATAAATGATCTGCTATTTTATTCTCTGTCCCTTTCCTGTCCATGATCATAAATCAAATTCCTGCAATAGTAATACCCATCTCATCAATCGTGCTTTGGTTTCTTTTTTCTTCATTATGTATTTTAAAGTTGAATGATCTGTATAAATGTACACACTATTAGCCATTAAATATGGGTGAAATTTATTTCAAGCAAAAACTACATCTAACATTTCTTTCACAGTTGTAATATTGCATTAAGCGGAGGTAAGAGTCCTGTTTGCATAATGAATCGCTCCAAACATATAATTTTTATTTTGTCCTTAAATAGCACCTATAGCATTAATCTCGCTGTGAACGTCATAGTAAATATGTGCAGCCCTACACTGCCGATGCAAGTATAGTAGACAGATGTGAATCCGTCGGATATCGATCCCATGAGGATGGATGTTTGTTGTCTATAATTTTCAGTGCAATAAATAAGTAAATGCAATAAAAATGTGAGATTTATTGTTGATGCAATAATGTAAAATTAAAGATGAAATGTAATAATAATGAAATGGGGTCCCTGACGTAAATAGTCAACAGAATACTAAGTGTGGCTCACAAGGTTTAAAATACAAGGTAATTGTTGTTGCATTAATGCACAATGAATGTCTTACCAAACTTGGCTTCTCTATTAGATCTAAGACTTAAACATGCACATTAATCACACCTTCCACTGTTGGCAATGCAACATATTTAAGAACAAGTGGATTAAAGTCCTTCAATCCTCAAGCAACTTTTGTTGTCTTACTTGTTAGCTTAAATTGTCGCTGCACCTTCCAGTGACAATGGCTGCAATAACACTTTCGTTGTCAAAACATTCAAACCCAAAGATTAAACAGTAAAGGCATGCTTGAATAAGATATCATTTAGTCTAAATATCAAATGTACTTCCATACAAACTTGAAATAACATGAATCACCAGCATTTAAGAAAGAGAAATAAAAGAACAAATGGAGAATATTATTCCTAAGATACTCGACTTGCTCCCTTACTCTCCTCTTATGTCGCACTTAGGAGCCCCTAGTCAGAAGCAGATCTGCCTCCTCCTTCGTATCAGGTCTCCTTTGAGAAAGCTAAGCTGCCATGGATGCAAGCTTCGAAAATGGATTCAAGAAAAAATCAATCCGAAAGAAGACCCTTTCTCTCTCCTTCTCATGAGTATTTAACTGCAGCTAAATAATACAGGTGTTCTTCCCTCCAAATCTAGCAATCTTTGGTCGTACTAGTTAGTTACACTAGTTGTACAACTCATGCATTTTAGACAGCTATTAGATGTTGCGACAGTTTTGGACGCAATTCTGGACGTGCTTATGCAGCAACAACTCTGGACATGTTCACACAGCGATAAATCTGAACAAATTCCTACAGCGACAATTCAGGGCGTAATGCTAAAGAGACACGACATCAGTATTAAAAATATTATAAATTCAAAGGCAATTAGGCTAAGTTTCATTAAGTTAGAAAATGCAATAACTAAATAAAAAATGCTAAAAATGTATGCTGAGGATGACCAAATGGGAACAACTTAAATAATAAGTAAGGATAAATCTAGTACTATCAAGCATAATCACTAGCATCACACATAATGATAAAAGGTTCATTCAAATTTGGTGTGACAATAATAGGAGTAATTATCAATTTCTCTTTTATCTTTTCAAAAGCTTCAATGCAACTATTATAAAAAAACAAATGGAACATCTTTCTGCAATAATAGATTTAAGGGTTTAGAAATATGAGCAAAATATTTTATGAACATTCTATAAAATTATACATGACCCAAAAATTTTGAATACCTTTAACATTTATGGGGTATGGAAGGTTTTTTATTACCTTGATTTTTGCTTTATCTACTTCTAACCCTCTTTGTGATATTTGATACCCCAAAACTAACCGTTCTCTTACCATAAAATGACATTTTTCCCAATTGAGCACTAGATTAGTCTCCACACACCTCTGCAAGACTTTATCTAGACGCAGGCACTCCTCGAAAGAATCTTCATATACTGAGAAATCGTCCATGAAGACCTCTAACCCTTCTTTTAGCATATCTGCAAAAATAGCTGTCATACATCTCATAAAAGTAGCTAGTGCGTTACAAAGTCCAAAAGGCATAAGTTCCAAAAGGGCATGTAAAAGTTGTTTTCTCTTTGTCATCGGGATGTATTGGGATTTGATGATACCCTGAATGGCCATCTAGAAAATAGTAGTACTCCTTACCTGCCAACCGATCTAACATTTCATCAATGAAAGGTAGTGGAAACTGATATTGTTTTGTTGCATCATTTAAGTTCCTATAATCAATACAAACTCTCCACCTAGTAACCGTTCTTGTAGGGATTAGCTCATTGCGATCATTCTCGACAACTGTCAACCCACCTTTTTTTTACACACATTTTGTCGGGCTTACCCACTCACTATTAGAGATTGCATAAATAATACTTGCATCTAACCATTTTACTAGTTCCTTTTTCACCACCTCTTTCATAGCTGGATTGAGTCGTCTCTGTGCACCAACAGCAGGTTTCTTGCCTTCTTCCAGTCAAATTTTGTGTTGATAGAATGTTGGGTTTATCCCTTTTATTTCAGCAATCATCCAGCCAATAGCCTTTTTATGGTGCTTGAGTATTTCTAAGAAAGTTGCTTCTTGTGAGTTACTTAATCCTGATGCAAGTGTAACAGGTAAAGTATTTTTCTCACCCAAATATCAATATTTCAAATGTTCTGGCAATGATTTCAACTCCACTTCAAGTGGCCGTACAATTGATGGTATCATCTTATTACTCATTGGCACCGATTGATCCACCATCCCTTCGCTTTGCTGCCACCACTCTAATTAAGCATTTAGAGATTCCTCAGTTGTCTCTTCTTCCAGAATTTCCTCATCTTCAGAATCTTCTTCTTTGGATTGATTGGTAACAAGGTGGTTGCAGACAAGGCTACTAATCTCTCTTGAAGTTTCCACTTGTTCCTCCCAGAATATCTCATTTGCGCTTGCAACCTCTAATATATCTGTAACATCTTGCCATGTCCTAGTCCAAATGCTTCCTCCAGTCATTATATCTACTTTGTGTCTATTTTTTGTACTCAACCCATCATAAAGGTGTTGAAGTTGGATAGCAATATGAATTTCTCCTCCTAATATGGATCGAAGTATAGTTTTGAATCTAGCCCAGGCTTGTCCCAATGTCTCTGTCATCGTTTTCCTGAAATGAAACATTTTTATATATCCCTACATAATCTTGGGCATAGAAATCATTCGCTAAAAAAACATATGTACAAATTCTTCCCAAGTAGTAATAGTATTTGGAGATAAAGAATCCAACCATAACTTAGCCTTTCTGTTTAAAGCAAACGAGATCAACAATAGTTTAATTACCCTTTATGTGACTCCAGAATAAGAAATTGTGCTACAAATGGCCTCAAATTTCCATAAAAATACAACAAGATCCTCTATCGAAGGATCAGAAAATGTAACATTGTTAGTAATCCAAGATATTAAAGATGGATTTAATTTGAAATGGTTTTGATAAATTGATGTTCTAGCAATACTAGACTGTAATCATTCCAAATAAAAAAAACATCCCCAATGTATTTTTCATCATTTTTTAATAGATTAAAAGAAATAAACTAAAAGCAAAGAAAATGAAATAAAATAAAATCGTATTTATATCTTGAAATTTTCCTAATTATTTAATGAGCAATGAAAGAATAAAATTTATTAAAGCGTTACCTCCTCGACAATGGTGCCAACAACTTGATCGCTCCTGAACGTACTCCCATTCGATGTAGATTTCGACTTTCACAAGTATACAGTTCAGGTTGTAAATATAGTGTGTTTACAATGGAACACTTGGAAGTATTCCGAGGAACGTACCTAAAGGAGGCTTAAGGCGATAACAAATAGAATCCTTACAAAGATTGAAATTAGTTAGTACTAGTTTTAAGGTTTATAGTACGAGGGAAAATAATAAGGTTTGTTGAATGCATGAAAATAAAAAGATCAAAATAAAGTAAAGTAAACAAAAGATGAGTTGTAGAAATTCTTATAAACGTCTTTGGGGAGATTATGTCATTTCCATATGATTTCCTCGATCATTGAGTTTTGGGATTTTCCTTCAATCAACTAGTCACTACCCCTATTAGATCTCTCGATCTTCCGTCGATATTGTGATTCGATAGAGATTACTTATCGCTAGATGTCAAAATCTAAATTGATTTGGGGAAAAGGTGTTCACGGATGGGCAAAACCAATTTTGGGTTGATTCTCACCTAGATGACTTTCTAGGGTTGCAAGTCTAGTATTTGTTTGATGCTCTTCCTTTCCCAAATAGCTGATCTAAAAGGTAAAACCCTTGTAAAACAACAATCAATTATTCATATGTCCACTCCCTAATTACCCAAAATGGAATTAGTTCCTCATGGTTTCTTTATTCATCAATAACATAATATATGAACATGTAAATTAAGAATTGAATGAAAAAGAAACTAAATTGTATTAAGCGATCTGTTAGGAAAATTTCCTCGATCGTTTATGTAAGTTTCTACAATCTCGTTTCAAAAGCTAAAAACAACTAAACTGAAAACTGAAAATTAAAGGCTAAGTAATTGTCTATAAACCCTACTGCTAAAGGTCCTATTTATAGCTTTACATGGTTGTTTTTCCTAAACCCTAGGTTAGTTGTCGTTTCCCATGTTTAAGAGGCAATGTAAAGACCAAAATGCCCTTCGTTTAATGTGAGATCTGCGTCCAAGGGTCGATGTCGCGACACACCAGGTCCGGTGTCACGACAAAGGCATCAATCTCTATTTTAAGAGTTGTTCTACAGCTGTTGTCGCGACATAGCTCCTTTATGTCGCGAAAAAGAAGTCAGATTTCAAATTACTTAAGTCTGGTCATTTGGTTGTAATGTAGGTCAGCCTATGTCGTGATGAAGTGATCAGTTTTCTTTTTAATATACTTTTTGTGGACTCCTGCACACTTACCAAGTATATTAGCTAACCTTTAGGCCTCATTTGGCCTTAAAGACAAATAAACAACATTTTAACACTTAAGTTACATGATTTATAAAAAAAGAAATCTAAACTAAATCGTATAGAAATATAACGAAAATATTTGATTTCAAGCTCTTCAAGTGTGAAAAGTAGTTCAATCTGCTAGGTATGAAACCGGTAGATCATTAGTCATGGTCTGATGTATCAAGAACAATCGATGCAAGCTTATGACAAAAAGGTTTTACCTAGAGAATTCCATGAGAGAGATCGAGTTTTGAAAAAGATCTTCCAACACAAAGAGATTTTTGAGAAAAATGGATGTCAAATTTGGAAGGGTCTTATGAGGAAAAGAAAACTATTTTCGGAGGAACTCTAATTCTGACCAAGATGGACAGAAAAGATCTGCCAACCACGTGAACTCATATTCGGTGTAGATTTCAACCAAAAAAAGAAGAAGAAAAAAATAAATGGAGAGGCCGAGATGAAAACCCGTAACTGGCGACTCAAATTTGGATCAAAGAATGGGCATGAAATGGTCTTCTCTCTCAAAAATAGAAAAGTGGAGGAACTTTACATCTTGAGCATCGACGATGTACTCTAGGTTTCGTGGACATATATCAAGCTAAGAATAGTCTTCATCAAGTTTTCTCAGCAAAGCTTATACTTTGATACTTGGGGCATCTGGTTTATTCATTTTGCTCGCTTTAGCAATTCTTGATTAACGGTTGCTATTTTTTACCAACATTAGCCATTTTTTTACCAATGTTTGCAATTTTTGGCCATTGTTTAATGTTTTCCATCTTTGACCAATGTTTGACATTTTGACCAAAAAATCAATCTTATTCATTTTTCATAACCCTATTCAAAGCATTTTTTGCATTAAAATAACGTTTAGTGGACTAACGATATAAGGAACAAAAACATTTCTACATAACACTTTGGAAATTTTCTAAATAGTACCGGGACCTGAAATTGGACTACTAGTTGGAAATAATCAAATTTGAGGGATGGAGGGGTCCTGAAACAAATAGTTCAGTTTATGACTACCTCTTCGGATTTCATATCAAACACACTAGACCAAAAAGGGAAGGCGTAGTAACGCATCAGTGATAAAACTTAGTCAAAAGACAATCAATGTTGACCTAAGGACTAAAAAACAAAATCATTTTAAATTATGACTATCGCCTCTAAAATGTCACAGCAATGTGCAAGCGAACACACGTCGATGCAAGTATAGTTGATAAACAATTCTATCGGATATCTATCCCTCAAGGAAATGAGTTCTTGATGTTTAAATGTCGAAGCAACTAATACTGAAATTAGATGAAATGTGAGTAATGATGTTAGAGCAATTTTGTCAGATCTGCACAATAAAATAATCAATATTGTCAACGTAATTAGAGTTAAATGTCAATGTATTGAAAGTAAATCAAATGTGTTAAGTGCTGAATATTTAAATGCACGAAATGTAAATGTGATCAAGTGCAAAGATCTGGAGTGGATCACAGATTTTGCTAAGTCACAACGTAGGATGCGTCGACAAGGTTTTGAATAGATAAACTATCACTGCAATGAAACTTCAATGGATTCTTACCAATAATAGTCTTTCATTTACTCGAGACTCAAGTACCCACAATTACTCCACCTCTCGGTGTGAACAACATTATGTTCCCAAGAACAAGTGATTAGAATCTCTTCTAATCCTAAGCAGCTCTCACCTAACTTACTTGTTAACCTAACTTGTCACTACATATCTCGATGTTGGTAGACTGTAAAGCCACTCTCGTGTTTGATGCAATTAGATCCAAGAATAATCATAATTAAAACATTAAATAGGAATCAAATGGAATAAATAATGAAATATACTCTCGTATTCATTTAATATTAATGATAGTTCATCATCCATAAGAAAGGAGTTAATGAATACATCGATCTCTAGGCTATTCAAATTACCCCCTAACTGCTTCTCTTACTCAGCATCAAGCACTCCTCATCCAGAGTTGCTGCTCATCGACTCAGTCAGCTCTTTTGTCTCCAGCAATAAATTCAAAAGAACACAAAGTAATTTGCAAATTTAATTCTTCAACTCTTGATAATTTCTTCATTCTTCTATTTATAGTCTTCAAAAGTTGCAGATTTCAGCCACCCATTCTCAGATCCAGATCTAGATTTTGCAGCTGTCAGAGTTAGTTAGAGTACAGCTATGCACTCACGCAATTTTAATGTTTTCTTCAAAGATCTATAGGTTGTCGCTGCATTGCTGGGCGCAATCTAAAATCGTAGTCATGGCGACATCTGTGATGTTCCTATGCTGGTGCTTCCAGATGTGAATTCAGCTTGAGTTTACCAATTCGGAGTTCATGTTTAGTGCGGCGACATCTCTGGTCGTAACTCCAAGCTGATCTTCTGGCTGCATTCTTCTTCCAGCATTTAGCTCCTCGGCTGAGTTCTTGTACTGACAAATCTAAGGTGCAATATATCGGCTGCTTGCATCGACATTAGTACAAAAATATATAAAAATAAAAAGAATTGAAACTAACTAGAAATAAGTTGGAAAACATAAAAACTAAGTATGAAATGCTCATGATGCATGCTAAATGAGATATAAAAGAGACAATTAAAACACTAATTTAGGGAGAAAATATATGTCATTTGTAATAACATTACACCCCCAAACTTGAGATTTTACTTGTCCTCAAGTAAACAAAAATTAACAAAGTCATAAGTAGAAACCACAATCATTAGTCATACAACTTGAATTCTCTGAAGTCCTAATGTACAAATTGTATTCATATGATAGAATAATGCACCGACAATTTATAGATATGAATAATTAAAAACTACAACTTCATAAATGTTAATGACTTGCATTGAATCCTAATCTTTCTTGAACCAATACAGCATTTATAAAAATTTCTTTCTTTTTCTTTTTCTTCCTTTTTCTCATTTTTTTTCTTCTTCAAATGACTAAGAGATGTCATTGCATTACCCTAGCTTTGTTTCTAGGCAGTAACGATAGGGTGCAACAAACCCCCAGGAGGTATGTAATTGCGCCGACACACACTCTTGCAGTGATAACTTTTGGCTATATGATTTTTCTAAACCTGCAATGGAGTGTTCTCCCTTGGAAAGTCATAATGCACTCATATTAGACTGCCTTTTATTCATATAATGTCACTGCAACTGGTCAGTTAGCTCAAGATTCAAACATCAACACTATCATTTCATTACTGAAGCAATTCTAATCATTCATTGAAAAATAGCAGACTCATCATTCATTCATATTCATCCAATTTAAACATCAGCATCCAAACAATTCAAGAATTACGTATAAAAATAAAAATTGTAGGCACATTTCTGTTGAAATTTTGCATATTCTCATTAACAAAATAAACAAGTAGAATTCAAATATGTAGGTGTAATTGCATTTCCACTTCACATTATCTCCCCGCAAACTTAATGTCTGCATTATCTCCTATGCACTGATAGTATTATATAGAAATAATGGAAATGCAGCTACAATGCAACTAAGTTAACAAAAGAAATGCTGTGACAAAACAAAATGCAATGACAATAAGAATGCTTGAAAATTATCTAAAAGAAATGTACCAACTTATTTGTCAGCAGCCAATGGAACAGCTATTTCTATTTTCTTCTTCTTCCTCTTTGGGTGCTCACCCTCGTCTTTGTGCTCCTCCTCGACAGGTTAGGTGGTGGCCTCACCAGTTGTCACGTCTGATGGGTGGATTTCATTGAGCGGTGCTACATAAGGCACGATAGCAAGAGGATTCAGTTCCTCAATTTCTCTCATAATAACCTCAGCCTGGCTCGAATCTCTTCAGAGTTGGATGCCCCTACACTCTCTGGTGTTCCGACAACATCCTCAATGATCGTTGTCAGGGCATCTTTTTCTTTCTCTTCCAGCACCTCGACAGGGTCTTTTTTTCATTCTTTTTTTCTTCTTGTTCCTTTAGTTGATCTTCTCCCTGGTTCGCACCTTCATCCACATGCTGCTCTGGTTCTTTTGGGCCAATGTTAGTGCATTCTACTACGTCGACATCTTCATCCACAACAGCCTCACGTTTAGCCATATTAGCAGCAATACTGTTGGAGAACTCATCCTCGAACAGATCGATAATTATGCATTAGCAGTCCTCATCAGACTTCGAGTACCCTTCTTCCTTGTCCTCATCTGAGATATGAATTTGAGTTGGTATAGGGGTAGGCCTACCATCAAGGGTAGGTTGATCAGATGACAAAAATTGCATCTGGTGGAAGATGGATGGAAAGGCTGGAAAGTCTGACAATGGATTGGGGCTGATCTGGTGTAGTGCGGTGACAATGGCCTCGTTCTAGGCCTTTTTGTAAGCATAAAATTTATGCAGCCTGTAATCCATGTCATCGACAACACCATTAGTGTGGATTAACTGCATGTCAATACGGTCAAGATGTACTTCCATTAAAGCCATCTTCTTTGCCACTTGTGAATTTGTAGGCGCATCGAATTGTTCTGCCTTTTTTTTCCTTTGTTTCTATCCTTTTTCTTCGAGGCTTCTTTGGCCATCGGTGTCTCCTAGCCACAAGTCATTATATCAACAGAGATGTCATTGATCAGGCCTTTGTTCTTTAATATCTCCTCACCAACCCTAGGCACAATGCCCTTCTATTTACAAAGCAACATGATTAGAGAGGGGAATAGGAGTATACCAGTTTGCTTGCTAGTGGCTTCCGCGATTTGATCGTGGAAGATCTCTCCGATGTCGAAGTGTCAAAAATACAGAATAGAATGCAATAAACACATACGGTCTAATGTCTTCGTAGTGCTATGTGTCAAAGGCATGATGCGACTGTTGATGAAGTGAAACCAGAAGGTTGTGAGATACCTTTGATGCATGGTGTAATTGTGGAAACCGTTACCAGTCCAGGTGGCTCCATTGACACCAAGGTCCTTCATCATCTGAGTGATGCTGTCATCGCTCAGGCAATGTATAAACGGTGAATGATCATCCACCCGCTCCAGAATCCTCAATAGCACGTTGATTTGAGCAGCGCTCCATGGAATGAGTCCCTCCCTTACAAAAATGAACTCTTGCGCCGAATCCACCAGGTTGGCATAGAACTCCCTGACTAGTGGAGTGGAGTAACCAAAAGGATGCTCATAGAAAAACTCACACCTAAGGCGATTGATAGTATGGGCAACCTATCTCCCCAAGGTCTGATGCGGAGATAGTTACAGACCTCATTTAGGGTGGAGGTTAAGTTTCAGCATGATATTCTAGTAGCGGTCCTTGACTGTAGTCATCAAGAATAGGACCGATCCTGTAGACGAAGATAGTGTTATGGTCGGAGCCACAAAGTTGAAGTTGTTGGGGTGTTCTTGGAAGGGTTTTTCGATGCTCGGGTTTTTGCCATTATTAAAGAAGAAGAAAGTTAGAGAAATTTGTAGAAATGAAGAACGCTTGAAAATGGGAAAGAAATTGGGAAAGAAATATAGAGGCAATGAAAGGGACAAGTTGTAACAACAATGCAGGGTGTGAGTAGAGAGATATCTACAAGAGATAGGTTTTATAACCTAGGCATGATGATTGAAAAAATTACTGGGAAACATTGCATCTGTAGTTTTTAATTGCCATTCTGCAAATTGTACTATTTCATTTGATCGAACGGCTAAGAAAGAAAAGAGATCAACCGACGCGATTCTTGCTGAAAAGCTATGCTGCCTCATCACAGAATACGCAGACAATTAGTGCTTCTATGCTTCGACAAAAATCTGATTTTTATTTCTGCAAGGAATTTGAAACAACAAAAGTAAAAGTGAAACAAATAAAAGTAAATAGAAAAATGCATCAACATTATTTAAATGTGACCAAATTGATGGCCTTGTTTGATTCTTTGACATCTGGGCTCACATAGTGCTTTAAACGTTGGCCATTCACTTTGAATTGTTGTCCATCCTTTAGATTTTCAATTGTCACCGCATAGCTCTAGAATGCCTCGACAACTTTAAAAGGGCCTGACCATCTTGATCGCAATTTACCTAGATGCAATTTTAAACGGGAGTTAAATAGAAGTACTAACTGATCAAGACTAAATTGTCGATGCAAAATGATATTGTCGTGCCATCTCTGTCTTTTCCTTGTATATTGCGGCATTCTCATAAGCATGTCGGCGTATTTCTTCTAGCTCAGTGATGTCCAACAATCTTTTTCTTTCGACGGCATCATAGTCCATATTCACCTATTTGATTTCCCACATGGCTCTATGTTCAAGCTCAACTGGCAGGTGACAAGACTTACCAAATACTAACTGATATAGTGACATTCCCAGCGGGGTTTTATAAGCAGTGCGAAGCACCCACAATGCGTCATGTAGCCGTGAAGACCAATCCTTCCTAGATGGATTAACCACCTTTTCAAGTATGCTTTTAATTTATCGATTGGATACTTCGGCTTGACCATTGGTTTGTGGGTGGTACGTAATAGCCATACGATGCTTTACACCATATTTTTTTAATGCAATCGCTACTTCGTTGTTATAAAAATTAGTTCCTTGTCACTTATTAATGCTCTTGGTGTTCCAAACATTATGAGAATATATGTGTGAAAGAACTTCAACACCGTCCAAGCGTCGTCTTTTGGAATCTGCAATAGCCTCGATCCACTTCGATACATAATCAATAGTAACTAAGATGTAGCCAAAAGAATTTGGCAATGGTCCCATGAAGTTGGTACCCCAAACGTCAAAGAGCTCTACCTCCATGATCGATTGTTGGAGCATCTCATTGCATCGAGATATTAAACCAGTGCGTTGACAACGATCACATTGTTATGCGAAGTTGTGGGCATCTCAAAACAATGTGGGCCAATCAAATCCTGACCGTAAGACCTTAGTAGCAATCCTTGGACCCCCAAAATGTCCTCCACAAGAGGCATCATGGCAATGTCGTAGGATTGAAGTCATTACTTCTTCAAGTACGCAGCGACGGATAATGTTGTCAGCGCATACCTTGAATAGGTATGACTAGTTCCAGTGATATTTTACAGCAACACATATGAACCTAATCTTCTTGTGACCAATAGTGTTCAAGGATAGCTTCTCACATACAAGGTAATTGACAACATCGGCATACCAGGGCGATGCGTTGACAAAGAATAATTGCTCATTTGGAAATGCTTCGACAATTTAGGACATCTGCCCATCTTCACTTCCAACTTTCAGTTAAGACAAGTGGTCAGCTACTTGATTTTCAGATCCTTTCCTATCCCTTATTTCAACATCGTATTCTTTAAGGAGTAGGATCTATTGTATCAGTCTAGGCTTGGCATCTTTCTTTGTAAGAAGATATTTCAATGCTAAGTGGTCTATGTATACTGTAATCATTGCTCTAACTAGATATAAACGAAACTTGTCAAATGCGAAGACTACTGCTAGCAACTCCTTCTCAGTGGTAGTGTAATTAACCTACGCTTCAGTTACAGTTTTACTAGCGTAATAAATAAAATAAAATACCTTCTCTTTTCTTTGGCCTAGTACAGCTCCCACAGCAAAATCACTTGCGTCGTACATTAGTTCAAACGATTATGTCCAGTCCGATGCAATGACAATTGGGGCTTGTACCAACTGCTTCTTTATTGTCATGAATGCATCCAGACAGTTGTCATAGAACACAAACTTTTTATTTTGCTTTAAAAGTGAACAAAAAGGTTTAACAATCTTGGAAAAATCACGTATGAATCTTCTATAGAAACCAGCATGTTTAAGAAAGCTTCTTATTGCTTTGACATTGGTGGGCAGTGGTAGTTTTTCGATGATTTCTACCTTTGCTTTATCAACCTCAATGCCTTGACAAGATATCTGATGCCCGAGGACAATGTCTTTAGTTGTCATGAAGTGACATTTCTCCCAATTCAGAACTAGGTTTGTGTCCTCACATCACTTTAAAACTTTTGCTAGGTTGTCAACGCATTGTTCTTTTGTTCATAAACAGAGAAATCATCCATAAATACCTCAAGAGAGTTCTCAATCATATCCAAGAATATCACCATCATACACCACTGGAATGTTACTAGCGTATTGCACAATCCAAACGGCATACGTTGGAAGGCAAAAGTTCCAAAATGGCATGTAAATGTAGTCTTTGCTTGGTCTTCTGACACAATAGCAATTTGGTTGTATCCAGGGTAGTCGTCCAAGAAGCAATAATAGGCTTTACCAGCTAGCCTATCCAGCATTTGGTCAATGAAAGGCAGTGGGAAATGGTCCTTTTTTCTGGACTCATTCAATCGACGATAATCCATGCATACTCGCCAGCCAGTCGTAATGCAAGTAGGGATCAACTCGTTCTTATCGTTGGTCACAACTGTGAACCCACTCTTCTTAGGAACACATTGGACGGGGCTTACCCAATCACTATCAGAGATAGGTAAATGATGCCCACATCTAACCGTTTGATAATTTCCTTCTTCACTACTTTCATCTTCTCATTAAGTCGTCTTTGTTGCTCAATTGATTGCTTCCCTTCATCTTCTAGCCTTATCTTATGCATGCAAAAAGAGGGACTGATGCTTCTGATATCTGCAATGCTCCAAGCTATGACTCTTTTGTGTTCTTTCAAAACGGTGATGAGCTTATCTTCTTGTGTTGCGTCGAGGGATGCGTTGACAATAACAGGCAATGTCTCATTATCACCAAGAAAGACATGTTTCAAATGCATTGGCAATGGCTTCATCTCCAAGGTAGAAGCTTCTCAATAGATGGTTTAAACATTGGGATTGTCTTATTAGACAAATCAAAAGATTCTAATTGCCAATTCTATCTCAACTCACAATTGTTAACCTTTTCTTTGTCGCTACAGTTAGTTAGGATTTTAGCGGTAGATGTTGCCGCATCTTCATCTGACATTGTTGAACTCCTTACATTAAATTCTTTTATAATGATCTCGTCCAACACGTCAATGTGATGACATTTCTCTTTGGTTCCTAACGGAGATGCCTCAAAAACACTAAAGGTCACACGCTCATCATTATGACGCGTGATAAGTTCTCCCTTGAATACGTCCATAAGTGTTCATCCCATTGCTAGAAATGGTCGCCCCAATATAATAGGCACCTCCTTATCTACTTCGTAGTTTAGGATTATAAAATCAGCAAGGAACACGAGCTTATCTACTTGTACAAGAATGTCTTTAATTTGGCCTTCTGATTGTGCTAAGGATTTATCCGCAAGTTGTAATGTCACCGCAGTGGGCTTCATCAAACTTATTCCTAACTTCTTAAAAGTAGACAAAGGCATAAGATTAATACTTGCTCCCAAATCACATAAAGCTTTACCTAGATAATGATTCCTAATAGAGCATGGGATTATGAAGCTATTAGAATCTTTCATCTTTGTTGGCAACTTGTTTGTAAGCACAGCGCTGCACCCCTCTATGAGCATAATCGTCTTGATATAGAATAATTTCTTCTTCTTTGACAAGAGCTTCTTCATAAATTTCCCATAGCTGACTATTGTAACTCCCTTGTTTATAACCCTCTTGATTTGAGGAATTTTCATATCTAAATGTGGAAGCATTTTGATTCCCCCAAGGTTGTTGAGATCGGTTGTTGAATGAATTATCAAATGAACCGCCTTTAATGTTGACGTAGAAAGCATTTTTTGCATGTTGTGGGTAGTCCTCATAACTATGATTGTCACCGCAAATTTCACAGGAAAATATCAGCGCATCCAATTGCTAGGCCACTTGAATAGGAGCAACGCCATTTGTTCCTTTCATATTCTTTATGATATTAGCCAATGAGGATACCTACGCTGACAAAGCAAAAATAGCATCTAACTCAAGAACTCCAGGGTTAGTTTTTATCTGTGCAGAACGAGAGAACGGATATTGATAATCATTCTGAGCAATCCTCTCCTAAATTCCTATGGCTTCACTGTATGTACAATCCAACAAGGGACCATTAGCCGATGCGTCAACAAGATTCCTTGTTTGAGCATTCAAACCATTATAAAAAAAAATTTATTTGAGTCTCTTGCTGAATACCATGCATTGGTTAGCGTCGAAGCAATATTTTGTACGCTCCCAGGTTTTATGTAAGTTCTCATCATCCAGTTGATGATAGGCAATAATGTCATTTCGCAACCTTGTGTTCATTGTTGGCAGATTGTAACGTAAAACAAACTGTGTTGCTAGTGCGTTCAAAGATGTAATGGATCCAGCCGACAATCCCAAGAACTATGTTCTTGCTTTACCCTGTAACGAATAAGGAAATAATTGCATTTTCAAGGTATCATTAAGGACACCATGTTGACTAAAGGATGCACAAATAAGCAGGAATGATTTTAAGTGTTCTCCTGCATCTTCATGAGGAAAACCAGAATATTGCCCATTTGAATTTAACATTTGAAACATCATCGGTTTCAGCTCGAAATTACCAGCTTGAATAGCCGGTGTCACAACCCCTAGTTGCAAATCATCAACTATAGGCACAACAAAATATCTTATTGTCCTATTTTGCACTTGTTCAACTTATGGAGGCGGTGGTGGTATATCATTAACAATTTGTGGCAACATGGAGGAACTCTATCTTGTGGCAGCAATGGTGGTAAATTATTGTTGTTGTTGTTACCAGCCATTTTCTTTTGTTCTAGCCTTCTCCTCCTAAGTGTCCTCTTAAGCTCCGAATCAAAACTCACAATGTCCTTAGGATTTCACCTTGTGGACATGCAACACTTACAAAACTGAAAAAGAAAATAATAGAAAAATAAACAGATTACAGAGATTAAAAGTTAAGTAAGTAGAATTAATTGCAACTACAAAAGTAAACATCAAACAAACTCCAAATTCCCCGACAACGGCGCAAAAACTTGATCGCGTCTGAAATGTCACAGCAATGTGCAAGCGAACACATGTCGATACAAGTATAGTTGATAGACAATTCTATCGGATATCAATCCCTCAGGGAAATGAGTTCTTGATGTTTAAATGTTGGAGCAACTAATATTGAAATTAGATGAAATGTGATTAATAACGTTAGCGCAATTTCGTCAGATATGCACAATAAAATAATCAATATTTTCAATGCAATCAGAGTTAAATGTCAGAGGTTAAATGTCAATGTACTGAAAGTAAATCAAATGTGTTAAGTGTTAAGTGTTGAATATTTAAATGCACGAAATGTAAATGTAATCAAGTGTGAAGATTTGGAGTGAATCACTGATTTTGCTAAGTCACAACGCAGGATCCGTCAACAAGGTTTTGAATAGATAAACTGTCACAGTAATGAAACTTCAATGGATTCTTACCAATAATAGTCTTCCATTTACTCGAGACTCAAGTACCCACAATTACTCCACCTCTTGGTGTGAACAACATTATCTACCTAAGAACAAGTGATTAGAATCTCTTCTAATCCCAAGCAGCTCTCGCCTAGCTTACTTGTTAACCTAACTTGTCACTGCATCTCTCGATGTCAGTAGACTGCATCTCTCGATGTCAGTAGACTGCAAAGCCACTCTCGTGTTTGATGCAGTTAGATCTAAGAATAAACAGAATAAAAGCATTAAATAGGAATCAAAGGGATCAAATAATGAAAGATACTTTCGTATTCATTCAATATTAATAATAGTTTATCATCCATAAGAAAGGAGTTAACGAATACATCGGAATATACTATCTCTAAGCTATTTGGATTATCCCCTAACTACTTCTCTTGCTCAGTATCAAGCACTCCTCGTCAGGAGTTACTGCTCATCTGCTCAATCAGCTCTCCGGTCTCCAACAATAAATTCAAAAGAACACAAAGTAATTTGCAAATTTAATTCTTCAACTCTTGATAATTTCTTCATTCTTCATTCTTCTATTTATAGTCTTCAAAAGTTGCAAATTTCAACCTCCCATTTTCACATCTAGATCTAGATTTTGTAGTTGTCAAAGTTAGTTAGAGTACAACTGTGCACTCACGCAGTTTTAATGTCTTCTTCAAAGATCTGCAGGTTGTCGCTGCATTGCTGGGTGTAATCTGAAACCGTAGTTGCTGTGACATCTGTGATGTTCCTATGCTGGTGCTTCCATATGTGAATTCAGCTTGAGTTTACCAATTCGGAGTTCATTTTCAGTGTGGCGACATCTCTGGTCACAACTCCAAGCTGATCTTGTGGCTACATTCTTCTTCCAACATTGAGCTCTTGGGTTGAGTTCTTATACTGACATATCTAAGGTGCAATATATCAGCTGCTTGAGTCGACATTAACACAAAAATATATAAAAATAACAGGAATTTAAACTAACAAGCAATAAGTTGGAAAATATAAAAACTAAGTATGAAATGCTCATGATGCATGCTAAATGAGATACAAAAGAGATAATTAAAACACTAATTTAGGGAGAAAATATATGTCATTTGTAATACCATCAATGACATCTTTGCATTCATATATCAACATCATTCATTTGCATTTAGATAAGAGCATTCGATTCATTCAAATCATGGCATCCTAGTTATATGGCCTAGATAGAGACCCATAAAACAAATTTTATAGGTCATATCCTAAAAGAATGGAGTGATAGATCTACAAAATAACAACTCCTATACCCCTAAAGTTATAGAGAGGCAGAGTGAAACAAGTAGCATATCTCAATCTCCACTGAAGTTACAGTGGAATGAAGTGAAGCCACACCAAATCCTATATCCTTGAAGATGCAGTGGATCAGATTAAAACTAACAGTAGTAGATTTCAATCTCCACTGAAGTTGTAGTGAAATGGAGTGAAGCCACACAAAATCCTATATCCCTAAAGATGAAGTGGATCGAATTAAAACTAACAGTAGTAGATCTCAATCTCCACTGAAGTTGTAGTGGATCGGATTAAAACTCACAATAACGAATCTCAATCTCCCTGAAGTTGCAGTGGAATGGAGTGAAGTTACAAGCCCAAATCCTATATCCTTGAAGTTGTAAGGATCAGATTAAAGATACGGTAGCAAATCATTATCTCTTTGAAGTTGCAATAGAGCAAGATGAAGGTATCACACCAAATCCCTTACCCCTAAAGTTGTAGTGGGTCGGATTGAATTTACAAAAGCAAATCCTATCTTCTTGAAGTTGCAGTGAAGTGGATCAAACAACAATCACTCTGAAGTTTCAACAGTTTAGAATGAAACTACAACAGAAAACCTTATCTCCTAGAAGTTGCAATGGGACAAGTTAAAGCTATGACACTAAATCCTATCTTCCTAAAGTTATAATGAAGTGGATATAGTAGAGTAGAGTAACCAATGAAACGAAAGAACAGAGAAGCACCGAAGGCCAAAATTCACCAAGACCGAACAAAATTGGTCTTCCTTTGAGTGTTTGGTCCATTCCCATTACACGACAACGAGAATAGAGGGGCAGCTGTAAAAGCTCATTTTTGTCCAAGCCCGTATTTTAAACCAATTTTTATCCTAAATAAAAATGTATTTTTATATAAAATAAATAAAACTCAAATACATTATACCCAAATTTAAAATCTAAAATAATAATGCAAAGTCCAAAATACAAAAAAAAATAAACAAACCCAAATCACCTAGCCCAATTATACAAACTCATTCAAGTCCAAATACAATAAGCCCTAACCTAAACAAAAACACAAAAAAGAAACCCTAAGAAAACCCTATCAGTCGCCCTCACCCATGCTGCTATCACCGTCACCACCACTCCGGTGCCACGTCGATCGCCATTTCAGTTCCACGTCAATCGCTTTCTCCGCACTCGATTGTACAAAGATCTTCTAGATCTATTCATTCATGTAAAAACGAAAAAAAGGACATTAAAATGTAAAGAAAAATAAAAAAATGTAATATTCGGTTATAAATATCGAATCAAAATCTATTACAAATTCCTTACGTATTGAATATAGCAATCAAAAGGAAAAATTTCAAGGTATTAGCGATTTGAAAGCATAAATAATTTTTAGGGGTCTTTTTTTGTTTTTACCTTGCTGCCATTTGGTCTTCCTCCGTCGTTGAGGGTGCTTGAGGTCGTTGTCTCCAATGATAGACGACCCCTTTTCAGATTTGAAAGACTTTCAAACCCCTTAGGGTTCATTGAAAAGGAAATGAGGTTTCATTGTTTTTTTAAAAAAGAATACAGTAAGCTTTTTTTTTTATTAAATTGAAAAGATATTGTGATTGTTTTTTTAATAATAATCTCATATCTGGGATTTAAAGGTTTTAAAAGGGTTTTTTTTTCTAAAAAAAAAAAGAAGTGCTTTTACTCTCTGGCCATCATAGGTGGCAATCGCTACCGTTGATGACGATTGCCCACGGTCGACCCACAATGGAGGTCCATTGAATTCCATGGCCGAACCTAAGAGAGCTTTTTAAGAGAAAAGATAGAAGCTAAAAGTTTTTTTTAAAGCAAATGTTTAAAATGGTTTTTTTTCTTTAATTTTTAGTTTATTTAAGGGCATGAAACAACACCTTTTTGGTATTCGAAATCTAACCCGTTTAATCTCGAGGATCCACGTGTTTTTAACAAATGGGCTATTTATTGCTTTAGTCCTTCCACATTTTTACTTTATTTTAATTTCATCCTTTTTATTCTTAATTTATTTTAATTTGCCCCATTAATTTTATTTGTCTTACATTTTAGTCCTTTGGGAAATGACACGCCTACAAGTTGGATTAATTACTATTTTGGTCCCCGTCTTTTTTATTTTGTTTTGATTTAATCTTTCACTTTTTTTATTTTTGCAATTAATATTTTGAATTTATTTTCTATTTTGATTTAGTCCTTTTCCCTTTTTTGTTTATTTTTGTATTGATTTTTTTATTTTTTTATTTTATTATTTTATTATTTTTTGTCATTTACATTTTTCCCTTTTAATTTCTTGTAAGTCTCAATTTTGTCCTTTATTCATTCTTTTTATTTTTATCATTTTTATTTATTTATTTTTAGCACTTTTATTTTTCCGATTCAATCCTCTTTTTATTTATTTATTGTTGTTTATTTTACTTTATTGTGTAGTATATACATATTATTATTTGTTTTATTTTCCATTATTATTTGTATTACATTTATTATATTTGCATTTCTTTATTTATTTTATTTTATCATTTATTTTGTTTTTATTTTATTTTATTTTGCTTTAGTATTATTTTTATTTTCGAATGTAGTATCATTTTATCATCCACATATTTGTTTATTTTGCTCTCTTAATTGTACAGTTTTTTTTTTTTTTCTATTTGTGTTTCATTTTATCATCATCATGATTTTTTTAATTAATATTCTTAGCATTATTAATTAGTATTTATTGCCACTAACTTCATAGTCATATTATCAAATTCATTTATTATCATTTTATTTTTTTATGATTAATTGTACTATTTATTCATGTTATTTTATTTGATTTTATTATTTATGTACGTATTTTATTTTGTCATTATATTATAATTATACATATTAATTTTTGTATCATACTCTATAATATTCAAATAACACTTTAATTTTTCATGTAATGTATAGGTAATTTTCTAAACCGAGACAATGTTCTTTAATTCAAAGGATTCAAGAAATTATGCCCTAACGTACTGGGTATAGTTTTTCTTTGAACTTACGTAATTGAATATCCTATTTAAAAATTAAAATATACGAGATTTGGGATAATAATAAGAAATGTTCATTATTTTTGAAGATTCGAGATGTGCCCTAACATACAAGACATGATTTTTCTTCTCGATTAACTCAAAATAACAAGCTTTCTTCGCAAATTTCAAATTTTTTTAAAACAACATCGAACATGCCATTTATACATTTAAAGATCACATTTTAAATTTTCCTCAAGTTCTTGATTTTCAACAACTAGGACATTAAATAATCGACTAGGTACCAATGTTGGGCATTTTGAGGGTGCTAATTCTTCCATATACGTAACCGACTCCCTAACCCACTTTTTTGATTTCGTAGGTAAAAAATCAACATTTTAATAATTTTAACATTTTATTAAAATGAATAAATTTTGAGGTGACCTGATCACACCTAATTAAAAAAGATTGGTGGCAACTCCATTTTCGTTTTTCAAAATAAAAGTTGGGACATTTCAGAAAAAATGATTTCGACAGCGTAACCTACTTCTTTCTGTATATAGCTTTGTGTTTTCATGAGCCATGAAATGGAATTCCTCTAGTTCTTGTAACTAGAACAACCTCTCTTTCTTTACCAATTCTGGATCTAAGTTCAATTCTTTGATAGCCCAATATGTCTTATTTTCCAATTCAATAGGTAAGTGACAATATTTTCCAAAAACAAGTTTGTAAGGGGATATACCCAATGGTGCAGTTGAAGCAATAATTAAATCTACTAAGTACTTATCAACCTTAGCAAAAATAATGGAAAGATCTAAATACAGGACTAAGTTGTGATTGTTATAACTGGGAATCCTTCGATCTTAAACTCCAGATCTACAAATGCTATAATCTTCTCTCTACCAACTGCCCAGAATGATTAAGTGATGGCTTACCAGTTTCATGACAATTTTTACAGTCGATCCATAGTATAGGTCTATAACATGAATCTTCCAACAAAACTTAATTCACTCGTTATGAATGTAGCTCTATGTCTATAGTCACTACAAGTATCTTTCGAATTACCTGCTCATAACACTGAATTATGTTCTAACAAACCTAACCTTTTCAGTATTAGATTATGCACATGACAAAACAAATGTCTATGTCTAAGATTTTGTATGCCTGTAGAGTTAAGAACAAAGAAAAGAATTCAAGTGAAACAATATAGCAAAAGAAGATTAACCAAACATTCATAAAAATAGAATTCAACATCTACATCATCCAAACCTTCGAATGATTAGTTCGAGGGCATCAAAATATCATTTAAACATTCCAACATTCAGTAATAACAACCAAGAGTACTGAAATGAAACCCAAGAAGAACATTAGGTTCACATCCTGGTTCTGCTTTCGAAATGCCACAACAAAGTATCGTTGCCCGGTGGTTGCTATGGCTTTTGCAGTTTCTGCCACAAAGTCCGTAGTTCCTTCCTTCCTACACCATATTATTGCATACCAACAGCGTAATATTGCCACAAAAAAAAGAGTAAAAACAACTAAAATAATTGTTTAGGCTCAAGTCAGCTCCAATATGCAAAAACACATAAAAACACTAATAATGCAACTAAAATTTACTCAAGAACAAACAAATAACTCTGACAAGGATTTGTTATATAACTTTTTTTCAAGATTTACCAGGGTGTTCCAAAGATCCATTCAAAAGAAGGTTGTTCTACAAAAAGATCCAAGACAAAGTTAAGGGTTAAGATTATTGAAACTAAAATTCCACTTCTCTTTAATTCATACCTTTAGCTCAGCCCCATTACAACCTTACAAAAGACCTATTGATTTGATGATTATGTCACCTACATTAGTGGAGAGGAATTACTGAGATCAACATATGAAGACCGTAAAATAAACCTTATGATTGTTTTGTTTAGATTGATAGGAAATTATGTTGAATGAAAAATATTATCTATGACTTTGAAATGCATGCAAACTATAACTCATGTTGGCATATCTTGATACTTGGTATAAAAATTCTAAATAATGTTTGCATGTGAATTGCTTAATAATAGAGTCTATAAACATGATTTTGTTGATGCATGATTATGTGACAAATATTGATGCTACTTACACATTTAGCAATGTTGCCTTAGCAAAAACTTTGTTATACATGAACATTACTTGAGAAGAGCAATGGTTTAAGTTTGGGGGTGTGTAAACTCGAAAATATATAGGTTTTTCGTATAGATTTTCATCACCTTTTTACTTAAAAATGTTATTAATCAAAGCAATTGTTTAATAAATTAATGAAATATGCTTAAATATTAATTTAAGACATGAAAATTATAAAAATGTAATTTTATGCTTTATTATATAGTTTTCATGCACAAAATGGCTTACTTTATGATTTTATTTAATATGTTGCATTTTAATATATAAAGTGGGCGATGTAAATTTAATTAATTTAAAAGCATGGAATTGTATTTATTAATTGACATATAATATTTCATTAATTGGGTTGATTAAATGTTATAAATTGGGTTAATTAAATTATTTAATTTGACCCAAAATAATTTAATATGTTTTGGACAAGTATGGTTGTTGTTGGGTCACAAAACTGTTCAACCCAAGTGCATTAGGAACCAAAATTCGATACTCAACATGGCTGTCTAATAAAGAATTCTGGGGTAATTGTAAGGAGTCCCTTCAATTGAGAAGAAATCAAGAATCAGCCCAGAAGATTGCTATTGATTGGGTCTTGGTCCCTACTTGATGTGACATGGTTGAATGCTTCAAAATGAAGCAATTAACCAAGTCAAACTCCTCAACTCATGGTCGGCCAAGCATGAGAGAATAAATGAGGACTCAATCACCCTATTTTTGGTAAATTTGGCCTCCAATCTCACATATAAATAGAGTCATTCACCTCACTTTCAAATCATCCCTCAATCATTCTTCATTCATCATTTCTTTTATTCTTTCATCCTCTTAATTCAATTTTCCATTCCCATGCCTAGCATTCGTTTCTTCCCTTCACAATTTAACCAGTTAAGCCTCTAAAAGATCCCTTGGTCGACCACCTTGGAGAGCCATCAGTAAAGGAGCAAATCAAAGGAGCGAAGGAGTCATCTTCAATAGAGCTTTAGGTGACAGCCACTTCGATAGGGTTTACTCTTTGTTTTATTATATTTTAATTTATAATGTTTGCTATGTGTTCTCCGATCTTGTTATAAAAAATGGTAGCTTAATGTTATATAAGCTAGGATGGTTGCGTTATTTTAATAAAGTTCATTTGACTAATGCTTATGTGTTTGTTCCTCAATCGATCATGTTTTTAATTAATTTCAAGTATGTATTTCATTCATACGTGATTGGATGCATTTGAATTAGCTGAGTGATCCTAAACAGACGACGACTAGTGGACATAATAATTGAAATGTGCATGCTCAATTTAGATCCTAACCTGATTAAATTGCAGGTTCATAATAACTTTAATGAGCTCCATTATCTTACATAGTTTTTAGCTTTGTGTGATTAAACTGTTTCAAACCTATCATGTCCCTGTTACCTCACATTAATGCTAAGAAACCCTTATTTAATATGATCATTAAAATGCGTATTTGCTAAGTAAAAGATTCCGAAAAGACCTAATTTGGTTTCCAAACTAATGAAACATCTAGTTGACATGAAATGTTTTCCGAATATTAATAAGCATGTTAAGAATGAATTAAATTAATTAATGTGATTATCCAAGTTTATTTATGTTATTAATTGTTGTGAATTGTGTTTATCTGTTGCTAAAATCCATTCATATAGATAATTTTCATACTTAGATTAATTTATATTAGGGATCAATTGCATCTAGATCAATTGCATTTAATTTTAGTCATCAACCCTTTAAAAATAGTTTTTTTTTTACCACCAAGTTGTTTAATTTAATTTTACAATTAATCGATTAACATATATAGTCCCTGTGGAGACAATAACTCAATATTTACTTATTCCTTAATAACGACTGTGTACACTTGCACAAACCTACGCGTTACAGTGATTCAAAAGGATCACACACATATGTTCAGCAGTTACTCCAAGAGACATGCACCGTTACTAGAACATCAATCATATAAAGAACCTATCTAGAATGACATGCAAGGTTTGAGGCTAGGGACTCACTTGAGACTTACCTTCTCTTCAACTTAGAATTTTTATTTCAATGACCCTACTTAAAAGATTATGGAAACTCCATTAAAATCCCATTTATAGATAGTTTACTAAAATCTCAAATATAGACGACCCTCATGCAAGGCCTCTTATTAACACTCTACTATTATGTCTATTAACATCCTTACTCTTTCAAAATCATAACATGAAGAGCTATCAAATTTACCAGGAGACTGAAACATCCACCGATTAACCCAAAAACCTTAGCTTCCAGTTTAATGAAGAAAAAGAGAATATTTGGGTTTAAGAAGAAGAACCAAAGTGTAAGATGTATGGAAGGAAAACCATTTGAATGTTCCCTTCTTACCATATATATACTCAGCTTCTCATAATGGATCTTGACCAGCCCAATCCATTCAGTTAACTCCCAACGAATCAAGTTACAGAACCGTCATTGCACAAATTTTGAGCAAATCAGGCATACCATACCTTTGGCGATAACTCTCATAAGGCGTGCTTTTGGAGTCGATCTAGTCTCCTACAACTTTCTCACACACTTGACATGCACATCGTGCTCAGTCAAAATTTTGAGGCATACTCTTTAGTTGACGTACTCTTCTTCATTTGGAAACACCCCAAGATAAAATCCTTAGATTCTAAATAGGCAGATACATTATGCGCCATGATATAACTTACCAAAATTTTGAAAAGTGGCAGATTATAATACAATAGTGCGCCAAAATAGGTAACCTCCATAACTATTCGCTTTTTTCTTGGATCAGTCAATTTTAGGGCATTACATACAAGAATTGTCTCAACTACATAATCTAAAAGTTTAATTGTTAAACAAATCATTAAACATGTAATCTCGCAAACTACGTGTTGCAATTTGATAACTCACATGTGATTATCTTGTAGATGCAACTACTAAAATAATATCAAAACATCCACTTGTTGGATAATAGGCCCATATTTTTTTGTTGGTGAGGATTAATAAATCTCTTTGGGAACAACTAACACTTGATAACTAAAGAATCTTAATGTTCTTTAATAAGTATACATGCAATTTTTATTGTCGCATCATTATTGATTGGGATGGTCTAACAGATCATGTCAACTAATTAGTATATTCGGAATAGTGAACTTCTAGTTTATTATAAGCATGATTCAACGATACTAATGTAAACTTCTAGTATACCATCTCACATGATTTAACCATACTAATATATACATAGTACTAAATAGAGGATGAGACGGTAGTTTTCCAATAAAAAATTCTTACCCATTATAATAGATTTAATATATAGGAATTAATAATCCCCTCATCCACAATCTCAATATGATATTCATTATAATGTATATCCCTCTAAAAGATAATAATTTCTTTAAGAGTGTCTAGAACATAACGCATTAATTATTGCTTTATTTCTTTGAATAACACTTTGCTCTTTTAGAGCCTTGATCTAGCATCCTAGTTTTGGCGGGTACACTATTTGGCATATAGTCCTAAAATAGTTTGATTGGCAGGGTAGTATTTTCCCAAGTACATCTTTTGGCGTATAGTGTGGGTGTATTTCATTGTGTGTGTAAGTTAATGGTGTTCTAATATCATATTTCCATGTTTGTTGGAGTAGGATGTCAGACAAGTAAATAGGTATCGTGGAGAAAGTTCACGCCTGAGGGGCAATGCGCCCTTTTGTTTGAAGCATTGTGCAAGTAAAGTTTGTTAGGAACCAATTGGATGTAATCTGGGTAATTAAATAAGGGGTACTTACTTGAGTTTCTCAGAAATTATAACCATTTGGATAAGACAACTCAGTAAGGATGTGACACAAGTCAAGTTCCACTATGTGAACATGGATCTTATATATATATATATATATTATGATATGTGCAAGAAAAAAAAGGAGTTTTTCTTCTATCTTCCATTTAAAATGCCGTTGTGATTTTCCTTGGAGATAAGTATAGTTGTTTCTTGTGGAGCTGAAACTAAGGATCTAAGTTCATGCAGAAGGTTGTTTCATAACCTAGGTCAGTATTATACTCTTGCATGTTGGCTTTAAAAAAAGTAAGTTTGTTTTATGTGATTGGATAGTAAGATGAAGAAGTAAGGCTTTGCATGAGGATTATATGGGTTTGAGATGATGGTAAAGGTTATACGAATGAGTTTTGAATGGTGTTTCTATGTTTTATAAACAATGGTTGTTGCAGTTTCTTATTGAATGTTGAATATGGAGTTCAAGCTGCTATCTGTGGTTTTCAGGTGAGTCTTTATGCTGACTCTTGCATGTGTTTTATTCATACTAGGAGATCTGTAGAAAATTGACAGAAAGGTGATGCCAAGATCTTGAAAGTTATAGTATGTTATGTATGTGACTATATGAGTGATTACTAAAATATATCTATGATTGTATGAATATTTGTTGAGGATAGTATGTATATCTACTATAGAATATGATGAAATCAAGTATGCGATGAATGATGTATGAGTACTGTGATGTGATGAATGGCTGTATCTGAATGTCTTATTTGTATGTTACGAGATGCATGTTATGTTGATTGTGCTTAGTTTGTTTTAGTGTATGAAGTATCTGTAAAGTGATTCTAGTTTGAAATCGAGCTCCATCATTTGTTACGGACTCGAAGATACATGTGACACAAATTTAACCTGAACTAGTAGTTTATTCTCATTTTAAAGGTTTAGCCTCGACTGGTAATCTTACATGTATATTAAGCCATGACAATGACACCTTCTAAAGAGGAACTAAAGGATGGTGATTATTCAATGGGGTTCTCTGCATGTCCTAGGAAGATGATGGGCAAACCTCACTAACTATGAGTTTAGGAAAATCAATATCATAAACACGAAATCTGAAAGAACTGCCTTTATGGCAAACTCTGAAAGGAATGCCTTTGTGGCGAAATATGGAAGAACTACCTTCGTGGCAAACTCTGAAAAGAATGCCTATGTGGCAAACTTTAAAAGAAATGCCTTTGCGGCATGTCATAATAAGGCTTCCAGTGGCGTAGCTTAAAGAATATCTTTGTGGTGGGTTATGTACTAAGTTGATTGGCATATTCAGTATGGCTTTTAAACGTAATCAGTGAAATCAAGTAAGGATAATATATCTATGGACTATATGGTAAAGTATTATATAAGACTAAGACTCGGTTGGAAATAGTGAATTAAAGAAATATAAGGAAGTAACGGGTTAGTATTGAAAGTGTGTTTTGAGAAAAGATTTAAATTTGTATGTTTGAAGGCCGTATCTATCATTTGTTTACAAGTTCATTCTTGAGTTATGATGAAGCAATGGCTTAGAGTTAAGTATGTAAGTGTAACGATGTTTCAGTTGTATTGGTAATGGATCAATATTTATAAATGTTCAGATGGAAGGACGTGGGAGATGTATGGAAGATATTAATGGATAAATTTTTATAATAAACATGTTATAATAAAATAAATCATAATGAAATATACTTGAAAATCTTTAACATCATTGTCTAAAATAACTTTACTTTCATAATAACATTTATAAATTAATAGTAATAACCATTTATAAAATAATCAGAATTTTCACTTACAATGTTTAAAAATTATCAGATACACATTGTACCAAATTTCGATACCACATAGATGTTATAAAATCCTATGATGCTCTAATCAAATATTTATAAATTCCATTTAAAAGATTTACAACAATCATTAAACAATAACAAGTTAATCAAATTACAAGAATATTTAATAACAAGAATTAATTAATCAAAATATTTAAACATTAAAATATTATGTATAATATAACCTAATTAAAAAAACTTCAAAATAATGATTTACCAAAAAAAAAAAATAGAGAAAACATACAAAGTACAATTATATAAATTTTTTACATAAAAAGTGTAAAGATTTTGAAGTACTGGAGGATTGAAGATTTCGGTTGTTATCAAAGGGCGTGGCACGAATCTTGCTTTTGGCAATATGGGTGGAGATGATCAGTATGCACAAGTTTGAATCCTTGAAAATTTGTTTGGATTTTTTTTTCTCTTCTTGCATTCGAACCTGATTGCCTTTATAGGTTTCTCCGCATACAAACATGAAAATTTCAATTTAGGGGAATGGTACAAGCCAATTTCAATTTAGGGGAATGGTACAAGCCTTGGTTTTGAAGGGAATTTTTTAAAGAATTTTGTTTGGTTTACGAGAAATACTTTAAAAAGTAGAATATTTAAAAAAGAATAGTGTAGATAATATGTTATGAAATAAAAGAATAAAGAGAGTAAAAGAACACGGAGTAGAAGAGCAAAATAAAATGTATTTTTATTCATCAATAGAGATATTTACAATGATTTTTTAAAATTTATATTTATAAACATGATTATAAATAATATAAACTTTATTTCTAATAAACATTGTAACTTTAATATTTATCAAATTTATCTTAATCTTAATTCATATTTATTTAATAATAAAATATTTTTAATATTTTTAATGTGACTTATATTGAAATAACGTGTATTCACTAACTAGCTAGCGTTTAGCGTCTTCTCTTTTATATTTTACCAGCAAATCGACCATCTTTGGGCCTTCATTTGATGATCCTGTTGGCCCGTATGTGTTCTTTCAACTCTACTAACCTTTCTTTAAGCATCTTAGATTTTTGACCTTGTCATTGGCCCAATCAAACTTCTCGTCGGCCTAATTAAGATAAGTATTCATATATTTCTTTAATTCAGCTGTTTGCAATTTATATTAAGAAAAACGGAAGGGATGAAAGTTACAATGGAATTGGGTTTTTATTTTAAGAAAAAGAGGAAGTTTTGCATTAATGGCATCATTCATTGCAAGGACAGAGGATTTGGGTTAATATTGTATGCACACATTTCAATGTTAGTGCAGGAAAAAGATATCTCAAGCCCTCTTTGCTCTTTCTCCATTTCAACTGCAACATTTGCTATATATTCTAAATAATTTCATTCAGATAATAGTCCTAAGTAATGCCTATCTACAAATTTATTACCAACTTGACTCCGAAGGGAAATTTTGTTCATTTCTAAAACAATTCTTAGCCAAGAACCGTGTATATAAAACATTATGGGTATGTATAAGCACTATATATTAATTGGATGGGAGTATAATTATTTCTAGAATTAACAATCGCTTTTGCCAGGTATATAAATTTTTTAATAAAATGATAATAAAATAAATATTATTAAATTATAGAATGTGATGATTTTTTTTATATTCAATTTGTACTAATATTGATAATTGATATTTCTTTAATTATTAAAATTAAATTAATGTTAATTATTTATAGTTGAATGGAATTAAGTTCATTAAAGTTAAATATTATATTATGAAAAACTATCTATCATATGGATAAATAAATTTATGACATAAAGTTAACATAACAAAATAACTAAAGCATGTATATATGAAAATTAATATGAATATGTAAACACTAATTATTAATGTAAAAAATAGTTATGGAGTGAGAAAAATAATTTTGAGGTCAGAATTAAATTGTATATTTTTACGATGGTAAAAATATAATTTCATTAATTAAATGATTAAATAAATTTTTTTATCATTTGAAGGTAAAGTATAATTTTACTACTATTAATGTAAAAAATTTTAAATTATAAAGGATCTAAATGAAATTTTTTTTATTTTAGAGATGTCAGGCTCTTACCAAACTTTTGACTCTGCCACTGGTAAAAATACTATATTAATTAATAATACATTGAATACAAAAACTCAATAAACATAAAAGTATTTTTTAAAAATTAAATTAATATGATGAATTATGTAAAATATATCATAATGTGAAATATTATATATATATATATATATATATATATATATATATATATATAAAATCAAAATTGCATTATGATAATAATAATATAAAAAATGTGATATAAATTGATACACAAAATAAAATAACAACAATTATTGCTTAATTGTAAGAATTACTAATAACTTTAAAAGTTAAATGTAAAATTTCATATAATTATATTTTACAAAAGGAATAATTAACATATAAAATAAAAGTAAAATTTTCTATTACTTATATGTCTATTCAAGTAAGAAAATAATTTACATATAATTTTTGTCAATTTAAATTCTATATCATCAAAAATTGTCACCTAATTAAAGTTAAGAAATTTTATGAGTATGTAAAACAAATTATAAGGATTTTATTTAGTAACTATAAGGATTTACATAAATAAACTATTATAGATTATGGACCTTTTCAACATATAAACCATCAAATGATTCGATTTCTATTGGCTTAATAGTAAAATAAACCCTTATACTCTTTTTTTTTTAAATACACTTTTTTATTTTTTTTTGCATCCAATTAAACTTTTGAGCTAATAAATCTGACAAAATAGGTCCCTTGATTGACGTTGATTGTTAATATTTAATAGCTTGATTTTTTATAACAACTCGATTTTTAGTGGAGTCGAAAATAATAGTTTTGAAACCCCATTCTCCTATGATTTAGTTCGTAAATATTATTAATTAGCATTTTCGAGTTAATTATGGCTACTCTTACGTTGACCAAACATACATGCAAACATTTTCACACGTATGAGGTAGGGAGAAATTCACCAGAAAAATGATGAAAAGCTCAAAGAGCAAGACTTTTGCTTTTATCTCGGGAACTTTCAGGAATTTCTTGAGCTATGAGATAAAGAGTTACCTTATCAGATCATTTTATCGAAAACTAAACAAAAACTTTAACGAGAACATTAGTAGGAAACCTAAAATCTAAAATTTCCTCCTTTTTCCTTTTGAACAAACCCTAAAGCATAAGATTTTAGGGCCCCACAAATGACCATGAAAATGTTTCTAGTTCATCGACACTTACTAGTTATTTGAACGTTAATAGAGTTTGTTGATTACAACAAACCGAAACCTTCAAACTAGCCTTAGTTATAGAATTCTCTCAACATAATATGGAGAAGAGAGGGGAAAAATAATTTTTTACAGGAAGCACAAAACTTAGCTGAGAAGCCAATGTCAACTTATTTACATACACACGAAAGGCCTTACCCTTAAGCGTAGCACACCTTTCTGCTATCGACCACTTTGGCCTTTAGTACTCAGCCAAATGCAGCTAAGTGACCATCTAAGTCCATAATTTCTCTTTCATATTGCATCGTCGCATATATCGCCATTAACTAATACCTCCTTAAAGGTTTCCCCTTTGAGAGGAATATTCTTGATAGACATATCCATCATCATGTGTATCTTTTTTCGTCAATGGGTACTATCTAACCCTTCCTTTCCTTACAGTCTAGCTTGTGTTCCTGGAACAACCCACTGGAATATAAGGTTTCTTTGAGCATCCTCTAGCAGCTCTTACTTGCATATCCTTATCTATGATCCTCAGTTATACCACTTTCGTTTACCCTTACACAGGCACCGCCAGTGCGTCCACTTTTGTGACTATTATTATTGGGTTACCTCCCACATGCTTTACTGAATTTCATCACTACTATTCTAGCAACCTTTTCCTGTTTATGTTTCCCCTTCTTTTGGCGGGTTCTTTCATTTCACTGGCTAATTAATATATGCCCTTACCTCCAATTTCCTTCTAACCCCTTTGTCCTTGTTATAAGAGTTCCCACTATTGTCCTCCTGATTGACCACCTGTGTTTATTGTCTTAGTAGATCTCACAAATTGCCATAACTGAGCTATGTTCTTACTCGTTAGGTTCCATGTTTATTTTCCTAGCAAACTCCATTGGTTACCATATCCAAGCGATGATCTTACACCTTGTAATCCTTGTGTTTACTGTCTTAGTGGAATGTTCCGTGTTTAATGTCTCATCAGACTATCCCGTGTTTATTGTCCCATAGGACTAACTATAATATCATAATGTCCTTCAACTTTGGTCTTACTCATTATAACCCCGTGTTTACCTTCCCTACGGACTATCAGAGGATGCCATTACAACTTTCAACCATGGTCTTATTCTTATTTAGCCATTCCGACGTGCTTTCACATAATATCATAACATCTTTAAGTTATAGCCTTACTCATTTCTCTCATGATGCCATAGCGTCTTTCAACTATGGACTTCTCCTCTTTTACATGATTTCATAGCGTCTTTCAAATATGGACTTCTCCTCTTTTACATGATGCCATAGCATCTTTTAGCTATGGTTTTACTTATATTTGATGTATAGCCTCTGATTGGTCCCATGGCCTACACATTATCTTTTTTACTTTCCCCGTTGCATTCCATCCATTCCTTCATTCGTCGAAACATTGATGCTAGAAACCATAGTGTCTCCTTCGGAAGGCTCGGAGCTTCACTCATCATGGTTTGCACTCAGCAAGACCGTAAGGAGGTATCTAACAGAATCACCTCTTTTCCCATTCCTAACTTCATCTAGCTCGATGTTAATCCCCTTTTTATTACACCCAATAATATTATTTCGTATTTGAAACCCTAAATAAAAAGCAAATAAAATTAAAGAAAAGATCCTTACAAAAACAATTGTCAAGTTTCCATTGTTGGGTGGGATTATAACACCTTTTTCTTCATTATCATCACCTACTTATATACATAACATAAACATAATTTCAGAACCTACAAAATAAGACCTTTAAAACTTAGAATCCTTTCCACCAAAAAGCCTCAGGACTAAAGAGAAAGCAATGAAAATAAAAAAGTTCAAAATTGAACATATTACTAGACCATGCTAGAGAAGACTAGAGAGGAGGTTAAGTTCAAAACGATGGGACAACTCCAAACCCATACATGTTATTGCGATCCACTTCGACTTTCATGTTTGTACACTTCACGAACCATCCTTTGATCCTCGGCCTCATCTCTGTGTATGCTTTCTAGGAGGTGTAATGGATAGTCTTCTCGAATCATGCTCACATTTATTTTCTCAATGCTGAATTTGGAGGTTAAAGTTGGTAGATCTAACTAAATTAGTATAAAATAGGATGTGGGATTTGTTGGGTTTTTGTTAAAACACTAGAAAGTTATCTTCTTTTTGTTGTATGGATTTGTTTTATTATACTTGGTTGGTGAGAAAACTAAAGAAAATTGTGAGAAAACTGAAGAAAATGGATTTCATTTGTTTGCATGCCCTTTGGGATGTTTGTTATATGCCATTTCATTAACAAAATATGTGTTGATTAGAAATAAAAACTAATAACTTAAGGAGGCATTGAGAAAATCTAGAAAGAAAGAAAAAACTAAAGATGTATTTGGAAAAAGAGAAACTCTAGGAAAGTGTTGAGAAAAGAAAATCTGGAAAGAGAGAAAAAATTAAAGATGTATTTGGAAAGAGAGAAAATCTAGGAAAGTGTTAACAAAAGAAAATCTGAAAAGAAAGGAAAAACTAAAGATGTATTTGGAAAGATAGAAAATTTGGGAAAGTGTTGAGAAAAGAAAATCTGGAAAGAGAGAAAAAACTAAAGATGTGTTTGGAAAGAGAGAAAATTTAGGAAAGTGTTGAGAAAAAAATGTTTTAGGGGGGAAGAGAGAAAGAAAGAAGAATAAAAAAGATGAAAAAAATGAAAAAAATTGTTTTAATGGCGTCATCTAGGACATTATGCACTTATGTAACATGCCACATAAGCTATTCCATTGACATGTTGTTTGACTCACGTTGACCGTTAAAATTGGGCTGATTTATGAAAAAATCGTAACGTTGAGGGTGTAAATAAAAAAAGGGGTCAAGGGCATAAAACCAAAAGCCCCCAAACATTGAGGGTATTTTTTCCAGTTATGCTTTTTTAATTTAATTAGGACATCAATCACCTACAAATATTTTGTCTCCCTAACCAATTTGTAAATTCTTAATTTTACAAGTGTTGATTAATAGATACAGTCCCTGTGGAGATGATACTCCTTTTACTTACTACTTGATAACGACTATGTACACTTGCACACTCCGTCACGAACCAACTTCCATTTTGCTTTGCGTGCAAAAATCATACGAGGATAATTGATAACTCCAAAATATATAGTTATTTAATTCCTGTTAACTTACAATTTCATTCAAGTTTGGGGTGACTAATGAAAAATTGTGTTGTAATTTTCGTAATTTCTATTTAATCTAAAATTTATTTAGAATAATTCACTTGGGTTGATTTATGTGCTAAAATAGGTAATTTTCATCCATAAAGGTGACTGGTGGACTTAGAAGAAAGAAAGAACTGAAATGCACATCTTTTGAAGCCCCATTTTTGTGTGTTGGACTTTAAAACTCTTCTCAATCCAATGGGTGAGTGGATAGATAAATATGGACAGCCCAAATCGTCCAATCCAGCAAGGGAAGAGCCCAAATCATCCAATATGGGAAGGAGAGGCCCGAACCATCCACTAGGGAGGAGAAGGGAGCTCAAAGGCATCCGTATGACTTGATCTTGACCTACCTCAACCTCCAAATCAACCATGGAGAGAATTAAGCAACTCGTTCTCCACAATTCAAGGAATCGTCCACCTACATGGATAAAACCAAGGGTGAGATGTAACACCCCTAACCCATCTTCATCGCCAGATTAGGTTGCAAATGATTACAGCATGTAGCAAAATAATTTACATCATTAAACCATTCATTTATTAAATTAAGTAAAAACATTTGATTTTAAATTTCATTCATTGCATAACCATAATTATGAGCTTTAAAACGAGCATGCAGGACTTAAAATTGACTTTGAAATCATATAGGGACCAATTTGAATTAAAATAGTAACCATAAAAAAATTGAAAACAACGGTCACACGGTCGTGTGTCTAGGCCTTGTGACAATGCTTAGGTCGTGTGGCTTAGAAACATTGTCGTGTGGCCAAACCGTGTACAATTCAAAATATAGGTCACACTATCGTGTCCCAACCTGTGTGCCCTCCCGTGTGAGTATTTGAAATATGGTCACTTGGTCTTGTCGTAGGCTATGTGAAACCTACACCTAAAATCAAAATGACACACGGTTGTGTGAATTGAGCGTGTGTGGCACACGGCCATGTGACAGCCAGTGTCCCAGGCCGTGTTCACCCAAAATAACTTCCAAAACAAGCAATTTCATGCACCATTTCTTAAGAACCAAATCAAACCATTTTCAACCCTTTTCACCTATTCAAAACACATCTAAACATGCTAAAAACATAACAAAAACATGCAACTTATGTGCCTAACCAATATGCCCATATTGGCATCACAATTTAGACATTAATCCAAATTCACATTCAATATACACATGTTCTTACTTTATAAACTAACAAACATATCTATACATATATTTCATTTACATCCAATGAACTAAAGATCAAACCACTTTCATAAGGCATATAGCAAATGGTTAAAAACACTTATATAGACATGCCAATACCATTACACACCACAATCAACCAAAATACTAATTAATATTCACATCAATAAACAAATCTCATACTTCAATTGACACAAAACATAACCATAATACTTATGAGATATATATATACCAAAAACCTATTTACATACAACTTATAACCGGAACAAAGTGAACAGATAGTTACCAATTAAGTTTTCGAATAGTGTGATCTCCAAAAGTAATCCAATCGAAAACTCGAAATTTACAATCTACAAGGAAGAAAACCATCACAAAGTAAGCTTACGTAAAGCTTAGTAATTTCATAATAAACTCTAACTTTAACTTTCCATAAAGGATGTAATTTAAACATTTTAAAAAATAACTCGATATCCTAGTCATGAGTTCATTATTTACTTATACACAACACAAATCTCACAAGGTGAGTGAGTTCATATATAAAACATGTAACTTTATCATATTATCAAATATATATATATATATATACAAAGATACATTTGGTACATACACCAACTATCACATATTCATTTAACCTTTAACATCTTTATTTCAAGTATTCACTTCAAATGTCCTTTTTTACAAATCTATAACCTTATAAATATTTCGTATAAACATCTAATATAACAGTTTCATATATCTATTTCCAAATAAGTATTTTGTATAACCATTTCGTATAACAATTTCATCTAAATATTTCATCTTACCATTTCATTTACACATTTAACACATAATCATTATGTATATCGCATTTCGTTTTAACAATTCATATAAACATATCCTCCCCAAATCATTTACTTCAATTAAACAATGTGAAAACTAGAAAACTTAGATTAATCAAACTTGTCAATCATTTACAAGACACATATAGGATTAGTAATGAAATTGGTTCCTCATATGGTTTTTGTTCTATAATAATTCAATCCAAGCTAATTCCGATATGTAAATAAATATCTACCTTTAATCACATAATAATCAATATGAATCATATTACAAGATCATTCTTAATACAATATTTAAACGGTATACATTAATATTTCAACATTAGACACATATTTTCATAGCCTGGTGAATGATAGCAACATGACTCGAATACTTGGGTTCCCCAAAACACGCCAGAGAACATCGAAATGCTAATTGTATCCTTATCGTTTACTACGTTCAAACGGACATTTTAACAAGATAATCGTAACTTTCATAAATCAGGGGCACTTCCGTGTTTCTCAATACACATGCTTTAATCAAATCATAATCATTTAGAAATCACATATATTGTATTTCACAAGTATTCAACAATTTTCAAATAAGTCCTTTCTCACCTTGTACTTTGTTATAATATTTCGGTTCCCAACCCACAAATTAAACTTCATATATATACATTCACAAATCAGCAGTAAACTTTTATATATATAAATATTTACATTTCTATACATATGAACTTAATACTACAGCAAGCACGGCTCTAAGGACTAATCAATATTTATTTTCTTTTTCCGCATTTATCCATCGATTGATCCATTTCATGATCTATATATAATAATTTAATTCAATTATCCAATTAAAATTTTTTAAAATACTTAAATTCATGTAATTTATCATTTATCAAAATTTTACATTTTATCTTGATTTTCAACTTTTTATTCAATGTAGTCCCTAAACCTGAAACTTCAAATTTAACATAATTAAACTCAAATCATGCTAACCAAATTTCCCATAGTCCTTATAAAACCCATATTTATTACATTTTTCACAATAATTTCATGAAATTTTACTATTTTTAACAACTTAGTTCCTAAATACAAAATTAATAAAATTTACTTTACAAAATTGTCCTATTTAACTATCAAGCTTATAAATCTATCATAAAACTTCAAAAAAATCACTAGTTCATCAATGGCAAGTTTTAAAGTCTTTAAAATTTTTGAAAATGGATATACGAGTTAGCTATGCAGTAATCTCAGAAATATAAAATTTACGAAAAATGGACTAACCAAGGTTTACCATGCATGAACAAAGCCAAGGTCGAAACTTCAAGCTTCATAGCCTTGGAGGTTCGGTGGAAGAAAATATAAATGAAAGAGATGATGCTTTTCTTTTATGCTTTTTACTATTTTACTATTTAATTAATTTAATAATATTATTATAAAACACATAAATTTTAATCCAATTCATCCAACTACCGTCCAATCTTTATCCTAATAGTTTAATTACCATATAAATCCTCTCTCATTAACTAAATAAACCATTTAATTACTAAAATCCAATAACGAGTGAATTTTTCAATTTTATACAATTTAGTCCTTTTTCCTTAATTAACTATCTAAACGTTAAAATTTTCGGACCACTTGACTTTAGAGACAAACCACTTGAACTTAACTATTCATTTAAATAACAAAAATTATCAAATCACATTTTATTATAATACTATATTTAACTCGTAAATATTAAATTATAATATTTGCTGACTCACTCGTTGGATTTGTGGCTCCGAAAGCACTGTTTTCGACATCACTGAAAAACGACTTGTTACATGAGATGCCTAAAAATAGTAAAGGGATGGCGGAGGCTCATTATTATAAATATGGGGAACTAGCTACACTTCAAAAACCATAAACCATTTAATTACTAAAATCCAATAACGAGTGAATTTTTCAATTTTATACAATTTAGTCCTTTTTCCTTAATTAACTATCTAAACGTTAAAATTTTCGGACCACTTGACTTTAGAGACAAACCACTTGAACTTAACTATTCATTTAAATAACAAAAATTATCAAATCACATTTTATTATAATACTATATTTAACTCGTAAATATTAAATTATAATATTTGCTGACTCACTCGTTGGATTTGTGGCTCCGAAAGCACTGTTTTCGACATCACTGAAAAACGACTTGTTACATGAGATGCCTAAAAATAGTAAAGGGATGGCGGAGGCTCATTATTATAAATATGGGGAACTAGCTACACTTCAAAAACCATCTCCACACATCATAATTGAGAGCATTCATCTCAGAAGTTGATAGTTGAAAAGATAAACACAATATTGAGAGCATTAAGGGGAGAGCAATACCTAGAAGAGGAGGAGAGCCACTATGAGAGAGCAAGTAGAAGTTAAACATGGAGAACCATTAGATTCGGCTAGCATCTCTTCTTAAACGTGCATTAGCGACGGAGAACCACCATTGGCTATTCATCTTTCATTTTTCCTTTATCTTATTTGTTTTTTTTGTAGTTGTGTTTATGAACATGATTGAAAATTGTCTTCTTGCTTTCAATTTAATGATCAGGACTTAAATTTATTTTGCGAGAATGATTATGAATTTTTGACATGTTATTATTGATTCATTCAAGTAATTACACGTTTGGCTTACAAATGCATGGCCATCACTATTAAGTAAAATGAATTAATTATTTAATTTGAAAAGATGTAATAATTTATAGACACACAACTAAAAATGGTACATGTTAATGTTGATATCAAGAGATAATTCTTGCATGCATATAGTCCTTATGAACGATGACTGGGAAGATGATCTTGATGTTGATTTGGCATAAATATATATTATGTAACTAAAATATTAATGTAGGATTTCTAGAGAAGCCTACAACTTGAAGAAATTTGATTAATAAATTATCATATTGCCACGAATTAGTCGTAGCATTTTATAGCATGATTTTTTATAATCGCATGTTAAAGAGAAATAATTATTCTAGCCTTTCATGTCATTGTTGTTGAACTTTGTGTTAAACTTTTACACTGCTATTCTCTTTTGTGTTGTTATTTAATTTATTTCACACTCTTAGTTTAGTTTAATTTAGTTAAAGTCCTTAGTTGAATCCTCCCATCCAAATCTTTGTTATTCATCAAATTGTTTAATGATTAATTTTGTAATTATTTATTCACATATGTAGTCCCTATGGAGACGATAACTCTTATACTCACTACTTTACTACTTGTTGACTACTATGTACACTTGCACATCATTCGAATATCCCACGACAACAATCATACAAAGTATATTAATATATTGCACTTAGGGCACCAAAAAATTTGTTTTATTATTTAGTTTGTTTGAAAAATTTACAAGTTTACAAATGAATATACTGCACTCAGGGTAGTGAACCCAACATGGAATTCAAAGCCTGATACATCATTAAATGATATCCTCTCATGAGCATTACTAGGTTGATGAAAAGTAAACATAGCCACATTTCATTCATCTTTGTGATGGATGACTTGATCACTCTTTGATTGTCATTGACTTTTAATAAAAAAAGATGTAATGGTTACCTTGAGATAAAATAGGATCATTTTGGGAGAACGAATATTGTCCTAAAGAGATTAAGGATATCCTATGAGGGTAACACACTTATGAAAAAGTCATTGGACGAACACTAATCAAGTTGCTTTCGGAATGGTATGTCATTGGGGAGAGCTCAATCACGATACTATAGTGGAATGATCTCATGACTAAATGAGTTTAGAATTAATAGGTGTAAAGCTAGAACTTAATTATAAATAATTGGAGCCTCAATTGCATATGTCCAATCGCCCTCTGCTAGCTCAGTGAAAAAAATGAATTGCATATTAAATTAAATGAACATAAATGAATAGAATTGGTGAAATGGAGAAATAGGAAACATTTTGAAATGATTAAGGTTTTCTCAAAATGAAAATGAAAATGGAGAAATGAAATCATTTGAAAATGAATGTGGTTTTCTCTAAAATGAAAATAAAAAATGACCTGAAAAATGAATTTATATTTTTCGAATTAAATGAAGTTCAAAAATTGAAATAAATCATTTGATCCTAATAAACCGTTGAATGTAGAAATATTAAATATATTTTCTCATAGATTCTTTTACAGTAAAGTCGTCATGATTTTAACGAAATTAGAATTCGGTTGAGAAAATTATATAATTGGAAATATATTGAAGTTTTTTTTGAAATAGTAAATAAATATTGGGTTTGATCAAATTATAAAGTATTGGGTTAAAATCCTGTGAAGTACTTGTAATTGGACCCGATATGAAAGAGGCCCAAAATCTCCTTACGTAATAAGAGGCGATGACAAATTCTAGTATAATTAACTACAGTTGTCGCCCTCTACATCCTAGTTGAATTAGGATTTCATTTTTCTAGTTGAAATAAACTCCTATAATTTCAGCAAGGGTTCTACCTTTTTTTCCTATAACTAGATGACACTAGTAGGGTTGTTAACACAACTTTCATATATTGCTATTCTGCCTGAAAAGAGAGACTTTTATTCTCTAAGAATTAAATATAATTTTAGAATAACGATTCTGCTAGTTTCTATTTTGAAGAGAGAATTTTAGTTTTCACCTCAAAAGAAAAGAAAACTAATTCTAGTTTTTGTATTTGATTCATTTTGTTTGAGTCCACACTCGAATCAATTTGTGGTATAAGAATAGCGAAGAAGATCGTATGGTTGAAACTCGAGAACGACAAGGATCCGTCTATCCAAACACACATGTACAATTTTGGTGTAGGGTTTATTATTATAAATATCACAAACCGAGTCGTTTTCAAAATTTTTATTTTTTACTGTGCAAGAAAACTATTTTCGAGAATGATTGTGGCATGGCAGGTTTAAATGGCTTGCTATATTCTAAATGATGTGCCAACTAAGATAGCATCGAAAAATACATACGAATTATGGCATGACAGAAAGTCAAGTCTAAACCATTTAATGATTTGGGTATGCCCTGCGCACGTATTAGATAAAGATGTAGGAAAGTGGAACTCATGGATAGATTTATGCATGTTTGTAGGATATCCAAAGGGAACATAAGTGATTTGTTTTATAACCTGAAGGAGCAATCTATTATAGTGTCAACTCATGCTTCTTTCCTTGAAGAAAGTTACCTGAATGACTTCAAACCTCGGAGTAAAGAGGTACTTGAGGAACTTTTAGGAAAAAATACAAAATCCTAAAAAATTGATTTTATAACCAACTCCAAATAGTATACCTACAAATGATCAATAGCATTGTGTGCTTCGTCACAGTGCAGGGTCTCTCATAGGCCTAAGTTCTTCCAATTTGGCAGAAGTGTTTTTAGCACTGAGTCTATTGAACAAAAAGACGATGACCCACTCACTTATGATGAAGTGATGCAGAGTGCTAATTCCAAGCTCTAGAAAATAGCTATGAAAACTAACATGGATTTTATGGATTACAACTCAGTGTGGGAACTTCTCTTTGGTAGCAAAAGGTTAGACTCAGAAAAAAAGGTATCGATTATGAAGAAAAATTTTATCTGGCTTTCATGCTCAAGTCAATTCGTATATTGTTATCCATTATGATGTCTCGTGATTATGAGATCTAGAAATTGATGTCAAGACAACATTTTTGAACAAGCATCTATATGATACAACCCATCAGATATATAGTTGAAGGAAACGAGCATAAAGTTTGCAACCTTCTTATACCCATATATGGACTTAAGCAAGCATCCAGCTCATGGAATCAAAGATTTGATTAAGAGATCATGGATTTTGGATTCAAACAAAACGTAGGTGAACATTGTGTTTATAAATATTTAGGGATAAAAAAGTGGTCTTTCTCGTTCTATATGCCAATGACATTCGACTTATTGGGAATAACGTAGGGACGTTATCCTCAGTTAAACTATGGTTAACTCAATAGTTTAGCATGAAGGACATGGGAGAAGCTAATTTTGTTCTAGGTATTTGAAAACAAAGTGATAGCACTGTTTCAAGCTTCATACATAGATAAGATATTAGAGCGTTATTCAATGACCGATTCAAAGAAGGGAAATCAACACTCTGTATCGAGATTTCATCTCTCTTTGTAAGACAGTTTGAAGATAGATGAAGAAAGAGAGAACACGAGAACGATTCATCATGCTTCGACAATAAGAAGTCTCATGTATGCTATGTTATGCATATGCCCAAATATTTGTTTTGAAGTGGGGTCGATAAGTCGATATCAAGCAAATCTAGGACTAAGACACTAGCAAGCAATTAAGCATATACTCAAGTATTAATGAAGAACGAGGGGTTATATGCTTCTTTATTTTGGAAGAGATCTTACTCCTATCGGATATACTAGTTCTGACTTCCAAACGTGTTGAGATTCTAGGAAATCGATATTATGATGTGTTGTTATCCTAGATGATTGGTCCATAGTGTGAATAAGTGTCAAGTAGGGTTGCACTTCTAACTTCACTATGGAGGGTCGAATATGTGGCTACTTCTAAGGCTACCAAGGAAGCAATACAAATTCAATATGTTTGAGAAATGAGTATTTTAGGGAAAACGAAGAGCACAATAGTATAAGATTATATCCTAATAGGGGAGTTTTTGTAAACCAAGGAAAGGAACTTAGTTCTACTCAGATAAATTAGTTTCACATGATTTTTCCTTCATATTCTAGGTATATGGTTTCCTTGATTGACAATGAAACCAAACATACATTAACATATCTGTCATAAAGGAAAATATCACTCATCATGCATGTATCTACATGTCAAGTAAAAAAGTTACAATAATTCTAATTTAATGTAATTAATAGAGGCCCGTATTTCTTACCTATTTTAATGTGGTAATTATTTTGTTACCAAATTCTTAAGGTGATAATAAATTAAATGCTTTTTTTGAGCAAAATCTCCAAGTAGATTACCATACCAAACGTATGGTACTTTTGAACCCTATGATTCTAGAGTAAATAGGTTCACTTAGGTAACTTTACCCTAAAGATTAATGATTTCTTTTGTCTTGGTTACATCGCTGCCAAAGGCCATATATGATAGGTGGTTGAAATTACCATTCTAAGAACAAGACTAGGATACCTCTCTTACTAATTAGCCTAATCATCCAAGTCCTATAAATAACTTGTCTTTGTCCTCCAAAGTTCATAATTCATTCTCCGTTCGTTTCTTTTCATTGTTGTCCTAGTGGTTTCTCATTGGCAGGTTTGTCAAGAGAGGGTAGCCGTACAAGGAATCAGATGTGTAGGACACAAGGTGCAAATTCTTTACGGGTTACTCATACCAAATGCCAACCCGACCTTTTTAAGAAGGTATGTGAGCTATGTACTTTATTTGCTATTGAGATTATTCTAATCGTTATCTCTCCAAGTGGCGAGGTCTTCGCCTATGGTGATCCTGATTTTGATGCAAAAATGAAAGGGCTTTCAAACAATGGAAAGATAGATTTATATGCAATTCGCCATGAGGGGGCTAAGCGTATCAAGAAACTTTTGAAAGAGTACTCTGATGCCCATGAAAAACTAAAAGTTGTATAGCTTCGAGCTAAAAACTCCAAAAAATGAAGATGGATAGTTAAAATAAGTTCCAAGAATTATGGAATAAACCAGTTGATGAACTTAGCTTGGAGGAGATGATGATATTATACTCATATCTCAAAGAGTACAAGGAGAAGTTAGTGAAGCATAGCGAGGAACTTTTGGATAAGATTGTTGCTTCACCTTCTTGTCAATTGGAGGAAGTAATGCTTCCCTCAACCGTTCTTTTGTTGATCCTCATGAACATTAATTTTTCTCACAATCAGTCAATTTAGAGAGGATTAGGACAAGATGTCATCCCAAATCTACTTTGGTATTGTGAACTGGTGTAGTAGTCATTCACTCTCTATTTTGTCTATTGGACTGAGAATTGGAAATAATAAATTGAAAATAAAAAATAATAATCTTTTTCTCCTATATCTATCATCTTTTCCATGACTGTATAATTTATGATAATGAGACAGTTGGTATTTATTTTCTTTTAGTTTTCTTGTATGATTGAATTCATTAAATGGTAGCTTTATGATCTGGGTTGAATCCATGATTGTTTCATACAATAAACAATATTCATAGCCTGAGTAATGTTGTCATGAAATACTTGGAATTACATGATAAACAATGGTAAGACATCGAAACAACTATTATTTACATATATTTGAGGGATTGAAACTCTCCTTTGTCTTGTTTGATTAGCTTTAATGAATCAACAAATAGTTACATTTATAATACCTTAGAATTGATTATCCATCTACTTTTGTGAATACAAGTTAAGAATGTGAGGTTGGTCTACATCTTGTTCTAATGGAAATTCAAGAAAAATCATGTTCCTTTTATTCAACATGCTTTTTAGGCTTTAATTCACAAAAATTAACTTCCATTTTTAGGAGAAACTTTATACATTAACAGTTTGATTTGATAAAGACTTATTATAAATGTAATGATGCAAATTCTAGTGGTGTTGGAAAATGTTATTCCGGGACCCAATTTATATAAACTGAATTTGTAAATATAAAATAGGAATATTTACAAAATTCATATAAAAAAATAAGTTTGGTTAAGTAATTTACCCAAAAAAGTTGTTAATAAAGACTTTGGGATTTAATTGTAAAAGTCCAACTGCTACAGAGTTTTAATTAAGAAAAGGCTTTGGGACCTAGATGGCCATTATCTAAAGGAAAAAAATGGTAAATAAACCAATATTAAATGGTGCATAGTGGATGATGATGGTGGATGCCACTAAGTTCAAGTAATTGATGTTTAAGGCATATTAACTAAGATTAAATTAACTAAACTAGATTAACTATGCCTTAACTCCCACCTTGTTGTTTTGCTAGACTCCAAATCATCGGTCCTTTGGGAGTTGAGTACTATGGTTGAAACATATCCTTGTGCTCGTCCTCCGTGTCACGATCCTCTTACTCTACATTAGTTCCCTAACTCTTCATCGCCTTCTTCTTCTTTAAACATGTTCGGTGAATAGTTAGTGGTTCCCATGTATCCTTGTAAATTCTTTCAACATTGGACTTGTTTCTTGCATCCATTGAATCATGCCATCAAGCTTCACATCAATGTTTCCTTTGTTCTTTATCCCGATTTTTGCTTTGTATTTTATTTTCAATGAAGCTGACACATCCATTTTTTCCTTCCTTCTCTGATTCCACTCTTTGATTTCATTTCTCTGAAGCTCAACAAATTGTTTATACAGTGAATCCCTTATGATGCTTCGGGTTGGATTTAGGAATTGTTCATTTTCTTGCATCGGCACATTGTCCTTTTTGCATAAGGCCGTTACCAAATGTGGGAAGAAAAGGCCACTCTTTTGGCCTTGGGTGCACCGTTTCATCTCTTCAAAGATCCAAGAACTTACACAAATCTGTTTACATTGAAAAATGCCATATAGTAGCAAAGCTCACAAAGAATTAACGATAGAGACGTTTAGTGTAGGTACAATTCGTGTTGACAAAAATTACATCCACATCCTAGCAACATGAAACATGATAGCTTGATTAAAATTAGAGGGTGTGCCTATATCGGGTCTATAGTTCCAAACACCTCGTCCCTTCATTAAAAAGCTAATGTGTTCCTCCATGTCAACATTTTTGAATAAATTAAAGTCTAGTTTCTCTACATAATCTTTCTTGTAGACATTATAATATTCACAAATGTCTTCAAGCATAATAGGAACATGTTTTCCTCTTACTATCACTGTTTTCAAACTCCTTCTTCTAATAATATCATCCTTAAGGGATGCGAAGAATTCATGCACCATAGGTACTACAAAGTTGCCTGTTGAAGGAACACAAAATTGTTCCCATTAGTGGTACCTTACCAATAATAATATCTCTTTATAGAGGACCATTAATGGTTTGAAGCATTATTATTGAATGAGGGGTCGCCCTTGTGAAGCTAAGAAAAAGTTTTCGGTTTGGGCATTTTTAAACCTCTCGTAGTCTGAATCACTGTCACTTTCTTGAACAATAGTTTGCTTGTTCCTTTTAGGAGGCATTGTAATCTACGAATACTTTAAGCAGGGGTGAACAGTAGCAAATGAAATAGTAAAAGAGAGGAGATATCTTTGCTTTTGGATTCATTCCTTTGTCGAGAGAAAATAATTGAGCCCCATGAGTGATAGACTTAAGCCTTTTTAAGGAATGGTAGTGTTTGGGGTATTAGGTTTTGAAGAGAAAAAGAGATGAATGATTGATAAGGTTTGGAAGAGTTTGGAAAGTGTTTAATGTTAGGAAGTAAGTTTAAGTTAATGTGGTATATATAAAGGGTATTAAAATATTAGGTTTTTGGGGTTAAAACTCGGGTAAAATAAGGGTTTAGTTGTTAGGTTGCATGAGCGGGTCGGGTCAACCCTATAAATTTTGAAGACGATGTCATGACATAGCATGGTATGTTGCAACAAACCCTTCAGTACCTCTTTGTTACGACGTAGCTCCCCCTATGTCACAACAAACCTATCAGTTTTGAAATTTTAACAATTTGACCCCTTTGTTGCCTCGTAGCTCCCCCTGTGTCGCGACAAATCTATTAATTTTGAAATTTCAATAGTTTGACCCCTTTGTCGCAACATACAAAGGGGTATGTCACGTCATAGCATGCTTGGGCGTCTTTGAGGTTGACTAGTTTCTTTGTCACAACGTAGAAGGACTGTGTCATGACAAGCATGTCAGTTTCAATTACTATACCCTGAAATGAAAATATAATAAAGTTAGTTTGTTAGTATCTATATAGATATAGAAATACGTATTAATACTTATCAGAGTTGTCTGATGAGGATGTTAGTGTGCACTTCGGCACTCGAGAACTATTCATTCTATCACTGTTCATCCAGTAGCCATCATGCCAAGCTATCCTCTAGCGTTTGTCTCTTTCCCGAAATTTTCTTTTTCGTCTTGCATTCATAACTACCAGTTCATTTCTTCGGTCGTACCTATCCAATAAAAATGATTTTATCACTAAATTTCTTCTTAACTGTATTGGTGTTATTGCAGCCGTCTCCTTCTATCCATAGTTTTCATCGCATAATCCTGCAAATTTTGGTTCATGATACCATTGCAATAATTGAATTCTCCATGGATTTAATTCTTTCTTCCATGAGGATTTTATTATTCTGAAATTCGAGAGTTGAGGTGCTGGCTTATAAATGTGAATATTTCTTGTTATATAAAGAAAATGAAAAATTTTCACATTAGTAATTTCTCTGGGAATTTGTTGCGATAAGAAAGTATTATACTTCATAGCCATTTCCCATTTAAAATCGAATCTCTGATCCATAATGTCTTCAATTAATATTTCTTTCGTGGGCATGTTTGGAACAATAATAAATTGAAGATCCAAGCTTTGTGAGTAGGAATTGTCATCCTCTTCTACAGGGATTGATTCATTCTCAATTCTCAAGATACTTTCAACTTCCCTTTCCAATGATGATACGTCGAGTTGTTCGATAGTTTGACCAGAAAATTCTTCAAAAATTTCTTTTTCTTTTTCCGTGCCTAACCTCTCCTCTCGTTCTTGTTCTTTTTGTTTAGATTCTATATGCATTCTTCCGAAAGACTTATTACTTTGTTGATCAAGATTCAGGATCTCTCCACAAAGTTGACTCAATTCTAGCATCAATAACCTTTGATTTTCCTGAATCTCCCAATCTTCATAGTATCCATCTTTGTAGATATTATCATTGTAACTGTAGTCCTCATATAGTAATCGTCCATGGCCTAGGAATAATGTGATAGAATTGGAGGAAAATAGTTAATCTAAAAGACAAAAGAACTATTAATATTGCTAGTTCGTATTTATAACCTAAAATTTCCTAATTATTCTAATAACAAAGAAAAAACAAAAATCACTAAAGCATTGCCTCCCCGGAAACGATGCCAACAACTTGACCACCTCCGAACGTACTCCCGTTCGGTATGTGTTTTTCAGCTTTCGCAAGTATACGGGTCAGGTTGTAATATAGTTTGTATAACCAAATACTTGGTAGTATTCCAAGGATCATACCCAAAGGAGGCTTTAACAATAGTGACCTATATCATTGCAATGAAAAGAATTAATTAGTAATATTTTTAGGGATTATAGTACGATAGTAGAATAAAAAGGTGTGTTATAAAAACATAAAAATAAATAAATAGAGAGTAAAGGATGAGATGTGCAGATTAGATTAATGACTTTGGGGAGATTAGTTTGCTTCGGTATGGAATACTCAATTATTGGTTTTAGGGACATAAAAAGTCGATAGAAAAATACCTATAACTAGATGCCATAGTCTAAATTGGTTTGGGGAAAAGGTTTTCACGGATAGGCAATACCAATTTTGGGTTCATTCTCACTTAAATGACTTTCTAGGGTTGTTAGGTCTAGTGTTTGTTTCATGTTCTTCCTTTCCCAAAGAGCTAATCCGATTGAAAATCCTTATTTATACAATAATTAAATATCCATACCTCCATATCCTAATTCCCCAAAATGGAATTAGTTCCTCATGATTTTCTTAATCATCATAAAAATAATAATATAAAAAAACATAGAATTGAAGAAATGAAATGAAAAAGGAACTTTAATTGTATTGGCAATCTGTCGAGAAATAATTTGCAGGGATCTAATTCACTATTGCCTTACGCCTCCTTTGGGTATGATCCTTGGAATACTACCAAGTGTTCCGTTGTAACACACTATATTTACAACCTAACACGTATACTTGCGGAAGCCAAAAACCTACACCGAACGGGAGTACATTCGAAGGTGGTCATCTTAGTGGATCAGTTGTTTGGGAGAGAAAGAACTTAAACCCTAGGCTTGACGACCCTAGGAAGTTATCTAGGTGAGAATTAACCCAAAATTTTTATGACCCTTCGAAGTAACTCATGTTTACCGTCATGGTACTGTAGATGTTAAAGACATAAAAACTGAGTTCACATTCAAAGTAAATGGTCAGAGGGTGAAACATTATTGGGGTGTTGCTGTGACAAGGGAGAAGCAATCTGTTGCTCTTCGAAACTACATACCCACTTTATATTTTTCTCACAATTTGTTTACCTTAGTTAAATATTATATTTATATCGTTTTACTTAATGGGTTTAATAGAGTTTTTATTTTATCTTGTAGGTATGTTGAGATTTAGGACTTTAGTACTTGCAGTCCATTACAATTTTTGTTCAAAAATTTTACATCCAAAAGTTCTTATTTTCCCTCCTATTGTTTTAGGCCATAATTATTGCATATCCTGTTACGTTTTGTCCGCAGTAATTTTTGACAGTTTCCATCCTTATCTTTTCCATTCCTTTTACCCTAGTTGTTTCACTGCCCTTACAATTACCTTTTTCCTTCGGTTTCCTTCAACTTTCATCTTACGTTTTACCATAAATTTTTTTAAAGCTTTCACCTTTTTCCTGTACCATTCGAAAAGGACGAGATAGGTTCCATCCCAAACATCCTCAATACTGCCAAGAACATTTTTCAACGATGCAACCAAAGACAAATTTACACAAAACATTAACAAGCGGCCATTTTATTTTGAGAAGGGATGCTTGTTCAAAGATGAACCTTTTATGGGTTACAATGGACCATTTTCCACTGTAGCTAAGAAGCATGGATGGAAGATTTTTTTTTGCATCCAGATGATGTTCTCACAAAGGTCGTACAAGAATTTTACGCCCATTTGACTTATCCAAATAATGCGTTCATCTACGTGAAAGGGACCTTGATACTATTGGATGAAGACTTGATCAACACTCACTACGGTCTGCATAATGTTCCAAATGAACACTCACATTTTCCTGTAACAATATCTGCAGAGGGCTTAAATCTCCTTAAATATTTGTGTATTGACGACACCAAATGTATGGTGTCCAAATAATACTATTACACCATCGAGCATGCTTCGTTGAATCCCCATTATAGTGTGTGGTACCATTTCCTAAAAGCTATCATCAGTTCGTCTACTCATAATACCACCATCTCAAAGGAAAGAATGTTATTACTTCACTCTATCATTACAGGGAGAAAGATTAATGTCGACAAGATAATCTTTAAGGAAGTACATCGATGTGCCCAAATGAATGTTGGGAACTTGTTAACTCTTGAAAAAGAGTTATATAACAAACTTTTGCTAGAACTTTTCGTCTGTTCTTAAGTAAAATTGTTATAGCATTAGTAGTATTTTTATATGTTTTTGTCTTCGAAGCTGTAATGCATGTAATTGGAATAATTAGTATATTTTTACCTTTTTGTTGTAGCAATATTATGCTTGTTGGTATGTGCTGAGTTGATGCAGGGTTGATGAGGGAGAAGGAGTATGAGATCCAATAATGAAGGACTATTGAGGAACGAAAGCAGTAAAAGATTGCTGCTAGTAAACGTTCTGGCAGTACTGGGCCCACAAGATTCTGCTACATCAAGCTGAATTTATGTGGATTTGCACTAGAAGGATCTAGGATGGCACTAGAATGCCCCTAGAAATCTAGATTTGGAAATGTGGAAGTGTGGCAAAGCTTCTATAAAAGCAGCACTTCAAAGGAGAAGAATATATGGAGAAATTAAAATTAAATTAGCAAAGGCAGAGTGTTGGATCAAATACTCCGAGAGAAGGGGAATTAAGAGAGCCACACGGCATATCAGAAGTGCAAAGGCGGAGTTGTCAGCCAATGCTGGGAGTGGAGCCTTAACGACATCCTTGCAAAACCACCTAAGCAAAGATATGTTGTTATGGCAATACAGAGCAGAATCAAGTAGCGAACCTAATGCTCTTTTTGGGTCTCAATTGGAGTACTCTTGACGTCTAAATTTGAATGTGAAATTTGTTAAAACAATATTTTGTGCCCTTTTACTAATCATTTAAGGGTTGGATATTTTAAGATACTTTATTTTATTTCTATGAATATTACTGATATCTTTTCTAATGAATTACTTTACTTGACTTATGTTTCTTTGTTCTTAATTCTACATGCTAGCAATCTTAGAGATAAGCTGTTGTTTTGCATGTGCATAATCTCGATTGAGAGTAGGATAGATTTGCTAGAGCATAATTCGGTATAATGAGCAGGTATCGAGAGATAGAGCGCGTTCATTAAGAGTGAGATAAGTCTTTGTTGGAACAATTCATGTTATAGAGATATAATGTGGATTGACCGTAAAAGTTGCTAGGACACAGCACGCCATTGCTTAGTCATTCTAGGGAATTTGTAGAAACAAATATTTGTTGTGACATTCGTAGATCTAGAATTTAGATATGAGAAATCCCAAGTTTAGCGATCGCAACTTAGTATTGAGACCTTGCCAATCATTTCTATTAAGAGTGATGAATACTTAGTAGATTTGATGCCTTGTTGATTTATCTGGTCTTATCATTGTTTTTGCTTTTGTTATAACACACAATATGCAACCACAAACTATCTTGTTATCACATTTACTTGATCGGAAAATTCTTTTGTCAATTGTTTGATAAATCTTTATTTGAATTCCAATCTTTCTGTGGGTACAATACTCTACTTATCACTTTATTACTTAAATGTCGTGTACACTTGCACATTTTCTACAACAATATTATTTTACACGCAACAAGTTTTTGACGCTGTTGCCGAGGAGATCGGTGTAATTCAATAAGATTTTTGTTAAATTGTTAAGCTAACATTTGTTTTTGTTATTTTTAATTTTGTTTAGTTTTTGTTATTGCAGATTTTTATCTTATTTTTATGAATAGGTGGAACAATGAAAAATGTGCAAGTGTACACAATTGTATTCAAGTAATAAAGTGACAAGTAAATGTCAAGTATCGTACCCACAAGGATTGTGCTATAAAAAGTATTTATGAAATATTTAATCAAAAAATTAGTTAAAAATAATATAATATTTGTGAGGGATATTAATATAAAGTATTCTAAACTAAATTAAGCTAAGTTAAAATTAAATTTCAATGCACGATTTTTAAAGGTTTAATCAATATGACTTAAATGTGTCAGGTTAATTGGTCAATTACTTAATTAAGTCTAAATCATGTTCATGCTTGTTACGAAACAATATTCATGGCAACCTGGTATCTTGCTAACTTATGAACAACATCACTCATAAAAATCAGTTTATCTCTTGAACATACACCTATGCCAATGCGACCGACTAAACTAATCTTTAATAAGTAAATGTGTTATAGCACATACATGCATTATGAAATTAATTTATCTCTTGAACATACACTTATGCAAATACAACCGACTAAATTAATATTTATAAGTATGTAAAGGATCAAGTGAAGTAACAACATATACCTATATTGAAACAGTTTAATCACAAAAATCCTGCAAGTTATGCAAGGCTAGTATTCTCCAATACAATTGCAATTTTTATCCTCAGCTTCCTTAGAAGATTAAGCATACACAAATTAAATAGTGTGTCCATTAATCAAAATTTCAATGCGCTTAAATGATTAATTCAATAGTTATATCATAAGGGTAATGCAATAATAACTTTGGCATGATAATATTTAATTAAACAAAATATTGAAGGCCTAAAACAATATAAACATGGTAAATAAATAATCAAGCAATCAATACAATCAACCCAAAACTTTAAGAAATTTAATCCATTTTAATTAAATAAATAGTAGCATTCATAATAACATTCATCATGATAACAAAGAAGAATCTGAAATATGAGAAAAAGAATAAGATTAAATCCGGTGATTTCTCAAGAACTGGTTCCGTGTTCTTTGTTGTTTTTGCTCAATTATTGATCGAGGTCTCTGATGAACACTCAATAAAGGCTATGCAAGGGCTGAAGAAATACTCTTTTCCAAGAGGGGAAATCGACAAGGGAAATGAAGGGAAAATGGATGGAAGACTTAGAGAGCAAATGAGAGAAAGAAGAGAAAATGGAGTGAATTGGTGTGGAAAATGAGGTGAGTGAGGGTGGTATTTTAGGTGAGAGTTTGAGGCTATATTTAGTAAATAATATGAGCCACACAAATTGCTTGGCCGGCCATGTATGAGCAAAGTTTGAAAATTGACTTTGGGTGAGAATTTGAAACACCAAAAGTGGAGGGGTTTGAATGGGATTTTGGGAAAGTTTAAGGGCTGTTTTGCAAGGTTGAAATGGTCAACATAATCAACTGAATGGGTCAGCTCTTGGATGGCACATAGCTAGCTCAAAACAAGGTGGTTCGACCCTCACTTGCATGTACATCAAGCCACTTCACTTTAGCCTTTATAATTTATTTTTAATCCAAATTAATTGAATTAAATATAATTATATAGCATAATTTAGCTTCATATTGGACCGACCTTTGACTGAAAAAATATTCTTAGCTCTTCATTAACTAGGTGTAAAAATTCCCTCAACAGTTTAAGCTGTCAATAGTGTCTGCCGAGCTGATTTTCACCAATTGTGCAGATTTGTCAAAAAATAATCAAATTCATGCTTAATATTTATAAAAAAATAATTAAAATCAATATGTTGGAAATTTTAGCGCAAATTAATTATTTTATAATTAAATTATATTTTTCGACATTAACTATTTAGAATTTGCATGAATTTAGGTTAAAAAGGGTATGAAAAAGTCTATATATTTTCATCATTCCAATCACATCGGTTCGATTTTTCTTGTTGTCTTTGTAAAAATGGGGGTTGAGAATTAGGGTTTCTAGCTTGTGCGTTACTGTTATCGTTTCCCCTTGGCTTCCTCCCCACCTAAAGTTGAGGTGATCTTTCCATCTCGGATTATAAGTATTCGAATAGGTATTTCGACTACATACGTAATTAGACTCCTTCGGATTGACGAGATAGTGATAGAGAGACTTATCTTCTCCATGGGATGTTGGTGCCCTGTAGTAGACTCGATTCGGTTCAGTCTCTCTAACAGTTGTTGGTATTTGTCATTTTCTTGTATCATCTTTACTGAAGCGGGTTTCTGCCCGTAAGTGAACCTCTCAGTAGGCCACTGGCATGAATTCATCATCATATTCTCTATTAGCCTATAAGCATCATTATACATTCAATTCATTAGGGCTCCTCCTACCGCACCATCAAAAGTAGATCTAGCAGATACATCCAACCCATTGTAAAAGTTTGTAGTTGCATCCATTCTGGCATACCGTGATTAGGGAATTTTCGTACTAATGTCTTAAATTGTTCCCATGTTTCATGGAACCCTTCGCCCTCGAATTTCTAGAAGGTTGGCAATTCTCTCCTAAGTTGAATGGCTTTTCCCATAGAGAAAGACTTTTGCAAAAATTTCCCTATGAGTTTGTCCCAAGTTGTGATAGAGCCAGGTGGTTGTGCATCTAGCCATGAAAAAGCATTATTGGTTAGTGAAAAGGGAAATAATCTCAAATGAATGGCATCATCAGTAATACCATTAAACCTAAAAGAATCGCATAATTTTAAAAACCATTTCAAATGCAATCTGGGATCTTTATCCATTTTCCCTCTAAATTGTAAATTGTTTTGGATCATTTGAATCATAGTTGATTTTATTTCAAAGTTATTAGCGGTGATAGTCGGTCTAGCAATACTTCCTTGAGTTAGATCTAGAGTAGGTAAAGGGTAATCCTTTAAAGTTCTTTGTGCTTCTACCATTGGTTCGTTTATAGAAAGTTACGGAGGTATATGAGTGTTTTCTACGTTAATAGCAAGATCTTCTATTGGATTGGCTTGCTCTTCTCTTTCCTCAGGTGGTGGGTTTGGCATTACTTATTGGTTTTTGCGATTACGTCTAATTAATAATTCGGGATTGGAAATAGGATCAACCAAGTTTCCTTGGCTTCGAGTTATAAACCAAAATCAAATAAAAGTAAAGAAAACGAAATACAAAAAAATAAAGTAAAATCATATCTATAACCTAAATTTTTTCTAATTATTTAATTAGTAATGAAAGAATAAAATTTACTAAGGCACTGCCTCCCCGACAACGGCGCCAACAACTTGACCGCCCCCGAACGTACTCCTATTCGACGTAGATTTAGGCTTTCCACAAGTATACGGGTCAGGTTGCAAATAAAGTGTGTTACAACGGAACACTTGGTAGTATTCCGAGGATTGTACCCAAAGGAGGCATAAGGCGATAGTAAATCAAATCCCTACAAATAATAAAATTAATTAATACTCATTTTAGGTATTATAGTACAAATAAATAAAGAGTGGATTTTGAGAGCATAAAATAAAAGATAGAATAAAATAGAAAATAAAAATAAAATTTTGGGATGTAAAAATTCTTTTAAACGACTTTGGGTTTATTAGGTCGTTTTCATATGATTTCTTCAATTGTTGGGTTTTAGGGATTTTCCTCCAATCAACTAGTCACTACCCCAATTAGATCTCTTGATCTTCTACCGGCATAGCAAGTCGATAGAGATTACTTATTGCTAGACATAACAATCTAAACTAGTTTGGGGAAAAGGTGTTCACAATAGGCAATACCAATTTTGGGTTCATTCCCACCTAGATTACTTTTTAGGTTTGTCAGGCCTAGTGTTTTTTCCTTTTCCAAATAGCTGATCCAAAAGGTAAAATCTTTGTAAAACAACAATTAATTATTCAAACGTCCACTCCCTAATTCCCTAAAATGGAATTATTTCCTCATGGTTTCTTTGATCATCAATAAACAATGTATGAAAACATATAATTGAAGAAGAGATTGAAAAAGAAACTAAAATTGTATTAGCAATCTGTCGGGAAAAATTCCTCAGCTGTTTGTGCGAGTTTCTATAATATTGTTTCAAATAGAAAAATATAAAGTAAAACTAAAAACTAAGATCTACTGAATGGTGTGTAAAACCCTAGTGTTAAAGACCCTATTTACAGCTTTGAACAATCGTTTTCCTCAACTCTAGGTCAGCTATAGTTTCTCGTGTTTAAGTGGCATTATAAAGACCAAAACGCCCTTCATTTAGTGTGAAATCTGCATTCAGGGGTCGATGTCGTGACACACAAGTGTCATGTCGTGACGTAAAGACAATCCACTCCTTCAGGTAAATTTCCCAGGCGTTGTCGCGACACATCGAGTCCTCGTCACGACATAAGAGACAGTTTTTTCATTCTGCCGTTCTGGTCCCTTTGTTGCGACACAGATCAATCTATGTCATGACGTAGTGATCAGCTTCATATTTATTCATCTTTTAAATGATTCCAGTACACTCACAAAGTTCGTTAGCTAACCCTTAGGCCTTAAGCGACCTCAAAGACAACAATAAGCACCTTTTTGCACTTTGTACACAATTTATTTAATAAAAGAAAACTAAACTAAATCCTAAGGAAACAAAGTGAAAATACTTGATTTCAAGCTCTTGAAGTGTGAAAATTAGTTCAATCTACTAGGTATGAAACTGACAGATCAACAAGCTTACAATTTTTGTAAGTGGCTCGATAATGAAAGCCATCACAAGATTAAGGGGTGGAATAAATTCATGTTCTTCATTGCTAGATATGACAAAGGAATTGGTGATTATTAATGATTGATGAAAAGGAAAATTTTGGGAAAGCGATAAACACCAAAGGATGGCTTGACATGACGACTGCTGGACTAACATTGATAGAACGAACTATTCCAGAGTGTCAAAGTTCACACTAACTACCTTGTCAGACAATTCTGACAAGTATTAGTACGTATTTTTACTTTTATATATGTACTAACACATACTGACTTCGTTATGTTTTTATTTCAGGATAACCTAGGTGAAACTGATGTGTTTGTTGCGACAAAGCCTACCTATGTCACGACAAAGCAACCAGCTTACCCCAAGATCTTATGTTCGTGTATTTGCGATTGCTAAAAGAATCTCGTATATTATTTTTCAGTCCCCTTTTTAACATTTAACTTTGTGTTTTTATAACATAAATTTTCAACTCTTTTTTCAGATTTTTCGGTTGCATGTAGATTCGGGGCATGGGCACTTTTGAAAGTATCAACGTGGTGGCAGAGACGTGCACGCCGACGTGTGCTGTCGTGGCATTGGGGCAGCGATTGGAGACATCAAGGGTAGCTGCTAGGTTTTTTTCTTTAGTTTAGGTTTGGGCTTGTATTTTTTTGGGTATTTGGGCTTTAAAATTTGTATTTGGGTTAGGGTTTTGTTTTGTTTTTTGTAAAAGGACATTAAAATGAACTTTTAAATTTTATTTTTGTTTCATTTTTTTGGATTTGTTTTGTCTCAGGCCGGACAGAGTTGGGCTCCAACAAAGAGTTTCGTACCTTTTCCCTTAATGGTTAGGTAATCCTTCACTCTTTACAGTTGGCCTTAAAGTGCCCTTTTATTGTTGTAGAAGAAACACTTAGACTTAGATAAGTTTTTAGGCTTTTTAGTTCTCTTCCTTTCTACTTTAGGTGGCTCAGAGGACTCAACCTTTTTTCTCTTAGCATGCTTTCCCTTCCCTTTAGAGAAAAAAGTAACCGCTAAGTTTGCTTCTGCTTTTTGGTCCAGACTGGTCTCATTATCTGCAGCCTCATCAAAGTAACCCATAAAAAATAATCATATAATCTTTAACTGAAGTTTCAGGTCTTTGTTGGGCATTCGTCAAACTAGTTATAGTCGATTATTGATCCAAGGCAGCTTGGCCTCCAAACATGTCCTCTAGTTTGTCGAGAATCTTTATGGTAGGCTTATAGCTCTCTAGTTGCATATAAATGGAGCTGGTCACTCTTTCTAGCATGTACCAAAGAGTTATCTCATCAAGCCCCTGTCAGTGTTTTCTAGCCTCAACTTGAGTGTCTGAAGAGAATTTATTATCTAGAACCGTTTTGATTTTCTCATAGCTAAAGACAATCATAAGGTTCCTTTTCATTTCCTTATAGTTATTTTCGTTTAGTTTGTTCTTAGTAAATATGTTTAGTAATGAAGTAGGTTTCATTTTCAATTTGAAAGATAAAACATTTGTTCATTAATATCTTTATATTAAACAAATATTTTTAAAACCTTTTGTAAAATTCAATATGCATTAAAATGATGCATGCGTCTTACATTAAACCTTGAAAACATTGTAAATCGTTGTAATGATAATTCCTACATCCATTGAATTAAGTCACCTTGGGACAATCTTAATCAACTAGTAAATATATGGATTTCCATCCAATTAATACGTGAACCTAATGATGTGATTCTAAGTCCAAGCTATGTGAAGGATCTTAGTAGTCTTGCACAAAAACATTGGAATCAAGCCAAAGTTGGTCATGTCCAAATTGGGCCAAGCCCAATTCTCGTTTGAGTCCAAAATAATCAAAATTTAGATGAATTCTTTAAAGGGCCTGATTGATTTGATCAAGCAAATTTTATAGGCTTTTTATCTTAAGTTCATTTCAATAAGTTGCATTTTCATTTAATCCACAGATTTTATCTTGCATTATGTTTAATATTTTGTATGAGTTATTTAAGTTTATGCATGAGTCAAGTTGAGCCATATGTCCATAATATGTGTATGGTTGTGTGTTGTTTCTTTATGTTGTTGTTTCATGTCACATATTAACTATAGCATGTTTGAGTCATTTGTTATTAAGTGTCGTAAATATGCGTGAGAATGTGTGTGTGTGTGTGTGTGTCCAAAATGTTTTCAATATGGTTCATGCGTGTGATTCCAATATTGAGTGTCTAATTATTGTTCTAGTCGAATTGTGGAGGGATTGTGCTCAAATGATGTCTATTTATATGTGATGTAGGAGGCTATTTGAATGGGCCATTTATTGCCAAATCCATTGATCTACCATAATTCGACATAGCAGATTAAAATAGTTTTCGCACTTTAAGAGCTTGAAATCAAGCATTTTCCTTAGGTTTACTTAGGATTTATTTCAGTTTTCATAATTTGAATAAAATGGGTAAAAAGTGTAAAAAGGTGCTTTTTATTGACTTTAGGGTCGAGTGAGGCCTAAAGGTTGGCTAACAGACTTTGTGAGTGTGTAGGAGATCTTTAGAAGATGAACAATAATGAAGTTGATCACTATGTCATGACATCGAACAATCTATGTCACAACACATGGACTAGAACTGCAGAATTTTGAAGTTGCCTTTTTTGTCGCGACAAGGAACGGATCTTGCCAGAATGCTGAAATGCACACTAATCGACTTGTCAAATAGTTCTGGCAGTCACTAATCAAGTACTTTTTATTTTATATTAACATATTAACTATTAAATATTTCGTTTTAGGCTAACTTCTAGGAGACACTTACGTTTGTGTCGCGACATGGCTTGCTAGTGTCGTGACAAAGCAACCAGAACACTCAAAGTCTGCCAAATCACTTCAATGATGCAACACACAAAATTTCAAAACTAGAAGGTATGTCGCAACGTAAAGGAGTCTGTGTCGCAACAAAGGTACACTGAGAAGTATGTTGTGACACCACATCCTTAGTGTCACGACATCGTCTGCAAAATATGCAGGGTGGACCCGACCCAAACACGTAACCTGATAGCTTAAAATACAATTTTTACCCAATTTGAACCCCAAACCCCTAATTAATTCACTACCCTATATATACTAAACATATTTTAACTTATTAGGCTTGCTTAGCAAAACCTAAAACGCTAAACCCCTTTCAAAATCTTTAAGTCTCTTAACCTTTCTTCCAAACCCAAATCCTCCACCTTTATTGTCTAAACAAAGGAGAGCTATTCCAGCAATAGAGGGTCGGCCAAACAATTTAGGAACCAAAAAACCAAGGGTCAAGTATCTTTAAATCTTTACTGTTCCATTTATTACTGTGTATTGTTTGAAAATTTAGAGATGCCTCCTAGAAAGAATAAACAAAAAATAGTGCAGCAAAATCAGGACAATTCTGATTACGAGAGGTTCAAAATAGTAGAAACCGAAAACTTTTTCTTAGCTTTACAAGGGTGTCCTTTAATCCAAGAACGAGGGTTCGAACCCTCTATGGTTCATTGCAAGGAATTAGGAACTTAGTACAATATCACCATTAGGAGCAATTTTGCGTCACTTTGACCGATAATGCAGTCACACCAATAGTCCAAGAATTTTACGCATCCCTTTAAGATCACATAATTAGAGGAGGATATGGTACAATGATTAGGAAGGTGACAGTGTGAGGAGAAGAAGTCTTAATCACTCTGGAAGAAATTTGTGAGGTTTATAATATCCCATGTTACGAGAGAGTCTATGTCAAAAGTCTAGATTTAATAGGTTTGATAATGTTGATATGGAAGATGTTATTAAATATTTGACATAGGGAAGAGGTACGTGGAATTATAGGCCTGATACGGATTTACCATCCAGCATTAATTAGGCTATCATTTTTCTAATTGCGAAAATGTGGATGCAACTTCTTTGTACCAGAATAGCACATGCTTTAAATGTATCTAATATTAATGCTTTCGAAGCAATGTTGTTATATGGTATCTTGCAATGAAAACAAATCTATGTTGGAACTTGGATTTATAAAGAAATAAAACATTGTATTTAAAGTCAGAAAGGAGGACTCTTTTTTCTACACCTTGTGACAAAATTGTGTTAAAAGGCCGTGGTGGTGATGAATGATAAAGAGCAGTTTATGAAATCTATAAGGAGCATTATTGAAGATTCCATATATAGATAGTATGTCGAGCTTCAATAGAAACAAATTACAAAATGGAATAAATGGAGAAAAGAAAAACTGGATGTTCCAGCATCATTGAGAAGGAAGGAAAAATCAAAGAGATCGAGAGGAATCCAAGGACGCACTAAAGCGAAACTTGATGGCATAATCCGTTGGATGCAAGAAACTGGACCTATTCTTCAGGAGTTTGTGCGAATGAATGGGCTGCCAACCCCAAATTATCCACCGAACATGTTCAGAAAGGAAGCAATGTTCGATGAAAGAGGTGATGAGGAGACCAATTATGAGGTTACTTTTCAACCACAATATTCAACTCCAAAGGGACCTATCGTTCGGAGTCCAACACGACAACAAGGTGGGAGCTCCCACCAAAAGTACATTTTTGAAAAAGGCAAAGCTCCGATGGCACCACAGCAAATGCGTCCCTCGAATTGTTCAGAAGAGGATTGACTATTTTAATTTTTCAGTCAAATACTTTTTTTTGAAAGATTTCTAATTTGGATGATTTCATTTTTTGTTTTGAGGACTTATTTACTAGTAGGAGTAAGAGTAAAATTAGATTTATTCTTGCATGTTATTTCTAATTTTTATGTAGGAATCCCACACGATAGAGATAGAACATTTTGGAACAATTCATGCTAAAAGAAGGAAAAACCCACCATTAGAAGAAAAGTCATTCACGATCAATTGGGTAACTTGATTCCTTATTTTTTGGGGCTACACATTAAGGACAATGAGTTTTCGAAAGTATGGCGGTGATAGAATTTTTTGTTGTTTATTTTATTTGTTTTTGTTGTGTGTGATCACGCTATGAACATCATAACAATTGTGCAAGTGAACGCTTGTCGATACAAGTATAGTTGATAGGTTTAGCTATCAGATATCGATCCCATAAAGATGGTGGTTTATGCTATATTTGTTGAAGTAATTAGAATCAGAATAAAAGGTCTTGTAAGGAATATTTTCAGCACAATTAAATCAAATACTGCACAAATAAAAGAAATAAAACTGTCATAGCAAATATTGTAAAACTGTAATACAATATGTCAGAGCAATTTAATAAGGAAATGTAATGAATGTTTGAAGATATTTTGTTAATGTAATTTAAGAAAATTAAAGAAGTAAAACAATGATGATGGAATAGGGGGATCCTTGACTTGACAAGTCGGCAATCACTATATGTGACCACAAGGTAAATGATAGATAAATTGTCGCTGCAGTTAAGCTTAATGAGATCTCACTATTTTCGACTTACCTGCTTATCAAAGACCCAAATACTCACATTAACCTCACCTTCCAGTGCTGGAAATGCTTTGCATTCAAGAACAAATGACCAAAATTCCTTCATACCTTAAGCAACTTTTGTTGTCTTGCTTGTTAATTTAACTTGTCACTGCACTTTCCAATGTTAGCAACTGTAATAACACTTCCATGATCAATCAATTAAATCAAAAAATAAACAGCTAATAAGAATTGAGCAGAAATCAAAGTAGATCTAAAATTAAAAGGTACTTCCATGCATAATTAAGTTCATCAAAATTTATCAGCGTTTAAGAGGAAATAAAGAACAAGTTGAAGCATTCTATTACTAGCCTACTAGAACTCTTCCCTAATGCTCCTCTTGCGTCACACTTAGAATCAATCCTCATTAGGAGTAGAAACTGCCTTCTCGTTGCAGTCAGTTCACCCTCCAAGAAATTAAATTAAAGCAAGGTTAAGAAAAAAAATGAGAAACGAAATTGATTTTGTCCCCAGCTTCCAGATCCTCCTACTCTTCTCTCTTGTCCTCAGTATTTATCTTTACTGCCAAGTACATGTGTCCTTCTTCTCTCAGGTCTAACTTCCTTGGAGCTGTACAAGTTAGTTAAACCAGTTGTACATTCACGCAGATCTGATATATGCAGTAAGTAGTTACAGGTTATTACGACATTTCTAGATGCAAACTTAGATTTTAATTTGCTGTGACAACTTTGATATCCTCACGCACTGGTACTTCTAGATATGTTTACATAGTAAAGTCCCTAGTGCAATCTGGAAGTGCTGATACGGTGACATGTTTGGGTGCAATTCTGGATTAAAATTGCAGCGACAGCCTTGAACACTTTCCTGCTTTGATCTTTTAAGATAGACCCCTGCACTGACATCTCAAGATGCAATACTGACACTAAATTTAGTCAAATTAGTAGCATAAGTATAATAAAATGAAATAAAATTACACCAAACATCACCGACTTAGAAAATGAAATTAATAAATATAAAATGCTAAAAATATATGCTAAACATGGTAAAAAGGGAACAAATTATACTCTAAATAAGGAGAAATTAATGGTCTTTTCTAATGCTATCACACCCCCAAACTTGAGTTTTTGCTTGTCCTCAAGTAAACAAAAGCTAGCAAGGTTATAACAAAAATTCTTGTCAAAGCAATATTCATTCTAGAAGCTTGAATTCTCTGGGATCCTAGTGTATAAATTACATTCATATGATAGAAAATTACGGCGACAATTCAAAGGTATGAATAATCAAAACTGCAACTTCACTAATGCTAGCATCATGCTTTAAATCTTAAATCCTCTTGACCAGTACAACATTTATTATTCTATATATATATATATATATATATTATTTTTTATTCATTTTTCTTTCTTTCTTTTCTTTTATGCGACTGAGGGATTTCATTGCATTACTATACCCTTGTTCTTGGGCAGTAACGACGAGGTGCAACAAACCTCCAGGAAGTATGTAATTGCATCGACACACACTCTTGCAGTGACAGCCTTTGGCTAGATATTTTTTCTAACACTTGCATTGGAGTGTTCCCCCTTGATAAGTCACAATGCACCTATATTGGAGTGTCTTTTATTAGTAGTTATAATTATATATAGCTGTAGATGGCAAGTTATTCCAAGATTCAAATAATGATACTACTCATTTATTACTAATGCAATTTCAACCATTCATCCAAAAATAGAAGGATACAACATTCAATCACATTCATCCAATTCACGCATTAGCATCTCAAATAATTCAAGAATTAAGCATCAAATGGAAAAAGAAATTGTAGTCACATTTTTCATAACCTTGCATACTAAAAGGACAAATAATTTCTTAAAAATGTGGGTGTAATTGCATTTCCATTCCATATATGTTTCCCCCTAAACTTAGAGTCTGCATTGTTCGCAATGCACTGACAATAATATACAAATATTCATGGAAATGCAACTACAATGCAAATGCGTTGACAAATAAAATGCAGGGAGAATTAAAATATGATGACAATGCAATTATATCTACATGATATGCAACTAAACTTTGTACTGGAAAAATTAAAGACTAACTCAGTGATGTGCAGTTGAAGATAAGGCTGCTTTGGTCATTTTCTTCTTCTTGTGGCGCTTCTCCTTACCCTTCTTCTTATCTTTACGCTTTCGTTTTCTTTCTGTTGGCTCAACTGGGTTGGCAGATTGCTCCTCCACATGTGGTTGTGTGTTGGCTTCATCGAATGTGTCATCAGAAGGATTAATTTCAGCAAGGGGTACCATATAGGGCACTATAGCTAGAGGATTGAATTCCTTTTTGCTGACTGTCACAGCCTCGGCCTGATTCACAGTAGATGGCGCTAGGTCTTCATTAATTGCACCCACATCTTCGGTTGTCGTAACAAATTTTTCAGGCAAATTTTTCATGACAAAAATTTCCTCCTTCTCTCCTCCTTTTTCTTATTCTTTTTCTTCCTCAATACCCATAGATTCCATGGTCGTCTGCTCCTCTTCAGCATTAGCTTTCTTTGCAGCCATGTTTTCTCCTAGACTATTGGAAAATTTATCTTCAAAAAGGCTAGCAATATTGTTGAAGCAGTCTTCAACATCCTTTGAATTTGCACCCTGATCCTCATTCGAAACAGCTTTCTCAATTGAGGGTGTTGCCTCCCTGATTATAGGGGAAACATTGGGAATTTTAGCAGAGGATGCTTCTAATAATTCGTAATGTGTTGACAATTACAGTATTTCATGCCCTGCTGTAGGCATAGAATAAGTTTTGTGAGTGCTCCATGTCTTTAACTGTGGCGACAAGTTTGATTTGCCACACACTTGTTCTGTCAACCACCTGCTCAATTTCTTTAATTCTCCTCTATAATTGAGGATCTATGGGGGCATGAGGTTGTTTTGCTTCCTTCTTTACTTTTCCTTTTCTTTCTTTGGTGCAGCTTCTTTTACCACAAGGGTCTCCTTTGCCCTCATCATGTGCTCAAGCGAGACATCATTGATGGGTCCCTTATTTTCCAAGAATTCCTCCCCCTCATGAGGCACAACACCCCTCTATCGACATAATTGCATTATAAGAGAGGCGAATGACAAAATACCTGTTTGCTTTGCTGTACCTTCTGCAATTTCTTGATGCAAGATTGAACCCACATCCATTCGATGACCTTTAATAATTTAATGTATGAGACACATTCTATCTAAAGTTATCATGGTGCTGTGGAAGGCAATAAGCAACAAATGATAAAATGGAACTAGACCTTGCTTTGAACTGTGAGAAAGCGACAATGAATTGTGTAGTTGTTGGGGTTGTTAACGGTCCAGACGACACCGTCATTGCACAGATCATTTAGTAACAAATCAGCACCCTTCTTTGTTAATTGTTCTAGGAAGGCAATATGCTCATCGTCCCCCTCAGCAATGTTATACAAGGTATTTATATGTGCAGCACACTAGGGCACCAGTCCCTCTCGAACAAATACAAACCCTTGTTCCTTATCAATCAAATTAGCATAGAATTCCCTGAAAAGGGACGAAGAATACCTTTTAGGATGGTCGTAAAACTTTTCCCAACCCAAGCACGAGATGGTTCAGTGGACTTGCTTTCTTAGTTTGAGAAGTGGTGACAGCTGGAATCCTTATTCTGGGTGGCAGTTACGCTTCAACATATTGTTGTGGAAGAAGTCTTTGGCAGCTTTTATGAGAAACAATACTGGTTCGTTGGATGGCAGTTGCTTTGTGTTGCGAGCCACCTTAGTAAGGATTAAATGGCTGATTTAGAAGGGGTTTTTGTTCCTCTTATTGTTGCCATGTCTGTATGATAGAAAGAGAATGAAAGTTATAGGAAATTGGAAGGTTGAAGAAAAGAGAGTTTTCTAGCAACAATGGAGGTTGCGGTTGTGGAGAACACTGTTAATACAGTGGGGTATTTTATAGGGGATAAAGATGAAGAGGCATGATGATTCCACTATAGGGATATGATGTTGTGTTTGCATCCAATAAATGCAATGAAATGAATTGTCCTTTTCCAAATTGATCTTACGGATGGGGAACGATGTGAATCAAAAGGCGTGATTCTTTCCTAAAACGTTTCATTGTGATGAGTCAGCAAGAAAATTACGTTGACAAATAAGGTTTTTTATGCGTCAACAAAAAGGATAGCTTTTATTCCTGGAAAAGAACTAAAGAAGGTAATTGAAATAAAATAGAATACCAAAAAGTAAATAGAATAAATGTAATGACATGTTAAGAAAATGTGACCAGATTAATGGTCTCGTTCTGCTCGTGATCGTCTGGGTTGAGATAGTGCTTCAATCGTTGGCCTTTTACCTTGAATTGGTGCCCATCATTTAAATCCTTAATTGTCACTACACCATGAGAAAATGCTTCGACAACTTCGAATGGCCCTGACAATCTATAGCGCAATTTTCCAAGATGCAGTTTTAAACGTTAATTAAATAAAAGTACTAACTGACCTGCAGAAAATTTTCGCTGCAAGATAATGTTGTCATGTCATCTCTTAGTTTTTTCTTTGTATATGGCAGCATTCTCGTATGCATTTTGCTGAATCTCCTCTAATTCAAAAATGTCCAACAATATCTTTTGTCCAGCAACATCATAATCCATATACACTTGCTTAATTGCCCATATAGCTTTATGCTCAAGTTCCACAAGCAAATGACAGGATTTACCAAAAATAAGTTGATACGGTGACATTCCTAATGGTGTTTTGTACGTTGTGCGAAGCGCCCATAATGCATCACTGAGCCTTGAAGACCAATCACGTCTGGATGGATTCACCACCTTTTCAAGGATATTTTTAATTCGTCGATTGGATACTATAGTTTGGCCATTCGTTTGTGGATGATGTGGTTGCCATTCGATGTTTAACACCATAATGCTTTAATGCTATCACAACTTGATTGCAATGAAAATGAGTGCCTTGATCACTGATTAATGCTCTAGGTGTGTCAGATCGTGTGAGGATGTGTGTGAAAGAATTTCGACATTGTCCGGGCATCATCTTTAGGGGTAGCAATTTCTTCGACCCACTTTGATACATAATCGACAGTGACCAGAATATAAACATTTCCAAAAGAATTAGGAAATGGTCCTATGTAATCCATACCCCAGACATCGAAAAGCTCAACCTCCATAATAGGTTGTTGCAGAATCTCATTACGTTGAGATTTTGATCCAGTGCCCTAACAGTTATAACATTGTTGAACAAAATTGTGGGCGTCTCGAAACAATGTTGGCCAATATAATCTTGACTGAAGGACCTTTGTAGCAGTCCTAAGACCACCAAAATGACCTCCTAAAGGTCGTCATGGCAATGCTTCAGGATATGAAGCATTTATTCTTCAGGAACGCAGCAACGAATAATATTGTCGACGCATACTTTGAATAGGTATGGCTCATTCCAAAAATACTTTGCAGCATCTTGAAGAAATCTTACCTTTTGGTGACCAACTGCACTCAGTGGTAGTTTTCCACAGACTAAATAACTGACAATATCCGGATACCATGAGGATGCGTCGACAAGAAAGAGCTTCTCGTCTGGAAATACGTCGATAATTTGTAAAGTATTTCCATCGTCACTCCCAAATTCCAGATGAGATAAATGATCTGTTACCTAATTTTTCGATACTTTTCAATCTTTAATTTCAACATCGAATTCTTATAACAACAGGATTCATCAAATTAGCATAAGTTTGGCATCTTTTTTGGCAAAGAGGTATCTCAATGTAGAGTGATCAGTATATAATGTGATTTTTGCACCGATAAAATACGAACGAAACTTATCGAATGCAAAAACTACTACTAACAACTCTTTCTCTTTAGTTGTATGAATGACTTGCGCTTCAGTAAGAGTTTTGCTAGTATAATGTACTGTATGAAATACCTTGTATTTGCACTGCCTAAGCACTGCACCTATTGCATAGTCACTCACATCACACATAACTTCGAATGATTGTGACCAATCTAGTGCGACGACAATAGGTGTCTGCACTAATTACTGCGTAATTTGTACAAATGCTTCCAAATAGGCAACATCAAACAAAAAAAAATTATTTTGCTCCAATAGTGAGCAGAGAGGTTTTACAATTTTTGAGAAATCTCGAGTAAATAGTCGATAAAATCCTGCGCGACCGAGAAAACTCCTTGTTCCCTTGATATTAGTAGGTCGAGGCAACTTCCCAATAATTTCCACCTTTGCCTTGTCTACTTCGATGCCTTGACATGAGATACGATGTCCAAGGACAACGCCTTCTGTTGCCATGAAGTGACATTTTTCCCAATTTAGTACCAGATTAGTGTCCTCACATTGCTTCATAACTCTAGCTAAATTGTCAGCGCATTTATCAAAAGTGTGACCATAAACTGAAAAATCATCCATGAATACCTCTAATGAGTCTTCAATCATATTGGAAAAAATTACCATCATTCACCTTTGAAATGTGGCCAGTGTGTTGCAAAAACCAAATGACATTCGACGAAAAGCAAAGGTACCAAAGGGTCAAGTAAAAGTTGTTTTTGCTTTGTCTTCTAGTGCAATTGCAATTAATTCGTCCAGTACATCAATATGGTGACATTGTTCTTTACTCCTATAGGGAGTTGCTTCAAAGACACTGAAGGTAACATGTTCATCATTGTGTGTCATGATTAACTCACCCTTGAATACATCTATAAAAGTGTGACCCGTAGCAAGAAATGGGCGTCCCGAAATTATGGGTACTTCCTTATTAGCTTCACAATCAAGATTAATGAAATTTATTAGGAACACAGATTTATCTACTTGGACGAGAACATCTTTGATTTGTCCTTCAGGTTGCGCTAAAGATATATCTGCCAGCTACAATGTCATCACAGTGGGTTTCATCAAACCAATTCCCGATTTTCAAAATTTTGATAAAGGCATAAGGTTGATACTTGCCCCTAGATCACAGAGAACTTTGCCTAAATAATGATTTCCAATGGAGCATGAAATTCTAAAACTGTCAGGATCTTTCATCTAGGGTGGCAATTTATTTGTCAGTACAGTGCTGCAACCTTCTGTGAGCGTAATTGTCTCGATATCAGTCAACTTTTTTTTCTTGGATAAAAGCTCCTTCATAAATTTCCCATAATTAGGAATCTGCACAAGAGCATCAACAAGAGGTATATTAACATGTAATTGTGTCAAGGTGGCCAAAAACGTCTGATATTCTCCGTCATTTTTTTCTCCTTGAATCTTTGTGGAAATGACAAAGGTATTGAAACATTATGCTGTTGCGAAACAACCGGTTGCGTCAACAATTTTGTAGGTAGAATGGTTGGCATGGGTGTAATTACTCGTGGCTCCTTTTCATTTAGCTCTATTGCTTCTTCTTCGGCTACAACTTTTCCTTGTTGCTTTATTTCATGTGCGTCGATAGATGTTGTATTGGAATTGCTGCTTTATTCAATAGTTTGCTTTCCTCTTCAAAGAGTAATGGCTTTGCAATGCTCCTTCCCCTTTTAAGTTGGATTTTCAATATCACTAGGTAAAGCACCTGGTGGTCTCACGCTCATATTAGAAGCTAGCTATCCTACTTGTGCTTCCAACGCTCGAATGGAAGAAGAATTACCTTGCACAATAGCTTCAGTCTTGTAATATGCTCACTCATCAAAGCTTCAAGGGAAGCTAAAGGATCTGCTTATGGTTGAGAGTAACGTTGTTGATGTTGTTAATGTTATCTTTGCATATTTATATTTTGCATTGCAGTGTGCTGTGGCTGCATACGACCATGTGATTGCATTTGAGCATGTGATCGCATCTGTCATGATGTGCCTGCACTTGAGGATTGTGATTATAATTTTACTGCTGATTGTAACTCCCTTATCGAAAATTTCCTTAACTCGAGGAATTTTCATATTAAAATGTGGACGCATTTTGATACCCCCAAGGTTGTTGATTCCTGGTTGAACTGTTATAAGAGTTTCCATACGAATTTCCTCTGATGTTATTGACATAAAACGCATTTTCTGCATGCTACAGACAATCCTTGTAGCTATGATTGTCACCGTAAATTTCACAACAAAATGTCGGGACATCTATTTGCTGGGCAACTTGAATGGGAGAAACATCACTTGTCCCTTTCATGTTTTTAATCATGTTAGCCAATAAAGATACCTATGCACTTAAAGCTGATATGGCGTCTAATCCAATAACTCTAGTATTCGTTTTTACTTGAGAAACTCGAGAAATTGGGTATTAATAATCATTCTGCATGATTCTCTCCAAAATTCCCACAACTTCATCATAGGTGCAATCCAACAAAGGACCGTTTGCAGATGCATAGACAAGATTTCTTTTCTGCGCATTTAATCCATTGTAGAAAATTTTTATCTGAGTTTCTTTTTGGATTCCATGCATGGGACAACGTCAAAGCAAAATTTTGTAAAGCTCCCATGTGGTATGCAAATTCTTATCATCTAATTGGTGGTAAGAAGTAATATCATTCCTCAATCGAGCATTCACCGTGGGTGGATTAAATTGCAAAACAAATTGAGTTGCAAGTGCATTCCACGATGTAATAGATCCAGTAGGTAATCCAAGATACTAGGTACGAGCCCTTCTTGTAATGAATAAGGAAACAACTGTATCTTCAAGGCGTCATTAGAAACACCACGCTGACTAAAAGAAGCACAAATTAGCAGAAAAGATTTAAGATGCTCTCTCGCATCTTTATGAGGCAAACCAACATATTGCCCATTCGAATTTAGTATTTGAAACATAACTGATTTTAACTCGAAATTCCCAGCTTGGATAGCTGGTCTAACAACCCCTGGTTACAAGTCATCTAACACAGGAACAACAAAGTTTCTGATTGTTCTATTTTGTATTTGTTCTTCTTGTGGCAGCAGTGGGTTGTTTAAATTCTTCGGCTGTATTAGAGGGACAAGATTTTGTGGCGGCAACTGTGGTATAGCATCGTTTCTAGGTAAAGCCATATTCCTTTGTTCTTGTCTTCTCCTTCGAATGGTTATTTCAATTTCCGGATCTAAGTTAACAATATTTTCAGGATTTCTCCTAGTGGTCATAAAAACACCTAAAAAAAATTGAAAAAGAGTAAAAAAAAATAAGAAAAAATTAGTAACAAATAAAAATTAGGAAACAAAGAATAACTGCAACTATAAAAAGTAAACATCAAACAAATGTCATCCCGGTAATGGCGCCAAAACTTGATCGCGTTATGAACTTCACAGCAATTGTGCAAGCGAACACTTATCGATGCAAGTATAGTTGATAGGTTTAGATATCAGATATCGATCCCACAAAGATGATAGTTTGTGCTATATTTGTCCAAGCAATTAGAATTACAAAAAAAGGTCTTGTAAGGAATATTGTCAGTGTAATTAAATCAAATACTGCACAAATAAAAGAATTAAAACTGTTAGAGCAACTATTGTAAAACTGTAATACAATATGTCAGAGCAATTTAATAAAATACAATATGTCAGAGCAATTTAATAAGGAAATGTAATGAATGTTTGAAGATATTTTGTTAATGTAATTTAAGAAAATCAAAGAAGTAAAACAATGATGATGGAATGGGGGGATCCTTGACTTGACAAGTCGGCAATCACTAAATGTGACCATAAGGTAAATGATAGATAAATTGTCGCTGTAATTAAGCTTAATGAGATCTCACTATTTTCGACTTCCTTACTTATCAAAGACCCAAATACTCACATTAACCTCACCTTCCAGTGTTGGAAATGCTTTACATTCAAGAACAAGTGGCCAGAATTCCTTCGTACCTCAAGAAACTTCCATTATCTTGTTTGTTAATTTAACTTGTCACTTCACTTTCCAGTGTCAGCAACTGCAATAACACTTCTGTGATCAAGATATTAAATCCAAAAATTAACAGCTAAGAAGAATTGAGCAGAAATCAAAGCAGATCTAAAATTAAAAGGTACTTCCATACACAATTAAGTTCATCATAATTTATTAGCGTTTAAAAGGAAATAGAGAATAAGTTGAAGCATTCTATTCCTAGCCTACTAGAACTCTTGCTTAATACTCCTCTTGCATCGCACTTAAAATCACTCCTCGTCAGGAGCAGATACTGTCTTCTCATCACGGTCAGTTCACCCTCTAAGAAATTAAGCTGCCATGAAAGCAAGCTTAAGAAAAAAATGAGAAATGGAATTGATTTTGTCACTAGCTTCCAGATCTTCCTACTCTTCTCTCTCTCCTTAGTATTTATCTTTATTGCCAAGTACATGTGTCCTTCTCTCAGATCTAACATCCTTACGGTTGTACAAGTTAGTTAATCTAGCTGTACACTCACGCATATCTGGTATATACAGTAAGCAGTTGCAGGTCGTCACGACATTTTTGGACGCAAATTAGATTTTAATTTGTTGCGACAACTTTGATATCCTTACGCATTGGTACTTCTGGATATGTTCACACAATAAAATCCTCGATGCAATCTGGAAGTGCTCATGTAGTAACATGTTTGGGCGCAATTCTAGATTAAAATTGCGGTGAAAGCCTTGAACACTTTCTTGCTTTGATCTTTTAAGATAGACCCCTACACTGACATTTCAAGATGCAATACTAACACAAAATATAGTGACATTAGTAGCATAAGTGTAATAAATGAAAGAAAATTAAACCAAACATGACTAACTTAGAAAATGCAATTACTAAATATAAAATGCTGAAAATGCATGCTAAACACGGTACAAAATGAACAAATTATACTCTAAATAAGGAGAAATTAATGGTCGTTTCTAATGCTATCAATGTGATTGAGCTTGTAGAAATAAAAGTGATTGGTTAGGAGCTTGTATGCAATAGGTTGGTTTAATTTTGAATAAATTTGGCATGATGATGAGTAATTTTTAAATTTTTTGAACATGAGACTACTAAGTTCTATAACCTATTAACCCTTCTTGATGAACCACATTACAAATCATAAAGCCTAGAAAAGTCAATTTGTATTTACTCTTTTCTTTGGTCTTAATTTGCACGATTATAAACGTATGACCATATGTATTGAGGGTAAGTAGACACATCAAGGTGAAAGTTTGTAAAATAAGAGTGAAATAGGAAAATGAATGTGGAATATGAACTTTAGAATAGTCATAAATATGAAACAAGAAAAAAATCTAAAAGAAAAGAAAAGATGAGTAGAAATAAACAAAGAAAAAATCTAAAAGAATGAAAATTGACAAAGTCAAAAAAATTCAAAAAGAAAAACTTGTTCAACAATATAAAGTACTAGTAGGCTAGCTGAAGGGATTAGACCATGTTAAGATTTCTAATTGGAGAGATAAGGAAGGGGAAAGAAGGAGAAATAAGGCGGTGAGAGGGAAACGAGATGCTAAAATGGAAGAATAGGGAACAATGCAATGTGCGAAATTATTTTCGTGTTTGTAACATTTTTGTGCTTACTATTCTTTTGAACTTCATACCTATCCTAAGTGATCTGCCGATTTCGTATCTAGTACATTGAACTTATTTTCACATTTGATGAGCTTGAAATCCAGTAACTTTCCTTATATTATATGAATTGTTAGTTAGTTTTGTATTTTGAATAAATTGTAATAAAAGGTTAATTTATTGCTTCTAAGGCAAAATAAGGCCAAAAGATTAGCTAACACACTTCGTGAGTGAACAGGAGTCTAATAGCAGTTGAGCCACAGCGATACTAACCAGTTTGTCATGACATGGAGAGCCCTATGTAGCAACAATTAGATCAGCAGCAAAGCATCAAGGGTTTGCTTACTTTGTTACGACACAAGTCCTGGTGTGTCTGATAGTACTAGAAAGAACCATTGATTTTTCCTTACTTATTGTTTAAGTTGTTCCCATTTAGTCATCCTTAGCACATATTTTAGCATTTTCTACTTTAGTTTATTGCATTTTGCAACTTAATGGACCTTAGCCTAGTTACCCTTAATTTTTTTATATTTTACTACTAATGTCGCTGCATGAGTATGTCCAGAATTATCGCTGCAGAAACATGTCCAGAGTTGTCACTGCATGGGCATGTCTAGAATTGTCATTGCAGAAACTTGACCAGAATTATCGTTACATGAACATGTTAAGAGTTGTCACTGTATGTGCTTGTCTAAAATTGCACCCAGAATTGTCGCCACATCTGACAGTTTTCTGGATAAAAAACTAGAAATACGTGAGCTGTCCAGTCCGGTGTAACTAACTAGTAGGGCTAGAGATTGCTAGATTTGGAGGAAAGGACACCTGTACTATTTAACTGAAGATAAATACTCCTAAGGAGAGAGAGAAAGGGGTCTTCTACCGGTGTTTACTCTTCATGAATCCATTCTTGAAGCTTGCGACTGTGGAAGCTTAAACCTTTAAAGGATGAACTAATATGAAGAAGGAGGCAAATTTGCTCTTGACAAGGAGCTCATAATTGTGACGCAAGAGGGAAGTAAGAGAGCAAGTCTAGTAGCCTAGGAATAGTATTCTCCATTTGTTCTTTTATATTTATTTTCTTAAACGCTGGTGATTAATGTTTATTTCATGTTTGTATGGAAGTACACTTGATTTCTAGACTAAATGATATTTTATCAAAGCTTGCATTTACTGTTTAATCTTTGGGTTTGAATGTTTTGACCACGAAAGTTTTACTGCAGGCACTGTCACTGGAAGGTGCAATGATAGTTTAAACTAACAAGCAAGGCAACGAAAGTTGCTTGGGGATTGAAGGACTTTAATCCACTTGTTCTTGAATGTGTTGCATTACCAACATCGGATGGTGTGGTTATTGTGCATATTTAAGTCTTAGATTGAAAAGAGAAGTCAAGTTTGGTAAGAAATTCATTGTACCTTATTGCAGCGACAATCACCTATTCTTTAAAACCTTGTGAGTCACACTTAATATTCTATTGACTATTCACATTGGGGACCCCATTTCATTATTATTACATTTCGTCTTTAATTTCACATTATTGCTTCGACAATCACTCTTATAGTTTTATCACATTTACTTATGCATTGCATCGACATTAATAGAAAACAAACATCTGTCCTCGTGGGATCGATATCTGACAGATTCACATCTGTCTACTATACTAGCATCTACAGTGTACGCTTGCACATTATTGTTGTGACGTTTACAGTCGATCAAGTTTTGGCGCCATTGTCAGGGATGGCGTTTGTTTGATATTTATTTATGCTTTTTCATTTTATTTTTATTATCTAACATTTAGTTGTTACTAACTTGTTTTCTTTTTGTTGCTATTTTCACATTTTTTTTAGGTATTTTATGACCAGAAGCAATTCAGAGTTTATTATGGAAGGAGTCGTTAAGAACAAATAAATATAGCTTTATCAGGAACCAATGCAACCATACCTCCGATACAGCCACAAAATGTTAATAATCCACCGCTGCCACAAGAAGATAAAATAAAAAATAAGATGATACGAGATTTTGTAGTACATGTTTTAGATGATTTGCAACCTAGAGTTGTTAGGCCAGCAATCAAAGCTGGAAATTTTGAACTCAAGCCAGTAATGTTCCAAATGTTGAATTCTAATGGGCAATATGCTGGGCTACTACACGAAGATACTTGGGAGTATCTTAAATTGTTTCCATTGATTTGTGCTTGTGTTGGTCAACAATATGTTCCTGATGATGCTTTGAAAATGTAGTTATTTCCTTATTCATTGCAAGGAAGAGCTCATATCTAGTTCTTTGGGCTACTTGCAGGTTCAATTACTTCATGGAATCCACTTGCAACATAATTTTTTTTTCGCTTTAATCCACAGACAATGAATGCTCGTCTCTAAAATGATATTACAGCTTATAATCAGCTGGATGATGAGAATTTACACTCTACATGGGAGCGTTATAAATCTTTTCTTCGACATTGCCCTATACACAACATTCAACAAGAAACATAGATTGAAATTTTCTAAAATAAGCTAATTTCACAAACAAGAAATCTCGTCGACACATCAGCTAATGGACCTTTATTGGATTGAACTTATGGTGAAGTTGTTTGAATTCTTGAGGAATTCCTCAAAATGATTATCAGTACCCTATGTCTAGAGCTACACAAGTAAAAGCTAATGCGAGTGTTGTTGAATTGGACGCAATATCTGCACTTAGTGCTCAAGTTTCTTCTCTCGCGAATATGATAAAAAATATGAAGGGCACTAGTGACGTTGCACCTATACAAGTCACTCAACAAGTTGATGTGCCGACATTTTGTTGTGAGATTTACGGTGACAACCATAATTATGAAGGCTGTCCACAACATGCAGAAATTGCTTTCTATGTCATTAACATCCGTGGTAATTCCTATGGCAACTCTTATAATAATTTTGCATGTAATCAACAGTCTTGTAGAAGGCAAAAGGTTGGACAAAGTACTGCAACATTTTGATATGGGAATTCATCTAATTAGGGAAATTATAACCCAAGACAAGGGAGTTACAATCCATAATAGTAGAATTATAATCAACAGACACAAATGCATCCACAACAAAGCCAAATGTAGTCACATCAGAATCTGATGCAGCCACTACAATCTGTAGTGTAAAATCATAGTGTTCAAGGACATAGGCAACAATTGTACACAAAAGCTTCCCCTACTGATCCGTTAGCAGCACTTGAAACTTTATTGCGAGAGCATATCACTCGCATTGGGAGCTATTGTGCAAAGGAATTCTTCCTCCATTCCGGCTTTGAAAGCACAATTGGGACAAATTGCTTTAAATTTAAGTACTTGTTCATCAAACACACTCCCTAGTGATACGGAGAATCCCAATCTGAAGGGGAGAGATCATTGCAAAGCTATCACACTTAGGAGGGGTAAACAAATCGGCGAGTTGACCATCAACTCTCCTATAACACCTCCAACCACTAATGATGTGTCCCATGGTGAGAAGGTAGAATTTAAAGGATTTGTCGATGCAACAGACAAAGAAGTTCCACAAATTGTCACTCCTATGCCTAATGTCCGACCTTCAAAAATGTCGACGCAACCAAAGGTGTTGGCACAATCTGATGTATCTCCACCTCTACCATTTCCACAAAGATTCAGAGAAAATGAGTATGATAAGCAATATCAGCAGTTTCTGAACACACTAAAGCAACTTCATGTTAATATTCCTTTAGTGGACGCTCTTGTGAAAATTCCTAGTTATGGGAAATTTATGAAGGTGCTCTTGTCCAAGAAGAAGAAGATTACTGATAGTGCTGTGTTGAAAAATAAATTACTGCCCAAAATGAAAGATCCTAGAAGCTTTACGATCCTCTATTCAATAGGCAACCTTGTGTGTCACACTTAGTATTCTGCTGACTATTCACATTGGGGACCCCATTTCATTATTATTACATTTCGTCTTTAATTTCACATTATTGCTTCGACAAACACTTTTACAATTTTATCACATTTACTTATTCATTGCACCGACAATAATAGACAACAAACATCCATCCACATAGGATTGATATACGACAGATTCGCATCTGTCTACTATACTTGCATCGATAGTGTACGCTTGCACATTATTGCTATGACGTTTATAGTCGATCAGTGTCACGACATCGACCCAGATTTCAACTATGCATCAAGTGAGGGGAGTTTTCGTCTTCACAAAGCAACTTAAGCATGAAGGACGGTAGCTGACCTAAGGTTGAAGAAAACGGTCACCAAAAGCATTAAATAGGGCCTTTAGCACTAGGTTTAGATACCATTCATTGGATCTTAGTTTTTAACTTTGTTTTTATATTTCTTCTTGAAAAGAGTTGTAGAAACTCGAATAAATGATCTGCCGATTTTATACCTAGCAGATTGAACTAGTTTTCACACTTGAGGAGCTTGATATTAATAATTTTATTTATACCTAGCAGATTTTATACCTTCTAATAATTTGTGAAAACCAAGAATTAAAAATTTTATTTATTGTCTCTAAGGCTGATTGAGGCTTAAAAGTTGGCTAACGTACTTTGTGAGCGTGCAAGAGACCATTAGAAGGTGTACCACATAAAAAGGATCACTATGTCATGACATGGGATAATGGATTTCGCAACAGAGGGACCAGAATAAAGAAATCATGAATCTGGCTTCTTCATTGCAACATTGCATGTTTATGTCGTAACATAGCATGTCTACGTCGCAACCAACCCTGAAGATGTCTACGAAAAAGTGCACTAAGTACTATGTCGTGACATATAACTTAGTATGTAGTGACATCGACCCCTAGACGAGGATTTTACACCAAATGAAGGGCATTTTGGTCTTTAAAATGCCACTTAAATTCAAGGAATAGCAGCTAACCTAGGGTTTAGAAAAACGATCATCCAAGACTATAAATAGGGTCCTTAGCACTAGGGGTTGAAACATCGTTTTACTGGACTTCATTTTTTAGTTCTAAGTTTGTATTTTCTTTTGGGAAACGAGATTGTAAAACTTGCATAAACATTCAAGGAATTTTTCCTGACAAATTGCCAATACAATTCTAGTTTGTTTTTCATTCTCTTATTCAGTTATATATTTTTATACATATGTATATATATATAGATTTTTGTGTTTATGATGGTCAAGAAACCCATGAGGAATAAATTCCATTTTGGGGAATTAGGGAGTGGAAGTATGAATATTTGATTGTTGTTTTACAAAGATTTTACCTTTCAGGTCAGCTGTTTGTGAAAGGAAGAACATCGAACAAACATTAAGCCTAACAACCCTAGAAAGTCAGCTAGGTGGGAATGAACCCAATATTGGTATTGCCCATTCGTGAACATTTTTTCCCTAAACTGGTTTAGACTGTAACATCTAGTGATAAGTAATCTTTATCGACTTGCTATGGTATCGGAAGATCAAGAGATCTAACTGGGGTAGTGACTAGTTGATTGGAGGAAAAACCCTAAAAACCAACAATTAAAGAACTAATACGAAAACAACCTGATATCCCAAAAGTCATTTATAAGAATTTCTACATCTCTAATCTTGCTTTTATTTTTTATTTTTATTCTCTTTTATTTCATGCTATTCAAAATTCACTCTTTATTCTTCGTACTATAATACCTAAAATAAGTATTAATTAATTATATTCTTTGCACGGATTTGATTTACTATCACTCACGCCTCCTTTGGGTATGATACTCGGAATACTACCAAGTGTTTCGTTGTAACACACTATATTTACAACCTGACCAGTATACTGCGGAAAGCCAAAATCTACGCCGAACGAGAGTACGATTAGGGGCGGTCAATAAACATTCAAGGAATTTTTCCTGACAGATTGCTAATGCAATTTTAGTTTTTTTTTCATTCTCTTCTTCAATTATATGTTTTCATATATTGTTTTAATGATGATCAAAGAAACCATGAGGAACTAATTTCATTTTGGGGAATTAGAAAGTGAATGTATGAATAATTAATTATTGTTTTACAGAGATTTTACCTTTCAGATCAACTGTTTGGGAAAGGAAGAACGTCAAACAAACATTAGGCCTGAAAACCCTAGAAAGTCATCTAGGTGGGAAAGAACCAAAAATTGGTATTGCCCATCCGTGGGCACTTTTTCCCCAAACTGGTTTAGATTGTGACATCTAGCGATAAGTAATCTCTATCGACTTGCTATGTCGATGGAAGTTCGAGAGATCCAACTGGGGTAGTGACTAGTTGATTGGATGAAAATCCCTAAAACTCAACAATTAAAGAACTCATACGAAAATAATCTAATCTCCCCAAATTCATTTATAAGAATCTCTAAATCTCAATTATTTAATTTTATTTTCGCTTTTATTTTATGCTGTTCAAAAACCAACTCTTTTATTTTTCTTTGTACTATAAACCCTAGAATAAGTACTGATTACTTTTATTCTTTGTAGGGATCTAATTTACTATCTCCTTATGCCTCCTTTAGGTACAATCCTCGGAATACTACCAAGTGTTCCGTTGTAACACACTATATTTAGAACATGACTCGTATACTTAAGGAAAGCCTAAATCTACGTCGAATAGTAGTACGTTCGGGGGTGGTCAAGTTGTTGGTGCCGTTGTCGGGGAGGCAACACTAGTAAATTTAATTCTTTCTTTGTATTAAAATAATTAGGAAAAAAATTAGGTTATATATATGAGCTAACCATACTAACAGTCTTTATTTTTTAGATCTAACACTTCCTTTTGAATTCCAATGATATTTAAAACCATGGATGCTTACAATTATTTTTCTACAAATCTCAAGTATGATGATGGTTATGATGTCTACGAAGACGGGTACTATGAAGATTGGGAAATCCAAGAAAATCAGAGATTATTGATGTTGGAGTTAAGTTAACTTCGTGTATAACCCAATCTCTGATCAACATGATGATCTATCTTTCGAAAACACATACCTAGAATCTGAACAAATAGCACAAGAACCAGAATGAGGACTAGACGAAGAAATAGAAAGAGAATTCTTTGAGGAATCGGATGAGTGGACCGCCGAGCAGATCGATATTTCATCTTTGGTAGCAGAAATGGACAGCCATGTAAAAATCACAATTGAACCCCAATCTAATGATGAATCGATCCTGACAAAGGAAGATAATCGATCCTTTATCCCAGATTCAAACCTTCAACTAATTACGGTCACAATCACACTAACAAAAGAAATATTACTTGAAGATGTCATTAAGCAAAGATTTGAATTCCAATGGAAAATAGCTACTTTGTATAATATTTTCTTCGTACAACAAATCCCTAGAGAAATTACTAACATGAAAAAATTGTGTTTTTTAAATAAAACAGGAAATATTTACAACCTAGAACTCCAATCCTCGACTAGCTTAATAATCACATATATGGAGCAATAAAGTACACATTCGTGGGAGAAGCAATTATTACACTAGTACCACAATCCAAAGGATATAGAACACAGTAATGGAAATTGCAAGGGGAAACAAATAGTTGTCGCAACATCAATACATGGGTTTGTGGCAAATTCATCATTTTTACTGAATGAGGTAATCAACCAGCATTACTCCACCACACGAAGGCATATGAATTTCACAAATGGATCAACGATAAAGACAATCATGAAAAAGAGTTGTTGTATAAATTCATAGACGTCGTGAATAAATATGATCGATGAAAAGAGCTGGCGGTGATCTATCCAGGAAGAAAAGGAAAATTTCGAGAAAGACATGACCATCAAAGAGTAGCTTGGAACGACGGTTGCTGGATGACCAGTGATAAAACAAACTGTTTGTTGGTGCCAAATTGCATACTAACACTCTTGTCAGACAATTCTGACAAGTACTAAAACTCAATTTTAATTTATATTCACTAATGTACTAACTCAGTAACATTTTTTGCATTTCAGGTATTCTACTCGAAACTGACAGGTTTGTCGTGAAGCAACTTCTCAACGTCTTGATAAAGAAACCATACTACTCCAAGCATGCCCAGGCATGCAATGACGTGACATACCCCTTCTACATTGCAACCAAGGGGTAAGAATACTAAAAAAATAAAACTGATAGGTTTGTCACGACAAGAGGAAGGCTATGTTGTGACATAGGAGACAGCCTGCTGGAACCTCAGAACTGAAAGGCTTGTCATGACAAGAGGAAGGCATTGGAAGGTTGGTTGCGACATACTTAGGCTACGTCATGACATGGTCTGCAAATTTTACAGGGTTAACCCAACCCGATGGCATAACCCAAACTTTACCCTATTTTTAAACCTTAAAACCCTAAAAATACACACCCCTATATATATTAACTTAAAACTAAACCTATTCACTTTATTAAACACTCTTAAATCAATCCTAAACCCATTAAATAACTCATCACTCACTTCACATTCCAACCCAAACCCTCTTTCCTTCAAGGCAATACTCCATTCCAAGGTGCAAAGGTGTTCCATCAACAAAGCAAATATTCAAAAGCAAAGGTATTTCTTACCCTTTCATTGATCCATTCATTACTATTCATTTCTCTATTGACAAATTAAAAATTCACCAAGAAAGAGCAAGAAAACTTCGGTTCAGCAAACTTAAGCAGTTTCTGATCCCGATCCTTTGAGAATATCAAAATCGAGAGGTACTTCCTAGCTTTACAAGGGAGGTCATTGATTCAAGAATGAGGATTTGAGCCTTTTAGGATACATTGCAAAGAAATTTGGACCTTGGTAAGAAATAATCAGTAGGAACAATTTTGTGTCAACTCTACATGTAACGCTATTATCCCCATAGTTCAAAAATTTTATGCCTCCTTGAAAGATGAATTAATTAAAGAGGGACATAGAGCCACCATCGTGAAGTGATTGTAAGAGGGGAAGAGGTTTCAATTACCCTTAAGGAAATCTGTGAGTTTTATAACATTCCATACTATGGAAAGGATTATATTAATGAGGTTGATTTAGACATGTTTAGGAATACTGATATGGAAGAAATTGTTAGATTTTTAACACAAGGGAGGGATAACTATAACTACAGACCCGACACTGGCTCACCTTCTAATTTTAACCAAGCCATTATGTTTCCAGTATAAAAAAGTGGATGCAATTCTTGGCCGCTAGGATTGCGCTGGCCCTAAATGTCTCTAACGTTAATACTTTTTGAGCTATTTTATTGCATGGTATTTTGCAAAAAAAATGAATTTTTGTTGGAGATGGATTTATAGGGAAATGAGGCATTGCACACAAAGTAAAAAAGTTGGTCTTTTCTTTCCTCATCTCGTAACGACACTTTGCAAAAGGCGAGGGTTCTAATGAGCGAAAATGAGTAGTTTCTGAAGCCAATAAGAAGCATTATTTGGGATTCAGTTTACAGACAATACATTGAGCTTTAATGAAAACAAATTAAGGAATGAAACCTAAGAAGGAAAGAGAAGATGGATGTCCCAGCATCACTACAACAAAATGAAACAATGGAAGATTGAAAAGAATATGTTAGTAGCTTTGAAGTAAAATTAAGCGACATTGTTCGGTGGATGCAAGAAACGTGCCTGGTATTAAAGGAATTTGCAAGAATAAATGGGCTACTAATTCCAAACTACCCGCCAAACATGTTTAGAGAAGAAGATGTCAACAATTAAGATGAATTGGGAGGAGTCGAAGTGGAGCAAGATGACCAAGACACTAAAGATGAGTATGAAATAATGTTCCAACCTCAATATCAACTCCCAAGGGACTAGTGATTCAGAGTCTAGTGAGATAACAAGGTGGAAGCTCGCACCAAAAGTATTCCAGCAAAGGCAAAGCTCTCATGGATCCTCAATGAACCTAAGGATGATTTAAGTGTTTAAGATCAATTTACTTTAGAGACTTTTAATTTTTGGATAAATTTTTTTAGGACTTATATAATTTGTCAGAGTAGGATTAGGAATTATTTTGTATATACATCTTAATTCTTCTTATAGGAACTCCATATTATGGAGACATAGTAATTTCGAGTATTCACGCCAAAGGAAGAAAGACAACCACCATAAGAAGAAAGTGACTTTCACGATCAATCGGATAACTTCTTTCCTTACTATTTATTGGGTTACACATTAAGGACAATGTGTTTTCGAAAGTGTAGCGATGACATAGGAATTTTGGCATATAGTTTTTATTTTTTTTTGTCATTGTGATTTGTGCTTGAGCTTGTAGAAATACAAGTGATTTGTTAGGTGCAAGTATAATAGGTTACATTGTATATAGATAGAAAGGTAATATTGGTACCAAGTGATGTGTATAATATGAGGAAACGAGCATGCTAGTATATATGATAAATAATAATTTTGAGATTAGGTGATTAATTTGATATTTGTGTATATTGTGTTGTTTAAGGATGTCCTAAGGCATTGTTTACATCTAGAGCTAAAGAGCTAAACCCTATTTTGAATTGTCAATTAGTACCCATCTTTTAGCCTTATGACACCTTTTTGATGAGCCACATTATAAGCCTCTTAAGCCTTAAAAGATAATTTGTGTATATTCTTTTCTTTGGTCCTATTTTGCATGAAAATGGACATATGAACATATGTATTGAGGGTAGGTAGACACATTACAATGGAGGTATTAAAATAAAAGAGGGAAATCATGATAATATATGAATTTTAGTTTAGCCGAATGATGGCATTAGAATGACCATTAAAATCTCTCTGATTTGTGTATACTTTGTCTCCATTGTATTACATTTAGCATTCATTTTCAACATTTTATACCTAGTATTTGCATTTTCTAAATCAGTGTTGTATGGTCTTACTTTCTTTCATTTCATCTCATTTGTGCTACTAATGTTGCTACCTGTAGCATTAGTTTTGCGTCTAAAGTTGTCAGCGTAGGAATCCACCTTAGAAGATCGGAGTAGGAAAGCATTCAGTGTTGTCACCACAAGTTTGGTGTAGAATTGCAGCCAAATATGTCACCACATGAATATTTCTACATTATACCAGGGGCTTTATGCTACTAACATATCCAGAAGCACCAGCGTAGGAGAATGTCAAAGTTGTCGTAGCAAATAAAAATCTTAATTTGCGTTCAGCAATGTCGCGACAACCTGCAACTACCTAATGCACGAACTTGATTTGCGTGAGTGTACAGTTGGAAATAACCAACTTGTACAGCTGCAAAAGAGAGTTAGATTTGAGAAGAGGAAGAAATCTGTACATTCTAATGATTATAAATAGAGGGAAGAGAGAGAAGATCATCATCAAGCTTGTGAAGAAATTAATTCTACATTTTCTGATTCTCTTTTAAATTGAGCTGCCATGGAAGCTTAACTTCCCAGGAGGTTGATCTGACGCGACGAGAAGGTAACTATTCCTGACGAGAAGTGCCTAAGTGCGATGCAATAGGAGCAATTATAGAAGGATTCTAATAGAATAGGAATAGCATGCTTCAATTTCTTCTTTAATTTCTCTTGAATGTTGATGAATTCTGTTGACTTTAATTGTGTATGGAAATACCTATTAATGTTAGATCTATTTTTTATTTCTCCTAAATTATTCTCATCTGTTTATCTTTGGATTTAATTGTTTTGACCACGGAAGTGTAATTGCAATCACATTCACTAGAAGGTGTGGTGACAAAGTTAGATTAACAAGCAAGACAACGGAAGTTACTTAAGGCAAGAAGGAATTCTGACCACTTGTTCTCAAGTGCAAAGCATTACCAGCACTGGAAGGTGTGGTAATTGTGAGTGCTTGGGTCTTTGCTAAACAGAGAAGTTGATAGCATTGAGATTTCATTAGAACTTAATTATGACACTAATTCATCTATCAGTTACCTTTTGTCACATTTGGTGTCTGCTAACTTGCCAAGTCAGGGATCCCCCATTTCTTTACACTAGATCTACTTCTTTTAATTTTCTGAATTTACATTCATAAAACATCTTCAATTATTCAATTCATTTTTCTATTAGATTACCTTGACATTTTATGTCACAGTTTATAGTATTTACGTTGACAAATTTAATTCTAATCTTTGTGCAGTTTTGACTTAATTGCATTGACATTATTTCTAACAATTTTCCTTATTTTAATTCCATTTTCTTCGACAATTTTAAGCAACAAGAACACCAACCTCGTGGGATCGATATTCGACAGATTTACATCTATCTATTATACTTGCATCAACAGTGTTTGCTTGCACATAATTACTGTGACATTCATAGCGATCAAGTTTTGGTGTCGTTGGTAGGGATGGTGTTTGTTTGATGTTTATATTTGTAGTTGCAGTTATTCTGACTTTTCTAAATTCTATTTGTTACTAATCTGTTTTATTTGTTTTGTTGATTTTTTAAAAATTGTTTTTAGGTATTTTATTTACACAAGGAGAAATCCTAACAACATTCTCAATTTCGATCCAGAAATTTAAAGAACTATTCGGAGGAAGAGACAAGAGCAAAGAAATATGGCTGGAAATAATAACGATGTTCCTCAGTTTTTGCCACAAAACCCTGTTCCTCCAATGTAGCCACAACACAACAACAATAGATCTATTTCGCAAGAAGAGAAAATCCAAAACAAGACAATTAGAGATTTCGTTGTTCTTGTGCTCGATGATCTACAACCAGGGGTTGTTAGACCAGTAATACAAGTTGGGAATTTTGAATTGAAACCGATTATGTTTAAGATGTTAAACTCGAATGGGTAATATACAGGTTTGCCTCATGAAGATGTGAGGGAGCATCTCAAATCCTTTCTGTTAATATGTTCTTCTTTCAGTTAACATGGTGTTCTTGATGGCGCCATGATGATGTAGTTGTTCCCTTATTCTTTGCAAGGAAGGGCACGTACATGGTTTCTTGGTTTACCGACTAGATCTATTATTTCATGGAATGTGCTAGCAACTCAATTCATTCTGTGATTCAATCCACCCACAATGAATTCTAGATTACAGAATGATATCACGGGGTACCATCAATTGGATGATGAAAACCTACACGCTACGTAGAGCATTACAAAAATCTACGTAGACGTTATCCCATGCACAGAATCCAATAGGAGACGCAGATTGAAATCTTCTACAATGGATTAAATACGTAAACAAGAAATATCATCGACACATCTGTAAATGGTCCCTTGCTGGATTGCACTTACAATGAAGTCATGCGAATCTTAGAGAAAATTATGCAAAAATGATTATCAGTACCCGATTTCTTATTCTGCTAAAGTGAAAGCAAATCCTGGAGTTATTGAGTTAGATGTCATTTCAACACTAAGTGCACAAGTATCCTCATTGGCGAACATGATCAAGAACATGAAAGGGACGAGTAAGGTTGCCCCTATTCAATTAGCCCAGCAAATGGATGTCCCGACATTTTGTTATGAAATTTGCTGCGACAACCATAGTTATGAGGATTGTCCACAGCATACTGAGAATTCATTCTATGTCAACATCATCAGAGGGAATTCATATGGTAACTTGTATAATAGTTCAACTAGGACCCAACAACCTTGGGGAATTAGAATACATCCACATTTAGATATGAAAATTCCTCAAATCAAGGGAACTTTCGACAAGGGAGTTACAACCATCAACAACAGAATTAAAATCATAATCCTCAGGTACATTCACATCCTGATTAGATACAACATCATGCTTTAAATCTTGAATTTTCTTAACCAGTACAACATTAATTATATTATATATATATATTCTTTTTATTATATTTTCTTTTTTTCTCTTTTCTTTTATGCGACTGAGAGATGTCATTGCATTACTATACCCTTATTCCTGAGCAGTAACGATGGGGTGCAACAAACCCCTAGGAAGTATGTAATTGCATCGATACACACTCTTGCAGTGTTGCCTTTGGCTAGATGTATTTTTTTAACACTTGCATTGGAGTGTTCCCCCTTGATAAGTCACAATGCACGCACATTAGAGTGTCTTTTATTAGTAGTTATAATTATATACATAGTTGTAAATGGCAAGTTATTCCAAGATTCAAATAATGATACTACTCATTTATTACTAATGCAAATTCGACCATTCACTCCAAAAATAAAAGGACACAACATTCATCCAATTCACGCATTAACATCTCAAATAATTCAAGAATTAAGCATCAAATGAAAAAAATTTTGAAGTCACAATTTTCATAACTTTGCATACTTTCATTAAACTGAAGGACAAATAATAGCTTAAAAATGTGGATGCAGTTGCATTTCAATTCCATACACATTTCCCCCCAAACTTAGAGTTTGCATTGTCCCAAATGCACTGATAATAATAAACAAATATATATATAGAAATGCAACTACAAAGCAAACGCGTTGACAAATAAAATGCAGTGACAACTAAGTACTGAAAAGTAAAGACTAACTTAGTGTGTTGCAACCAATAATGTGGCTACCTTTGTCTTTTTCTTCTTCTTGGGATGCTCCTCCTTACGCTTCTTTTTATCTTTGCACTTACGTTTCCTTTCCGTTGATTCAACTGAGGCGGTGGATTGTTCCTCCAGGTTTGGTTGTGTGCTGGCTTTATCGACTGTGACATCAAATGGATGAATTTTAGCAAGAGGTGCCACATAAGACACTATAGCTAGAGGGTTAAAATCCTCATTACTGAATGTTACAGCCTCGGCCTGACTCATAACAGATGGGTCAGGGCTTCAGTAGTTGCACCCATATTGTCAAGTGCGACGAAAACTTCTTCAGGTGAATTTGTCACGACAGGAACTTCCTCTTTCTTTTCTTCTCTTTCGTCTTCTTTTTCCTCTTCCTTCTCCTCCTCTATACCCCAACAGTAACCTCCTTCACCACCATATTTGCCCATAAAATGTTAGAAAATTCATCTTCAAAGAGGCTAGCAATATTGCGGAAACATCCCTCGAATTCACATCCTGATCCTCATCATAAAAAATGTGGACCATATGCGGAGACTCGACAGAGTTATCCTTCCCCTTTGAAGCGGCTTTCTCGATTGATGGTGTTGCCTCCGTAATGATAGAGGGAACCACTAGGAATTCTGGCAAGGGTTGCATGCTCATGCTGTGTAGTGTGCTGACTATTGCAGTATTCCATGCCCTGGTGTAAGTATAGAATAAGTTTTGTGAGTGCTCCATGTCCTCAACTGCTTGCAACAAGTTTGATTTGTTGGATACTCTTTTGGTCAGCCAACTGCTCAATTTCTTTAAGTTTCCTCCAAAGTTGAGGATTTGTGGGAGCATGAGGTTGCTTGTCTTTTTTCTTTGCCTTTCCTTTCTCCTTCTTTTATGCAGCTTCTTTTACCACAGGTGTTACTTGCTCCCTCGTCATGCATTCAACTGAGACATCATTAATAGGTCCCTTATTTTCCAAGAACTCTTCCCCTTCGCGAGGCATAACACCCCTCTGTCGACACAACTGCATGATAAAATGGAAATATACCTATTTGCTTCGCTACAGACTCTACAATCTCTTGATGGAGGATTGCAACGACATGCTCATCCACCCCTCAGCGATGTTGTACAAGGCATTTATATGGGTAGCGTCCCATGGCACCAGTCCCTCTCGAACAAAGACGAATTCCTGTTCCTTATCCTTATCAACTAAATTGGCCTAGAATTCACAGATGAGAGACGGGGAATATCCTTCAAGATGATCACAAAATTTTTCCCACCCCAAGCACGTAATGGTTTTGTTGACTTATTTTCCTAGTGTGAGTAGTGAAATCCTTACTTTGGGTGGTAGTTACGCATTAACATAGTGTCATGGAAACGGTCTTTGGCATCTTTGGTAAGAAACAGTACTGGCTCTTTGGGTGGCGGTTGCTCGGTATTACGAACCATTTTCGTAGATGATTCAGTGACTAATTTAGAAGGGGTTTTTGCTCCTTTAGTTATAGCCATGGCTGTAATGAGAGAAAGAGATTAAAAATTGCAAGAAATTTGAGGATTGAAGAAAAGAAAGGTTTGCAATAACAATGGTGGATGTGGTTGTTCAGAACACTGTCGGCACAATGAGGTGTTTTATAGAGGATGAAGATGAAGAGGCATGATGATTTCCATTGCAGTGATAGGACACTGTGTTTGCATCCAATAAATGCAATGACACAAATTGTTTTTTTTTTAATCAATCCAATAGTTGGGGAGCAGTGTGAATCAATCGACGTGATTCTTTCCAGAAACGCTTCATAGTGGTGATTCAGCAATTAAAATGCATCGACAAGTTGTGTTTTTATGCGTCGAAAAAAAGGATAACTTTTATTCCAGCAAAGAACTAAATAATGGAGTTGAAATAAAATAAAATAAAATAAGTAAATAGAATAAATGTAATGACATGTTAAGGAAATGTGACCAGGTTAATGGACTTGTTCTGCTCATGGTTATCTAGACTGAGATAGTGATTCAATCATTGGCCATTTACCTTGAATTGGTGCCCATCATTTAAATCTTTAATTATCACCGCACCATGAGGAAATGCTTCGACAACTTCAAATTGACCATCTAGAACGTAATTTACCTAGATGCAGTTTTAAACGTGATTTAAATAAATGAACTAACTGACCTGTAGAAAATTGTCACCGAAAGATAATGTTGTCATGCCATTGCTTCATTTTTTCTTTGTATATGGCAACATTCTCTTAAGCATTGCATCAGTCACTTTTGTCCAGCAGCATCATAATCCATATTCACTTGTTTAATTGCCCACATGACTTTATGTTCAAGTTCCACAGGCAAGTGACATGATTTACCAAAAACCAGCTGATACGGTGACATTCCTAATAGTGTTTTGTATGTTGTGCGAAGCGCCCACAATGAATCATTGAGCCGTGTAGACCAATCACGTCTAGATGGATTAACCACCTTTTCAAGAATATTTTTTATTTGTCGATTGGATACTTCAGTTTTGTCATTGGTTTGAGGATGATATGTGGTTGCTATTCGATGTTTAACCTAATAATGCTTTAATGTTTTCGCAACTTGGTTACATAAAAATGAGTGCCTTGATCACTGATTAATGCTCTAGGTGCGCCGAACGAAGTGATGATGTATGTGTGAAAGAATTTCAACACTATCTGAGCATCATCTTTAGAAATAGGTATTGCTTCGACCCACTTTGAAACATAATTGACAGTGACTAGAATATAAACATTTCTAAAAGAATTGAAAAATGGTCCCATGAAATCCATAGCCCAAACATCGAAAAGCTCAACTTCCATGATAAGCTATTGTAGCATCTCATTGTGTCGAGATATCGATCCAGTGCGCTGATATTTATCGCATTATTGAACAAAATTGTAGGTGTCTCAAAACAATGTTAGCCAATAAAATCCTAACTGAAGGACCTTTGCAGCAATCTGAACACCAGCAAAATGAACTCCATAAGGAGCATCATGGTAATGCTTCAGGATAGAGAGCATTTCTTCTTCAAGGACGCAGCGACGAATAATATTGTCGGCGTATGCCTTGAAAAGGAATGGCTCATTCCAATAGTACTTTACAGCATCGCGAAGAAATCTGACCTTTTGGTGACCATTTGCACTCAGTGGTAGTTTTCCAAAGACCAAATAATTGACAATATTTGCATACCATAGAGATGCATTGATAGAAAATAGCTTCTCGTCTGGGAATGCGTCGATAATTTGTGACGTATTTCCATTTTCACTCCCAAATTCCAAATTAGATCAATGATCTGCTACTTAATTTTTTCGATCCTTTTCGATCCTTAATTTCAACATCAAATTATTGTAATAACAGGATCCATCTAATCAGCCTTGGTTTAGTATCTTGTTTGGCAAAGAGGTATCTCAATGCAGAATGATCACTATAAACTGTAACTTTGCGCCGACAAGATATGAACGAAACTTGTGGTTGTATAATTAACCTGCACTTCAGTAAGAGTTTTGCTAGCATAATATATTGTATGGAATACCTTGTCTTTGTGTTACCCAAGAACTGTACCTACAACATAGCCACTCACATCACACATAACTTCGAATGGTTGTGACCAATCTGGTGCGACGACAATAGGTGCCTGCACTAATTGCTACTTAATTTTTACAAATGCTTCCAGACAGACAGCATCGAACAGAAACTTTTTATTTTGCTCCAATATGGAGTAGAGAGATTTTGCAATTTTGGAGAAATCACGGATGAATCGTCGATAGAATCCTGCATAGCTGAGAAAACTCCTTATTCCCTTGACATTGGTAGGTGGAGGTAGCTTCTCAATACTCTTTACCTTGGCCTTGTCTACTTCTATGCCTTGACAAAAGATATGATGCCCAAAAACAATGCCTTCAATTGTCATGAAGTGACATTTTTCCCAATTTAGCACTAGATTAGTATCCTTGCATCGCTTCAAAACTTTGGCTAAATTGTCAGTGATTTATCAAAAGTGTGACCATAGACAGAGAAGTCATCCACAAATACCTCCAATGAATCCTCAATCATATCGAAAAAGATTGTCATCATGCACCTTTGAAATGTGGTCGATCCATTATATAGCGCAAATGACATTCGGCAAAAAGCAAAGGTACCAAACGGATAAGTAAAAGTTGTTTTTACTTGGTCCTCTAGCGCAATTGCAATTTGGTTGTAGCCAGAATATCCATCAAGAAAATAGTAATAGGCCTTACCAGCTAGCCAGTCCAACATCTGATCAATGAATGGAAGTGGGAAATGATCTTTTTTGTGGCAGCATTCAAACAGTGGTAGTCCATGCAAACTCGCCAACTGGTAGCAATGCTAGTAGGAATCAATTCATTTTTGTCATTGCTTACCACCATAATACTGCTCTTCTTTGGAATGCATTGGACCGAGCTTACCCACGTACAGTCAGAAATTGGGTAAATAATGCCTGCATCCAACCATTTTAGGATCTATTTTTTACAACTTCCTTCATTTTCTCATTTAATCTACGTTTCTGTTCAATGGACTGCTTTCCCTCATCTTCCAGCCTGATTTTGTGCATACAGAAAGAGGGACTAATGCCTCTGATATCCGTAATGCTCCTGGAAATGGCACGCTTGTGTTGCTTTAATATTCCGATTAATTTCTCCTCTTTTTGCATTAAGATTTGTGGAGACAATTACTGGCAATGTATCATTGTCACTAATGAAAACATATTTTAAATGCGTTGGCAATGGTTTCAACTCCAAAGTTGGAGCTTATTCAACCAAAGGCTTGAAAATAGGGATCGTCCTATTAGTCAAATCCAAGGAGTCCATCTGCCTACCATGTCTAAGCTCACAAATATTTGTCTCAACCTTGTGGTCGCAATCAGGTAGGAAATTGTCTTCAGATGTCACTGCAAATTCTTCTTGCGCTACTGAACTACGCTCATGAAATTCTTCTGCAATTAATTCTTCTAGGACATCAATGTGGTGACATTGCTCTTTACTCCTGCAGGGAGTTGCTTCGAAGACACTGAAGGTAACGTGTTCATCATTATGTCGCATGATTAACTCGCCTTTGAAAATGTCTATAAGAGTGTGACCCGTAGCAAGAAATGGGTTTCCCAAAATTATGGGTACCTTCTTATCAGCTTCCCAATCCAGTATGATGAAATCTATTGGGAACACAAACTTACCTATTTGGACGAGAACATCTTTAATCTGTCCTTCAGGTTGCACTAAAGATCTATCTGCTAGTTGAAATGTCACCGTACTGGGCTTCATGTGACCAATTCCCAAATTTTTGAATGTTGACAAGGGCATAAGGTTATGCTTTCTCCTAGATTGCAAAGAGCTTTACCTAAATAATGATTTCCAATGGAGCAAGAAATTGTAAAACTGCCAGGATCTTTCATCTTAGGTGGCAATTTATTTACCAGTACAGCTCTACAACCTTTTGTGAGCGTAATTGTCTCGATGTCGGTCAACTTCTTTTTCTTTGACAAAAGCTCCTTCATAAATTTCCCATAGCTAAAAATTTGCACAAGAGCATCAATGAGAGGTATATTAACATGTAGTTGTTTCAAGGTGGCCAAAAACTTTTGATATTCTCTATCATGTTCTTTCTCCCTGAATCATTGTGGAAACAGCAAAGGTACGAAGACATTAGGTTGTTGTGATACAACCGTCTGCGTTGACATTAGCAGTTGCGTCTACAATTTTGAAGGTTGAATGGTTGACATTTGTGTAATTACCGGTGGCTCCTTCTCATTTATCTCTACTGCTTCTTCTTTAGATACAACTTCTCCTTGTTGCTTAGTTTCATTTGTGTCGACAGGTGCTGTATTAAAGTTGTTACTTTGTTCAACAATTTCTTTCCACTCCGAAGAGTAATAGCCTTGCAATGCTCCTTCTTCTTTGGATTTGGATTTTAAGTATCACTGGGTAAGGCACCTGGTGGTCTCGTGCTCATATTAGAAGCCAGTTATCCTAATTTTGCTTCCAACGCTCGGATGGAAGAAGAATTTCCTTCCACAATAGCTTCCGTTCTTGTAATATGGTCACACATCAAAGCTTGAAGGGCAGCTAATGGATCCAATCTTGGTTGAGAATATTGTTGTTGTTGTTGATGCTGCCCTTTCATGTTTATATTTGCAATTGTAGTATGTTATGGCTTCATACGAGCATGTGACTTCATCTGATCATGATGTGTATGCACTTGAGGATTATGGTTGTAATTCTGCTGCTACTGATTGTAATTTCGTTGTCAAAAATTTCCTTAACTCGAGGAATTTTCATATTGAAATGTGGATGCATTTTGATTCCCCCAAGGTTGTTGAGTCCTAGTTAAACTGTTGTAAGAGTTACCATAAGAGATTCCTCAGATTTTATTGACATAAAACGCATTTTTGGAATGTTGTGGACATCCATCTGCTGGGCTACTTGAATAGGGATGACGTCGCTCATCCCTTTCATTTCTTGATCATGTTAGCCAACGAAGATACCTGTACACTTAAAGCTAATATGACGTCTAACGCAATAACTCTAAGATTCATTTTTACTTGAGTATTTCGAGAAATCAGATATTGATAATCATTTTGCATAATTATCTCCAAAATCTGCACGGCTTCAGCATATGTGCAATCCAACAAAGGACCATTTGCATATGCATCGACAAGATTTCTTGTCTACGCATTTAATCCATTATAGAAAATTTCAATCTATGTTTCTTGTTGGATTCCATGCATGGGACAAAGTAGAAGCAAAGTTTTGTAATGCTTCCATTAGTATACAAGTTCTCGTCATCTAGCTGACAGTAAGCAGTAATATCATTCCACAACCGAGCATTCATCATGGGTAGATTAAATCGCAAAATAAATTGCGTTGCAAGTGCATTCCATGATGTAATAGATCCAGCAAGTAATCCAAGAAACCAGGTATGCGCCCTTCCTTACAAAGAATAAGGAAACAGCTGCATCTTCAAGGCGTCATCAAGAACACCATGCTGACTAAAAGAAGCACAAATTAGTAGAAAAATTTAAGATGCTCTCTTGCATCTTTATGAGGAAAATCAGAATATTTCTCATTCAAATTTAACATTTGAAACATCACCGATTTTAACTCAAAATTTCCAGCATGGACCGCTGGTTTAACAACCACTAGCTGCAGATCATCAAGCATAGGAACAACAAAATCTCTAACTGTTTTGTTTTGTATTTGTTCTTCTTGTGGTAGTGGTACATTATTGAAGTTTTGTGGCTGTACTAGAGGGATAGGATTTTGTGGTGGCAACTATGGTATGGCATCATTTCCAAGTAAAGCCATATTTTTTTTTTGCTCTTGTCTTCTCCTCCGAATGGTTCTTTCAATTTTTGGATATAAGCCAACAATATTATTAGGATTTCTCCTAGTGGTCATACAATACCTAAAAGAGAATTGAAGAGAATTAACAAAAATAAAACAGATTAGTAACAAATAAAAGTCAAGAAATAAAGAGTAATTGCAACTCTAAAAATAAACATCAATCAAACGCCATCCCTGGCAACAGTGCTAAAACTTTATCGCGCTATGAACGTCACAGCAATTATGCAAGCGAACACTTGTCGATACAAGTATAGTTGATAGGTGTAAAGCTATCAGATATCGATCCCACAGAGATGGCTTTCTATGCTTAAATTTATCAATGCAAAAGAGGACAAAAAAAGAAGAACAGTCAGGAATAATGTCAACGCAATTAAATCAAAGACTAGAAATAAAAGAATTAAAATTGTTGGAGCAAATATTGTAATACTGTGATATAATATGTCAAAACAATTGAATAAGAAAATGTAATGAAGGGATGAAGGTATTTTGTCAATGCAATTTAAGAAAATTAAAAATGTAAAACAATGATAAAGAAATGGGGGATCCTGACTTGATAAGTTGGCAACCACTAAATGTGACTATAAGGTAAATGATTGATAAATTGTCAACACTATTAAACTTAATGAGATCTCACTCCTTTCAACTTCTCTGGTTATTAAAGACCCAAAACACTCACATTAACAATACCTTCTAGTGCTTGTAATGCTTTGCATTCAAGAACAAGTGGCTAGAATTCCTTCATGCCTCAAGCAACTTTCGATGCCTTGTTTGTTAATTTAACTTGTCACAACACTTTCTAGTGTCAGTAACTGCAACAACACTTCCATGATCAAGCAATTAAATCTAAGATAAATAGATAAGAAGAATTCAAAATAGATCTAAAATTAATAGGTATTTCCATACACAATTAAGTTCATCAAAATTTATCAGCGTTTAAAAGGAATTAAAGAACAAGTTGAAGCATTCTATTCCTAGCTTAGAACTCTTTCATAAATGCTCCTCTTGTGTCATACTTAGAACACTCCTCGTCAGGAGTAGATGCTGGCTTCTCGTCACATCAGTTCACCCTCTAGGAATTTTAAGTTGCCATGGAAGCAAGCTTAAGAAAAATCAGAATGGAATTAATTTGTCACGAGCTTCAAGTTCTCTCTTCTCTTCTCTCCCTCCTCAGTATTTATCTTCACTGCCCAGTACTAGTGCCCTTCTTTCTTAGATCTAACTTCCTTCTAGTTGTACAAGTTAGTTAATCCAACTGTACACTCATGTAAATCTGGTGTATGTGGTAAACAGTTGCAGGTTGTCGCGACATTTCTGGACACAAATTTATACTTTAATTTGCTGTGACAACTTTGACATGCTCATGCACTGGTACTTCTGAATATGTTCACATTGAAAAATCTCTGATGTAATCTGCAAGTACTTATGTGGTGACATGTTTCAGCATAATTTTAGATCAAACTTGTAGCGACAGCTTTGAACACTTTTCTACTTTGATTTTCTAATATAGATCCCTGCACTGACATCTCAGGATGCAAAACTAACACTAAATGTAACGACATTAGTAGCATAACTGGGATAAAATAGAAGAAAATTAAACCAAACATCACTGACTTAGAAAATGCAATTACTAAATATAAAATGCTAAAAATGATTGCTAAACATAATACAAAGGGAACAAATTATACTCTAAATAGGGAGAATTTAATGGTCTTTTCTAATGCTATCAGTAAGCTTACCCATGGATTTGTTGTTGTTTTGTAGATTTCATTTTGCTATCTGAAGATCAGATCATCTCGAAGAAATCATACTATCTCGGGAGCTCGTTCGATAGTTTTTGAATCACTTTATTATATGGCATGTGCTAGGAAGTCGTATTTTGTATTTGCCTGATTATGTTTGAAAACTATCTGAATGGTAATGGTATAGGGGACTATTGTTAATTTGATGTTTAAGTGCAAATGTTACATTGAATGATGGACATGTATGTTGATTGATGTTCAGTTAATCACATGAGGTGGTGAATGTATTTGGTAGGTCATTATTGTATGAAATTGGTTATTGAGATAGATGTGTATTTATAATTATATGTATGGTAATGATGTGAAATGTTTTATTGATGAGGAATGAGTTTGAATGTTTGGTTACTTACATGTGTAAAATTGTATGTTTAGGGTTGTGTGATAATATAACTAATAGGTTGACCAAGATTTGTACATGTTAAGTTAATGGCATGAATTTTTGTTACATATTTTGGTCATTTCACAGACACACACGGCATGACACACGGGCCACCACACAGGCGTATGCCTTGGGTAAATAGGTGCATGTTTCACACGGGCAACACACAGGCTAGGACACGACCGTGTGGCCCAATTTCGAGTAGACACACGGCCCATCACACGATTTCTCACACGAGCGTGTGGAATATTTTCGCATGTCCACACGACTTGTCACACGATTTGTGACACGATGGTATATGGGTATTTTGAGTATGCACATAGTATTGGGCATGGCCGTATGACCTTTGTTTCGATGAATTTCAATGTTTCGTGTAATGTTTCTGTTGTATTTCAATCAGGTCCCTATTAATTTGAAATGCGATAAATGAGTATGAAATAATTAAATTAAGTTGTAATCTAGACTAATGAGTGCATTCATTTGAAATGATGTTTAAGATTGTATTTATTGCTAGTCTTAAATGATTTGAAAAACCTCGAGACCTTAATCGGTGATGGTGTCACATTTTGGGTGTTATAGGTCCTAAGTTCTTGTATGATTCAATTTGATCCTTTATTTGGTCGAAATGTTGAAAATGAATGTGTAAGATTAAATGAAGTTAGTATTCTAAATTGCTAGATGTAATTGTATGGATTTGTTATTGATTTGTATGTATAAAAAAATTTGTAAAGTTTTGTAAAACCTTGAGACCTTAAACCAATGTGGTTACGGATTTTAGGCGTTACACTAATTCCATTTTAGGGAATTGGGGAGTAGAAGTATGAATATTTAATTGTTGTTTAAACAAGGATTTTTCATTCAGATCAGTTGTTTGGGAAAGGAAGAACATTAAACAAACACTAGACCTAACAACCCTAGAACGTAATTTAGGTGAGAATGAACCCAAAATTGGTATTACCTATCCGTGAAAACCTTTTCCCCAAACCGATTTAGACTGTGACATCTAGAGATAAGTATTCTCTATAAACTTGTTATGCTGGCGGAAGGTCAGAAGATCCTACTAGGGTAGTGATTAGTTAATTGAAGGAAAATCCCCAAAACCCAATAATTGAAGAAACCATACTGAAGTGACCTAATCTTCCCAAAGTCGTTTATCGAATATTTATATCTAAACTTGTAATTCTTTATTTGTCTTTATGCTTTCTACAACAAACACTTTATTTTATTCTCGTACTATAATCCCTAAATTAAGTACTAATAAATTCTATTCTTTGTAGAGATCTAATTCAATATTGCCTTACGCCTCCTTTGGGTACGATACTCAAAATACTATCAATTGTTCCATTTTAACATACTATATTTACAACCTAACCTGTATACTTGTGGAAGCCAAAAACCTACACCGAAAGAGAGTATATTCGAAGGAGGTCAAGTTGTTGGCACTGTTACCGGGGAGGCAACGCATTAGTGATTTTTATTTCGTCGTTGCTAGTGGAATAATTAGGAAAGTTTTAAGTTATAGATATAATTTTATCTATTTATTTATTTATTTTTATGTTTCATCTTTTTTTTCTTTATTTAAATTTGCTTTATGACTCAAAGCCAAGGAAACTTGGTAGATCCGATCCCTAACCCTGAAGCATTAATTAGGTGAAATTACAGAAACCAACAGTCGATGTAAAACCCCCACCACTGGAAGAAAGAGAAGAATTAGCAGATCCAGTCGAAGATCCCGCTAACAACATCGAAAACGTTCATATACCTCTATAACTCCCCGCAAACGAAACAATGGCAAAAGTACCAAGAACTTTGAGGAGTATTCTATACCTATTCCAGATCTAACCCAAGGGAGTATTGCTAGACCTACTATTGCCGCTAATAACTTTGAAATAAAGCCAGCCATGATTCAAATGATATAGAGTAATTCACAATTCAGAGGGACCATGGTTGAAGATCCTAGTTTACATCTAAAGCGATTTTTACAATTATGGATACTTTTCGTTATAATGTCATTACTGATGATGCCATTCATCTTAGATTATTTTCATTTTCCTTAATTGATAATTTCTTTTCTTGGCTAGATGTGCAGACACCAAATTCCATTACCACATGGGATGAACTTTCGAGGAAGTTCTTACAAAAGTTTTCCCCTGTGGGGAAAGCAATCCAACTTTGGAGAGAACTATCAACATTCCAAAAATTCAAAGGTGAAGGGCTACATGAAACATGGGAGTGGTATAAAATATTGGTTCGAAAATGACCTAATCATGGTATGTTAGAATGAAAGCAATTATAGACATTTTATAATGGGTTGGATGCATCTGTCATATCTGAATTAGATGGTGCGGTAGGAACTCTAATGAATAGAATGTATAACGATTCTTATTGGTTAATTGAGAATATGGCAATGAACTCGTGCCAGTGGCCTACTGAGAGGTTCACTTACGGGGAAAAAATTGCTTTAATAAAAATGAGCCAAGGAGATGACAAATACCAACAACTGTTACAGAGACTGAACCAAATCGAGTCTGCCACAGGGGCACCATCGTCACAAGGAGAAAATAAGTCTTTATACCATTATCTTACCAACACTGAGTAAGCTAACTATGTTGGTAATCGAAGTGGAAATCCCTACTCCAACACATAAAATTCAGGATGGAAAGACCATCCTAACTTTAGATAGGGAGGAAATCAAGGGGGGGAGCGGTAGCAATAACACACAGGTAAGAAACCCAAGTTACCAACCCACATTCTTGTGGAGGCAATAGGAAAGAATAGTTTAGAATGACCATACTGTATGTGGTCAAAGGTTAGACAGGATCGAAGGGGAGATGTACTCCATGAGGGCGGATGTGAAACAAGTGCAATTTGATTGCACCAATATCGCCATAATAGTAGAAAAGCTAGAGGACAAGATGAACCAATTAATGACTATGGTAGGCGATCTCACAAGGCAAATTGGTTTTGAATCCCTAGCAACACTGGGAACAATCCCTGATGAGAAGGTAAAGAGAAGGTAAAGGTAATCGAGTTAAGATCGGGCAAAGTACTGAGTAGCTCAAAACAGTCCAAAAAGGGAGAAGAACCTAACAACTCTCATGAAGTTATAGATATCCCTTTTGATAATGACACTAAATTCATAACATCCAAAGAGGTACCAACAAAAGAGGCACTAGATAAGAAATAAGATATGCCTAAGGAAGATAAAGGTACCCGATTCCATTTTCGAAAAGGTTAGAAGAGAAGAAGAAACAAGACGATGATTTGTAAGTTTTCTAAACCTTTTCAAATCTTTGAATGTTAACTTACCATTAATTGAACTGATAGAAAAGGTACCCAAGTACGCCAAATTCTTAAAGGAGATAATGTAAAAGCGTAGGAAGATCAAGGTAGGTGAGCAAGTGGAAGTGAATGCGTCATACGGCACAATTATTTCTAAGGCAATTCCACAGAAGCTGAAGGATCCCAACAGTTTTACAATCCCAATAAAAATTGGGAACCTTTAGTTTAATAAAGAATTATGTGATATTGGAGCAAGCATAAACTTAATGTCCCTGTCGGTGTTTGAGAAACTTGGGAGCGGAGATCTAAAAAAAAACAAAGTAACTTTGCAACTAGTCAATTGGTCAACTATCAGGCCGAGGGGAATTCTAGAAGATGTGCTAGTAAAAGTGAGAAGTTTCATCATCCTTACGGACATTGTGGTTTTAGATTTTGAAAAGCAGGGATATACCCATTTTACTGGGAAGATCGTTCCTAGCCACATCTAGATCTACCATTGATCTGAAAAATAATGAACTGACGATGCGAATTAATGATGATGTAGAAACCTTCAAATGTGGAGACGAACGATGAAACTGAGAAGCACAACGAGCACTACCACTTGCTTGAATCAAATGGAAGGGAAGGGAAAAATTTGATCCCTTTCATGAACAAAGAACGAATCAACAGATTTAAAGAAAGGGATTGATTAAAGGAAATAAAGAAATCTAATGGAAGATGGAACAAGGGGGAACAAAATTGGATCCACTCAACTAGGGTAAGCATATCGAATGAGTCTAATAATAAAACATAAAGGTAAAAAGGTGGTACTAACTTTTGTATATTATTGTATATATTTCTAACAAGTTTTTATTTCAACAATTAACAGGAAACAAGGGTATGTTACGACACACCATCCTTTGTGTCGTAACATGGTATGTCGCAACACAGGTGACAGAACCAAGAAAGAATGAGACTGATGCTGACGTCGCGACGTAGTTATTTCTATTGAATTTTTGCAAGAACAACCCGACCCAACTGTGTAAGTTGATGGCTAAAGACTCAATTTTTCTGAGTTTTTACACCCAAAAACCCTAATTTTTAACCTCTCTATATATTAAAACACTATTCTAACCTATTCCATTTTATTTCAACTCTCAAAAAATTTCAACAACCTAAAAATTCTTCTTTGTTCCTATTTTCTCTTTCACTTTTCAAATTTTTAAGCAGGGGGAGAAGCGCACCAAACCATATTTTAAGTTCTTATTGTCATATTCTATTATTTGAAATAACTCCTAGAAAAGTTAGACGAATTGTAGAATTTGAACCATCATTAGGTACAAACCTTCAAATTTTGTGAACGCAAATGTGAAGAGATATTTCAATGAGATTCAAGGGAAGACATTCATTCAAGAGAGGGGTTTTGACCCTTTGATGGTTTTATGCAAGGAAATTTGGCCTCTAGTTAGGTACCATATGTGGGAATGATTTTGGATAATCCTCACAGAACCTGCAATTATCCAAGCAGTCCAAAAGTTTTATGCAGCTTTGAAAGATTATATTTCTGGGACTAGTGATGAACTAAATTGGGAAACTCTAGAGATCATAGGAGTTAGTGTCAAGGTAACCACCAAAATAATATGTAAATTCTTTGATGCTTCTTAGATCAAACTGACTTAAAATCCTTTAGTGATATAAACATGAATGAAGTAATTACATATTTAACTGAGGGAAGGAGGAATGGAAATTTAGGCTAAGCATTAATATCCCTACTTCCTTCAACCAAGCCATTATGTTCCCTGAAGCTAAAATGTGGATTCAATTTGTATGTACATGCATGATACCTACTTTAAATGTTTCTAATGTTAATGTTTTTCGAGCAATATTATTATTTGCAATTTTGCAAAAAAAAAAAGTAGGTTTGTATAGGAAACTGAATCCACCAAAACATGAGTTGATGTGTGGGAAGCTAAAAGGTAAGGATTTTATTTCCTCTCTTAATCACAAATTTGTGTAGAAGGGCGGGAGTGCCCATGACATCCACTGAGCAAACATTGAAGCCGTCAAGGAGTGTCATTGGTGACACAGTCTTCCAACAATATGTGGAGCTTCAAGCTAAACAACTAAAAAAGGGGAAGAGGAAATTACGAGACTCCATGGGCACATCAACTTCCACACAAACGTTGGCATCAGCGCAACAAGAAGTTGGTGAAGGAAGCCATCCAAAGCTTGATTGGATCTTACAATGGACGCAACAATCAGGATCGGTGTTTCAAAAGTTTGCTCAGTAACACAACATTAGAGTCCCTAACTACACACCAGATATGTTTGGGGTAGATGAGGAGGAACCGGAAGAAGGGAATGATAGTAACAAGGAGGAAGAGATGGATGAGAAAGAGTAAGTGTTTTGAACAATTTTTAAGACTTTAATTATTGAGACTTGTAATTTTGGATTATTTTTGGATTTTTTTAATTTAGGAGTATGATTTATCTTTGTATATATATGTCTCAATTAATGACAAAAGGAGGAAGGACAATGACCATAAGAAGAAGAAGAGCTTTTTACAATCAATCGGGTAACTTCTTTCCTTACTAATTATAGGGCTACACATTGAGGACAATATATTTTCTAAAGTGTAAGGGGTAGCATAGGAATTTTTACATATAGTTTTTCTTTTTTGATATGTGCTTGAGCTTGTAGAAATACAAGTGTTGGTTAGGAGCATGTATAATAGGTAGTGTTGGTTAGGAGCATGTATAATAGGTTGATTGTATTTGTTGATAAATTTGGCATGATGATTAGGAATTTTTAAATTTTTTAGCATGAAATTTTTTAGTTCTATAGGTTACATTAAGTATAAATTGACAGGTATTATTGATACCAAATGATGTGCATAATATGAAGAAACAAGGATGCTAATATATATGGTAAATAGTAATTTTGATTTTATGATTAAATTGATATTTATGCATATTGAGGTGTTTAGGAATGACTTAAGGCATTGTTTGGTTACATCTAGAGCTAAAAAGCTAAACCCTATTATGAATTTTTAATTAGTACTCATCTTTGAGCCTTATGACCCTTCTTGATGAACCACACTAAAAGCCTCTAAAACCTTAAACAATGATTTGTGTGTACTCTTTTCTTTCGTCCTATTTTGCATGGAAATAGATGTATGGCCATATGTATTGAGGGTAAGTAAACACATTATGGTGGAGGTTATAAAATAAAGAGGGAAATAAGAAAATCAATATAACTTTAGTTTAGCCAAAAAGAGGAGAATAGTGAAAATCGAAAGAAAAAAAAATGAGTAGAAACAAAAGAAGAAATCATGAGTAAGAAAACATATGAAGAGTGACAAAATCATAAAGTCACCAAAGAGAAGAAAAAGAGAATCTTACTCAAGAAACAAAAGAATAGGGAATAGATTATATTGAGATTGCCTAAATTGGAGAGAAAAAAGAAGGTGAGAGAAGGAGGAATAAGGGGGTGCGATGGAATGGGACATTAAGGGGAAGAATAGGGAATCATACAATGTGCCAAACTATTTTTGTATTTGTAACCTTTTGTGCTTAACTATTCTTTGAATTTCATACTTATCCTAAGCCTCAACATGTTACAAGCCGAAAAGTCCTATGTGACTTAAACAACTTTATGCATGAATAGATGTGAAAATTGTATGATCTCAACATGGCTATCCGTATTGTACTAGGACAATCAAAGTACTTGTATTAGACACTGATGGGTTTATATTAATGAGACTTTGATATTTGTATTTCTTGTAACTTACTGAACTTATATTTTTTCTAAACAAAAATGGTAAAGTTGCTTATTCATCATGTTAAAATTATTAAGAAATATATAATGCCTAGAGTAAATGCTATAATCCCAATCTTTGTATAATATGAACTCAAGTTCTTCTATTTTCTTTCTTTTTTTTATTGCTTTTCTTGTTTGCTTGAGGACAAGAAAACACTTTAGTGTGGGGGAGTTTGATCTGTCGATTTTATACCTAGCAGATTGAACTAGTTTCCATACTTGAAGAGCTTAAAATTAAGCATTTTCTTTATATTTTCATAGGATTTAACTTAGATTTTTCCTTTGAATAAATTGTGCAAACTAATTGCTTAAAGGTTATTTTATTATCTTTAAGGTCAATTGAAGCCTAAAGGCTAGCTAACATCCATAGTAAGTGTGTGAGAGACCAATATAAGTGCACAAATATGAAACTGATAACTCTGTCACGACATAAGATGTTTTACGTCGCAAAAAATGAACCAGACTTGAAGATTACAGGGACTGACTTCTTTGTTGAGACATACATGGGCTACATCGCGACAACGCTTGCACGATGACACTACATAAAGGGACTGATGCCTTTGTCACGACACAGGTCCAAGTGTGTCGTAACATCAACCCCTGGATGCGATTTTTACACCGAGTAAAGGGCATTTCAATCTTTACAATACCACTTAAACATAAAGGACGGCATCTGACATGAAAATAGTCGACCAAGGCTATAAATAGGGCCTTTAGCACTAGGTTTAAACACACCTTTTCTTAGTTTTTAGTTTTACTTTGTTATTTTCGTTTAGAAACAAGATTGTAAATTTCCCATAAACGTTCGAGGAATTTTTTCCGATAGATTGCCAATACAATTAAAGTTTCTTTTTCATTTGATTTATTCAATTATCAGTTTTCATATATTATTGTTCTGATTATGATTAAGAAAACTATGGGGAACTAATTCTATTTTGTGGAATTAGGAAGTGAAAGTATGAATATTTAATTGTTGTTTAAACAGAAATTTTTCATTCGATCAGTTGTTTGGGAAAGAAAGAACATTAAATAATACCTAGGCCTGACAAACCCAGAACGTCATTTAGGTGGGAATGAACCCAAAATTGGTATTTTCTATCCATGAATACCTTTTCCCTAAACCGATTTAGATTGTGACATCTAGCGGTAATTAGTCTATGTTTACTTGCTATGCTAGCGGAAGGTCGAAAGATCCAACTGGGGTAGTGACTAGTTGATTGAAGGAAAATCCCCAAAACCCAACAATTAAAGAGATCATACTGAAGCGACCTAATCTCCCCAAAGTCACTTATCAAATATTTACATCTCAATGTTTACTTCTTTATTTCTCTTTATGCTTTCTACAACAAACTCTTTATTTTATTCTAGTACTATAATCCCTAAATTAAGTACTAATTAATTCTATTCTTTGCATGGATCTAATTGACTGTTGCCTTATGCCTCCTTTGGGTACAATTCTCGGAGTAATTCCAAGTGTTCTGTTGTAACACACTATATTTACAACTTGACTCGTATACTTGTGGAAGCTAAAAACCTACACTGAACGGGAGTACGTTCGGAGGCGGTCAGTAGTATTTATATCCCTACTATGAAAAGAAGTAATTAGTGCTATCTTTATGGATTATAGTACAATAGTAAAATAAAATAGTTTTTGGTTAAAAACATAAAAAATAAATAAAGTAAAGTAAATGAAGAGATAGAGATTTCGATAAATGGATTTTGGGAGATTAAGTCACTTTAATATGGATTCTTCAATTATCAATTTTAGGGATTTTGCTTCAACCAATTAGTTGTTACCCTAGCAGGATCTTTCGATCTTCAACCAACATAACGAGTCGACAAAGATTACTTATCATTAGATGTCACAGTCTAAATCGGTTTGGAGAAAGCTCTTCACGGATAAGCAATACAAATTTTGGGTTTATTCCCACCAAATGACTTTCTAGAGTTGTCAGACCTAGTGTTTGTTTCATATTCTTCCTTTTTTAAATAGCAAATCCAATTGAAAATCCTTGTTTATATAATAATTAAATATTCATACTTTCACTTTCTAATCTCCCACAATGGGATTGGTTCCTCATGGTTTTCTTAATTATCATAAAAACAATAATATATAAAAACATTTGTTTGAATAAATGAAATGAAAAGAAACTTCAATTGTATAGAAATCTTTCGAGAAATAATTTCACGATCGTTTATACGAAATTTACAATCTCATTTCCAAAACGAAAAGACAAAAATAAAATAAAAACAAAGCTAAGTAAAAAGTGTATGAAACCTTAGTGCTAGAGGCCTTATTTATAGATTTGGATGGTCGTTTTCCTCAACCCTAGTTTAGCAACTGTTCCTCGTGTTTAAGTGGCATTGTAAAGACTAAAATACCCTTCACTCAATGAAGGATACGCGTCTAAGACACGACAATGTGACACACTAGGTCTTGTGTCGCGACAAAGAGGTCAGCCTTCTCCTTTGGTGCCATTGTGTAGGTGTTGTCGCGAGTTAGGTGATGTATGTCGCAACAAAGAAGTCAGTTCCACATTTCTTCAAGTCTGGTCCCTTTGTCCTGACATAGTGATCAACTTCACAATTGTTCGACTTCTAAATGTCTCCTGCACACTCACAAAGTATGTTAGATAACCTTTAGGCCTCAATCGGCCTTAAAGATGATAAAATAAACCTTTTTCGCACTTTCTACACATTTCATTCAATAACGAAAGACTAAATTAAATACTACAGAAATAGAAAGATAAGGCTTAGTTTCAAGCTACTAAAGTGTGAAAAAATTTCAATCTGCAAGTACAACACCGACAGATCAGCAATTGGGGCCGAACTATTATAATTCCTTGTGTTTGCATAATTTTTATTGCTTCCACCACAACATCTCAAAGGCCGATTAAACTTCCCTATTGGTAATCTCGAGTTGATCCTTTTGAGCTAACACAATGCCTGTGACGCGACATAAAAGACAGCTTCCAGATTTCATTAAGTCTAGTCCCTGTGTTGCAACGTAAATCATTCCATGTCATGACATAATGATCAACTTCATTATTGTTCACCTTCTAAATGTCTCCTGCATACTCACAGTCTTTTTAGCTAACATTTAGGCCTCACTTGGCCCTAAAGTCAATAAAAGCACCTTTTTAACACATTTTATTCAATAACTAAAAACTGAAGTAAATTCTAAGAAAATATAAGGAAAATGCTTAATTTCAAACTCCTAAAGTACGAAATCTAGTTTAATTTGCTAAGTCGAATTATGACAGATCATGAACTTACCGAGCTTATCAAACTTTTAAGTTTGTGGCGCTTAGCCCCTCGACTTATCACTTCGTTCACCACCCCGAAGTGTGGTGTTTTCATTATACCAAGGTTCGAGTGTTTGTCAAATTTATGCGGGTCAATTTCGAATGTAACTCTGGTTCCGTAAAATGTTCAAGTGCTACGGGTTGCGGTTTCCACCAACCTTTGAATTGATTCAAGATAATCCTCCAAAACAAGCAATTTTCCAAACTATCCTGAGTCTCAGGAAATCACATCACCTAATACCTTAGGTATTCACACGTACAAATAATCGCTTCACTTTTGGCCATCATTCTAACTTAAGTAGAGCTTTGAGGAATGTTACTTAACTAGAATAATCTTGAGTGTATAACCATCAACTCAACACCTATCACATAATGTACCATAAATAAGTCGTCTTAGGACAATCTCAACAAGTAACATGTATGACTAGTTTTCCTCTATTTAAAAAAAGGAATTTTTTTTAGTGAATTCTACATGATAATACCTACTTCAGGGCCGACAAATTATCATATGTCAACACAAGATATTTATGTCTTTTAAGGAAATCTTCTTAATGAAATCCACATGACAATACCTACCTTGGGGCAGGAAAATTGTCATGCTATCACAAGAGGCCATTAATGGAGGTCGTAGATCTTGTTTAGGGGGTCTTCTCCCACTCAATATTTTAAAAACATGTAAGATTTTTATTTTCAATTTCAATCATGAATGATTAAATGTCATGACAAGTACATGTGACATTCTTTTCCTAAACTATATGGCATGTTTATGATACATATGCATAAATATATTTTCCAATCAATTTAAATATCATCATACTTTCAGAAAATGACATAAAATTAAATGAATTTGACCAACAAAAGTTTTCATGATTTCATCATAGAAAAATAGATAATAAAAACTTACAATTATTATTCCAAAGCATTCTTTGGGTCTTCTGGGTGAGAACCAAAAACACTGGTTTTAGGTTTCCCAAAACCCAACAAAAAACTTGAAAAGCCACTAAAGGGATCTACCATCGAACTATTTTCATCACAATAGGTCTTTGTTGCCACCACATTGAACGTCGTCATTGCCATCGCCATCTTCGACCACCATCGACAATCATCATCACCAAAACTGCTAGCCACAGCCAAACCACCACCTACTGCTGCCAGTTTTCATCAATCGACCCATTACTTGTCTTTTCTCGATTGACTATGTTGAGTTTGCATCATCTCAATCAGTTTTGGATGTGTCTCGATTCTTTAGGATTTGCCGAAAAATTAGGATACAAAAAAAATTAAGTCAATTTCCGACTCACATGAATTATTCTAAAATAAAATAAAAGTTACATGGAGATACATATACCAAAAAATTAATAAAACTTAAAATTCTATCCAATCTAATTTATAAGAATGACAACTTTGATAAAATTATTTTATCATAAAATAATAAAATACATCCATTCACATATATAACCCAAAACATGCATATAATTACAAAAATATCACATCTTCTCAAAAATTAACCAAACATAAAAAATAGAGAAAATTTGATATCGTTTTATACTATAAACATAGCACAACTTAATTCTGATACCAATTGTAGGAAAAAATTATATTTAAAAATGACTTCCAATCAAAACGAAAATTTAAAAATTTTGAAAATCAAATTGGTTTGTGCTTTCTTCCCTTATACCCTTGGCATTGTCACATACATAAAGTATCCTCCCTTACTTATTAGGTGCCTATACTCCAAAAATAATAGATGTTATATTTTATAACGGTCCATTTTTATATCATGAACTGCAATATATGTTCCTTTAAAATGCTTACCTAATCCACTATCTTATTTTGAACATACTACTTTTGTAGGCCCCCTCATGAGAATGCAACAATGAGCTTAGATAGAGCACCTTGTTCCAAAAAGTTCTTGAGATCGTCTTTGTAAAAGAAATCCTAAAAAAGTGGCCAGAAAAGTAAATAAATAAAATCCAAAATTTGTTGAAAATTACAATGAGACGTGCTCATGATGTTGCTATAAGATCATTAGTATCAAAATTAGATTCAAACCATTCGCGGATTCTTACATCCAAAAAAGAGTAGAGATGGACCAAGTTTTGCACCATCTTCTTTAAGGACCACTCTTTCTTGTAAATAATAATTAGTTTAAGTTATTTTCTTCTCTCTTTTTTTCTTTTTTTTTTCTTGCAAAAAGAACGAATTGACAAAACAAATAGTAATCAACTTGTAGAAAACCTCGAAAAGGTACCAATCCAATCCCAAGTCCAACTATGATGATTGAAATTGAAGGATCTACTAGTAGCTTAAAATTAGATTGTCTAATAAAAATATGAGCTCGGCCACAATCACTGCTTTTCTCTTGAGAAATTGCATTCTGATTTTTTTTCAATACAATTAGATGTTGGATGCCACGAGAGCTTTAGTAATCTCTATTGGGTAGAAGAACTATATGGGTATATAAGAAAGTACAAAATTTGTGATAAAGACACACACGGAACAGGATCGTAAGTCATCTTGTTATGAATTTGACCTAGGACTCTAGATGTTTTGAGATGACTTGTGCTTGTTGAATCTAAAACACATTGAAAACAAAAAAAAAACAAGTCAAAATTGAAAGATAATAAATTGACTAGAAATAAACAAATAAAAATAGCAAAGAAACCCCAAATAATAAAGATTAAGGTGTAGTTTGAATTTGTACACCAAAGAATGAATTTTAAGGTTTCATGAACTTAAAGAACCTAGATTTAAGAGGAGAATTTCATCCAAAGGCATATCTGAAAGGAGAAACAAAATAGATTTGTTAAACAGAATTTTAAGCTCAAAAGAAAACTGTTTTGTAATTAAAGATTCCAAATAATGTAAACAACCAAGAACCCCTAATTTTATGATGAATCTTGTTGATTTGGGATGAAAAAAGATGAATCTTGGTGGTTTTAGGGCCTAGAACGAAATCAAACAAAATTAGAATCAAACAATAACGAAACAACAAAATAGAAATTAAAGAAGAATGAAGGATGGAAAGATGAAGATGGTGATTGAAATATGTCCTCGACAGCCTTGAATCCGTAATTAGATCCACAACCACCTGCTAACGGCTCTAATTTTCCCCTCCTAGAAGAAGATCAAGGCAAGAAGAAGGGTAAAGACTACTCCTGCAATCAAAGAGACTGCCAAAGTAACTTCTAAAATCAACAAGACATAAGAGAATTTTTTAAGATCCAAGAGAAAGAGAAATAAACTGAATGGACTATAATGAGGGGGTGGCTAAGCCTTTAAATAACCCCCAAAGTCAGACTCCTAAAAAACTTAAGAGTTTAAAGTCAAATAAATAATTGATTACAACTTAGCAGAATAATCAAATAACTAATTAACTAATTAACTAATAAATAAAGCTAAAAACAACAATCTAATATGGAATTTTGACCAAGGCATAATGGGTTGTGCTTGGGCCAAAATTTTACTTAGAAAATTAAGATAAATTCGAATTGGGCTCCGTTGGGCCTGATTTCCAATGCGAGTTCTTCTCAGATTGCAAATAGGCCAAAAACTTTAAGTTGGGCTTAGTGACGTGTAAATGGGTCAATTCTGATCTTGCAAATGGTTTCTTTTCGAGATCGATCCGTTTATGCTTGAACACATTATCCATCAGATGTCAGTTTCAAGATTCGGTTTCTTGGACCAAGAATTCCAAGTTTTGAATTCTTGGTTTTCTTGATTTCTGAAATCTCCCCAAACAGCATATTTAGACCAAGATTTGGTTTCTTGATTTTCTTGAAAACAAGAAAGTGAATCTTGGTTTTCTTTTTGGCTCGTATGTGCGTCCAAGGCCTTTGTGATGAAGTCTTGCACAAATCAGTTTAATCTTGCCTTCATCTTCCTTGCCTTTGACCTTGTAATTGGGCCTTAAGGTAAAGTCAACCCATCAGCTTTGATGCTTGCATCATTTTGGAAGAGCATTTGAAGAATGACAATTACTACCTTCATCCAGGTTGAACACACACCTCCATAAATTCTTTCGGTTGGAGTTGGACCATAAACTAAAGCACAAGTTATATGAATTCTACTAGGTGCAAACTTACTCAAACCGACCCATCTTTTTATTAATTTGAAGTATAAGGTATACTACATTGATAATATAAATAGGACAAATTTATCACCTAGGGTAGGATGAGATAGAATAATAAATCGAGGGGCTATAGCGGCAAAAATACACCAACGGAAGGTTTTATGGATGGGTACACTACCATAACCTCGAGAAGACTTCTTTGACTTCCAACAACCAATTGTGAGTACTAATCCTGGGCAAAAGGAAGAAGAGTACATAATCGAGAGGAAGAATTTATAACCACCACAAACACATGAGAGGATAAAAACAAAAGCAACACTAAGTAATTCATCAACCTTCCCCTGTGGTGATGACAAGAAGTTGAGTCTTTTTGCTTCACCATGTTCAATTGCAAGAGAGCCAAGGCAACCAGTACATCCTGACAAAATAACAATTTGGGTAAAAAGAAAAAAAAGTAGAAATCAGTTGGAATGTTTCATCCTTCTTTTCAAGCAATTTTATGGGCGGTGGAGGGAAGTTACCTTCTTTAGAGGTAGTCCAGAGCCAAGCGGGTAGGTAGGGGCCCCAGCCCCCTTAAAATAGAAAATTTTCCATTTAGACCTTCTATAATTTATAAAATTTTATATTAGAAATGGTAAAATTGCATTTTGATCCCAAAATAATAAAAATTTTAATTTAATCATTTAAAATTATAAAGATATACACTATTAAAATGATGAAATTGTATTTTTACTATCGTAAAAATATACAATTTAATTTCGACCTCCCCAAAAATTTTTTTGCCTCCACCACTGTGCGAAGAGTTCATGAAATTTGCGTATCATGCCAAGGCTGTTTGAAGTGTACATGGATTACTGAAAGAATGTGGCAACGAGCTTCCGAGAGGCATGCCATCCTCGTAATTATTGAGGGGAAATCAATATGACGGCATAATTTTTATGATATTTTTATTTAACATCAATTAGAATATTTTTGTATACTTTATTATTAGAATAAAAGTAAATTACATCCAAGGTCATTAAATTATTAGTAAGGTTACGTTTTGGTCACTCAACTTCAGAAAGATACAAAATAGTCATTAAACTATTCGAAAGTTTTTATTTAAGTTATCAGGCTACTAAAAATGACAATTTAGCCTTCTCTGTTCGCATTGTCTATACCAATCAAAAGCACTCATTCCCCATCTCTTCTACAATTTAGGTTTTTTTTTTTATAAAACAACTTTGAAAGTCATGAATATGAGAACTAAAATACAAATAGTTTTCTTCTCTAATCTCCAACACTAATTGTTAATTCAATTGGAATCTAAGGCATGTTATTCTACTCATCCATGAGTATTGTTAATCCACCATATCAATCATCGATTTGTCGTTTGGAGCTTACTAGCAACACATTTAAAAAAAAAAATCAATCTACTGATATAAAAACTTTTAAATAATTCAATGACTCAAACGACTTTCAAATAATTCGATAACTATTTTGTAACTTTTTGGAATTGAGTGACAAAAACATAATTTGCTAATAGTTTATTAACATTGGGTATGATTTACCCTTAAAATAAACAAATACTTAGTAACTTAAATCTTTCCGTATGTAATAATCAAATCATTTAAAAACTTTCTAAAAATTTTATTCACAAATAAATATATATAAGTTATAAAGTCTAATTTTAAGACAAAATTATGATAATTATATAAAAATTGCCAACTACTATAAATCAAACTTTTAAACTAATACAGTAACTATTATAAAGGGAAAAAAGATGGGAAATTTTTAATATATTACCTTTAACTTGGTTTTCATATAAATATATTTTAATTGTAGTTATCAATACTTACAATAAAATTTAAATATTGGTAATCAATTATAAATTCATATAATTACAATTAATATGATAAAAATAAATATTGATAAGTAATTAATAAAAAAGTCATAAGAAAATTTTAAAAAGTATTAGTTGATATAATAATACCTCACCACCCTGATTAAAATAGCGAATTGGGATGCAAGATGTCACATTAATTACTAAAGCAACTCAAATTGACACAAATAATCTTTATATCGAAGTTAACTAGTAAATGTGACATAAACCATAAAATAGAATTTAACATATTATTATTTAGCACAAATAACCCTGGTGTTATCCTGATGGCCATCTTTACCATCCCGATGACGTTTTGGCAAAACATTCTAAGATAGTTTACTCCCCATCCAAATGACTATCGTCCACCATGGCGTTCTGGATATAACTTAACTCCTAGAACAGTTCCCCTCCGCCTGATCCAGATGGTTATCATCTGCCATCTAGTTAACCTTACGATTGCAAGATTAAACACTACTAATCAACAGTGGCAAACCCAAGGGGTTGACAGGGGCTTTGCCCTCTCTCAAAAATGAAAATTTTCCATTTAAACTCTTAAATTTTTTAATGGTAAAATTGTACTTTGACTTCCAAAAATGATAAAAATTTGATTTAATCCTTTAAAAATTATAAAAATATAGGTTATTAAAATGATAAAATTACATTTTTACTATCATAAAAATATACAATTTAATTTTGATCCTTTCAAAAATTTTCTAATTTTACCCCTACTAATGAATAATATTATACTTCTAAAACCCTTAAAACTTACTAAGACAACCTCAAAGCACATAAAATCATGGCAACCAATATACTATGACATGACATACAAAATCATTCCATTTTGTAACTCAAAAACGTATATAATAGGTTACTACTATGCATCAAAGTCCATCCTATTAATTATTATGAGTCCAAAACATACCATCATACAATCACTTAATCATAACATTCCAAATAGCCCAAAATTAACTTATGTAGACTCGTAACATATTAAGGCTTGAGTACATGTCATTTACTAACAATTTTCAAAACGAACTTTACAAGCACTTGATTGAATTGAGATATGAGCCTTTGGATGTCGTCGGATTTCCCGATCAAATCAAAATATTTACTTGTACTTACACACAAAAATAAATACATCTGCATACTGAGTATTGAAAGCTTAATGGAAATAACATAATTCAATTTGAATGCATAGAAGTTTTAAGTAATTAAACATACTATCATCACATTATAACATAGCATTATTAAGTTTTATATCAGTCAACAAAGATCACATCACATATTTCATTAACTTGATTCACTCTCAAGGTATTAAACATTAACATCTGTTCATCAAACACTATGTTCATTTACATACCATTTATAAGCACCCTTAGGGTATTTTAACTTGCACTATTCATTATCTTTCACATGTACATCTCATTTTCAATAAACCATACATATTACAAGTCATCAAGTCAATGCACCAGTTCATTAAACTTTATTAAAACATTGATGCACCCTCAAAGTATTTGCATATCATATTCACAAGTAAAGTCCACGTTTCATTTTTATATTTTAGCCCCTATTAACCCAATGCCATCTTAAGATCATATACACAGATTAATCTCTTAAAACTCCACAACATGCACATAAGTGTCAATTGAGCATAAAATCGATATTTCCTAATACTCCACAATATGCACCGAAGTGTCAAAATGAATTGCACCAAAGTGTTTAAATGTTTTTTCCGTCACAAATAAATCTTATGATATGTCAATTATACTCGAAACTCTATTAGACACCGTTTAATAAAGTAACCTCATTATCATATATTATTGAAACACGATTCAATATAGTTTTCATCAAGAATCATCACATGGTAACATAAACATATCATTTTTAGTTTATCATTATCATAATCATGCTTTCATACTTTATGCCTTATAACCAATCACAGAGTCATCAAATCAAGACCATACAACTTTATAATATCACATGAATCATTATAACTTTATCATAATATCATACCTAATCACACATCTAGTTAATTAATATCATACCAACCATATTCAAACCATCAAGACTTAGTGGCACATTTCATACTTCTAGTCATTATTAATAATATGTTAAGCTTAAATAATTAACAAGCTTATGTAAAGAAAACAGATTGTATTAGCATAAACTGAAGTGATTACTCATTGATCGCCTTCGCCTTTTCCTTGTTTTTCAAGGTTTTAGCTTCGCCTTTGATTATATTCTACAATTCAAATGCGAAAACAATATTAAATTTTCACATTCAAACAAAGATGTAATTAAAACCAAACATGATATGCATTTTACTAACTTGATTACTTGAAACTCCAATGTTTGATTTTCATGTAACTCGTAATTCTCCCGTTTGAATCTAATTTCAACTTTAAAATTATTATCTATAACCTTCAAGCTATCCAAGAACATAACTTTTGTTCTAAGTTATAACTATTCCTCTCTAGTTTCCAAATATTCATCATGGCTACCTTAATAAAACTAAACAATTTCAAATTCTAGTTTGTGGGTTTTAACTATCTACCCTCTTAAGCTAATAATCTAACTAAAACAAAACTTCCTAACTTTAGTGGGTAAGCAGACGACTATGGAGGAAATGAGCATGTAATTTTCTTTCTCTTCTTTCCTTGTTGGTGCCGTTTGAAAGAGATGAACTAACTCACTAACCTTTTCATATTTTATTTGTTTTTCTTATGTAATAATAATATGATTTCTTATAATTTCTTAATGTAATGGCCATAATTATTTCATATATAAGTTAGTGAAAATTGATGGCTTAAGATCATGTTTATCCACCAACATAATTAAGCTATGGTTAAATTTCTCATTAAGTCATGGTTAAATCATACATTAAGGATTTTGCTTAATTTCTCATCTAATTCCTCAAATCCTAAAGCAAATGTTACTTAAGAGCTAGCCAAATAAAAAGGCAAACCCTTTGAGTACCCTGAAATTTCCATGACAGTTTCCACAGTTCATCCTTTGAGTTCCACGTATCCTCCTTAACCACCCTATAGGCACTTTTGATAGATAAAGAACCTGATGAAGCACCCGCCCAAGCCACTCTATCGAGACCCGTAGAAGGATTTGGAGACTGTATGCTTGTAATTCGATCAATAATCTCCTCTGGCAGCCAAATCCGAAAGAGATTAAAATTCCATGATTCATCCTCTGTGACCATCTCCCAAGAAAACAGTCCTCATCTATAATAATCCGAGCTAGGATAAAGTTGATTAAAGGTCTATTTTCGGGAACCCAACTATCCCTCCAACATTTTATGTGATTTCTATTTCCTATTTACCAGGGAACGTTCTTGAAACCCCCTAGACCAGGCCTAGACATTATGGCCAAAACACGAGTTTGAAATCTTTGGATAATATTTTCTTGAAAACATTATTTTTGAAACCAATTTGCATTTCAATAGTTCTAAAACAAATTTCGAAAATATAAGTATTATTTTGAGAAAATGTTTCAATTGATAATCACCAGTTCATATTAACTTCTTTAATATTACAAAAGCGAATTTATTTGAAAACATCACTTAATTTATTTAATTTAAAAATAATGTCATGCATCATACGAAAAAATCCCAAAATCTCTAAGTTTAACATCTATGCCAGAGTTTAAATAGAAAGTACATAACAAAGTCCTCAAAGTCCAAAATATAATAAAATTCTATAGTTCATAAAAACCCACAAACATCCGAGAGAGCCACTTCATCGACCAAATCCGAGTCCTAACCACGAGGATTATCTAAAAATACATTAAAGTAACGTGAGTGAGCTTTTAAAGGCTCAATGTGAGATCCCCACAATAAACACATAATCACATATAAGGCAACAAACATGATTCATCACACACATCAATTTCAAATACTTCTAGAATCACATATATCATCAATACTGCTATGCATGATCATGTCAATGCACATTTTTTAAAACGATACAAATTTTGTAAAAATTCCTACCCATCTCTGCTACTACCACATACGAGTTCCCCAAAACCCGTCCATCCAACAAAGCCAGTTTTCGTGGGCAAGCCACCGCATAATTCAGTAAAACGGTCACATAGTCACATATTCACTTTGCAGTTGAACTGCTACAGAATTTCCATAAATGGACACATATCACATATTTGCCAAAAATGGCTACATCTTCCACCTTTCACAAATCTCACCCCATGCATGTGACATGACACTTATTTAACACATGTGAATCACATAACACTTAGGCATAAAGTATGCTCGCAATAATCACATATTTCACTATAACATGTTTAACATGCTCTTCACAATTAGATCACAGATCTCGATAATTACATATTCACATGCTCAAATCACATAATCACTTTTAGACATATATCACATGTCATGAGATCATATTTGCATACAAAATCATATATCAACAATAATCACATCGAAACATACAAATCATGCTTTTCATCAAAAATATTAAGTATAGTCACTTACTTGGATCCTTCGCCTTTGAGTCATTTAACGACTCTCTTATGATTAAAGTATCACTTATCATATTTTTTAACAGTTTAATTATTATAAACAACATATAGTAAAAATAATCACTAGATTCCACACCTTAATCTACTAGATCTTTCGCCTTAGTTCTTAAGCATGACTTCGCTCGATCTACTCTCACGAGAATCTATCGAACCAAACAGATCATGGGTTAGAGTCTCTTATTTTATTACTTGATATTAGAAATGATCTATAAAGATCTAACGATGCTTACCCTCAATCTAAAACTCTTTCAATAAATGAGTACTTGAAAGTAAATTTAAGGGTATCTCCTTCTATTTTCGTCTTAACCTTCAAAGTATTGATAAAATATTAGTAACTTAACCATAGTAATACAATAAAAATTAACAACTAACATCCCATGAAGGCCCCTATACCATTCAGCCAAGGCATGGGGATGTTAGATCGAGGCTCTAATAATTTTAATAAAAATCCTTACCTACTCTTTGATGACTTGGGAACGTATGATTTATCAAAATGGTTGATTTAAAAAAAGGGATAATTTCGTAAAATAATCAAACTACAAAATATGAGTAATATTGGGTTAGAATCGACACTAGAGAGAAAGGAGAGAAAGAATCTAAAAGCGAAGTTTTTTGGTCACCGACAGTGGCGACGATGATTACAGCGGTGGATGACGGTGGTTCAACAGAGGTTCGGCAGTCACACATGGTAGAGGTTCAAAGGTTTGGGTAGGTGTGAGGAGAAAAGAAATGAAGTAAGAAGAAGAAAAGAGGGGAAAAAGAGAAGAAAGGAAGGGGTTCCAACAACGATGAATGGTGGTCTTAGCGGCGGCAAATAGTGGTCGAAGTTCGAGGATGAGTGGAGGTTCGGCCTTGAGTGGTGGTGGTTAGGTGGTTGTTGCTCGGTATACAGTGGAGGAAAAAATGAGTAAAAAGAGTGGTGGTGGTCTGTGGAAAAAATAGAGAAAAAGAGAGTGCTTTAGTGGCTTGAAAAATAAAAATGAAGATCAATGGTAGGGGACTACGTGTGGCCGACCAAATGAGGGGAGAGAGTTGGTCAACAAACAAAAATTAGACAACTGTGAACCTGGGGAAAGTGAGGGAGACATGGAGTACAAAGGGCATCGTGTTTCCTCACTTTTGGTAAGTTTGACCTCTTAACGGAGGAAAGAAATCCTCAATCTTGCTAAAACTAGTTCGAAAATTAATGGGAGTCATGAAACTTGAACCTTGGACTTCTAGGTTAATTAAAAAGCCACTAAACCGCTTGACTACACATTCCCTTGTGTCTTAAGTTGCGCAATTTATTTAAAACATAGGTGTTAGCATTTCCACTATTTCTTGATAAAATAAAATTGGGGCATGACAGTTCTAACGGAGAAGGGACCAAATCTTAGAGAGAGATCGTCATAAGAAAGAGCAATTTCCTCGACAAATAATCGTAGGAATACCTTTATCCACCTTATATTTCGAACGAAAAACATGTACCCACAAAGAATTACTGTTTGACAAAATATTATACCCCAATTTTAACATAAAAGAGTTATTTTGATCCATCAACTCCCATAAACAAACACAATCAAGATAGCAGGAGAATATGCTACATTAAGATTTCGAACACATATGAATTAGGGGTGGTTACGAATTACCTCTATTGAGATCGAATATTTCCATCCAACCCAAAAGCCACTAGAAAATCATACAGTCTCTACCTTATGAGAATGTTGAAAATGATAGGAAATATGTCAATATTGTAGTAAACATGTAACTGTTATCTATTTATTTGAATAGTGAATAAAAAATAAAGTTAATTTAACATTTCACTATTATGATTTTTTTATTTTGTCATATTTTGCATGCATAACGAAATTGTGACAAGCAAATATTAGTTCATTGATTGTCTAAGTTCAAACTGAAGATAAGTGACATTGTAAGAATGTTTACATTGCGAGAAAGACAACTTACTTCATTATATAATCTAAATGAGTCCGTAATCCGTTAAAAGAATCAAAGTGAGCTTTTGACTCAAATATTGAGAAGGATTATTATGTCGTCTACAATTCCAACTAGGAGATGATTAATCTTGGCTATCAAAGCAATTGATTCCATGGGTAGAGACATAGATGTATTCATTGGTAGAATGATACATTGGACTAGACCCAAGATGAATTAATTCTGAATTCGTTTGTGAATTAATTCACTTGTGAAGTTTATGATGTGATTTACCTAAATCCTGAGTTAGTCATTGATCATGCGTATACAACTCATGTGCTTTGATATAAGTGGAGGCTTATGCTCTAAAGATGATTGAGCCAATAGCAGGTATGTTGGGTAAATGACTTGTGTATGGCATGGCTTTACTAGCAATAGTGAAATTCATAGCTTAATTAAAGAGTTAATGATATCCTCTCATTGGCATTATGTGGATTGCTAAATATGGAACGTGGCCACGGTTGCTTGTTCTCAAACGAACAATTTATCACAATCATTTGTTGATAGTGATTATATTAATCATTAAGAAGACACAATGGTGACAATAAGATAAAATAAGATTGTATAAGACACAATGGTGACAATAAGATAAAATAAGATTGTATTGAGTGAACAGATTTAACTCAAAGGTATCAATGATATCGTATTTGGATTGACTCCATGATTAAGTAATTACGAATTATTAGAATGATGCTTCTGGACATAATTGCAATTACTAGAGCCTAATTGTATATGTCCAATTGATCCCTACACTAGCTCAACAAAAGCTCAATCGGACTGCATTGAATCAAAAGAAAATTCTACGACTTTGGAAATAATTTAATTGAATCGATTTATTCGATGTGGAATTAAATTAAGTGGTCGTGAGAATTGTTCAACTAGAGAATTTGATTAAAGAATTTTCTTGAAAAATTAATTTGGAAAATCCAAGTGATTTTTGGAAAATTAATTTGGATCAAGTAAAATTAAATTAATAAAATTAATTAAAATTAATATGATATTTTTGAAAATAATTTTAAAGTTAGACAATTGGCTCAATAGTTAATTGAACTTGTCTAGTTAGCTATTCCAAAAATAATATTATTTTAATAGTTTAATATTAAATTAAATTTAATACTTATTTTAATATTATTTTATTAATTTAATATTAAAGTGATTATCTTAATGTTAAATTTAGTTTAATGTTTATCTTTTAGATAAATATTTTATTATTTTAATAAGATTTAATATTAAATTTAATCTAATATTTATCTATGTTAATTTAATATTAAATTGATTAAGTTTATTATAGTTGAACTCTCTAAAATCTCTCTATATAAAGAGAGCCTTGGGTCATTATTTTTTTTTACACACTTGAATTCAAGAGAATGTTGTAGAGAGAAAATTTTCTAAAGAGATTATCTCATAAGTCTTTAGAGATATTTTTTATTACAACTTAACCCAAAAGTTTAGAGAAATTGTTAAATTACCCCACTGGTAATTTTTGTGAAAAATTTTCTAATTCGAAGCGAGACCACACTCAGCAGACGTGAGCTTGAGGATAGCGGAGAAGACTACTCGGTTGAAGTGCTCATCCTAGACGAATTGAAAAGGTACAGTTTTCGTTAAGTGCTTATTACTTTAGATATCACAACCAAGATCTTGTTTTGGAAAACTTTTTACAACTCTGTTTTCCCTAGATTTACATTTCGCTACATTTTGATTCCTGTTTTTTTCCAACAATTGGTATCCGAACCAAGTTGTGATCTATCTATAGGTATAAACAGATAATTAAAATAAATTTCTCTTATTCTTGAATGATTTGATTACATAGAAAGTGGCATTCTTTAGATCTTATGCATGTAGTTATATATGGGAATGGATGCAATATTATATATTTGTTATATAATTGTTTTTTTATTATCGATGTTATGGTTCTTAGGAAATAGACTGTGGACTATCATCTCCACGTATGATTTTTTTTAAATTCATAAAATTGTTTTGAGTCGATAATAGACATAGGACTAAAGTAATTTTTCCAAAAGGAATCCGTGACGAGAAAAAGATACGATGGCAGTTGAAGACACAAGGAATGCTTGTGGCAAAAAATTATGTATTTTATTTTTTAGAAATAGAACCATGGAAACCGTGATTGACAATTTTATTTTATTTACCTCTTTCCTTATATATCTTTTTTATAATTGTTTAGAAAATTTATATTATGTAATGTTATAATTGTGATATATATATGAGATGATCCACAGTTGATCGATTAAAAAATAAGAAGTGTGGTAATGAGAAAATACATGTGTTGTATTGTTCTATTCACTTATTTAGGTTATTCAATAGCTATGAGAAGTGTGGTAATGAGAAGGTGCATGTCTAGGATTGGCTTTGGCTAGGAAAGACATGGTTTTTAAGCGATCAAATTTGACTCACCTCCTTTTCCTGAGATCCTACCTGGTGCACAATTCACATTCACTTCTTCGGTTTTTCCCTTAAAAAAACTATGAAGAATCAAAATTGTTTGTTTTTTTATTGATTCTTGTGAATGGATTTATAAAATTGCCAAAGCATGCCATACATATATTGGAAGCATGTCATTTAGATTAGGTAAGAATGCCACTAGGACTATTGTATGATCATTCTTGAAATTTAGGATAAAAAATCTTACATGTTTTTTTAAATATTGAGTGCAAGAAGGTTCTTGATCAAGACCTACGACCTCCATTGAATGCCTTAAGTTATAGCATGATAAAGTTTCGAGCTAGTTCCTACCCTGGCCGCATCCCAAGGTAAACTTTGTCATGTGGGTTCACTAGTTCCTTTTAAAGGACAACTAGTCATGCATGACTTTCAGAGAGATTGTCCCAAGATGACTCACAAATGAAAGCGTGTTCATGATGGGTGTTGAGGCAATGGTTACACACTCAAGATTGTCTCTTATTAAATAGATTTCCAAGAAATGATTTTTAAGGTAGAGATGATGGTCAAACGCTAAATGGTCATTAGTTCGTGTGAGGTCTTGAGAATTAAGATTCAGGAACTAATTAGATGTAATCCATGTTCTTGCTAGTTAATAATGGGATCCCAAGGCGACATGGTTGATGGGTGTGAGAATGGTCATAGCAACAACAAAAAAATTTCAAGGTTTTAATACAAGACACCTGCATCTTACTACATTCTTGATATGTTGTTGAAATGGAAATTATTTGCTAAATACAAAGATAGTAATTAGTGAATCTTTATTCAGTTCAAATATATCTCCTACTCCTCTAATTAGCATTCTTACTGAGAATAAATTAAATAGGGATAACTTTTGAGAATGGAAATGGAACTTGTTAATAGTTCTCAGCTGTGAGAAACATAAATTCGTTCTTGACAAAATGTGCCCTCTTGAAGCTCAGCCCAAAGCGAGAATTCACTGAAGAGATTCTGACTTTATTTCCCGATGTTATATCTTAGCAAACATGAGTAGTGTGTTGCAAAAGCAACACGAGAATTTATGTACCGCCAAAGAGATCATGGCAAATTTGGAGGATTTGCTCGGAGGCCAAGTCGCATTGGCTCGACAATCCGCTATTACCAATTTAATGAACTCTCATCAGAAACTCGGGACTCTGGTCAAAGAACATATACTTAAGCTTATGGGATTCTTTACAGAAGTGAAGGACAATGGGACTGAACTAGACGTGAACACTCAAATTGAAATAGTGTTCAAACCCTTGATCAAGGAGTTTGCTAGTTTTAGGGCCGCATACAACTTGGGGAATAATGCACTTAGCTTGACTCAACTCATGAAGGAATTACAATTCTATGAGTTGATGTTGAATGATGGTAAGTCGGTTTAGGAGAAACTTGAAGCAAACATAGTTGTGGGCCCCTTGTTCTTTAAGGGGAAGTAGAAAGCTAAGGGAAAGAAGAAATTGACTAAGTCTTTGATTCCACCTCGTGTAGATAGGAAAAAGGTTAAGAAGTCAAAAGATCCTAAAAAGATTAAATGTTTCTTCTACAATAGGAAAGGGCATTTCAGAGCAAAACTGTAAAGAGTATTAGGATTACCTAGTCAAAAAGGGAAAAGGTATGGAACTCTTTGTTGTTGAAGCTTGCTTAGTGGAAGAATCAATAGACAATTGGGTTATTGATTCTGGAGCCACAAACCATGTGTGTGTTTCTTTATAGGGGTTCAGTGAAACAAGAAGTCTGTGTGACAGGAGCCTCTCGTTGCAAACCAGATATGGGAGCTATGTTTCAGCCAAAGCAGTGGGAGAAATTATTTTACCCTTTGATAATTTTAGGAAGATTGTTTTAAAGATCATATTTTACGTACCTCATTTTAAGAGGAATTTAATTTTGTAACATGTTTATTTTATGATGATTATACAGTGAGATTCAATAAAAGGATTGCTATTCATAGAAATCGTTCTTTAATCTGTAATGGATGGATGAAAAACAATCTCTACTTTACCAAACCAAATTACTCGATGCTTCAAACTGAAATAGTGAATATAAAGCTTAAAACTTCTCACTCTAATGAGGGGTACCTATGACACTTAAGACTTGGTCATATTAATCAAGAAAGAATCACTAGACTCGTGAAAGATGGTCCCTTAAGTATGCTTAAGGAAGTTAGTCTTTCACAATGTGAATCTTCCTTGGAAGTTAAAATGACTAAAAGGTCTTTTAATGCGAAAGGTACAAGGGCCAACCAACCTTTAGAACTTGTGCACACTAATGCATGTGGTCCCATGAGCATCAGTGCTCGAGGAAGTTACGATTATTATGTGACTTTGACTATTCTCGATATGGATATGTGTATCTAATGTACCGCAAAAGTGAAACTTTTGATAAATTTCGAGAGTTTCGTGCGGAAGTGAAAAAGCAATTAGGTTTATCCATAAAGAATCTTTGGTCTGACCCAGGTGAGGAATACTTTTCCAATGAGTTCTTAGGATACCTCATATAGAATAAGATTTTATCCCAATTGACTGCACCGAGCTGTAACGACAAAAATGTGCAAGTGTACACAATCGTATCAAGTAATAAAGTGATAAGTAAATGTTGTATTGTACCCACAAGGTCTGTGTCAAAAAATAATTGTGAAATAATTAAGTAACAAAATGGTCAGGGAAATATAATATCTTGAAAAGGATCAATTTAAACTAAAAACTAATCTAAGTAAAATGAAAAAGAAAATTAAATTTCAATGCTCAATACCTAGTTTTTAATCAATATCACATAAATGTGTTAGATTAATTGCATTTCTAACTTAATGTTATTATAATCATGTTCATGTTTGTTACAAATTAATTCACGGCAACTTGGTATTTTGTTAACTAACGCACATACATACTTATTTAATTAAATAATCTCTTAACATATTTTCATGTTAGTTCAAACAATTAATTAATTTAATAAGAAAGTAAATGATCAAGTGAAGTAACAACATAACTTTATATTAGAACAATTTAATCACAAAAATCCTGCAAGTTAAGCAAGGCTAATGTACCTTTAATAATGTCACTAATTTAACCTTCAGCTACCTTAGAAGATTAAACATGCACAAATTAAATAGTGTGTCCATTAATCATAATTTCAATCCAGTTAATGATTAATTCATTAGTTATCTCACAAATAAAATGTAAGTATAACATAAACATTATTTTATTTAATTAAACAAAACAACAAGGCCTATAACAACACAAACATGATTTTTAATAAATTAAGTAATTAACACAATCAATCTAACACTAAATTAAATTTAAGTCATTTTAATTAAATAAAAAATTGCAAAATAAATAGTATTCATTTTAACTACAACAAGAAATTAAAAGAGAAAAGGGATTAGAAACAAATACAGTAGTTGTTTGAAACTACTATCGTGTTCCTCTTTGTTTCTACTCGTTCTTGTCATACTACTCCAAGGCTAAAGAAAACTCTTTCTCAAGAGGGAAAAATTGACAAAGGAAATAAGGGAATGGAATGGAAAACTAGAGAGAAAGTTGAGTGAGAATAGAAAAGACGTGTGGATGAATTGAGTGATGAAAATGAATAGAAAAGGGGGTATTTATAGGTGGGATTGGAGGCTATTTTTAGCAAGAAAATTTCAGCCACTAACCTCTCCATGGCCGGCCACCACTCAAGCAAATTTGACTTGTTCAAATTTTGCTTTATTTAGCTTGGGGAAAATCTACAAAGACACAAATAAAGGAGGGGTTTGAATGGAGTTTGGGGGAACTTTAAGGGATATTTTTCAAGTGTTAAAATCAGCTAAATTCAGCTGATTTGGGTCAGCTATATGGACGGCACTGGATTACGCAATTGCATGGTTGTTTAGTCCTTCACACTTTTCTTTCCGGGCCACTTTCCCTTCAAGCTTTATAATAATTTCTAACCCAAATAAAATTAGATTAAAATTTAATTATAAAATATAAAATACTAATAATTTGGACCAACATTTGTTGGAAAATTAATCATCCTTGCTCTTGGTTCACAATTCAAGCATTCTGCAGTGTCTGCTGAGCTGATTTCCATCAATTGTATCAAACTGTCGAAAATACATCAAATTCATTATTAATTATTATAAAAATAATTAATAATTAATATGTTGATAATTTAAGTAAAAAATTATTATTTTATAATTAATTGATATTTTTCAACAATAATTACTATGGAATTGCATGAATTTGAGCTAGAAAAGGCATGAAAAAGTCTATATAATTTCATGTTTCCACACCCCAAACTTAATTCATTGCTCGTCTCGAGTTATGCACAAATCAAAAAAGAATTAATCATTTCTTCCCATACTTATAAATTTAGTGTAATTAAGCACAAAACAAGAATTCCAATGTTAAGTAGCTTCAAGTATGAAATTTATTCAAATTATTCTCAATTATCATCATGCACATGTCAAAATCTTACCACTTGATTTTTATTCCCTAAATTAAGTCCAAACTGTAATCATTAATTTTAACTTATGCCTTCATATGTTAAACATAATAATTTCTCTTCACTAATGTAGGTGGCATAGAAATTCTGAATCAAACAGGTCTTTTATATAGGATGTAGATGGGCTAGGCTAGGGGTAGTTAAAAGATAGATATGTTTAAGCTAAAAACCCTAGACTCAGCTTGAATCGGACCTTCAGGATAATTACCTTCAATTCCACCAACTTTTTCAAACTTGAGTACTCATGCTCTTTTCTCTTTTTTTCTTTTGAGTACATATGCTTGATTCTTTTTTTTCCTTTTTTTTCTAAGCATCATTTTGTATCTATTACACTTTGTTGAGCATTTTCGTACTTCTTTTCAACTCACCCAAACTTAATTTCAGAAAAAATTCTTGATAGACTGAGTCTAGTATTTGAGACAATTTGGAGATAAGTACAAGAGATAAGATGACTTATCATTGTAAGGTTCAAAAAAAGTCAAGCCATATAGTCTCAAAGTTGGCTTCAAGAGATAAAATTCATTAAGATTAGCTTGAAAGGCTCAAATAGTCTAAACAAATGTTACCTAAATCATTTACAAAATTTCATGTTTCCTAGGATTTCGCCTCAAGAAATTATTAAGTCAATTCTAGAGACTTAAACTTTCATGCATGATTAGCTTTTATAAGGAAAAAAAATTTATGGTATGATTCACATATTTTATTAAGAGTAGCATTCATATCATGGTTCAGCTTAACAACACAACCATTGAGATAATTGAATTTTATTTATACCAAAGCTTAACATAATCAATAAAAATTCTAATTTTTGAGCAACAATATAATTAAATTTATAAAATAAGAAACTAACCTAATGACCTATTGGCTTAAAACCTAATCCTAAATTCATTTAAGAATTAAAAACTTAAAATAACCTAAGAAAATAAACTAAAGAAAGACAAGGTCTCCCTTTTTTATTTATGTGCTGACCCCTTAGACCTTGACTCATCTTTTGCTTCATGGTCCTTGTTGTTGTTCAAATCACCTTGCTCCTTCTTCAACATTGGAGTCCATGGTTCAAATATGTAATCTTGAAACCCAAGCAAAAAAATAAATGGGTCACGAAATACTTTCTCTAGTGCATGAGACATCGAAATCCCGTTTCAAACATGACCACACATGTACAACTCATTACTTACAATTCTAGATCAACATACATAATTTATTACTCATCACACAATCAATTTCAAATCAAATATTTAACAAGAACAATGCAACATTATAAATGGTAAATTTTCTAGCATAACTCAATTAAGACATGATACGAAACCATATTGAAAAAATTAGAAAGTTTAAAAGAAAGTTAGAAATTTTACAAACAAGGGTCACACAACCTTGTGGCATCATCCTAGACCATGTGAGTAATCGAAATAGGGACACACGATTGTGTACCAGCTCATGTGTCAATCCTTGTATATATGCGAAGTAAGGACACACGACCGTGTCCTGGCCCATGTGCCAGCCCATGTGTACGTGAGAAATAATTTTAAATTCATACACAGCCGTGTGACAACCCGTGTTCCAGGCCGTGTGTCACAAGATGACCCCTTCATCAAGTCAAAACTAAGCTCAAACTTAGGCAACAAGCCAATACATCCATCATGTATTTCAAAAGAGCATAAACACCATTTAACTTTTTCATACACACTTAAACAAAACATTACAAGCTTTCAATAGAAGCACCATATAAGTTCTCATAAGGTATATGTCAATACTCAAATATAAACTCTACAATCTCAATCAAAATATACCTCATTAGATTTCATAAGTTTTATAAAATAGTTATTCATCATAACTTGTCCATCCTAACCAAAAGGAGTCCCATGACCTTACATTCAAGAATTTTCTAGGCAACTACCCAAAAGTTTTAACCAAAAGTCCTATGTACATGCCACAATCAACCAAAACAAAAGGAACAAAGTCTACCAAAAAGGGATTGGTAGTGTGATCTCCCAAGCCGTGCGATCTACAATTTATATTCGATGACCTACACCACAATAGAAACAATAACAACATAAGATTGAATATTAACTTAGTAAGTGTAAAGTTTTGGTACAAGGTCACTTTAAAAAATGTCTATATGGCAAAATAACTAGCTTTCCTTTACCATCTTCAAACTAACTCATATATAATCACTTTTTCATCTCATACTTTCTTGCTAATAATTCCTTTTCTCTCTTTTCTTTTTTACTTCCTTATAAATGATTTTCTTATCATTATTAGTCCATCATACCATCTTTATTTTTTAGAAATTTACAGACTCATAGCCTGCTAAGTCGTACTTGAATCTTAACACCGGCTCATAGCCTACTAAGCCGTAGCTTGAATCTTAACACCAACTCATAGCCTGCTAAGCCGTAACTTGAATTATATTGTAAAGATTTAACATTTTAACTCTCCAAAGTTCTTAAGCAATTATTCTTATACTCAACATGTTTCAATATATGCATTTAAATATATAAATGTATATATACACTTAATATAAAGATAAAAGTACTTGAATAAGGTAAATACTTGTAAGTTACGAACTTACCTTCTTGGAAACGGTGAGACACGATGATTTCTACTCAAGGACTTTATCCTTTCCACGATTGTCTATAGCTCTACTTGTCTCTTGATCTAAATAAGTAAATATCAATTTAAATTAGTTACTCTCAATTCCATAATTCTTTAACCATCTTATTTTTAATGCAAGATTCCACATCTTTCAAGTTAAAGTTTTTTACACATTTAATCCCTAAACGTTGCTTCTCATGCAAAATAGCCCTTATCTTTAACTACAAGCTTTAATTGAATTCAAAAGAAATAAGAAAGTTGCTACTAAATCTTTAGTAGACCAAAAACAGTCCGTAAATACATAGATTTTAGCTAAAACTCCTTTACATTTTACACTTGTAACTACTAAACCCTTACTTTCAAAAATCAATTACCACCATGTCACCAAATCAACCAGAAACCATCTCCAATCTAAAAATTTATTCATGACTAGCAAACCATCAAAGTTCATCCATGGCAACACTAACAAATTCATCACAAATATTTTATTTTACCAAAAATACTCTTTGGTTTGCATGCATTAAGCTTTCCCAACCTTAAAAATACATAAAATTAATAAAAAGGAGTAAATTTTACTTATATGCAAGACATCTAAAGCAACCAATTTTCTCAACTCTTCAATGGCTATTCTCCTTCCAATTTTCGGTAAAAACAAGAGAAGAAGAAGACTTTTCTTTGGCTTTCTTTTGTTTATAATTTATTTACTTATTTCCTTCTTTACCCTCAACTAAATATTTTCAACTTCAATTTCGTAAGTCCAATAATTATGTAATAATTACCTTATAAATGCCTCACTTCATAATTTCATAACAAACAACTCCTTTAAACTAATAACTACTACTTTTTCCTATACCTCAATTTGGTCCTTTTTATTTTAATTTTTCACCTCAAAATTTTATCTTCTTAATTAAATCCTAGATTCTATATACCAAATTTCTAAATTAACTGGATATCAACTAGAGATATATGATAATAATCGAGTCTACCAACTCAATTCATAATTATTTGCACTACCGTTAATCGGATCGTTACAGTGCACATTTAAATGAGCTATCCCATATTTTCGTGTATCTTAAATAGGTTTGTAGCTGCCAATGCATAGTTGGATGCAATCCATCATTTTTAACAGCTCATCTCGAAGTTCTGAATGAGGTGACTGAGGTCTAGGTATGGATATGTCAAGTTCAGACATTTGTTCAGTAGACTTTACCTCATCAGGAATTTCTACTGGCTCTGGTTGTTCTGTCTCTTTAGGATCTTCCTCTTCTTTGGGATCTTCACTTGAATCTGCTTGCTGTAGAAGAATGGAATTTCCTGCTACTCGAATAAGGTCCTAATCAGTGATTGCACCTTGACTATAATTCATTTTCTTCACATTGTTAGGAATTTTAGCTTTTAAGAACAGAACTATGATCGTGAATAAGAAATAGGCTTGACTAGAACGTCTTGAAGCACAACTTTAAATTTCTCTAATGATGATTTTTCTCCCATCTATGGTCTTTGTTGTCACGATCGAGTATAGCAAGACCATTTGACCCACAGAAATTGTAGTCCCATGTGAAGTAGGCATAAGACTGAAGCGAATAAAATGAAACCATACTTTCGCTAACGGTGTCAAGTATTCTCTACGACAAATACGAACTCCACTCTTTGATACCATCCATTTAGAACCTGGAACTATAAGTTCTCGAAGGATCTCTTGCAATTTCGTAGCCTCGATATTCTTCATTAAGATAGAGTATTCGTCTTCTTTGAAATCAAGTAGGTCAAAATATTCGTTGATGGTGCTTGACTTTAATGGTAACTTGATTCCTGGGACGAGAACTTCTGTAAGTCCACTCGAGGTCAAATTTGCATAGAACTCTCGAACCAATCCCTCGTTTGCACTAGGTTGCTTTTCACAAAACACTCCCAAATTTAGAGCTTCAACAACTTGTCGGATGCTCGCCATGAAGTTAGTATAATTGCTTTCTTTCAAATTAAACCCTTTCTCTAGCAGCATTTGTTGATTTTTGAACACAATGTCGTACCTGATCATCAATTAAGATGGAAACAAATAATATTTTCCCAAAATTTAATTAGTATAAAATATTAACAATTTAAATTAAATTAAAAAGTTAAAAATTTTAAAAAAAAAACTAAAAATTAGAAGAGAATTTCCTTACCACCTTAATATTATAAAAATTCAAATAAAACAAATAGGGTATAAAACAAAAGGGGTTGGTCTAGGGTTGGTTGGAGGAGGTCCTGATGGTTGACGGTGATGCGTGTGAGGCAATGGAGCTCTCAACGACAACAACGTACAAGCTGGCTGGGATCGATAGTTGCATGCGACAAGAGGCAATAGCAAGCTAGGATGCGCGAAGGCTTTAGGTGCGTGACTCGACGGCAGCAAACTCCAACAACTGCTTGGTACAATGTGGCATGGGCACAAGGCAGCTAACGTACGCGAGCTGGAACTGGAGTAAGAAGTAGCGTGCACTAAACAGGTGCGGGGCTCAGCAATGTGCAAGAAGGACTCGTGTGAATAGCAAGGCAGATGTGGCTAATGGTGTTGCTAGGTGGTGCGGCTGCTGATGAGTGCAATTGGAGCTTACTACTACCAAAAGCTTAGGATGTTTGGTACTAGGGTTGATGGAATAGAAGGTGTAGATGAAGGTGTTATTTATAATAAATGGAATAAGGAATTTAACTTATAGTCTTAAACAAATTTAATGATAAAACAATCTAAGTCCTAATTGAAGTTAATAACAATTAATAGATAACATAAAGTAAATTAATTGGTATTACTTAATTTATTGAAATAAAGATTTTTAATAAAACTTTGATAATAATTAATATATATTATAAAGAAAATTTTATAATTATATATTAGTTATTATCAATTTATTGAAACTAAAAAAACTTTTATTTTGGCTATTTTAAAATATTTACAGAAAAAGATAGCTAATTTTAGTATTTACAAAAAGAACAACCAAATTTCACAAATAATTCGATTAAGTCCTTGAACTTCAAAATAATTTTAAAATTGGGTTGCAATTAACACTTGGATAAAAAATTGACCCTTTTTATTTGAAAAAATCAAATTTTATTTTCTCACTTAAGAAATAATTTCTTGGAAGATTATGTTAAAATTAATTCTCAAGAAAGATTAGAGGGGTCACAAGCGGTCACGCTTAAGTTCCAATCTCCTAAATAGAATTCATTTCAACCTACTAGTCTAGAAAGTATAACCTAAGTTCTTTATTAAAATGAAAAACATAAAAATTAAGTATCTGATAAAATGAACGATGATTTATTTCGCTCAATTTTACCTCCCCGATAGTGTTTCAAGCGCTAAGCATTGACTCGAATATTACGTCCCCTACCTTGGAGTTCAACAACTCTGTATGGAAAAACTTGATGGATAGTGAATGGACTAGACCAACGTGATTTCAGCTTACCTGGAAAAAACTTCAATCTAGAATTAAACAGTAAAACTTGCTAACCTACTTCAAGCTCTTGGACTCGAATGTGCTTGCCATGCCATCTTTTTAATCTCTCTTCTCATACTTTGGCATTTTCATAAGAAAATGTTCGGAATTCTTCTAACTCATTAAGATGAAGCATTCGTTTCTCTCTAGCAAGTGTGAGATCTAAGTTAAGTTGCTAAAAAGCCCATTAAACTTTATGTTCTAACTCAAAGGGAAAATGACAGGCTTTTCCAAATACCAACCTATAGGGAGACATCCCTAAAGGTGTCTTGTATGATATCCTGTAGGCCCATAAAGCATCATCAAGTCTCTTGGACCAATCTCGTCGGTTTGGACACACTACCTTCTCGTTTATACCTGTTATTTCTTTATTCGCCAGTTCAGCTTGCCCATTTGTCTGCGGATGGTAACCTATTGCAACCTTGTGCTTTACTAGCTTGCCCATTTGTCTGCGGATGGTAACCTATTGCAACCTTGTGCTTTACTCCATGTTTATCGAGTAACCATTTCAACCATTTATTTACAAAATGGTACCCCTCATCATTGATGATAGCTCTAGGAGTTCTAAACCTTGTGAACACATGCTTCTAGAAAAACTTCATCACTACCTTGGCCTCATTTGTCGGATATGCCTCGTCCTCAATCCAATTAGATACATAGTTGGCCACTACCAAGATGTACTTGTTACCATATTACAGAGGGAATGGACCAAGGAAGTCAATACCCAAAACATCAAACAGTTTCACTTCAACGATGTTTGTTCGAGGCATCTCATTTTTGTTAGAGACATTTCCACCTCTTTGACATTGATCACAACATTTTACATAAGTGTACGCATCGTTGAATAATGTTGGCCAAAAGAATCCAACTTGTAATAATTTGGCCGCAGTACATGAACCTCCGAAGTGTCCCCTACTTAGAGTTGTGTGACAATGATATAATATTTCTTATACCTCGTTTTCTGCCATGCATCTGCTGATCATCTGATCTGCGCACTTCTTGAACAAGTATGGTTCTTCCCAGAAATAGTACTTAGCATCATGAAGGAACTTTTTCCTTTGCTGATATGTCTTATTAAAGGGAATCAAACCATAAACTAAGTAGTTAGCAAAATCAGCAAACCAAGGGGTGTTATGACATACCTTAAGTATGTGGTCGTCTGAGAATGTCTCTTGTATGGGTACAAGAGTAGAAGTTTCCCCTTGTGGCTCCAATTTAGACAAGTGATCAGCTACTGGGTTTTCTACACCTCTTCGATCTTGAATCTCTAAGTCGTACTCTTGAAGTAGTAACACCCATCGAATCAATCTCAACTTGGTATCTTTCTTAGCATGTAAGTACTTAATTGTCGAATGATCCGTAAAGACAGTCACTTTAGTATTGACAAGATAAGATCAAAACTTGTCAAAAGAAAACATAATTATAAGTAATTATTTTTCAATTATCGTGTAGTTTAGTTGAGCTCATGTCAATGTCTGACTCACATAGTAGATGAGATGAAAAACTTTGATCCTTCGTTGGCCCATCACAGCTGTTACCGCGAATTCACTTACATTACACATTAACTCAAATGGACATCCCCAATATGATGTGACGATAATTGGTGCCGAAACTAACCATTTCTTTAGATCGTTAAATGCTTCCAAACATTATTCATCAAAATTAAATGTTGACTCCTTTTCTAATAATTTGCTTAAGGGTTTAGCAATATTGGAAAAGTCCTTGATGAATCTTCGATAGAATTCGGCATGTCCTAAAAAGCTTCTAACACCCTTTACAAATGTTGGAGGTGGAAGCTTCTCGATAACATTTACCTTGGCTTTATCAACCAAGATTCATTGTCTCTCGTTATTCGGTTTCCCAAAACGATACCTTCTCATACCATGAAATGACACTTTTCCCAGTTGAGTACAATGTTTATCTTTTTGCACTGCCTTAGTACCTTTGCTAAACTGGCTAAGCAATCATCATAAGTGTCCCTAAACACTAAAAAGTCCTCTATAAACATTTCCAAATACTTCTCAACCATGTTAGTGAAAATAGCCATCATACATCTTTGAAACATAGCGAGTGCATTACATAAACCAGAGGGCATACGTCTAAATGAGAATGTACCATACGAACATGCGATTGTCACTTGTGTTGATCTTTCGGTGTGACTGTAATCTAATTATACCCCGAGTACCTATCTAGAAACCAATGATAGTCTCGTCCCACGAGTCTGTCCAGCATATGATCTAAGAACGATAAAGGAAAGTGATATTTCCTAGTTGCCTTGTTCAATTTCTGGTAGTCTATGCAAATTTGTCATCCCATAATCGTTCTAGTTGGTATCAACTCGTTATTTTCATTCTTTATGATCGTAACACCTTTCTTTGGCATGAAATGGACCGAACTTACCCATGAGTTGTTTAAGATGGGATAGATTATACCCATATCTAACCACTTGATGATCTCTTTCTTTACTACGTCCTTCATAATAAAGTTCAGTCTCTATTGTCCACCAATTGTCCCTTTTTTGTCATCTTCTACAATGGTCTTATGAATGCATATGAATGGACTAATACCACAAATATCGATTATTGTCCATCCAATAGCCTTCTTAAATTGTTTTAGCACTTGAACAAGCTTCTCTTCCTGTTCTTTAGTATCTGGGCTGAAATAATCATAAGCAAAGTAAAGGCCTCAGCTAAATAAACATATTTTAAATGTGAGGGAAGTACCTTGAGTTCTAATTTAGGTGGCTCTTCGATTAACTCATTTGGTTAGACATAATCTTTACTCTCTAATTCCAAATATTCAAAATGAAATTGTGGATTAAATCCCCTAAAATTAGCTTTTAGAAAAGCTAAGTGATCCTCCCCCTTTTCATCACTTGAAGGGTCTGTCAACAATCATCAAGTACATCAGGAAATCGCATGGATTTAAAAATATTAAACATTACCTGATCGTCCTGAACACGCATAGTTAGCTCGCTCTTCTTGACATCAATCAGGGTCCTTCTAGTTTCTAGGAACGACCTTCATAGGATGATTGACACCTCTTTATCTGTTTCAAAATCTAAGATAACAAAGTCAACAGGAAAGATAAATTTCTCTACACGTACCAATACATCCCCGATTTTTCCTTCAAGATGTGTTATGGATCAATCTGCTAGTTGAAGTGTAACTGTAGTTGGTCTAACTTCACCTATCCCCAACTTCCTAAATATCGACATGGGCATCAACTTAATGCTCGCACCCAAATCACATAGTGTCTTACCACAATAAGTTGCTCCAACGTTGCAAGGTATGGTAAAACATCCAAGGTCCTTCATCTTTTGGGGTAGTTTATCTTGAAGATATGCACTACATTCCTTCGTTACGGCTACTGTCTCAAATTCTCCAAGTATTCATTTCTTGGACAAGGTATCCTTTATAAATTTAACGTAACTCGACATTTTTTCAGGTGTTTCTACCAACAGAATGTTGATATGAAGTTGCTTGAGTACATCAAGAAATTTCTAGAATTGGACTTTCTGCTTTTGTTTTTGAAGTCTTTGAGGGTAAGGTAGTGGAGGATTCTTTACTTGAATTGACTGATTAATCTTTTATGACACTTCTACATCTAACGAAGTTATTAGTTTATAAGAATTGAATGGTTTCGAAGTTACCTTTTCAGAGATCATAAGTTTTGGTTCTGATGAAACTAGAGTTTCAACACTTAGTTGAACTTCGACTACATTTTAAGCATCAGTTGGCTCCTTTTCAACTTCAATAGTGTTGGACTTTAACGTCTTTCCACTCCTCAATGTCAATGCTTTACGGTGCTCCTTCACCGGATTACTCGGATTCTTTGTATCACTAGACGAAGGACCTTGCGAACGATTCCTAAGTTCAGTGCCAAGTTGCCCCACTTGATTCTCCAAATTCCTTAGAGTGACGTCATTCTTTGCCATATATTCCTTTAATAGGTTTTCCAAGCTATTGGAAAGTTTGGCTTGTTATGGTTTTTGAAATTGTTGAGTAAATCCTTGTGGTTAGGCCGGTCTCGGTTGAGCATAAGTGTTACTAGGTTCAGCCTCTTGATTACTCCAAGAGAAATTAGGTGGTTTCACCGAGATGGGTTGTAAAAGTTTGATTGCGATCCCTGCCTACCTCGATTTTGATTCTAGTTACCCATGTAGACACAGATTTTGGGTTTGATGGGCATTTTTCGATCAAGTGCCCTTCCCCATAGTAAACACAGGCTACATTCTTGAATTGATTAGGTGGCTAAATTACAACAATCTTAAACCCATTAGCTGTAAAATTCTTAAGTATTGAGGAAATTGAAGATACCTGAGCTATGAGTGAAGTGAGTGGATCCACTTCATGTATTCCTACAACTCATCTTCTTGAAGCTGGTCGATTGGTTGGCCATTGGTAGTTGTTGCTTGCTGTAACAACTCATTTTTGGGTGGTGTCAGAAACAGTGATTTCAGGACTACAAACCCGATGAGAAAATTTTTATTAAGAGTGTTTAAATTAAATAAGTCAACAATAATTTTATATGGAATTTTGAATTGAAGAATTTTAATTATTGAATTAAAAGTTAGTATAAGGGATTTGGTTCAAAAGTCAAGTGTTTTAGAAAATGAGGTATCGGGATCTCGTTTCTGAAATTAAGGGTCGTAAATATTTCTATTAAATATTTATAGAGTTTTATTATATGTTAATTGAAGTTTGGTTGGGTAATTTTTATGATTAATTGCTTAATTAAGGAAAAAGGAGTAAATTGTAAAAGAGGTAAAAGTTAATTGTTATAGATTAAAAATAGTAAAGTGACCAAAATTGTAATTAAATCATGGTCAAAAAGTCCAAGTGGTGGTGACATGATTACCATCCATTAACTTTTGGGTTATTTATTCATTTAATCCTGTTTAGTTTAAGGCTAAATTGTAAACAAGTTTATTTAATTGAAATTTAATATAATTGAAGGATTAATTATAAAATTGAACCCTCTTTAAATGGCTTAATAATATAAATTATATGAAACTCTTTAGATTTTGGTAAATTGCAATTAAATCCTAATAAAATGAGGATTTACTAATTAGTTTATTTTTAGTATGAACGGAAATGTTGGTTTCGAGGCCACAACTTCAATGTGTTAGACCGTAAATATTGATTATTTAATATTTACGAGGTCATTAGTGCCGTATTAAATTTTGGTTAAACAATTTTATCATTTGGATAGTTAATTAAATGGAATGGATTAAATCGTAAAAGGTGCAAAAGTTGAATTCTATTAATTAAAGGTATTAGATTATAATTGAAAGGTAAGTTTAAGCCCTTAATGGATAATTAGACCATCCTTAATGTGAGTGGATGGTCTTGACAAATTTTAGTTGGAAATTATGAGATTTTATTTGTTTTTAAAGGGTAAATTTGTAAATAGTAATTTATAATGTATTATAATTCATAAAAGGTTATCAATTAAGCCATCTTTCTCCTAATTTCTTCTAGAGAAAGTCGAAACTCCATTGATAAGGCTTGGAAAGCTTCGGTCAAGCTTGTCTTTCAATTTGGTAAGTTGATTTTAACCGGTTTCTTGTAATTTTTATGCTTTTGAGATCGCTACAACTAGGTCCAGCTAACTCGTATCTTTGTTTTCAAAATAGTAAAAGATTATGGTTTATGCCATTGATGAGTTTTGGATATTCTTGAAGTTTTATGGTAGATTATTTAGCTTGGTTGTTAAATAGGACTCTTTTGTAAAGTAGTTTTTGATGATTTTAATATTTAAGGACTAAAATGTTAAAGTGATAAATTTACAAGTACTTAAGGTGAAATATTGTAAAAGTGAGCGATAGGAATGCTTTTAAACATTTGATAAAGCTGAAATTTAAATAAAATGGTTAATTTACAAGTTTTAAGCTAAAGGACAAAATTGAATAGAAGTGAAAAGTTAAGGGTAATTTTGTAAAAATACTAAAAGGGTTTATTTGCATAAAATGATTAAATTTCATGTTAAATTAAATAAGTGAATGAAATTATTGTAATAGATTAAGATCGTGCCAACGATTGTGGAAAATAATTATGGATTAGTCCCTAGAGTCCACTTTAACTGTAATTTCGTCCGGTAAGTTTGTAACGTTAAATTTGCATTTAAATAGTACATTATTTGTATTCTTTATGATTGTTGTAGAACAGGTTATGGTACATGAAATTGAGAAAGATGAAAAAAAGAAATGAATGAAAGAGATATCAAGCTTTGAGCCGGTAATTTGAAACCGACGCGATGGCTGAGGTATCGCATATGTTGCGAGTCCTCGACAGCTCGTGTGATAAGCATTGTGAGTCGGGAAATGAGAAAAGAATCCAAAATTGGATTATAGGTCCTACGATGGCTGAGATTTATGCATAAGTGCATATTCTCGACAGCTCATGTGAGCAACATCGTTAGAGAATAGTTATATGCATAGATATCGCATCGATGGCTGAGGTATCGCATATGTTGCGAGTCCTCGACAGCTCATGTGAGAAGCATTGAGTATTGGTAACAAAGATGATACAGACAAGAATTCGAAATGCTAGTTATGGCTTGAAGAAGCAAAGTCTTATCCTAGTTCGATTAGGTTATAAGCTAATCAATGTATATGATTGGTAACTCGCTTAAAACTTTACAAACTTACTAAGCTATGAAAGCTTACCTGTGATTTGTTGTTGTTTTGTAGATTTTGTTTTGTTGCTAGAAGATCGAATCACCTTTAGAAATCACACTATCTTGGGAGCTCGTATGGTATTATTTACATCACTTGGTTATATGGCATGTACTAGGATGATGTTAACTTTTGTAATGCTTGATTTTGGCTTGAATGGATCATTGTTGGCAGCTTAGATGAATGTTAAACTTATGTTTGTATGCTTGCTTAATGCTATAAGTAGACAAAATAGGCTTTGTTGTAATGGCATGTAAATTCATGAAAACTTAAGTTGTTTCAATTGAATTTTGAAGTTATGTGATTAAACAAATAATATTATGTATAGATTTTTGCAAGTTGTGATCTTGGATGATTGTGTTGTGAGTAAGAATGTGATCTAGACTTGGAAACTTAAGTGTTTATTCAAATTATGCACTCTTGTTTCCGTACAACTCTAGCATGTATCGATAGAAGTACAAGGTATTTGAACTTTGGTTACTAACTTGCATTGTTTCGGTATAAGTTTTTGAGGTATCAGTAGTTCTATGCATAGTAGTATCAGTAGTCTGAACACTTGTATCGGTAGAAGTGATGATTGTTTCAGTAGTAGTCATACTTGTATCGGTAGAACTATCACAACTAACAGTACGAAACTACAACTATTTTTAATCTACTTATTGACTTAACTTCTACTGATACTTGTCCAATAGGTACAGATAGAAATCCCCCAAATTTGTGGAATGACATTTTTACCTTAAATGGATTGTATTGTTAACTAATTTTATAGTTAAATTTCTTGCATGATATGTTAATTTATTTAATTATACTAAAATGAAGTGATATTGAGTATTATTTAATGATAAATTATCAGAAAGATCCCGGAACCCTAACTGGCAACGGTCACGGGTTTTGGGTGTTACAATTCTTGTATAATTACACTTGATCTGTGGTTGGTTGAAATGTTGTAAATGAATGTGTATGATTAAATGAAGCTAGTAATCTAGGTTGCTAGTTTAAAATTGTTGTTTGTATGAAAAAAAACTCATAAAGTTCTGTAAACCCTGAGACCTTAGATCAGAGATTGTTACGATTTTTAGGTGTTACACTTGCAATCCTTTCTATAATTTCATAAGCCTCATTGTAAGACTTAGAAAGAATAGCACCATTGGTAAAAGCGTCTACTACCACCCTTATGTGAGCATTGAGACCGTTATACAACGTCTCCAATTGGATGCAATGCGGGATTCCATGATGAGGGCATTTTCGAAATAGTACTTTGAATCTTTCCCACACCTCATACAAAGATTCGTCTTCCTTCTGTTGGAAGGTAGTAATTTCATTCCTCAATTTAGCTTTCTTTCTAAGAGGGAAGTACTTTACAAGGAATCATTCTGCTAACTCTAGCCATGTGGTAATGGAATCTTGTGGCAACGAGTTCAACCAAGCTCGAACTCTGTCCCTTAGTGAGTATGGGAACAGCTTTAATCATAGCGCATCTTGGGGTACTCCGGCTAACTTGAAAGAGTCGCTCACCTCTATGGACAGTCTTAGATGAAAATGAGGATCTTCGGTAGGCATTCCACTGAATTGTCCCACTTTCTGAAACATCTAGAACATCACTGGCTTTAGTTTGAATTGTTTTACCTCGATTTCAGGTCTCCTAATACCCGAATTAAGCCCATGAAACAATGGCACAGCATACTATCTCAAGGCTTTATCTCTATCATCAGCAATAAAGATAGGTTTTCGAGCTTGATTTGCTCCATTTCCTTGATTCTGATTTTGATTTTCAAAATTAATCTCTTCAAGCCTTCTTTTAGATGCTTGTCTTCTTTCTCGAAAAGTTTATTCAATCTTAGGGTCTACGAGGAGTAAGTCGATAATTCGATTAATACTCATAAACACTTGAAATGACCAGAAGAAATTAATATGTTAAAATTAAATAGAAAAATATATCAAAATGAAAAAATAAAAATTTCACAAATAATTTTAAACAGTCCCTGGCAATGGCGCCAAAAACTTGAAACGACTTAAATGTGCAAGTGTACACAATCGTATCAAATAATAAAGTGACAAGTAAATGTCGAGCTATCGTATCCACAGGAACTGTTTCAGAAAAATACTTGAGAACTAATTAAGTAATAAATTGGTTAGGGAATATAATACTTGAAAAGGATCAATTTAAACTAAAAACTAATCTAAGTAAAATTGAAAACAAAATTAAATTTCAATGCTCAATTCCTAGTTTTTAATCAATATGACATAAATGTGTTAGATTAATTGCATTTCTAACTTAATATTATTATAATCATTTTCATGCTTGTTACGAATTAATTCACGGCAACTTGGTATTTTGTTAACTAATACACATAATTACTAATTTAATGATATAATCTCTTAACATATTCTCATGTTAATTTAAACAATTAGTTAATTTAATAAGCAAGTAAAGGATCAAGTGAAGTAAAAACATAACTTTATATTGAAACTATTTAATTACAATAATTCCCATGTTAATTTAATATCTTTGTTAATTTAACCTTCAGTTACCTTAGAAGATTAAACATTCACAAATTAAATAGTATGTTCCTTAATCACAATTTCAATCCGATTAATGATTAATTCATTAGTTATCTCACAAATGTAATGTAACTATAACATAAACATTATTTTATTTAATTAAACAAAACAACAAGGTCTATAACAACACAAACATGATTTGCAATAAATTATGCAATTAACACAATCAATCCAACACTAAATAAAATTTAAGTCATTTTAATTAAATAAAGAATAGCAAAATAAATAGTATTCATGTTAACAACAATAATAAATTAAAAGAGAAAAGGGATTAGAAACAAATCAAGCAGTTCTTTGAAACTACTATCGCTTCCTCTTCTTTCTGCTCGTTCTTGTCATATAGAGGTCTCTGATGAACACTCGAATGATGCTACTCCAAGGCTGAAGAAAAACTCTTTCTTAATAGTGGAAATCGGCAAAGGAAAGAAGGGAATGAAATGGAAAACTAGAGAAAAAGTTGAGTAAGAAGAGAAGAGATGTGTGGATGAATTGAGTGATGAAAATGAGTAGCAAAAGGGGGTATTTATAGGTGGTATTAGAGGCTATTTTGAGCAAGAAAATTTCAGCAAACCACCTCTCCATTGTCGGCCACCACTCAAGCAAATTTGACTTGTTCAAATTTTGCTTTTTTTAGCTTGGGGCAAATCTACAAAGGCACAAATAAATGAGGAGTTTGATTGGAGTTTGAGGGAACTTTAATGGCTGTTTTTCAAGTGTAAAAATTAGCTAAATTCAACTGATTTGGGTCAGCTATATGGACGGCATTGGGCTATCCAATTGCATTGTGGTTTAGTCCTTCACACTTTGTTCACCAGGCCACTTTCCCTCCAGACTTTATAATAATTTCTAACCCAATTAAAATTTAATTATAAAGTATATAAATACTCATAATTCGAACCGAAATTGCTGGAAAATTAATCATCCTTGCTCTTGGTTCACTCGGTGTATAAATTACCCCAATGGTTCAGGCATTTTGTAGTATCTGCTAAGCTGGTTTTCATCAATTGTGCCAAACTATCGAAAATACATCAAATTCATGATTAATTCATATAAAAATAATTAAAAATTAATATGTTGATAACTTAATTACAAATTAATTGATATTTTTGGACAATAATTACAATGCAATGGCATGAATTTGAGCTAGAAAATGCATGAAAAAATCTATATAATTTCATGTCTCCATAGGCACTCCATAGCAAAATGGCATAGCTAAAAGAAGGAATAGAAGTTTCCTTGACATGGTTCATTCAATGTTAAGCTATTCACGGCTTCCTACTCCCTTTTGGGGAAATGCGATACAAATGGCTTGCTATATTCTAAATGATGTGCCCACCAAGTCTTCTTGTAGGACACCTTATGAACTGTGGCATGGAAAGAAACACTCTCTAAATCACTTCAAAATATGGGGTTGTCCAATGCACGTTCTGAATAAGGATGCAAAGAAGTTGGATGCATAGACAGAATTGTGCATGTTTTTAGGATATCTAAAAGGAACAAAGGGACAATTATTCTACAATCCGAAAGATAATATGATTAAAGTTTCTACTCATGCTACTTTCCTCGAGGAAAGTTACATGGATAACTTTAAGCCTCAAAGTAAAGTGGTACTCGAGGAACTTTCAGGAGTTGTAAAATAATCACCAAGTTCAATTCTTGAGAAAATTGTAGAAAGACCTACAAACGATTAACAACATAAGGAAATCTATCGTAGTGGGAAAGTTTCTAAGAAACCGGACTATTTTATCTATGATGGTAGTATTTATAATACAGAAGTCAATCATGAGGATGATAATCCACTCACTTATGAGGAGGCTATACGGGACATTGATTCCAAGCTCTGGAAACATGCTATGGATGTCAAGATGGATTATATGAAATCCAATTCGATATGGGAACTTGTAGACTTACCGGTTGGAATTAAACCCATAAGGTGTAAGTGGATTTACAAGAAGAAGAGAAATGTGGAAGGAAAAGTGGAAATGCACAAAGTTAGACTTGTAAGGAAAGGCTACATACAAAAAGATGGCATCGATTACGATGAGACCTTCTCTTCGGTAGCAATGCTCTAGTCTATTCGCATACTCTTATTCATTTTCGCTACTCTCGATTATGAGATCCAATGAATGGATGTGAATATAACATTCTTGAATGGTTGTCTTGCTGAGACCATTTACATGATTCAACCCATTAGTTATGTTGTCAAAGGAAAAGAGCAGAAAGTTTGCAAACTGCTAAGATCCATTTATGGGCTTAAGTAGGCGTCTCACTCATAGAATAAAAGATTTGATCAAACTATCAAAATTTTTTGATTTGAGCAAAACGTTGATGAACCTTGTGTTTACAATCATATAAAGGACAAAAACATGGTCTTCCTCGTTTTGTATGTCGATGATATTCTACTTATCAGAAATGATGTAGGAGAATTGTCATTGGTTAAACTGTGATTAGCTCAATAGTTTAGCATGAAGGACTTGGGCGAAGCTAGTTATATTCATGGAATTTGAATCTTTAGGGATCGATAGAATAAAACGATAGCTCTATCTCAAGCTTCATACATCAATAAGGTACTGGAACATTTTGCAATGACCGATGCGAAGCCGGGCACCTAGCCAACTGCGTAAGGTTTTCATCTTTCTTTAGATGATTGTCCAAAGACAATGGAAGAAAGAAAGCATAAAAGTAAGGTTCCATATTCTTCGGCAGTTGGAATCCTTATGTTTGTGATGCTTTGAACATGTCCAATTATCTATTTTGCAATAGGAATATTTAGTCAATATCAGGCGAATCCAAGTCTCAGGCATTGACAAGCTATAAAGCATATATTAAGGTATCTTAAAAGAACCAATGATTATATGCTTCTGTATTGTGGGGAGAACATTACTCATGTCAGATACATAGACTCAAACTTCCAAACCTATAAAGATTCGAGGAAATTGACATCAGGAAATGTATTCATTCTAAGCCATAGAGCCATAGTATGGAGATGTGTAAAACAAACTTGCACTACAGACTCTACTATAAAGGCCAAATATGTGGCTGATTTTGAGGTAACGAGAGAAGCAATATGGCTTGAAAGTTCTTAGCTGATCTTGAAGTCATTCCTGGTATAGAGAAAACTATAAAATTGTATTGTGATAATAGTGCTGCAATAGCTAATACCAAGAAAATGAGAAGTCATAAGAGGACGAAACACATTGATCGAAAGTATCACTTGATACGAGAGGCAATATCCGAAGGAATTGAAGATGTGATGAAAGTACCTTCTAAAAATAACTTTGTGGATTTGTTTACTAAGACTCTTGTAACTAGGAGTTTTAACAAACAAGTCGAGGATATGAGAATACGAAACGTGACACATTTACTTCACTAGGGCCGGTGGGAGATTGTTTGGAAATGTGCTCATATTGTAATAAACATGTAACTATTTTCTATTTATTTGATTGATAAATAAATAAATAAAGTTAATTTCACATTTTACTATTATGTCTTTTGTATTTTTTATCTTTCTTACTTTGCATAGCAAAATTGTGACAAACAAATGTTAGCTCATTGATTGTTTAAGTTCAAATTGAAGATAAGTGGCATTGTAAGAATGTTTTCATTGCGAGAAAGACAACTTACTTCAGTAGATAATATAAATGAATCTGTAATCCTGTAAAAGAATCAATGTGAGTGTTTGATTCAAATATTGAGAAGGGTTATTATGTCATATACAATTCCAATTGGGGAGATGGTTAGTGTTAGATATTGGAGCAGTTGACTCCATGGGTAGAGACATAGATGTATTCATTGGTAGAATGATACATTGGACTAGAGCTAAGATAAATTAATTCTGAATCCGTTTGTGAATTAGTTCACTTGGTGTGATTTACCTAAATCCTAAGTTCTTCAATGACCATGTGCATACAACTCATGTGCTTTGATATAAGTGGAAGCTTATGCTCTAAAGAAGATCGAGCCCATAGCCGGTATGTTGGATACATGACTTGTGTATGAGATGGCTTTACTAGCAATAGTGGAATCCATAGCTCAATTAAAGAGTTAATGATATTCTATCATTGGCATTGTGTGGATTGATAAAAATGGAACGTGGTCACAGGTTTTTTGTTCTCGAATAAGCAATTTATCATAGTCATTTGTTGATAGTGATCATATTAATCATTAAGAAGACTTAATGGTGACAATAAGATAAAATATGATTGTATTGAGTGAACGGATTTAACTTAAAGGAATCAATAATATCATATGAGGGTAACACACTCATGACAATGCCATTGGACAAAGTAGTTGGATGAATTACTTTTGTAAAGAGTATACAATAAGGAGTTCTCAATCATGTACTTCTTGTGGACTAAATCTATGATTAAGTAATTGTGAAATATTAGAATGATGCTTCTGGGCATAATTACAATTACTTGAGTCTAATTGTATATGTCTGATTTGTCGCTCTGCTAGCTCAACAAAAGCTTGATCAAACCGCATTGAATCAGAAGAAAATTCTACGACTTTGGAAATAATTTAATTGAGTCAATTTATTTGATGTGGAATTAAATTAGGTGGTCATAGAATTGTTTAACTAGAGAATTTGATTAAAGAATTTTCTTGAAAAATTAATTTGAAAAATCTAAATGATTTTTGGAAATTTAATTTTAATCAAATAAATTTAAATTAATCAAATTAATATGATATTTTTGTAAATTAATTTTCAAGTCAGACAATTAGCCCAATGGGTAATTGAACTTGTCAGATTAATGATTCCAAAAATAATATTATTTTAGTAGTTTAATATTAAATTTAATTTAATACTTATTTTAATAGTAATTTATTAATTTAATATTAAAGTGATTATCTTAATATTAAATTTAATTTAATGTTTATCTTGTAGATAAACATTCTATTATTTTAATAAAATTTAATATTAAATTTAATCTAATATTTATCTTGATAAATATTATGTTAATTTAACATTAAAGTGATTAAGTTTAGTCATAGTTAAACTCTCTAAACTCTCTGTATATAAAGAGAGCCTTGGGTTATTTTTTTTACACACTTTAATTCAAGAGAAAGTTGTAGAGAGAAAATTCTCTGAAGAGATTATTTCAGAAAGTTTCTAGAAATATTTTTTTTAATTTACAACTTGACCCAAAAGTATAAAGAAATTACGAAATTACCCGATTGGTAATTTTTGTGAAATTTTTTTTTTTGAAGCGAGCCAACACTCGGTAGACGTAAGCTTAAGGATAATAGAGAAGACTGCACGGTCGAAGTGCTCATTCTAGACGAATTAAAAATGTAAAATTTTGGTTAAGTGTTTATTACTTTACATATCACAATCAAGATCTTGTTTTGGAACAAAATTTAAAACTCTTTTTTCCTTAGATTTATTTTCTGTTGCGTTTTTAAACCCGCTTTTTCCAACAAGAAACCCAAAGTAACAATGATTTTATCCGCTTTACTTTCACTGAACCTTGTCTCAAGAAGATAGATAATATCAAGCTTGTACTCTCTATTATATTTGCGAAAATTTCGGGGAAACTTGATATTTCCATACCCCTGACAATTCCAAGAAAAAACATACAATTCCATACAAATTAACAAAGAAAGTAAAGGGACCAACCTTACTGTTTGGGGGACTCGACCTCCTCCAAGCACGTTCTATCTGAAATTAGGGAATCTCGACCCACCTTATTTCTCAATTGAGCATTAATTAATTCGACCATGTAATTCCTAAAATTGGACAAAGAGACATAAGGGTTTCCAGTGAGTTTAAATTGATCCCTTCGATCTCTAATGCTTCGGTTAAGCTTTCGACTAATTTGAACTGGGCCGTCTTTGATAATTTTATTTTTAGAACCAGATCATCCACTTCCGTCGTGAGATAAGACAATACCACCCAAATTATCGCCTTTATTGGGATCAAAATGTTGTTTGAATGTGATTGTCGAGTGCTTCATTGGATCGAGAGTTGCACCATCCAGAGTAACCATTATCCTACCAGCTTCTTCAAAAGTAGGGTTGAAGTGTGTAACAGTCACTGAGGAATAGGCGGCTTGGAATAAAGGAAAGAGGTACCTCCCAAATCACCCCTTTGGAAATTAATATTACGAGCACCAAACCTTGAATCAATGACTTTATTGGATTTATTATCAGGACCAACACCTTTAATAGAATAAAGTGAGAGTTTGAAGAGTTACAACCTATACTCGTAGGCGTCAAGCAACCTTGATCAAGTCCAAACTCTTACATGGGTTGCTTCCCTAATGCCTTAATTAACGGCCTATCTTTCAAATAGCTTGATGTGGCTTACTCTCCAACAGACACCCTTACTCAAAACAGCAGGCCCAACTTTGTCCTCAAGTTCAGTTTTTAACGTATGGCCTAAACTAGCCCCCATACTTAAATTTTCCTTAGAAAGCTCCTTAACCCTAAAGGCCTTACCATTTGCTTCCAAATCTTCCTTTTTGTAAATCCTTTCACTTGAAGATTCCGCAGCAGCTACTCCTTCATCATCTTCCCTTTCTCTCACCCTGTTTAATGTCGCAAATCTTGATCCCAAGATTATGTTCCTTGAAATCTTCTCTTTCTTAACCCGAGAATCTCTCTAACCACGTTGATATTCGCAGTTTACCAACATCCAAGGTCAAACACCATTCCCAATACTCCACCATCTTCTTTCTCGATCTCTATTGGATTGGCCATCGCTTATTCATCTCCTTTCTCACGGTTCAGATCCACAGCCACTAACGATCACATTTCCTTATTATGCCCATATTTACCACACGAGAATCAGATAGTTTGTAGCGATTCATACTTCGCTCTTTGGATTTCTCCATTCACTAACACCTATGAGACAAGCAGCCTATCAAGGTTGATGTATACTGCCATTGTAACAGCCCGATTTTAAGTGGTGTTAGAAATAGTGATTTCAAGATCACAACTCTAACCAGTCAAGTTGTAAATTTATTTATTTTAATATTTATGACGTTGATAGCATCGTATTAAATTATGTTTTAAAGAATTAAATCGATTAGATAGTTAAATAATAGAAATGACTAAATTGAGAAAGGTGCAAAAGTAATTGTTTAATTAGAAGGACCAATTAAACAAATTAGCCAAGAGAGATTTAGTTAGAGGAATGATATGATATTAAAGTGAAAATAGTGTATTAATTAAGTTAAAGAAAAAGATTAATTAAGTTTAATGATGAAAGTCATGAAAACTATAAGTTTGACATTAATATATATATATATATATATATATATATATATATATATAATTAAAAGAAGAAAGAAAACATATTTTCTTTCTTTCATCTTCTCCACACGGCCAAAGAGGGAGGAATTAGGGTTTACACATTCAATCTTTAAGCTTTGATTTGAGTAAGTAAACCTTGATCGTTTTTAGTAATTTTTGTGTTTTTGAGTCTGTATTAGCTTAATTTAGCTTATGCAAGGACTAATTTGTGAATCTGTCAAATTTTATGAAACTTGTCATTGTTGAAAATGCTTTTTCTTGAAAGCTTTTGATATATTTGAATGGTTGATGTTTGGAATAGATCTTTTGTAAAGTGATTTTTTATGAAATGAGGGTTTAAGGACTAAAATGTTAAAATGGAAATATTATTGTACTTATTGTGAAATAAATGGATTTTTCTTAGATGTATAAGGAGACTATGAGTATTCAGCTAGTATGGGTTGAAGAGGAAATGGGTATTTTGCATGTTTTGTGTTGAAGGGATTAAATTGAATAAAAAATAAAAGGTTAGGGTAAAATCATAATTTTACCAAAAAGGGATTTGATTGTGTTAAATGAATTGATTGTGTGATTTAATATGAGAAATTGAATGATTTGTGAATGTAAACTACGACCATGCCTCTGATCGTGGAAAGGGAAAATTAGCAGAATAGTCCCTAGGATCCATTCACAACTGCAATCTAGTCCGGTAAGTTCGTATGGCTAAATTCCAACTTAAATTGCTTATTCTTGTAATATGACTATTGTACTGAGATGAAATGATAATTGAAATTGTGGAAGACGAGTATGAGTGAAATACGGAGGACAAACGGGTTCGAGCTATAAACGAAAAGGCCCGATGACTAAGTGTCATCGTGAGGAAATGAATCATTTACAAATTAAAGGTCCGATGACTAAGTGTCATCATCAGTAAATGAATCCTTTATGGATTAAAGGTCCGATGACTAAGTGTCATCGTGAGTAAATGAATCTTTTATGGATTAAAGGTCCGATGACTAAGTGTCATCGTGAGTAAATGAATCCATGATGGATTAAGGGTTCGATGACTTTGTGTCATCATGAGTATATGAATTCCTATATGGAACAAGAGATCCGATGACTATATGTCATTGTGAGCATTAAATGAAATGAGTTCCAATGTGAAAAAGGGTCCGATGACTTGGTGTCATTGTGAGTAACAAATGCGAGTGAAACCTACCCCAAATGTACACAATGTTCCATTCAGTTAATTAGATTTTTGCAAGTCTTGAAGTTCGTTAAATCTATTTAACTTTATGTACTTACTAAGCCTTAAAGTGCTTACCTGTGGATTTGCATTTGTTTTGTAGATTCACTTTTTGTTGTTCAGAGGTCGGATCATCTTGAAGCATCACACTATCCCGGAGTTGTTCGATACACTTTTACATCACTTGGTTAATATGGCATGTACTAGGATGATGTTACATTTTCTTTATACAATGAGTTGTGAAAAACTTTGTTGTATTTTGATGAAATGTTGGATGTAGTTTTAAGTGCCTTGTATTGATATAAATCTTGTATTTATGTTGTTTTGAATGCATAGTTAAAGGTTGTGCCAGTATGAAATCAATGAACTTGTGTTTGGCATAATTCTTGAGATTTAGCATACTTGTTTCGGTAGAACTCATGTATGTTTTTGTAGAAGTGCGGGTAGGAGATAGGTTGTACACTGACTTGGGTTGTATCAGTAGTTAAAATGTGAGTATCGGTAGTTGTATGTATAGAAGTATCGGTATTTTGCATTCTTGTATCAATAGAAGTTACAGGATGAAAATTTTAGCTCTCTAGAGTTTTTAGTATCCGTAGATGCATAACATGTATTGGTAGAAATTATACTTTTATCGGTAGAACTAGTACAGCTACTAGTAGAAAACTGCAATGTTTAGAATTGTTTTATGACAAGACTACTACCGATACTTGACCATCAGGTATCAGTAGAAGTCTCCTAAAATGTTGGAAATACCCTTTTTACCCCTGACAAAGGTGTTGTGTTAGGGTATTGTTTAAATTTATGACAAATGATTTTTGAATTGAGTAAAGATGTAAATAGTTGGATATGTGTAAAAGATGAATAGTATAAAATGAATAGAAGACACTGGAACCTCGGCAACAATACTCGGGATCTAGGTGTTACAGCTATTCTAGCAAAACATCCCTTGGTCCTATTGTTTGTTTTAAAATCGAGTTTTGCCACTTTACAAATCATGCTCCCAATAGCCTCAAGAATTAACCTCTTGTACATGTACCCTAAAAGCCCCAATAGTCTTATCCAAGCCATGACCTCGCTCGGGTATGACTGCAATGAACTGGAGTCCTTGGTCCATGGCTGGACAGCCAGATATTGACCATAAATAATCCAAGGCCTTTAAGTCAAAACTCTATCATAATCATCGATACTCTAGAAATTACCCAAAAAGTATATGTTCTTTATATTCATTAGATTCAAAGGTTTTGATGGTTTCCAGAGGCAACTGATTCTACTATGAAGAGCTACATAACTAATTCTACGACCTAGTAATTTCAAGATCACTGCCTTCTCCATCTCTTTGAAGAGGATTTGCTTAATACGATTTGGGAAATTGATTGTCGAGATCCCATTAACAATGGATTTTATCACGTCGCCTTCGAGCAACACAAACCCTCCATCAATTCAATCACTAGAGTCACTATCCTTCTTACAAGATCCAACTGATCCTTCCCCAAAAACTTATCCTTCCAAGACGGAGTTGATGTTGGCTCTAAATCCACAACCATATCAACAACTTCTTCATTGTTCCCTTCCTTAAACCTAACTTTCTTAGTGATCTAATCCTCGAAGGATCGAGATTCCTCACCGCCATCGTAACTTAGAGACATTCCTTTGAGAAAAGCAATGTTGGTATATTTTTATACATGTGTCAATTTTTCAAGACCACTTGTGGAATAAAAAAGTATATTGTTAATTTTCAAGATACTTTTTAGACAGTAAATGTTAACTCTGTTACAATTTAGATTTATTTGATTCTTTTTAATAGTATAAAAATCAAATTGATTTATTTAATAAAAGAATGACTAATTTGATCCCATTCTTATAATACAAGGACCACTAGAGTTCTTTAATCTTATATATATACTATTATTTAAATCTTTGACTTAGTTGGTGTTGTTGGAGCCCAATTTATTCGGGTCCAAATTTAAACCAAATTGGACCCAAACAAAATTTAAATTTAAATTTAAATTTTTTTAAAATTTAAGTTTAAATTTATTAATGTCCCTTTTACAAATTTTTGAGTCCAAACAATTACAAGTCCAATGGCCCAATTACATGACCAAAGCCCAAAAAAATACAAAAATCAGAAACCTTAAATATGCAACTTGCTGTTGCTACCTCCATCTCTACCATTCAGAAGCTACCACGTCAGCACTACCAGCAACACCGCCCTCACCAACTTGTCACTGCCACACAACCGCCACTGGCACCTGCAAAAGAAGGAAAGACCAGCATTAAGTTGAAAAAAAAATACCATGATTATGTAATGAGGCTATAAAGCCGAAACTAATGTCAACTGTAATTTTTTTCAAGTTTTTTAGAGATCAATAAGAAATACGAATCACCAGAGAAGCAAATCAGTTTCCAAGCAATCAAGTTTCCATTCAAGTGCCGCCGTCGTTGCAGCTCCGATCGTCGCCCCTTTGATCTTACCTATGGTCACGAGAAGTGCTTCAAATATTAGCTACAAAACAATAAAAATAATAATAGTAACAGATCTAAAGAATAACAAAATAAAAATAGATTTTAAAGGAAAAGAATAGTAAAAAAGAAGAACAGATTTGAAAAATTTTGAAAAAAAAAACTTTTTAGATTTTTCTAAACAAACTAAAAATCAAAACAGTTTGTAATAAAAAAGAAGAAAGAACAGATTTGAAAATTGAAACGGGGGCAGATTCGATTTTTCTTTTAAAAAAAAAAGTGTTTTACAAAGATCTGGGTTAGATCCGTTTAGATCTATACCCTGATCTATTTTGAGGAGAAAAAGGAGTTTCTTTTTTACCTGAACAGCGCGTGGCGACGGAGGTGACGGAAGCAGCAAAGGACTGAGGACTGATGGAAGATCGGAGAAAGAGAGGGGAAGAGAGAGAACAAAGGAAAATAGGTTTTAAAAAATCTATTTTTTTTAAATGGAAGGAAGAATGAAATTTTTTTTAGCAAAAATTGGCTTATATACTCACATCAAAACAACATCGTTTTGGTGTTAAAGCGTAGAGGCCAAAACGACGGAGTTTTGGATGACCTGGTCCGACCCGACCTGTTCCAAGTTGAGAATCCGCGTGTTTTTATTTAATGGTTTATTTATGCTTTTGGTCCTTCCGTATTTTTCATTTGTTTCAATTTGGTCCTTAACATATTTTTAATTAATTTTAATTTTGCCCAACAATTTTAATTTCTTTTCAATTTAGTCCCCTGACTTTCTGAAAGCTTGAGAAGCTACCACGTGTCCCTTTTTTGGGGTTATTTCTGTGATTAATCCTTTCCATTTTTCATTTGTTTCAATTTCATCCTTAAATCAACTTTTATTTTATTCCAAATTTGTTTGGTAATTTTAATTATTTTTCAATTTGGTCCACTCACTTTTGAAAGCCTGAGAAGCTACCACGTGTCACTCTTTTTTGGGTTTACTACTTAGGAGGCCCCTGAACTTCGTAACAATTATGTTTTGACCCTCGAACTTTGTAAAAATTACATTTTAACCCCCAAACTCTACAAAAATTACATTTTAACCCCTAAATTTTTCTAACATTACGTTCTAACCCTCAAACTTATCCAAAATTACATTTTAACCTTAAACTTTCCTAAAACCACATTTTAACCCTTAACTTTCCCAAAATCACATTTTTTACGCCCAAACATTTCTAAAATTACATTTTAACCCTTGAACATTTCCAAAATAGCATTTTGATCTCAAAAATTTTCCAAAATTACATTTTGACCCTAAACTTCTCTAAAATTACATTTTTACCCCTAACTTTTCTAAATTTACATTTTAACCTCGAATTCTCTGAAACTTCATTTTCGACCCTCTTTTTTCCTTTTTCTTCGATTTTGTATATAAATTTTAATTATTATCCTTTGTTTTTTAATTAATCTTTTTTTTTATTCGGATTCTATCATATTTCGTATTTTATTTTATGCTTAATTTTTGCATTTACATATCTACTTAATTGTTCTACTTAATTTTGCCAATAAATTGCATATTCATATTTAATTCACGCATTCACCATTAAATTAAATTACATTTTGATTTTCTCTAAAAAATATGGATATTTTAAATCGAGGCAATATTCTTTTATTTTGGTTTTTGAAAAAATTGTGCCTTAACTTACTAAGCGCGATTTTTTTCTTCAAACCGGAATAATCGAATACCCTTTTCAAGGTTTGAAATTGACAATAAAGGAATGCTCGTTATTTTTGGATCTCGAAATGTTATGTTCTAACTCACTGGGCGTGAGTTTCTTCCTCGATCATTTCGAAATAACGGGACTTTCTCGCGAAATTCGATTTTCCTTCTTAAACGTGTACATCAAATAAATCATGCATTCAAGGATCATATTTTAAACTTCACTCGAGATTTCAAGTTTTTAACAAACAAGACCGGATAATAATCGACGTGGTACCAATTTTGGGCGTGTGAGGGTGCTAATCATTCTTCACACGTAACCGACTCCCAAACCCATTTTCTGAATTTTGAAGACCAAAAATGTTTTCAAATGGATTTTAAACGTTTTGTGGTAATCCAATCACATTGAATAAAAGATTGGTGGTGACTCCTATTTTTTCGACTTTCAAATAAATATTTTTCGAAAGACCTCTTTTTCTCTTCAAAAAAATGGTTTCGATAGCTTGGCGACTCTGCTGGGAACATTTTTTAAAATAAGAGTGAGTCAATCCAAAAATCGATTATTTTCGGGTCTTTTTTTTTTAAATTTTTAAATCCTCGACTTTGTTTAATATACGATCCTTTGCATTTTTGTGTGATGCTATATTATGTTAATTTTGCTAGTTAAGTTTGCATTCATATGCATTTGTTACTACCCCTTTTGAGTGGAAGCGCGAAACTACTCCTTCGTGAGGTTTGCACCTCTGTCCGTGCAGGATAGTGAATCGCTTTTGGGATTACATTCGTACCCATGTTTTCGTGAAGTTTTCACTTCCGTGCAAACATGTGAGAAATGTGTACCCTTTACTCTAGAGCTTAAACCGCATATAATGAGCCGTAAGTACTTGCCGTAGAAGGAGTTATACCGAACCTTTAGCAACTATCCAAGACAAGTTCTTAGGTTCTTTGTTTTATACCTATATATTGATACTGATGTGTTTTGTTAACCTATTCTATTTTGTCTTTTTTGTATTGCATTGCATCATCATATAAGGAAAGGTATTGATTCAAACTTAATTACTGATAAGAGAATTGATCATGGAGAACAAGTATCTTGATGAGGTGGAGGACAATATGGTTGTGCGTATGTGGTCGAGGAGAATCAACGCCAGAAGGGTGATAGCTCAGCAGAAGGGCATGAATCTGACCTTTGGGATTGTACTAGAATTTGTATAGCTCAGAATAATGTGTAAGAGTTGAAAGAAATATGGGACCAATGGGATAATGACCTGAAGCAAACATTTTCCCACGAGTATGGAGATTTACCATACTTACTCGAGGTGAAAGTGGATAAGTGCCTCTTCCGAGCTTTGGCACAACACTTGAACCCGGCCTACAGTTACTTCACATTTGGGAATATATACTTGACACCTACGATAGAGGAATACACCACTTTACTCCATTGCCCGAATATCTCGATCGATAGAGCTTACTCAAGAGCTCCAAGTGTCCCAACTTTTGTCAAAAGATTAATAAACATCACTGGTATGAGCGAGCAATGGGTCGTAGCTCGGGTTAAGGTGAAAGGCTACAACAAATGCATTACATGGAAGAGTTTCCGAAACTTGATCTTGGCCTACCCGGATGCGAAGAAAAAGATTGGCATCCTGGCTCTAAGTATATACGGGTTAGTCATTTTTCCCAAAGCCTTTGGACACATAGAAGATGCGGTTACAGACTTGTTCGATAGATTGAATAAAAGGGTTACACCGGTTCTGGCAATATTGGTTGAAACTTCCAGATTGCTAAATACGTGCAGAAAAGAAGGTGAAGGATGATTTATCGGCCGTGCACCATTGTTGATAGTATCGTTCCATAGTCACTTTTGGAAGATAGAAAAAGTCTCTTATAAGTACCTTTCTAAATATTGTTCTCTTTTGAAAGAGTTTGTAGCTGCGTAAAGATAAGGAAACTTCTCGGTGGAAAAATGGATGGCAATACTTCAAAGTCTTCGAGACGAGGACATAGAATGATGGGCACCATGGTTTGTTCCTGATGAAATCTTATATCGATGTGGAGAATTCGATTGGGTTCCATTGGTAGGGATTTGGGGAGCCATAGGGTACGCACCTTTATTGGTTTCAAGATAGTACAGGTCGAGACAATTCATAGCAACAACTCGAGGATTAGCCCAGTGTGAATTCACATATGGAGGAGAGAACAATAAGAAGAGAATTCGAGATATTTCGAATGCATGGAACCAAGTTCGGAGGATGAAAGTGTTCAACGCTAATCCCATGATAACTACAAAATATGATTAGTGGAGGAATAGAAGGATCAATGACGGCATTCCTGTACCAAACCCAGAAGTTATTTGCCCAATTGAGGAGCACTTGCAGGTTGTCCCGATAGAATTAGAAATTATCAAACAAGATTTTGAGAGAAAGAATACTGAAATGGAAAAAATGATAGAAAAATTGGAAGAAGAAAAGGTTCTTTTGGGATTAGATGTTGATGTTCAAAAATTAAAAGCAGAAAACTTGAGAAAAGGGAAGAACAAGGCTGAATAGGATCTCGATAGCCTGAAGAAAGATTACAAGAAACTTCGTTTGTCAATAAGGACTGCTGGTTTGGGAAAAAAGTCAGAGCAATGGAAACGGGAAATTCGTGAAGAAAGGATTAGAACAAATCAGTGGAAGAACAAGTTTCAAGATGCCCAAGTTCAGGAAAATGCCATGAAAAGCAGCTTGTTGGAAAGTCAAGTTGAGATAACTGAGTTAAAATCCTGAATAAGAGAGTTAGAGAAATCCTTATATAGACATCGTAGTTGAAACTCGATGGTAGAACTGAAAGCAAGTTGAGTTGAGATCGAGAGGTTGAATAAGAGGGTGAAAGAACTAGAAGCCTCGTTGCAGAATAGCGAGATACGAACTGAGATTCTTGAGAGGACAATGGAAATAGGCATCTTCAGCAAACTCGAAGACAAGTTCAAGACAGCAATTATATTATTGGAGAAGTTCTGAATCAAATGCAAAAAGTAGTTGACCATTTGCAAACATTAACAGTCGAAGCCGATATGTTAAGCGTGCAGTATGAGACAAAGTCAGATCGGGGTCAAAAATTAGCTGGACTTCTCGAGAAAATCAAAACTCTGAGCATTAGGGTAAAGCCGTTTATGTAAATTTGCTTTATCTAAAGAAACTTGCTATCTTGTGAAGTTTTCTAATGGAGATTGAATTATAAGTCAATACCTTTCTTTTGCATACATGCATTCATAAGCATTGCATTTCATCAACATGCATCCCTAATTAATTAAAATCTTAAACAGTTAAATCAGAAACCATAGAGAAATCACATCATTACAGCACTCAAAAAGTAATGGATCAAAGAATCGAACGTTTAGAACAAATCCAAAAGGAAATGCAAGAGCAAGTGCAAGTACAATTGCAAGACCATTTGGCAAAGGTATAGTAGGATATGAAGGACTAGATTATAGAATCTCAAAGGAGCATGATAAGTGAGCTAAAACAACTAATAAGAGAAGGGGCGGATAAGGGAAAAGGTCCTACTATAAGCTAGGGGAGAAGAGTGAGGAGCCTAGATATCTCCCAAGCTATGCTTCTATTCATACTCAAGCATCCCAGAAACGTACCCACGTGGGGTACCTATAATAATAAGAGTACAACAATACCCTGGCGAGATGTCAGGGCCAGCAAATTTCAAATGGGATCCAGTTCCAACCCCGGAGATAATGTAGCCATTCGCGTCGTCCATGACTTAGATGACGTAGAGGAGATAGAAAGAGTAAAGCCTGAGATCCCTAAACAGTTGGAGGACAGATACAAATGGTTAGAAGAAAAAAGTGAAAGCAATAGAAGGCGCTGATACCTTCTATGGCATTGACGCTAAGGAACTGAGCCGTGTCCCAGACCTAGTGCTCCTCCCGAAATTCAAAACACCTGATTTTGACAAATACAGTAGGACCAGCTACCCCAAGGCACACATTACCATGTTCTACAGAAAGATGACTGACATGTCAATAATGACCAATTATTAATACACTATTTCCAAGATAGTCTAGCAAGAACTGCGGCGAAATGGTATAATCAATTAAGTCGTGCCAAGATAAGCTCATGGAAGGATTTCGTACAAGCATTTATGAAGTAATACAGTCATGTAACTGACATGGCACCTGATAGACTGACCCTACAAAGAATGGAGAAAAAGACAAATGAGAGTTTCCGACAATACGCTCAAAGATGGAAAGACATAGGAACCCAAGTACAACCACCATTGTTTGAAAAGGAAACAACTATGTTATTCGTTAATACTCTGAAGGCCCTTTCATTAACCATATATTGGGAAGCGCTACCAAAAGTTTCTCTGACATGGTTATGTCAGGGGAGATGGTTGAGAACGCGATCCGAAGCAAAAGAATCGAGGCAGGGGAAGGAGTTAGAAGAAAAACTCTCAGAAAAAAGGAAAATGAGGTCAACAACGCAGACTCTTACAAGATAAATTACTCAAAGCCAATGGTGATGGTGTCACCCAAGACCACAGAAGGTAACTATCAAAGAAATCCAAGGCAGAGGTTTGGTTCGTGGCCAAAAATGGAATTCACTCCCATTCCCATGACATACAAAGAACTTTATCCGAAATTGTATGATGAGCGTCTCGTATCGCCAATCCATTTAAAGCCATTGCTACCACCATTCCCAAGTTGGTATGATGCGAACAACCGATGCAAATATCACGCAAGAATAGTCGGACATTCAATTGAGAACTACACGGCCTTAAAAAGGCACGTGCAACAACTCATCGATACCAAGGTACTGAGATTCGAGAACTCGACAAATCCTAATATATCGGGGAATCCGCTACCCAAACATCTCGATCAAGGGGTGAATACAATAGTTGAAAGAGAAGGAAGGAAGATCAAGACTCGCTTTGAGGAGGTAAGATCACCATTGAGATGGGTATGGCACGAAATGGTAAAAGTGGGTTTAATTGCCCAAGATTCAAGAAGAGCAGTGAGAAAAGGACATTATTGTGAGTTCCACAGTAATGAAGGGCATGAGATTCAAGAATGCAACTAGTTCAAAACTGTGGTACAGGGATTGATAGACAATAAGGAGTTAGAATTTTTTGAGGAAAAAGAAGAAATGGAAGAAATATGTGCCTCTGAAGAGGACACAGCTAAGAAAACTTTTGGGGTTAATAATCTAATGATAATCATATCATGGCCAAGGAGCGACAAACCTAAAGCAAGAGCTGCCCCACAATAATAATTCAAAAACCCGTAACCTTCTCCTACAAGGATGACAAAAGGGTACGTTGGAATTACAACTATAATGTAACAGTATCAAGAGGGAAAATTTCAAGGTTGAATATGAAGGAGCTCAAGACATGAGTCTTGTCACACGCAGTGGGAAAGACTATGGGCCTGTAAGAACAGAAAATGAAACATTTGGGAAAAACCTAGAAGAGCCGAAAAGAGGAAGTACTAGTGGACTAAAGTCACCAATTAACGAGCCAGTGACAGAAAAGGAGGCTATGGAATTCTTGAAGTTCCTCAAGCACAGCGAATACAGTGTGGTGGAGCAATTACACAAGCATTCGACTCGTATATCCCTTTTAATGTTGTTACAAAGCTAGGAAGCACATCGCAACGCGCTAATAAAAGTATTAAATGAGACTCATGTAGTTGAGGACATTTCAAAGAACAAATTAGACCGCTTAGTGATCGATAATTTCATCTTTTTTAATGATGATGAAATACCCCCAAGAGGTATGGGATCAACAAAAGTGCTACATATCACCACCCACTGTAAAGGTTACACACTGCCTAGTGTATTGATTGATAACGGTTTAGCCTTGAACATTCTACCATTGACAACATTAAAAAGGTTATCAATCGATAGTTCTCATATGAAGACATGCCACAATATAGTAAGAGCGTTCGATGAAGCAGAAAGGAAAGTTATGGGTCGGATCGAGATACCATTGTTAATTGGTCCAAATTCATACGAAGTAGAGTTCTTAGTAATGGATATAAAACAAAGCTACAACTACTTCTTTGGAAGACAATTGATCCATTCGGCAGGAGTAGTGTCGTCATCATTACACCAGAAGCTAAAATTGGTGACCGAAGGACGATTAGTTACAATCAATATTGAGGAGGATTTAATTATGTCAATAGCAAATGATGCGCCATACATGAGAGCAGATGAAAAAGCCTTGGAATGTTCTTTTTGATCCTTGGAGTTTGTTAATGCAACCTTCATTACCGAAGGAAGCAGAATCCCTGTACCCAAAAATCAATCACGAAGATGGCCCTAAAAATGACAATTGGTAAAGGAGTCCTAACTGGAAAAGGACTAGGAAGGTTTCTCTAGGGGAGAATCAATGTGCCAATGTTGGAAGAGAAACGAGATCATTTTGGCCTACGGTATAAACCAGACGCGAGGGGAAAGAAAAGGGAGTTGCAAAAGAAGCAGGAACGAAGAAGAGCTCGATTAACCGGAGATGAGATCTAATGGGAACCAATGATTTTTTCTCATATATCAAAAACGTTCATATCAGGAGAATAATCAATTCAAGACCAAAGGTAGAAGAGAAAGAAGGGAGACTAATTAAAGCAATAGGGATAATGAAGGGTTTGAGCATCAACATTATGTCCGAGGAAGGAAATGGAGAAAGAAACCTATGGGAAATTCATCCTTTCGCCCCTGGAAGTACTCTCGAAACTGGACTATAGAGGAACTCCCTATAGTCTTTAGGGCTTCTTCAAAGTAATGCTCAGAACATACCTATTGCTTTAGGCTCGAAAGTAATATGGATCTTTTTGTAAAAGGGTCCATGATCATTATCTGGTTATTTTGAATGAAAATGCATCTTCTATCTTACATGGAAAATCTTTCGCTAATCATTCTTTCATTTTTAATCAAACTCAACAAACCATTCGTACATATCCAATAAACAAAATTAATCATTCTTTAATACATACATTATTGTCTAATTTGACAAACATACTCATACTCATACCATATAATCATTCTTTCGTAAATTTATTTTGTTCTTTGGACCTCCTTTTTTTATTCCTTTGACAGGTCCTTGAATGTCAATAATATGAGTGACCCTGATGCTAACTTAAAGCCTCGTTTCGAGCAAGATATGTGTTTAGAAGAACTTCAGAACTTTAAAGATGATCAAGATTGTAATTTGTCTCTTGATCTGTTAAGAATGATGGAGCAAGAAGAAAAAAAATCTTGCCTCATTCGAAACCGGTGGAATTTATCAGTTTGGGGAACGGAGATGAAAAGAAAGAAGTTAAAATTAGGACAAGCATCTCCATAGAAACCAGAAAGAATCTTGTCGAGTTGCTTCGAGAATTTAAAGATGTCTTTGTATGGTCTTATCAAGACATGTCTGGCTTGAGTACTGACATTGTGGTACACAAACTCCTCATAAAGGAAGAATGCAAGCCTGTTCAGCAAAAGCTCCGAAGGATGAGACTCGATGTGTTATTGAAAATAAAAGAGGAGGTCAGAAAGCAATTTGACGTTGGGTTTCTCCAAGTAGTTAAATACTTAGAATGGGTAGTCAACATAGTCCTTGTTCTTAAAAAAGATAGGAAAGTGCGTGTGTGGATTATCGAGATTTAAATAAAGCTAGCCTAAAGGATAACTTTCCATTACCTCATATCGACACTTTGGTAGATATTACAATAGGTCACTCCTTATTTTCATTCATAGATGGTTTCTTCGGGTATAACCAGATAAGGATGGATCCTGAAGATATGGAGAAAACCAAGTTTGTCACGATGTGAGGAATATTCTGTTATAAGGTGATGCCTTTTGGACTAAAAAACGTAGAGCCAACTTGCCAAAGGGCCATGGTGACTTTGTTTCATGACATGATGCATAAAGAAATTTGAAGTTTATGTCGACGATATGACTGCGAAATCCCGAACAGAGGAAGAGCATGTAAGGATCTTGAGAAAGCTGTTTAGGAGGCTAAGAAAGTATCAACTAAAGATAAACCCAGCAAAGTGCACTTTTAGAGCCACTTCGGGAAAGTTGTTAGGCTTTGTGGTCAGTAAAAAGAGGATTGAAATTGATTCAAATTAAGTTAAAGTCATACAAGAGCTACCACCACCCAGTATGCAAAAAGAAGTTAGAGGGTTCTTAGAGAGATTAAATTACATTGCTCGTTTCATCTTATAGCTGACTGAGAAATGTGATTCTATTTTTCGTTTGCTTAGAAAGCACAACCCAGGTGTATGGGATGATGAATGTTAAGAAACTTTTAACAAGGTCAAAAATTATTTGTTCAATTCTCCTATCTTGGTGCCTCCAATTCCTAATAAACCATTGATCCTGTACTTGACAATCTTTAAAAATTCTATGAGATGTGTACTAGACCAACACGATGAGTCTGGAAAGAAAGAAAGGGTGATATATTATCTCAGTAAGAAATTCACCGATTGTGAGACTCGATACTCGCCAATTGAAAAACTATGTTGTGCTCTAGTTTGAACCACGCGAAGATTAAGGCAATACATGTTGTACCATACCACTTGGTTTCTGATTTCGACATGATGGAGTCGGCCGCATTAAATGGAAGATAGGCTAGGTGGCAGATCTTGCTTTCTAATTTCGACATAGTCTATGTCAATCAAAAGGTAGTAAAAGGGAGTGCGATAGCAGACTTCCTAGCTAGTAGGGCTTTAGAGGACTAAGAGCCAATGAACTTCGACTTTCCGAACTAGGATTTAATGTATGTTACAACCACCACAGTGGAACATCCTTGGAAATTGAATTTTGATGGAGCTTTAAACGCCATAGGTAATGGAGTTGGGGCAGTCTTGGTATCACCAGAAGGAGACCACTATCCTTTCACCAGTAAACTCGATTTTGATTGCACAAATAACATGGTAGAATACGAAGCGTGTATCATGGGAATCCGTGCAGCCATAAAATGGGGAATCAAAGTTTTGAAGATATATCAAGACTCAACACTAGTAATCTATCAACTTAAAAGAGAATGGGAAACGAGAGATTCTAAGCTAATTGATTACCGAAAATTGGTTCTCGAGTTAACCAAGGAGTTTGATGATCTCACATTCCATTATCTCCCACGAGAAGAAACTCAGATGGCTGATGCTCTTGTCACTTTAGCCTCGATGATTAAAGTAAATAGACCAGAAGATATGAAACTCATTCAAATGAGCATCTATGAGGCTCCGACTCATTGTTATGATATTGAAGAAGAAGAAGAAAGGGTTAACCGCTCATGGTACCAAGATATTCTTCAGTATGTAAGAGATCGCAAATACCCCGAGCAAGCTTTTGAAAATGAAAAGATGACATTGAGAATACTTGCCAATGAATATGTCCTAGATGGGGAAATCTTGTACAAAAAGAGAAAAGATCAGGTGTTGCTAAGATGTTTCGACGTAGTTGAAGTTAAGAAGATCTTAGAAGAAGTTCACGAAGGCATCTGTGGGATACACGCTAACGGTTTCATAATGGCTAGGCAAATAATGAGATTTGGGTATTACTGATCTACCATGAAAGGCGATTGAATCAATTATGCCAAGATATGCCATAAGTGTCAAATCTATGGAGACAATATCCATGTACCTTCATCACACCTTCATGTCATGACTTCTCCTTGGCCATTTTCTATGTGGGGCATGGATGTCATTGGGCCAATTTCCCCAAAGGCTTCTAATGGTCATAGATTTATCTTCGTGGTTATCGACTATTTCACCAAATGGGTAGAAGTAACTTCTTACGTCAACGTCATGACGTCTGCGGTTAGCAAGTTCTTGAAAAAAGAGATCATCTGTCGATTTGGGATGCTAAAGAGGATCATATCTGACAATGCCTTGAATTTGAACAATAGCACAATAGCGAAAGTTTGTAAGCAATTTAAAATCAAGCATCACAATTTATCTCCCTATCGCCCAAAAATGAATAGAGCTATAGAGGCAGCAAACAAAAACATCAAAAAGATCGTTGTGAAAATGACTGAGACCTACAAAGACTGGCACGAAAAACTACCATTTACCCTTTTTGCTTACAGAACTTCAATCAGAACTTCTACTGGGACAACACCATTCTCACTAGCATATGGTATGGAAGCAGTCTTACCTATTGAGGTTGAAATACCTTCTCTCCGAGTCTTGACTGAGTTACAGTTAGATGAGGCAGAATGGATTCAAGCCCGATATGATTAGTTGAATTTAATTAAAGAAAAAAAGTTAAGAGCTATCTGCCATGGTTAGATGTACTAGAAAAGAATGATGCGAGCTTATAACAAAAAAGTTCATCCTAGAGAATTTCATGAGGGAGGTCTAGTTTTGAAAAAAATACTTCTCATACATAAAGACTTTCGAGCGAAATGGATGCTCAACTGAGAAGGGCCTTATGTGGTAAAGAAAGCTTTCTCAAGAGGAGCTCTCATTCTAACAAAAATGAACGACAAGGATATGCACAACCCCATCAACTCGGACTCGATAAAAACATACTTCGCCTAAAAAAGGTTCAAGATGAAAACCCGCAAAGGGTGACTCAAATTCAAGAACGGGTTCGAAGTGATCGTTTCTCTCAAATGTAATAAGAAGAAGGAAAATTACAACTTGAAGCATTAACAAAGCACTCCAGGTCTTCTAGACACATATTTGGGCTTAGAATGATTCTCAGCGAGTCGGCTCAAAGAAGCTCATCCTACGATATTCGAGGCATCTTTTGTTGTATATTTGGTAATTTCTTGACTAAAATTTGCCTCCTATTGATCTTTTGAATTGTGTCTTCAATAAATTTCGACATTATTCTTTCATAATCTCGTTCAAGCATTTTGCATTTAAAATAACGAATAATGAACTAATAGCATGAACCATACAAAGATCCATGAGCATTACTCTAGAATTTCCTAAATAGTATAGGGGCCCAAAACAGGACTACCAAGTGGAAAACAAACAGTTCAAGCTAAGTCTAAAAGAAGATTGGGTGGTACGCTAGTAACAGAACTGCAACGAGGTACAGAAAAATAAAATTGAATCTGACATTGATCACGCACAATCATTTAGTTAGGGGCATGTAATTCATTCTGATCAAAGCATCCTAATAATTTGACCTACATGAAGGCCCATTAAAGCATATTATACAGGTTTCATTACCACGAAATGGTGAAATGAACCAGGTACCTTAAAAACATGAAGAGAAAGATTGAGGCTGTAACGACGAGTCTTATAACCTAAAGACAAAAAAAGTAAATTGAAGACGTAATAGTGAATCTTCTACCTCGAAGTTACAGTGGATCAGATCAAACTACAAAACCAAATCTTTATCTCTCTGAAGTTACAGTAAGAGCAAGATGAAGTTTCGACATCAAAACCTATCTTCCTAAAGTTGCAGTGGCGTTGGATTCAAACTGCATCATTCCAGTTTTACCCTTAATCAAGAAGGGCAGATTGAAGATTTCGATCTCTTACCCCAATCATGGGGCATATCACAATCATCCGATCTTTTACCTCGAGCTTGGGGCAGATCACCATCAGCCAATCTCTTACCCCGAGCTTGGGGCATATTACAGCCATCCGATCTTTTACCACGAGCCTGGGGTAGATCACCATCAACCAATCTCTTACCTCGAGCTTGGGGCAGATTACAGCCATCCGATCTTTTAGCTCGAGCTTGGGGCAGATCACCATCAACCAATCTCTTACCCCGAGCTTGAGACAGATTGCAGTCATCCAATCTCTTACCCTGAGCCTAGGGCAAATTACAACCATCCGATCTTTTACCCCGAGCTTGAGGCAGATCACCATCAATCAATCTCTTACCCCGAGCCTGAGGTAGATTGCAGCTATCCAATCTCTTACCCCGAGCCTGGTGCAGATTGCAACCATCCGTTCTTTTACCTTGAGCCTAGGGCAGATCACCGTTAGCCAATCTCTTACCCCACAATAGGGGCATATTGTAGCCATCTAATCTTTTACCCCGATCATGGGGCAGATCACCGTCAGCTAATCTCTTACCTCGAGTCTGGTGCAGGTTACAACCATCCGATCTTTTACCTTGAGCCTAGGGCAGATCATCGTCAACCAATCTCTTACCCCGAGCCAACGGCAGATTGTAACCCTCCAATATCTTACCCAAAAAATAAAATTTCATCTTCTACCCTCAAGACAATAGGGCAGATTCAAGTTATTGTCTCACAAAAGCGAATTCTCTGAAGTTGCAGTGGAGTGAAGTGAAATTTCAAATCCCATCTTCCTGGTGAAATACTAAGAGGTGGACCAAGATATGAAGCTACGACACCTAAAGTTGCAAGCGAATTGAATGAAACTATAGTAGTAAATTTTGTCTTTTTGAAATTGCCTTAAGGAAAAGATAGAGCCATAACATCGAAGATGTAGAGAAGCGGATGCAGCAAAATTGAACGACCGACAAAGCGAAGAGTGGGCTAATTGAAGAAAGAGCATCAAAGATACGAGACCTAACGAAATTGGGCTTCCTTTTGGTCTTTGCCCTATTTTCGTTATACGACAACAAGCAAAGAGGGGCAGCTGTTGGAGCCCAATTTGTCCGGGCCCAAATTTAAACCAAATTGGACCCAAACAGAATTTAAATTTAAATTTATTTTAAATTATTTTAATTTAAATTTATTTGAAATTTAAATTTATTTAAATTTATTAATGTCCCTTTTAAAAAATTTTGAGTCCAAACAATTACAAGCCCAATGGCCCAATTACATGACCAAGGCCCAAAAGGCCTAAAAAATATAAAAATAAAAAACCCTAAATGTGCAACTTGCTACTGCCGCCTCCATCTCTTCCATTTAGAAGCTGCCATGTCAATACCACTAGAACACCGCCCTCACCAACTTGCCACTGCCATACCTCTGCCACTGACACCAGTAAAAGAAGAAAAGACCAGCATTAAGTTGAAAAAAAAAAATACCATGATTATGTAATGAGGCTATAAAGCCGAAACTAATGTCAACTGTAATTTTTTACGAGTTTTTTAGAGATCAATAAGAAATACGAATCATCAGAGAAGCAAATCAGTTTCCAAGCAATCAAGTTTCCATTCAAGCATCGCCGTCGTCGCAGCTTCGATCGTCGCCCCTTTGATCTCACCTATGGTCGTGAGGAGTGCTTCAAATATGATCTGAAAAACAATAAAAATAATAATAGTAACAGATCTAAAGAATAACAAAATAAAAATAGATTTTAAAGGAAAAGAATAGTAAAAATGATGAACATATTTGAAAAAATTTGAAGAAAAAAACCATTTTAGATTTTTCTAAACAAACTACAAATCAAAACATTTTGTAATAGAAAAGGAGAAAGAACAAATTTGAAAATAGAAACAAGGGTAGATTTGATTTTTTTTTATTTTATTTAAAAAATGTTTTACAAATATCTGAGTTAGATCCGTTTAGATCTATACCCAGATCTGTTTTGAGGAGAAAAAGGAATTTCTTTTTTACCTGAATGGCGCATGACGATGGCGCGTGGTGACGGAGGCGACGGAAGACGCAGAGGACTGAGGACAAACCGAAGATCGGAGAAGGAGAAGGGAAGAGAGAGAACAGAGGAAAATGGGTTTTAAAATTTTTTTTTTTTTAAATGGAAGGAGGAATGAATTTTTTTTAGCAAAATTAGCTTATATACTCACATCAAAACGACGTCGTTTTGGTGTCAAAGTTTAGAGGCCAAAATGATGTAGTTTTGGATGACTCAGTCCGACCCAACCCGCTCCGCTCCAAGCTAAGGATTCGCGTGTTTTTATTTAATTGTCTATTTATGCTTTTTGTTCTTCCGCATTTTTCATTTGTTTCAATTTGGTCTTTAACATATTTTTAATTAATTTTAAATTTATCCAACAATTTTAATTGGTTTTCAATTTAGTCCCCTGGCTCTCTGAAAGCTTGAGAAGCTGCCACGTGTCCCTTTTTGAGGCTATTTCTACAATTAATCCTTTCCATTTTTCATTTGTTTAAATTTCATCCTTAAATAAACTTATTTTATTCCAAATTTGCCTGGTAATTTTAATTGTTTTTCAATTTGGCCTCTCTCTTCTGGAGGCTTGAGAATCTGCCACGTGTCACACTTTTTTGGGTTTATTGCTTAGGAGGCCTCTGAACTTCGTAAAAATTACATTTGACCCTCATCGTAAAAATTACATTTTGACCCTAAACTTTTCCAAAACCATATTTTGACCCTAAACTTTCCCAAAATCACATTTTTTTACCCCTAAACTTTTCCAAAATTACATTTTGACCCCTAAACTTTTCAGAAATCACATTTTGATTACAAAAATTTTTCAGAATTGCATTTTGACCCTAAACTTCTCCAAAATTATATTTTTACCCCTAAACTTTTCCAAAATTATTATCCTTTGTTTTTTTGTTATTAATCCTTTTTTTTATTTTGATTCGCGATTATATCATATTTCGTATTTTATTTTATGCTTAATTTTTGCATTTACATATCTGCTTAATTGTTCTACTTAATTTTGTCGATAAATTGCATGTTCGTATTTAATTCATGCATTCATCATAAAATTAAATTGCTTTCCAGTTTTCTTTAAAAAATACGGATATTTTAAATCGAGGCAATATTCCTTTATTTAGGATTTTGAAAAAATTGTGCCTTAACTTACTAGGCACGATTTTTTTTTCAAACCGGAATAATCGAATACCATTTTCAAGGTTTGAAATTGGCAACAAAGGAATGCTCGTTATTTTCGAATCTCGAAATGTTATGTCCTAACTCACTGGACATGACTTTCTTCCTCGATCATTTCGAAATAACGAGATTTCCTCACAAAATTTGATTTTCCTTCTTAAACGTGTACATCAAATAAATCATGCATTCAATGATCATAATTTTAAACTTCACTCGAGATTTCAAGTTTTTAACAAACAAGACCGGATAATAATCGACGTGGTACCAATTTTGAGCGTGTGAGGGTACTAATCCTTCTTCACACGTAACTGAATCTCGGACCCATTTTTTGGATTTCCAAGACCAAAAACATTTTCAAATAGATTTTAAACGTTTTGTGGTGATCCAATCACACCGAATAAAAGATTGGTAGCGACTCTCATTTTTTCGATTTTCAAATAAATATTTTTTCGAGACCTCTTTTTCTTTTCAAAAAAATGGTTTCGAAAGGTGTCATGAGTCAATTTGTCACCAACTCAGTTAGGAAAAGTAAAGAAATGCTCTTCAATAATTAAAATAAATTATATTATTTAAGAGTACTTTAATCTTTTTATTTTAATAAAAATCAATAAAAATAAAAATATACATAAGGCAAGATTTGAATCAACACCAATTGAATTGATAAAACTTTAAATTTGTCATTTAACCAAAGTTTCATTTTCATATATTTTTATTTTAGTATGCACAACTTATTACCAATTATAGTACATTTAGTATTATTAGTATAATGTTTTTATATATTTAAATTTCGTTTTTTCATAATTAAATTTAATTCTATATATTATTATGATTAATTAAGTTTTTTTTGGTGAATTATAAGGGGAGTGTAAAGCTCTAACAACAACACGATTGACGTGACTCGAATCCAGATTATACTTAAAATAATAAACACCTTTAACCATCAGACCAACACATAAAATTATTATGATTAATTAATTTTAAATTATATATTAAATACATACATGTATTATTCAAATTTTATAATATTCACAAGCAAACCGACTAATAGAATTTCTTATATAGCTGTATATAGTATTTGTATTTTTAAGAAAGAAAATTATTAAACGTAACTAGTCTCGAGAAAAACAAAATTCCGTGATTGCATTGCCGTCACCTTTTTCATTTCCATACATAGTGTAACAGTCCAAATACAAATAATAATTCCAGAGTATCTACCGGTGGAAGAATCTGGTAGAAGATTATTTATTTTTTAATTACAAAAAAATAAAGCCCTAATAATAATAATATAAACGCGATTTAAATTTAAATTATATTTTAAATAATAAAAATTTTAATTATTAAATCAACACATAAATTTTTAAAAATATTTATTTAATATAAATACATTATTATACATACATTAAAGTAATACGTTTATTTATTTTAAGATTTAATCTAATTGATTTATAAGTCTATTATTTGATTTCTTATTGATAGAAATAAGAGATAAATATAAATGTTAAATTTTAGTTCTAATATCTATTTATTCACATATATAACCGATAAAATATTTCAAATCATAAATAGGCAATTATGGATAGCATTGTCCTTTAATTTCCATTGATATATTTGGATAATGATGTGCTGACAAACCTACAACCCCAAAACCATGTCCGATATCCATCATCCATCATCCATCATCCCTCATTTCCCCTTCTATTTTCCATTTGATTTCATCTTCTTTTCCTTCAAGCAATTCCCTTTCTTTCCTTATGCTCTTTTCCTTTAGTATATAAAAGCTTGAACCAAAGTGAATCAAATTACTTCCTTTTTCTTGGCTTCTACAGCTTTATCTCACTATATCCTTGAAACCCAATTTTCTTTACGCTGTTGGAGAGCAAATTTTAAGGTATAATTTCATTAACTTTTAATTTTTCTACAAATTTATTGATTATACAAGTTTTCTTCACTGATATTTCTAAACTTGAAAGCCTATTGTTTGAATAAATTTTCGTATGAAAAATAAAGCTTTCTATTTATTGAAAAAAATAAGGGGAAAAAAGCAGAAGAATAGCATTATTGGGGAAACAATTAGCAAGAAACTGGGTACAAAGTTAGAAAGGGATGATATTGAAAATTTGAGATGCTGTCAAGGGTGTTTTGGTGAATTCACAGCATGATGGCAGTTTCGTGAATAGAACAGAAGTTGGATTTATATGTTCATTTATTTTATTAAAATTTGTTGGTAAATAGTAGGAAACTATGATATGGTAGTAACACGTGTCATGATGTGGAAGCTTATGGAGCAATAATACGACAAAGGAATATTAAAATAATTAAGTGGGAAATTATTTCATGTAGCTTAACTTTTTTGGCTCTTTTTTCTGCTTTATGAGTTGCTTATTTGATAAGATCAGAATTTTGGAATTTTTCAACCAAGTCCTTGAATTTTATTAGAAAACATAGTTTGAAATTGATAGATGCTATTTTATTCGTACTTTCTTTTTATTTTGTTATTATTTTTTTGAAGTATGCTTGTTTAGTTGCCATATTCTTGATATTAAGAAATTTTTAAATAACTTGGTATGTTAGAATTTTGAATTTCATGTGATAATTTGATAGTTAAAGTATTCATCGTCTTAGGTATGATTGTCGCTCTAATTACATTTGTTGATCGATCTTTATCTTATTATTCTAATTCACCAAAAATTAGATTTTTGAAACTAAAAAATATAATAAATATATTTATTAAAAGTTTGCATAAAAATCAAATAACACTAATAAACTAATGTAAGTAATTCTTAGCATATCAATTATGCTAGTTTGGTAACACTTATTTTTTATGTGTGTTTTAATATATAAGTGAGAAATAAATTAATTCAATTGGTAATATTTAATTATTTTCATGATTTAATTTTAGTAAAGAGAACCGAATTTTTTTGCTTATTTGAAGAGGTCTCATTTTTTTACAAGAGTTTTTATTCATCTTTCTAATTTCAAGTTTAAAATTATATTAACTATTTTTTATTTTTGCCTAATTATTGTAGTACAAAAGTAATAAATAAATATTTTTCCCATGTTATTACGCTAGTAACAAAATGAGGCATTAGTGTGCTATTTTTATTCTGGTACGAATGTGATATTTTGTGTCCATTTGAAAAATTATTAAAGTTAATGAAATATTTTTTATAGCCTTGCGAAATTTAGACTTCACAATTAGGGTTCAAATGATGACATATACTTCTTTAGAGTGTACTAAAAAAATATTAAAAAAAGAAGGGAACACATAAGGGTGTGCAAAATATTAGTTAAATCAATTAAAATGAACTGAACAAATAAAAAATTTTGGTTAAATCGGTTTTCGGTTTATTAGGTTACCTATTTCAATTTAAATGGGTAATTCGGTTCGGTTTCGGTTTTGGCAACCTAAACCGAAATAATCGAATAAACTAATTTTTTAAATATTAAAAAAATTATATAATTATACCCAACCCAAAGTAAAATAAAATCCAGCCCAAGTACCAAACACAAAAAACCCAAACATAAAAAATAAAACTCAAGCCCAAATTAATAATTATAATTCCAATTTTATAATTAATTTAATTATAATCTATTAAATTTAATGTATATAATGCATAAATAATTTAATTATTTAAAAAATATAAAAGGTAAAAAAATCACAAAAATCAATCATCTGAACCGATGAAATTCAGTTCGATTATTTCAGTTACCCCTTAAATTTCGGTTCAATTATTTTGGTTATCTTTTAAAACTCAATTTATTCGGTTATCGTAATAAAAAATTGAGCCGGCCGAACATAAGCCCCTAAGAACATGTGGTAGTATTTGAACTTTGCTTGTAAAATAAAAAAAACTTCACTTGTAGTATCAAATTTTAAATTTTTTTTTATATAGACATACAAGTATACTTTTATTAACTTATTTATATTCAAATATATATGTTAATATCATAACCATTTACTATGCATTTTTAAAAATTAAAATCAATATTTAAAATATAGTAAATTATTATTAGTTAATGAACCTATTTTATTTTTAAATGTAGTTGTGAGAAAAAATTAGTTAAAAAAAAATCAAAATTAGTGATCTTTTCCAAAATAAATAAAATCAAAATCTCTTGTACTAATTGATCAAAATCTTAAAAATAAAAAACTGGATCGGCATATACTGATATTAACTGGTATTAATGGGAACATAGATTGAAATGAGATGATAATTTGACATCCTTTTTGGTACTAACAGGGACTTGGATTCTATTTCCTAGTTAGCTTGATATTGACACAAGGGGTTAACTATGAAAGATTTTCATGCTGGAAGAAATTACTTAAAAACAGTTTTTATGGTTAATTTGGGATAGCTAGCAGTAGAGCATAGGCTAGAGGAATGTAGCTTATTATATTTATATATATAAACTTGACTTTATATATATGCTTTATGATGATGCTTTTCTGAATGTTAAGTTGTAATTTAATGAAAACCCAGTTTTTCAAACCAATTTTTATAGTTCTTCAAGCTAATTTCCGGAACCCCGATTTTGCTAGCAGAACCAACCTTTAGGAACAACCAACTCAGCGCTTTATAATCCTATCCATCACTGAGAACTGCTTTTCATAGTTATTCTTGCTGATTTCCAGAGCCAAATTCAGTAGCAGCACCAACCAACCTTTGGAAACACTGGAATTGCCGCTTTATAATAATATTCGGCAGGCTAAGCCTTGAGTGAACATTAGCATGACTGATAGTCCGATTTACATATTTATCTATAATAATCATGGCTATTTGACATAACAATATTTCCTTTTCTATTATTCCAAAGAAAGAAGAGGAAGGAAAGCAATTTGAATACTTTTAGCATGAGTGAATATGAAACATTTGGATACATATTTATCTATAATTTCTGGTAATGATAAAATTTCGGAGATGGTGGTCTTAGCATGCAAAAATATAACAACCTTCAAGTTCATGAGTTGGCACAGTTTTTGTTTTTATGGATAGCGTTGTTTCAGTCAGAGGGAATCAAAAGCTTGAAGGAGATAATGCAGGTAAATTTGCTTAAGAGCCTCTGGTTTCTTCTATTGCTTAGCTTGGTTGTGCGTTGAACGGATTCGGTATTGAAATCAATCTAACTGCTTTGTTAAAGGGACTGAATAGTACTTACATTTTTGCATTAGCTTAATTACCTAATGAAGCTGAGTATTTAACATAGATTTTCAGCTACCGTAGTTGACCAAAGTGCCTATATCTTCATGTGCTTTTGCTCTTCTGACATGAATTGTAAAGCAGTATCTCATTGAGCCTTCAACCTTGTTATTGGTATATCCCTGAAGTGTAAACATTGAGAAGAACAGTAAAGTACCATAGAGGCCCTTGTACTAAGAGATAAATTGCATTTTACTCTCTATACTAAAAAAATGGGCAAATTAGTCATTATACATTAGATTGAAGAGCAAATTAGTCTGTTTTTTTTAAATTTTCATCTGTTTGTACTGTTAAAATTTGATATGCCTAACAGAATAACCAGACATGTGCCGTGCCACCTGTACGTCATGCTGACATATATAGATACCAGTTTTTAGCCAGTGAAATGGATGAAATTTTTAATAGAAGGATCAATATACTCTTTAATCTAATGTACAAGGGCTAATTTGCCCATTTTTTTAGTAAAGAGTGTAAATGCAATCTGATTTTTAGTATATGGGCCTCCATAGTACTTTTACATGAGAACATGTCAAACAAATAATAATGCAAGGAAAATAAGTGTAAGATGATTTACTTGCTTAGGCAGTGGCAAGGAAAATAATAATGCAAGGGTCTTAATATGCATGCATGAGGTTTGAACCTGCAGCTTTTGACTATGAGAACTAGACTTGAGCACAACACATTTAATAGATATGGAAACAGTATAATGACTAGTTTAATATATATATATGTATCTATTTGTGTTTAGGATTTTATCACATTTAGTAATTTATGTTTTGTTTATGTTTACACAGCTAACATGAAAGAAAGAAAAAGAAAAACCATGCACGGATTTTGCCTGATCTGTTTTAGGCATCCATTGGAAACTTTAAATACAACCCAGAATCAACTTTAGCAATAGCAAAAGTCTAGCATTTGGATTGTTTGAAATGCTCATAAAAATGCCTTTTGGAAGAAAGAAAAGAATATGATGAGGCAAGGTTTCTTAGGAATCTATGCTTAAAGTATATGCCTCAACCCCTAGAGAAGGCAGTTGGAACAAAACTCAGCCATCAAGGTAAAAGAACTAACAAGATAATCACTTTCAAAATTGATGGTAATAACTTGAGTTTGGTAAGATTCCTACCTAAAAGGTATTATGTACTTATCCTAAACCATATATTAAAATTCTCCCGAGGTTTGTTATGGCATATGGTTACTGATGCAGGTATATTGTTCCTGAAAAATCAGGTTTTTCGGCAACTGTATAAACATTGGTTTTTGATGATTATGTTCATATGCAGGGTGTGGCTTCTCTATTTACTGTTGTAGGAAGGGAGAAGAACAAGATTTTAGTATGGAGGTCATTGGTGATCTGCCAAGAGAATTGTTCCTTGAAATCCTCTTACGGTTGCCGGTAGAATCTTTGATGCGGTGCAAGTGTGTTTGCAAATACTGGTATGCTCTCATTAGCAATCCTAAATTCATTGAATTGCACCTTAAGTACAACTGCAACAACAATGTATGCGTCCTTCTCAAGCGCTGCCTGCTGACATGCTTAGGAGAGAGAGAAAACATGTTGTCGTTAGTCTGCAGCAGAGGTTTTTCTTTCATAAATTTAGATGTGGATTTGTCTCTGTATAAGAAGGAACCATGCTTACAGCTTTTAGGTCATTGCAATGGAATTATTTGCCTATCGAATTACAGAGATGATATAGTTCTATGTAACCCTGCAACTAGGGAGTCCATGGTCCTCCCCGAATCTTGTCTCCCTTGTTATTCGTCAATCTCAAACTTGATCCCGCAAACCAGTGCCTTGGGATTTGGTTATGATGCTAGAACTCATCACTGCAAAGTTGTTAGGATTATTTCGTACTGGGAGGAGCGAAGTGGGAGTGGCTTACCCCACCATTCCAGGGTAGAAGTATACTCTTTGGCAACTGGCTCTTGGAAAGAACTCAATGTTAAGGTGCCTGCTTATGTCTGGTATTCTCCATGTTTCGAGACATACTTCAATGGAGTGTTTCATTGGTATGCTATTGATGATAACAGAAATGAGGTCATCCTTTCATTCCATATGGGAAATGAAGAGTTCCAAGTAATATCAATGCCAAGTGCCCTGTCCTTGTATGATTATTCAATGTGCAGGAGCCTTTTCGTGTGGAATGGATGCATTGCTCTAGTAATCTATCCGAGAAAGGGGATTGAAAAATCGTTTCAGATATACGTGATGAAGGAATATGGAATGAAGGAATCTTGGACAAAGATATTGACAATTGGACCTCTTACAAAAGTGGAAATGCCTTTGGCTTTTTGGAAAAATGATGAGATTCTCATGGAAGGCTCTGACGGTCTGGTTGTTTCTTACAACCTTAAGACCCAAGAACTCAAGGATCTTCCGATTTATGGGGTTCCGAAGTCATTCGCAACTCTTATATACATAAACAGCCTTGTTTCAGTCAAAGGAGGAAATCAAATGCTTGATGGAGATAATACAGGTGAAAATGTTTCAACTCTGGTTACATTTTTCTTTTCATTTTTTCAGATAATTAAAACAGACTGCCTTCTTTTGAAATCTCTTCTTTTGCTGCATTTTCCCTGTCTATCCAGATAATAGAGTATATATATACTATAAGTCATTTAGCATTTGTCACCCAACACTTAGATTAGATTAATCCAGACCTTTTCTTCCTTCTCTAACATGTTGCCATCTTTGGGTTTAGTTTGGTTAATTCATTCATATATACGTATATATAAACATATCCTAATGGCATTCAGGATGGGTTCCCCGAAGATATATCTAGTTAATTACATGGAAACCTGTAGTTTCTGGTGAAGGTATTCTTTCAACTAATTTTCATATTATGTTTTAAGGATCTGTGGTATAATTGTGGCATGCTGAACCTTAATGTTTTGATGGTAAAAGTATCATGGTGATCCCTATATTAGAAGTTAGATTGTATTTTGCCCTCTCTACTAAAAAAATGGACAAATTAATCCTTGTATCTTAGTTCAAAGAGTATACTAATCATTTCTATTAAAACATTTATCTATTAGTACAATTAAAAACTAGCGTGACTAATAGAATAATCAAATAGTGATGCATATGGATTAACCGAACAGTGATGCATGACTTGCTATGTATACATCATGCTGACATAGAGGATCAATTTGCTTTTTTATTTAATATACAGGGACTAGTTTATTAATTTTTTGAATAGAGAAAGTAAAATGCAATTTGATTTCTAGTAAGGGACTTTCTTGGTACTTTTACCATGTTCTGTTCACTAGTAATTTGTGCTGTAGAAGATATCAACCAGGTTTGTCATTTGTCATTTGTCATTCTAATCCAAAACTGTGTGTGTTAGATTTTGATTGGTGAAACACCTGCCTCTGGACCTGCAAAACCTTCATCAGTTTAAAAGATGATGAAGACGGGGCGATGAAGATCAATAAATAAATAAAAACAAAAAAGGAAAAGGAGATAAATTATTATCAATATATAAATGTGTGTATATTATAAATATTATATCATAAATGTACAAAAGGTTGCTGTTGTAAATATTGGTTTATCAGAAGCTTTGTGCTTGTAAATAAAGATTTTAAGATCAATAAAGGGTGATTTCTTGTTTGGTAGATCCAATGATAGACAAAATGATACGTTTCATATAGATGTCGAAAACATCTACATTCTTTGTGTAACAGTTTCACATCATATACAATTTCAGTGTTGGTAAATATACCTATCTTTAAATCAAAGATTTATTTTTATATTTTAATTTTTATCATAATTTAATACTTAAATTTTAAAATATAATTAATTAGTTTAAATAATTTATTTTGACTAAAATGCTAACATAAATTCAAATGTTAACATTCTTAAAATCATTTATTGATTTAAATTTAACATATTATTATTTTTTGTTTCATGATTAGTAAGGGAGTACTTTTAATTTTAAAATATTATACTATTGAATTTAAAAAAAGAATTTTTGATGGAGCCAATGACTGACTTGAATTTTTAATTTAAAAATATAGATGAATTAAATTATTGAATTTAATGTCATTGATATGGGTTTAGGGTCTTTTGTGGATGTTTGAAGTTGATTTAAAATGTTATTGAGTTGTTTTGTTACGAAATATAATCTTGTCTTTGCAGTTTTGCAATATTGTAACTTAGAAAGCGACATTGCGACTGTGTTTTTTACAATGTTGTGGCACTCACTTGCAATATCGTGATGTCATTCCTTATAATGTTACGATTTTACTCAAAAAGCAAGTAATGTCTATTCGAGCATTGTATACAATTTTGACTTCATTGCATTGTTTTTCAATTTTGAGTCGTTAACGTCTCTTATCTTTCTTGAACCATTTTCAAATAATTTTAAAGTCTTTAAACTTTTTTAAAATTAATTTGTTAATCTTATAAAATTTTTTAAGTTTAAATTTTTTTTCATAATTTTTAATTTGTATTTGTTTTTATAGCATCTCCCATCGATATTAGATATCGGCACAGGTGAGGGGATTTACAGATAAAATCTATATACTGATAGCTTTTTCCCAGTTTTGGCGAAGTGCGTCACTTTGTGTTTTAAATTTTAAAAACTCGCTTTGACTCTTGGTTACCCCGGTAACATTTGAACTAATTTTAAATAGTGTTAAAATGTTTCTAAAGCCCTCAAATTGATTTTAACTTCTTCATAAGGTTTTATCAAATTGTTTTAAAGTAAAGCTATTGTAGAATTCAATCTTTTTAAACATGATTGACCTCAACTTGAGTCAAAGAGCGTGAAACACTTAGAATTATGTTTTCGATATGTTCCTATATGTATACAATGTGAATCTAGTTATATTTAAATTTTCCTAAATGTTGCCAATTTTATTTTAATAATATTTGTAACACTTCTCATCCGTCCTGATATATAGTATGGATGGAAGATGTTAATGAAACATGTACGAACAAATAATCTTAAAATAAGTTAAAAATTTAAACTTTAAAACATATTTTATAAAATCACCAAACCAAATTTAGGACAATTAAAAGAATTTAAAAACAATTAAAAAACCATTCTAAAGCGATTTAGTAGTGATCAAAGGTGTTCGAGACTTAAAACAGACCTCGAAAAGTCAAAATTGTTGGAAAAATTTAGTTTAAAATCAACTTTCTATTATAGCAAAAAATTAAAAATTTTAAAATCAACTCGTTTGTGATATTTATAACAGTGAATTTTTTCTCGAAAAATACATGTGCTTTGTTTGAAATGGATCTTGAACGTTCTCGTCTTTCAATCAAATGACCTTTTATTCTCGTACCAAGAACTATTTCGAGTGTGAGCTCGAACAAGCATGAATCAAACACAAAACTAGAAATGATTTATTACTTTCAGTAAGAAAATAAGTCTCTTAGAAATCAGAATAATTGTTATGAGAAAATAGAATTTATACTTAGAAATTAAATTCTCTCATTTTTGGTAGAATAACAATATCTCAGAATTATGTGAAACTTGTTGTGTAAATAGCTCTACTAGTACTATCTATTTATAGAGAGAGATACGAGAATCGTAATTGAATTAGTAAAACACAAATAATATTTATTTAATAAAAAAATCAATCTTCTAGTGTAACTAGAAGAAGGTGGTGACACACTCTAGTTAAATACACTAGAGTTGTCACATCTCATATGTGATATAAGGGGAATCTAGATATTGTATTGGGTTCAATTATATGTAATTCCTGAACTTTTAATCCAACACTATATTATTTAATTTTACCCAATACATGTTTTTCTATTTTTCAAAATAAATATTATTAATTTAATTAGTTAAATTAAATTTCCAATTAAATAAAATTTTCAATTTAATTTTAATTCTATTAAAGTCATGACAACTTTACTATAAAATAATCTATGAGAAAATTTCTTTAATTTTCATATTCAATGGATTCACACAACTAATTAATTTAACTCTATTTTCGAACTTCAATTATTTAATTAAATAATAATTTAAAAACTTAAATTAATTCTCAAATAATTTCTATATTCAGTGAGAAAACACATTTATTTGTAAATGTGATTCATTTCTCTAACTTCATCATTCTCTAACTTCATCATTTACATTCATTTCTATTCATTTGGTTCTACATTCAATTCATTTTTAGTTTCAATGAGCTAACGGAAAGACTAGTCGAACATATATAATTAGAGCTCAAATAATTTCTAATTAAGTTCTAACTTTTCACTTATTAATTATAAAATTATTTAGTCACGAAATTATTCCATTATAGTATCATGACTGAGCCTCTCTAGGTACATACTACTAGGAAAGCAACTTGACCAGTGCTCGTCCAATGACCTTGTCATCAGTGTGTGACCCTCTTAGAATATCCTTAATCTCATTAGGAAAAATATATTCTCCCAATATGATCCTATTTTATTTCATGGTAACCATTACATCTTTCTTCATGAAAATTCTTCATGAAAAGTCAATTACTATCAAATAATAATTAAGTCATTTATCGCAAATGTCACACACAGATTTCTTTAAGGACTCAAATTTAAAGGAGTCTTGGGAGTTAATTGAGCAAAGTAGAGAGTTGACAAATGTATAAGCCCAATTTCATTCGGCGCTTTTTAATATAAAAACTCAGTTTTTAATTTATAAATATAAAAATAAAATAAATAAAACCCAAATTTTATTAAATAATAAAAATAAACCCATTTAAAAAAATATAAAGTCCATTACAAAGTTCAAATACAAAAAAAAAAAAAAAACAATAAAAAAACCCAAAACCAAATAACCTTAGCCTAAATTTTACAAGCCCAACTTTAAAAAAAAACCTAAACTAAGAACAAAACTAAAACACCCTAGCAATAGCCATTCACCCACGTTGCCCCTCGGACGTGATGTGAGCTCGTAATCGATTTAGAATTACAAGTCACTCGATTGCCCGACCGTTTCTAAACAGGTACTTGATAACTAAAGAAATATAATAGGAATCTTGAATCAATGACTTGTACGAGAAAAGAACCAGCGTTATTACAACATGATCCACTTTCTATATGACAAATAATCGAAAATAGGAATAGGATCGAACAGACCTTGACCCGTTGTTTATGAAAGAAACAAGAACCGAAGGTATAGAAAAGAAAGAAGAATGCCACAAAGCAATAAGCCTTGATAAGTTTAGTTTGTATGTTCTAAAGATCTCAAGAGAGAATTTCTCATAAATGTATATTCATTCTTTATTTGCCAACAAGGTTCTGTTTACAAATTATTTATAGACAGTTTTGTGACTATTCAAATGCCTATGTGAGACCTTTCACATTCAGCCCTTAACTAAAGTTAATACAAGCACTAATTTCATTTTAACTATTGTAGGGAAACCAATGAGTCATGTCTCTTCATTAGGATCTGATGTAGTTGAAAGGCATGACAATTTCGTTTTTAACCCTTGTTGGGAAGTCAATGAGTCATGTCTCTTCATTAGGATCTGATGTAGTTGAAAAGGCATGGTATTTCTTCTTAAATGAAGACTTATTGTATCCTTAACGTGTGTCTCTTCATTAAGATCTGATGTAGCTGAAAAGACATGACATTTCTCCTTAATGAAGACTTATGTAACCTTAATGTGTTTATTGCTTGTCCCTTTAGCTCCCTTGAAACCGATTTGTATTAGCTTGTGTAACAACCTCTTAAATGACATCTTGATGAAGGTTAAAGAATCCAAAAATGTTCAAACTTGAAGAGTCTCTTATGGTCTATTAAACAACCTCTATAATGTTCTTTAAAAGCTTTGAAACCTTCTAACTTAAAGACTCTTTAGTCATAGGAAAAGTCACTTGCAAAAATATATATTTAAGCATTGAACAATAAATTAAAAAACTCATCAAAACATCATATTTAATAACACTCATGCACACGAATTAATTGAACATGCAGCTTAAACCATACTTTAACAAATGAGAGGATTTAATGCATGGCTTATTTAATTTAAAAACACATAATGCAGATCTTTAAAAATGCTGATGCGTTAATGCAAGGCATTTAATAGAGATGTATTTAACAAACAAAACATTTAATAATGCAGATTACTAAACAAAGATGAATTTAACAAACAAAGGAAACCCTAAATATATTAATGGACGACCTTAATGTTGGAAAATAGTGAATTTGATTGATTAAGTTAAGGGTAATATGGTAAATTAATAATAAAAAAGTGATAAAATTAAAACAAAGGAATTAGTAAAGTTGAAAATCATTTTTCTTTCTTTAACCTCTAGAACGAAACCCTAAATAGAGAAGAGGAGAAATCGACTAGCTTTGAGCTTTAATTTGGCAAGTGTAATCTCGCCCGTTTTTAGTAATTTTTATGTTTTTTAGTTCGTTTTAGCTTGATCTAACTAACCCGAGTACTAATTTGTAAAACTGTTAAACATTTTGGTTTATGCCATTGATGAGTTTAGTGTGTTTTTTAAGTTTAATGATAAAATATTAAGCTTGGTTGTTACATAAGACTATTTTGTAAAGTAATTTTTAGTAATTTTCATGTTAAAGGACTAAAATATAAAAGCAGTAAAAGTATAAGGACTTGTTGTTAAATAAAAAAAATATAGGAAGTATTGGATTGCTATAATATTCGACTGAACTTGTTTTTAAGGAAAAATGGTTAATTTGCAAGTTTTGAGCTAAATGACTAAATTAAATAAAAGTGAAAAGTTAAGAGTAATTTTGTAAAAATACCAAAAAGACTTATTTGCATAAAATGATTAAAAATTCATGTTGATTTAAATAATTGAACGAAATTAATGTAATAGATCAAGATCATGTCTCGATTGAGGAAAAAGAAATATTACGGATTTGCCCTTGGAGTTCACTTTAACTGCAATTTCGCCCGGTAAGTTCGTAATGTTAAATTATTATTAATAACTGCTTATAACTACCTTTCTACTGATTGCTGGAAATGAGAAACAATTATTAGAAATGTGAAAGGTAGAAACAACAAGATGAGAATTTCTCGACCTTGTACCAAAGATAGAAAATGGTCCGATGGCTGAGATCCTGCATTTTTTACGGATTCTCTACAGCATCGTGAGTCACCGTAAGGTGACTAGAATCCAAGAATGGATTACAGGCCCTACGGTGGCTGAGATTTATGCTTGTTTACATATTCTCATCAGCTTAGTGTGAGCAATAGTGTAGAGAACAAATATACCATATCGATGCCTGAGGTACCGCATGTGATGTGAGTCCTTGTCAGCTTAGTGTGAGCAGCCTTATATATTGGTAACAGGCATGACCTTTGGGTCAATAGGGAGTAAACATGACCTTTGGGTTAATAAGGAGTAAGCATGACCTTTGGGTCAACAGGGAGTAAGCATGACCTTAGGTCAATAGGGAGTAAATCGATCACTGAAGTACAATTTTGATTTGGCTCGACTAATTTACGGATTTGTTCAACACATGTTATTCGGTAAATTGATAAACCTTGAGAACTTATTAAGCTATGAAAGCTTACTAGTGAATTTGTTGTTGCTTTGTAGATTCTATTTTGCTGCTTGAAGATCGAATCATCTCAAGAAGTCACACTATCGAGGAGCTCATTTGGTAGTTATTCATCACTCAGTTATATGGCATGTACTAGTATGATGTTACCCTTGAAATGTTGGATTTTGGATTGTTGGTTTATTTGTTGAACTAAACTTGCATGCTTGCTTGATGTTTTGAAATGAGTTGACATGTGAATTTAAGAATCCTTGTGTTGATTGATTGTATTTTGTATTATTTGATGAAACAAGTATTGTCATGTATAGATTTTGCAGGATGAGAATTTGAATAAGAGTCTTGTGTTGAATGATTGTTGATAAACTTGAGGACTTGTGTGATTAATTGAATTCTGCATACTTGTTTCGGTAGAACCCTGCATGTATCGGTAGAAGTATAGGGTAGGAGAGAGGTTGTTCACTGACTTGAGTTGTATCGATAGTTGCATAATAAGTATCGGTAGTTCTACCCATAAGAGTATTAATAGTTTATGTAATTGTATTAGTAAAAGCTACAGGATAAGACATCTTAGCTCACTGGAGTTTTTGGTACTGGTAGAAGCATGATTTGTTTTGGTAGTAGCTTCACTTGTATCAGTAGAACTGTCATAGGTATCGGTAAAAGTCTGCACTCTTTCCTAAATTATGGAAATGACATTTTTACCCTTATTGAGTTGATAAACAAAGTAAGATCAACGAATTATAAATTTAAATATTTTATTAAATCAAGAATGATGTTGAAATAAGATTTGAATAGGTAATGATTTGAGGCCTGAATGCATGTAACCTGCGACGGTGTTGGGTTTGGGTACTATATAATGATAGTAAGAATGATTGATGTAGCTTGGATGATACTGTGATATTATGGTTAATATGGAATATAGATGTCATGATTTGTGATATGAATATTGATTCCTTCTTGCGATGTAATGATGAGTATGTTTAGGTTATAATTGGTTAGCTAGTGGTGAAAACTGTGTGTTTGAGACACAGGATCATGTGATCCTTGATGGAAAATATTCGTACGTGATTCCTAAGTTCTTGCATGATTGGATTTGATTATTGATTGATTGAAAGGTTGAAAATGAATGTGTAAGATTAAATGGAGTTAGTATTCTGAGATGCAATTTTGTAATTGTATAAATTGTGACTGATTTGTATGTATTTAAAAAAGAAAAAGAAAAAGAAAAGACTCGAAAAGTTCTGTAAACCCTAAGACCCTAGACTGGAGATGGTTATGGTTTTTGGGTGTTATATTTAGTGATATCAGAGTTACGGTTTAGTTGATTCTTGGATTGAATGTAGTGTGAATAAAGTCTAGAAAGCACATGCCATATAAACTTGTGATAGTGTGATATTGATTTATCCGATCTAACTTTTTTTATTTGCAGATTTTAAATGTGTTATCTGAATCTAAACGTGACGAAATTAATGGAGTTAATAATAATATTTAACTACTGATTCTGGTGCAAGTTATAGTATATTGGTTTCATAAATATTTGAAACAATAAGTGGCTTTGTAATCTCTAAGTATAGGTAAATGGAGTGGGATTAAAGACATAATGATGAATTTGAAATGATAGTGCCAAATATTATTCTTAGTATGGTATATTCTTTCGATATTATTTATTGGGTATGCACTGATTAAGATTGAGTTAATTTATTTATATATTGCATTATATTAATAATGGTCAGGGGTTTATTTTCCAACTCAATGAGATTAATGTTGAATCATAATCCATTGCGATAGAACTGATATGTCGAAACTATTTGCTGAAAATTCGTGACTGTGATTTTTCTGTCGATTTGATGTTATTATCATTTCATAAATTTGGTATTATTCTGAGAATAATTTAACTTAAGTTATATGATATTGTAGTGAATTGTAGACTGAAATGAATTGACTGAAATATCAAACTGATGTACTTATTAGGGTTGTGCGAAGAAAATCAGATAGCACAATCAGAGTTGTTTCAGATACTATGTATCGTTTGTTAATAGGTCTCTTGATCTGTCTTCTGAAATATTTTTGGGATTTCTATCTAAATCTGATAATGAAATAAACTCAAGATAAATGATAGATATCTTATATTCCATATAGAGAACTTAATTAACAAGTTAAAAGAGACGTAACAGTGTATCTGAAAGTTAATAAAGATTCAGTTATTCAGTTCTAGTTAAATATATGAGATGCTGAAATTTCTTTGAATTTGAAATAATCATTAAGAATTCTGGTAATATTTTCTATATTAACTAATGTCTCTGTCAATCTATGAATATGAATGTTGGAGCCTAATTTTGACTGGGCCCAACGTTTAAACCAAAAAACAACCCAAAAAATAAAATTTTAAATTAAAATTTATTTTAATTTAAAAATGTTCAAATTTACAAGCCCAATTTACAAAGGCCCAAGTGGCCTAAACCCAAACACAAAGACCTAAACCCTAACCCAAACAAGCTTAATGAACAATTACACCTAAAGTCAAGCCCTAGCAGCAACTTGCACTGCTGTTGCCCCTACCCCATCCACTCAAGTGATGCCACGTCAGCACCACCACCACTGGCACCTACAAAGGAGAAAAGACAACAATCTTGTTGCAAAAAAAAAATATTTTCTTTAAGTCAATACACGAAAAAACAGAGTGCATTTGAAATCAGAAAATTACAATTCAAATACCAAGCATTCAGTAATTTGTATTCCTGAGGTATACTATTTAAATATATTTATTTGTTGTTTACTTATTATTCAAATTTCAAAACCTTTCATGTTCTAAATATATATTAATATATATTTATTATATCATTATTGTCATTTATTCTTTTTATTTATTTCAAAATGTTTTAAATAAAAATAAATAAAAGAGAAGTTTGAAGAGTCGCACCTGGACCGGAACCGTTGTCGTCGACACCTCGGATGGAACCCCTCAGAACTTGTCCATGTTCGCGAGGGGTTCGATCAAAGGTTTCATTGATTCGAAAAAAGAGAGGATAATAGAAAAAATATAAAAGAAAAATAGATTTAAAAAATAAAATAAAAGTATCCAAACCTTTTTTTTAAAGATTAGTAAAGATCTAATTAGATCTAGATTTAAAAAGAAAAAGAAAAAAGAAAGACAAAAAAAACAAATTCGAAAAATAAAGAAAGAACATAAAGCTTTTTGATTTTTTTTCGAAGATCTAGGCTCGATCTTCAAAGATCCGAGCCCGATCTATGTTTTAAAAGAAAAAGAATAAGAAAAGAGAAAATTTTTACCTTAGCGTCGCTGTGCACGGCGGCGGACGACAGCGACGGATGATGGTCGACGACGATGATGGCAACAAGTCGACGATCGGAGTTTGGCTGTCATGGCTGGCCTTGCAAAGAGATTTGAAAGAGGAAGAGAAATTTTTTTTTTTTTTTTTGTAAAATGAAAAGAAAAGAATGAAATTTTTCAGCAAAAAATGTCTTAAGTACCCACATCTAAATGGCGTCGTTTTGACGTCTAAACTTAGAGGCCAAAATGACGTAGTTTTGCCATGATCCGACTGACGTGACCCGCCCGAGGCCAAAGATCCGCGTGTTTTTTACTAGGGGGATATTTATTCCCCTGGTCTTTATGCTTTTTTTCAAATTTACAATTGAGTCCTCTTTTATATTTTTAATTTATTTAGAAATCGACCGTTTAATTTATTTCATTTTTTAATTTAGTCCTTTTGCTTTTGGGAACCCAGAAAGCCGGCACGTGTCAATCCTTTTTGGTTTATTATGCAAAAGCCCCTGTTTTATCTAAAAATTACATTTTAACCCAAAACTTTCCAAAAATTATATTTTGACCCTCGAACTTTTCTAAAATTACATTTTAACCCTTTAACTTTCCAAAAATTAAATTTTAATCCCAAAACTTTCCAAAAATTACAATTTGATCCTTAAACTTTTAAAAATTGCATTTTTATCCTCAAACTTTCCAAAAGTTACGTTTTAACCCTTAAAATTTACAAAAACTTCATTTTGACCCCTTTTTTTCCTTTTCTTTTCTTCGGTTCTTTGTACATAAAGTTAAACTATTTTCTTAGTATTTTAAATTAATAGTTTCATTTTTGCATTGTTTTTGATTAGCGATTCTTTCATATTTTATATTTGATTAATTTTATGCTTAAGTTTTGCATATTTATTTATTCGTATAATCGTTCTTTGTGTTATTTAATTTTGCCATTAATTGCACATTTGTATTTTACGCACTCATTTTTATTAAATTAAAACTGTTTTCTGTAATACAAATGATTTTAAAATCGAGGCAATATCCTTTCGTGTGAAAACTTCAAAAAATCATGTCCTAATGTGTTGGGTGTGATTTTTCGTATAATTCTCACAATCGAATATCCTCTTTGAACCTTACAAAATGTCTTTTAATTTTGAAATTTTGAGAACGTCGTGCCCTAACGTGTTGGTCACGACTTCAATTCTTCGAGAAATTCGAAACACACGGGCATTTTTCTCTTCAAATTTATTTTTTTTGAAAATCACGCGAAATAAATTATGCATACAGGGATCGTATTTTAAACTTCACTCAAGGTTTCAGATTTTTGATAATCAAGACCGAAAATAATCGACGTGGTACCAATGTTGGGCATGTGAGGGTGCTAATACTTCCTCACACGTAACCGACTCCTGAATCCGTTTTTTGGATTTTGATGACCAAAATATATTTCAAAGAGGATTTAAAAAATTTTGTGGTGATCCAATCATACCAAATAAGAAAAGATTGGTGGCGACTCCATATTTCGATTTTAAAAATATCTTCGAGACATTTTCTAAAAAAATGGTTCCGACAGCTTGACGATTCTATTGGAGACCTTTTTTTTTAAAAGAAAAAGAGAGTCAAGCCAAAAGTCGATTATTTTTGGGTCTTTTTGGTAAAATTTTTTAAACACTCGGTTTTGTTTAATATACGATCCTTTGCATTTTTGTGATGCTATATTATATCGATATTGCTAGTATAAGTTTGCATTCATATGCATCTGTTACTGTCCCTTTAAGTGAAAGTGGGAAGCTACTCCTTCGTGAGGTTTTCACCTCCATGCAGGATAGTGAATCGCTTTAGGGATTACATCCGTACCAATGTTTTCATGAAGTTTCTCTTTCGTGCAAATGGTCGTGTCTGAAACGTCACAGCGATTCTGCAAGCGTACACACGTCGACACAAGTATAGCTGATAGACAATTCTATCGAATATCGAACCCATGAGGAAATGAGTTCTTGATGTTAATTGTCGGAGCAATTAATACTGAAAATGAGTAAAATGTGAGTAAAAATGTTAGTGTAATTATGTCAGATCTGCACATTAAAATAGTTAATATTGTCAATGCAATTAGAGTAAAATGTCAGAAGTTAAATGTCAATGTACTGAAAGTAAATCAAATGTGTTGAGTGTTCAGTGCTGAATATTTAAATGCATGAAATGTAAAAATGATCAAGTGTAAAAAGGTAGGAAGGGTTCACTAATATGCAAAGTTGTAATGTTGAATGCGTCAAAAGATACTCTCATATTCATTTAATGTCATTAGAATTCATCATCATCAAAAGAAAAATTAAAGAGTACAATTAAAGCACAAAGCACCTCTTGTCAGAAGTTACTGCATACTTGCTTCATCAGCTTCCCAATTCCCAGCTCAAATCTCAAAATCACATAGGATTTGTAGAATTTAATCCCTTAGCTCTTGATGTTTTCTTCATTATTTGTTCATCTATTTATAGCCTTCAAAATGTTGCAAGCTTCAGCCTCTATTCTTAGATCCAGATCTAGATTTTTTGTAGCTATCAAAGTTGGTTAGAGTACAGCTATGCACTCACGCAGATCTAGTGTAATCTTCAGAGATCTGCAGGTTGTCGCTACATTGCTGGTCAGAATCTAAGATTGTAATTGTGGCGACACCTATGATATTACTGCGTTGGTGCTTCCAGATGTAAATTCAGGTTGAGTCTACTCATTTGAGGTTCAAATTCAATGCAGTGACCTTTCTTGGTCGCAATTCCAAGCTGATCTTATGGCTGCATTCTGCCAATATTGATCTTCTGGGCTGAGCTCCTACGCTTACAATTCTAAGACGTAATATATCGACTGCTTGCGTCGAAATTAGTACAAAAATAGATAAAACTAACAAGAATTTAAACTAACTAGTAATGAATTAGAAAATATGAAAACTGAGTATAAAATGCTTATGATGCATGCTAAATGAGATATAAAAGAGACAATTAAAACACCAAATTAGGGAGAAAATATATGTCATTTGTAATACCATCACACCCCCAAACTTAAGTTTTTACTTGTCCTCAAGTAAACAAAAAATTAGCAAAGTTACAAGCAAAAATGTGATCACAATCAATATTCTCACAACTTGAATTTTCTTGAATCCTAATGCACAAATTGTATTCATATGATAGAATAATGCACAGACAATTTATAGGTATGAACAATTAAAACTGCAACTTCATTAATGCTAGTACTATGCCTTGAATCTTAATGTTCCTTAAACCAATATAGCATTCATAACAAACATTTTTTTTCTTTTTTGTTTCTTTTTCTCATTTTCCTTTTCTAAGTGACTGAGAGATGTCATTGCATTACTCTACCTTTATTCATCAGCAATAACGATGGGGTGCAACAAACCCCCAAGAGGTACGTAATTACTCCGACACACACTCTTGTAGCGATAGCCTTTGGCTAGATGAATTTTCTAAAGTCTGCAGTGGAGTGTTCTCCCTTGAAAAAGTCACAATGCACTCACATTGGAGCGTCTTTTATTGATATAATATCGCTGTAACTAGTCAGTTAGTTCAAGATTCAAACATTAACATTATCATTCATTACTGAAACAATTCCAATCATTCATTCAAAAATAGTAGAGTCATCATTCATTCATATTCATCCAATGTACACATCAACATCCAAACAATTCAAGAATTACACATCAAATAAAAATTGTAGGCACATTTTAGTTGAAATCTTGTAAATTATCATTAACCAAAGAAATAAATAAAATTTAAATATATGGGTGTAATTGCATTTCCATTTTACATTGTCTCCCCTCAAACTTAATGTATGCATTGTCCCCAATGCACTGATAAAATTATACAGGAATAATGGAAATGCGACTACAACGCAACTAAGTTAAGAAAATGAATGCAGTGACAAAATAAAATGCATGGACACTAAAAATGCATAAAACTAACTAAAGAAATGTACCAACTTAGGTGTTAGTAGCTGATGCAGAGGTTGATTTAGTTTTCTTCTTCTTCTTTTTTGGGGGCTCACCCTCGTCATCCTTGTGCCTTTTTCGCTTTTGTCCTTCGGACTAACTAGTTCGGCGGGTTGCTCCTCCTCGACGCGTTGGGTGGTGGCCTCATCGGTTGTCACCTCTGATGGGTGGATTTTTGCGAGTGTGGCCACATAGGGCACGATATCAAGAGGATTCAATTCTTCTACCTCGCAGGTGATAACCTTAGCTTGGTTTGCAGCAGGTCGAGCCTCGTCTGAGCTGGATGCCCCTACGACATCCTAAATAATCATTATCGTGGCATCTGTTTCCTTCTCTTCCTGCACCTCGATAGGTTCTTTCTCATCATTTTCTCTTTCCTTCCCTTTTTCTTCTTGATCTATCAACTGATCATCCCCCTGATCTGCATCCTTGTGCATACGCTGCTCAGTCTTAATTGGGCCAGTGTCAGTGCATTCCATCGCGTCGACATCCTCCTCCACAAGAGCCTCTCGTTCGCGCCCAGACTATTGGAGAACTCATCCTCAAATAAGTTGACAGTGTTGCGATAATAATCTTCATCAGCTTACGAGTGCCCGTCATCCTTCTCATCATCGAAAATGTGAATCCGAGTTAGTGTAAGGGCAGGTCTACCATCAGTGGTAGGTTGCTCAGAAGACGAGTACTGCATCGATCAATAGATGGATGGGAAGGCTGGGAAATTTGGTAATGGAGTAGGGCTGATCTGGCTCAGTCCGGGGACAATGGCATCGTTCCAAATCTTTATATAATCATAAATTTTGTGCAACCTAAAATCCATGTCATCCACTATGCTATCAATGTGGATTGATCGCATGTCGATGTGGTCTAGGTGTAAATCCATTAAGGCCAGCTTCTTCGCCACTTGGGGCTCTGTCAGTGCATTAAGTTGATCAACCTTTTTTTACCCTTTCCTTTATCCCTTTTCTTGGAGGCTTCCTTGGCCATTGGTGTATCTTGGCCATGTGTCATCTGCTCAATAGAGATATCATTGATCGGACCTTTGTTGTCTAAGACCTCCTCACCATCTTTGGGCACAATGCCCTTTTGTTTACAAAGCAGCATAGTGAGAGAGGGAAAAGGGAGTATACTAGTTTAGTTGGCAGCTGCTTTTACAATCTGGACGTGTATGAGTTTACCAATGTCGATGTATCGGTCGTGCAAGATAGATTGTAGTAAACACATACGGTCTAACGTCACCGTAGTGCTATGGGTTGAAGGCATGATGCCACTGTTGATAAAATGAAACCAGACTTTGCAAAAGGGTGTAAGGTACCTTTTATGCATTGTATAGTTGTAGAAGCCATTATTAGTCCAGGTGGTTCCATTGATGCATAGGTCCTTCATCATTTGTGCCATACCATCATCATCCAAACAATGCATAAATGGTGCATGGTCGTCCACTCGCTCCAGAATCCTTAGCAGCACCGTTTACCTGTGTAGCGCTACATGGAATAGCCCCTCCCATACAAAAATAAATTCTTAGTCTGGATCCACCAAGTTGGTATAAAACTCCTAAACCAATGTAGGGGAGTAACCAGAAGGGTGCCGCAAAACAATTCCCACCCAAGGTGGCTTATGGTACGATGAACATGCTTTCCCAAGGCTTGGTGTGAAGAAAGTTGTAGGCCTTGTTCGGGGTGGAGGTTGCATTTCAACATGGTATTTTGGTAGCAATCTTTGGCAGTAGTCATCAGAAATAAGACTAGGCCTGTAGATGAGGGTGGTGTTGTGGGTAGAGCCATAGTAGAAGCGGTTGGAGTGTTCTTGAAAGGGGTTTTGGAAGTGTTTCTCGAGGCACGATTTTTTGCCATTGTTAAAGAAAAAGAAAGTTAGAGAAGTTTGTAGAAACGAGTGCTTTGTGAACAGAAAAGAAAGGATGAACGCAATGAAGAAAACAAGTTATAGCAACAATGGAGGATGTGAGGATAAAAAGAAACTACAAGAGGGAGGTTTTATAACCTAGGCGTGATGATTGGAAAAATTACGAGGAAACGTTGTGTCTACAGCCATTAATTACCAGGTTGCAGATCGTACTGATTCATTTTGATCCAATGGCTGGGAGAAAAAGAAATCAATCGACGTGATTATTACTGAAAAAGCAATGCTGACTCATCGTAGAATGCACTGACAATACGTGCTTCTATGCTTCGACAAAATTTGATTTTTATTTCTGCAAAAAATTTGAAACAACAAAAGTAAAAGTGAAACAAATAAAATTAAATAAAAAAATGCGTCGACATTATTTAAATGTGACTAGATTGATGGCCTCGTTTGATTCTCTGACATTTGAGCTCACATAATGCTTTAGATGTTGTCCATTCACTTTGAATTGTTGTCCATCCTTTAGATTCTCAATTGTCACCGCACTACTCTGGAATGCTTTGACAACTCTATACGGGCCTGACCATCTTGACCGCAATTTACCTGGATGCAACTTTAAATGTGAGTTAAATGAAAGTACTAACTGACGAGGGTGAAATTGTCGACGCAAGATGATATTGTCATGCCATCTCTTTGTCTTTTCCTTATATATTACGGCATTTTCATAAGCATGGTGTTGTATTTCTTCTAACTCCGTAATGTCCAATAGTCTTTTCTTTCCAGCAGTATCATAATCCAAATTCACCTATTTGATTGCCCACATGGCTTTATGTTCAAGCTCAACTGGCAGGTGACAAGACTTACCAAATACTAGATGATACAGCGACATTCCCAGCGGGGTTTTGTATGCAGTGCGAAGCGCCCACAATGCGTCATGTAGCCGCATAGACGAATCCTTCCTAGATGGGTTAACCACCTTCTCAAGGATACTTTTAATTTGTCGATTCGATACCTCAGCTTGACCATTGGTGTGTGGTTGATACGTAGTAGCCATACGATGCTTCACACCATACCATTTTAACGCTGTCACCACTTGGTTGTTATAAAAATGAGTTCCTTGGTCACTTATCAATGCTCTTGGTGTTCCAAATCTTGTAAAAATATAAGTGTGAAAGAATTTCAACATTTTTCGAGCATCATCCTTTGGCACCGCAATTGCCTCGATCCACTTCGAAACATAATCAATCGCCATTAAGATATACACATTTCCAAAAGAATTTGGAAATGGTCTCATAAAGTCTATACCCCAAACGTTGAAGAGCTCTACCTCCATAGGTTGTTGAAGCATCTCATTACGTCAAGATATGAAGCTAGTGCATTGACAACAATCACATTGTTATGCAAAGTTGTGGGTGTCTCCAAACAATATGGGCCAATAAAATCCTAACTGTAAGACCTTAGCAGCAGTCCTTGGTCCACCAAAATGTCCTCCATAAGGAGCATCATGGTAATGTCGTAGGATTGAAGTAATTTCTTCTTCAGGTACGCAGCGACGGATAATTTTGTCAGCGCATACCTTGAATAGGTATGGCTCGTTCCAGTGATATTTTGCAGCATTGTGTATGAACCTGATCTTCTTGTGACCAGTGGTATTCAGGGGTAGCTTTCCACACGTAAGGTAATTGACAACATCGGCATACCAGGGCGATGCGTCGACAGAGAATAACTGCTCGTCTGGAAATGCTTTGACAATTTTGGACGTATGCCCGTCTTCACTTCCAACTTCCAGTCGAGACAAGTGGTCAGCTACTTAATTTTCAGATCCTTTCCTATTCCTGATTTCAACATCAAATTCTTGAAGAAGTAGGATCCATCGTATCAGTCTGGGCTTGGCATCTTTCTTTGTAAGAAGATATTTCAATGTGGAGTGGTCTATGTATACTGCAATATTTGCACCGACAAGATATGAACGAAACTTGTCAAATGCGAAGACTACTATTAACAACTCCTTCTCAGTGGTAGTGTAATTCACCTGCACTTTAGTCAGAGTTTTAGTACCATAGTAAATAAAATGAAATGAAATACCTTTTCTTTTCTTTGGCCTAGTACAGCTCTCATAGCAAAATCACTTGCATCGTACATTAGTTCAAACGGTTGCGTCCAATCTAGTGTAACGACGATTGGGGCTTCTACCAGCTGCTTCTTTATTGACATGAATGCGTCCAGACAGTTGTCATTAAACACAAGCTTTTTATTTTGCTCCAGCAATGAGCATAATGGTTTAGCTATCTTGGAAAAATCTCAGATGAATCTTCTATAAAAGCTAGCATGTCCAAGAAAGCTTCTTATTGCTTTGACGCTGGTGGGCAGTGGTAGTTTCTCGATGATTTCTACCTTTGCTTTATCAACCTCAATGCCTTGACAAGATATTTGATGCTCGAGGATAATGCCTTCAGTTGCCATGAAGTGGCATTTCTCCCAATTTAGGACTAGATTTATTTCCTTGCATCACTTCAAAACTCTCGCCAGATTGTCAGCACATTGGTCAAAATTCTATCTATAGAGAAATCATCCATGAATACCTCTAAGGAATCCTCGACCATGTCTGAGAATATTACCATCATGTACCTCTGGAATGTTGCTGGCGCATTACACAACCCAAACGACATACGTCAGAAAGAAAAGGTTCCAAAAGGTCATGTGAACGTGGTCTTTGCTTGATCTTTCGGCATAATGGCAATTTGGTTGTATCCAGAATAGCCATCCAGGAAGCAATAGTAGGCTTTACCAACTAGCCTATCCAACATTTGATCAATTAAAGGTAGTGGAAAATGATCCTTCTTTGTGGTCGCATTTAGTCGACGGTAATCCATAGATACTCACCATCCAATCTCAATGTGAGTAGGGATTACCTCGTTCTTGTCATTGGTCACAATTGTGAAACCACTCTTTTTAGGCACACATTGAACGGGGCTTACCCAATCACTATCAAAGATAGGGTAAATGATGCCCGCATCTAGCCATTTGATAATTTCCTTCTTCACTACTTCTTTCATCTTTTCATTAAGTCGTCTTTGTTGCTCAATTGATTTCTTCTTTTCATCTTCCGGCCTGATTTTGTGCATATAAAAAGAGGGACTGATGCCTCTGATATCTGCAATGCTCCAAGCTATGGCTCTTTTATGCTATTTCAAAATCGCGATGAGCTTATCTTCTTGTGTTGCGTCGAGGGATGCGTTGACAATAACAGATAATGTCTCGTTGTCATCAAGGAAGACATACTTCAAATGCATTGGCAATGACTTTAGCTCCAAGGTAGAAGCTTGCTCAATAGATGGTTTAAATACTTGAATTGTCCTGTTAGACAAATCCAAAGACTCCAATTGCTAATTCTGTCTCAGCTCATAATTGTTAACCTCCTCTTTTTCGACACAGTCATCTAGGATTTCATCGGTAGATGTCACCGCATCATCATCTGAAATTGCTGAACTTCTTGTATTAAACTCTTCCATAATGATTTCGTCCAACATGTCGATGTGGTGACATTGTTCTTTAGGTCCAAACGGAGATGCTTCAAACACATTGAAGGTTACATGGTCATCATTATGACGCATGACAAGTTCTCCCTTGAACACATCGATAAGTGTATGTCCCGTTGCTAGAAATGACCTCCCTAAAATAATAAGTACCTCCTTATCTGCTTCACAGTCTAGGATAATGAAATCAGTAGGGAACACGAGTTTATCAACTTGGACAAGAACATCTTTGATTTGGCCTTCAGCTTGTGCTAAAGATCTATCACCGCAGTGGGCTTTATTGAACCTATTCCTAATTTCTTAAAAGTAGACAAAGGCATAAGGTTAATACTTGCTCCTAAATCACATAAAGTCTTACCTAAATAATGATTTCTAATAGAGCATGGGATTGTTAAGCTATCAGGATCTTTCATCTTGGTTGGTAACTTATTTGTAAGCACAACATTGTACCCCTCTGTGAGCGTAATCATCTCGATTTCAGACAATTTCTTTTTCTTTGATAACAATTCTTTCATAAATTTCACATAGCTAGGTATATGCACAAGAGCATTAACAAGAGGTATGTTAATATGCAACTGTTTCAAAGTAGAAACAAACTTTTGATACTCTTTATCATGGACTTTCTCTTTAAATCTTTACGAAAATGGAAAAGGTATTGTAAAATTGGGTTGTTGTGGGAAATTCGATAGTGTTGACATTGGCAGTTGCGTTAACAATTTTTTTGGGTAAACAACAGGCATAGATGTCATTACAGTTGGTTCCTCATCATTTTCTTTTGCTTGACTTCCTTCAACTGTATCCTCCTCTTGTTGTTGTTGTTCAGATGCATCGACATGGTCTTGGCCAGAACTGCTTGGTCCCATCGTCTGCTTGCCACTCCTCAGCGTGATTGTGTTGCAATGCTCCTTCCCCATCTGTGTAGGATTCTCAGTATCACTAGGCAGAGTGCCTGGTGACCTGGTGACCTAGTGTTGAGACTAGAAGCCAACTGTCCTAGCTGGGCTTCCAATGCTCGAATGGAAGAAGAGTTGCCTTGCACTATTGCTTCAGTTCGTGTGATATGCTCGCGCATCATCACCTCAAGAGCAGCCATAGGATTTGACTTAGGTTGAGAAAATTACTGTTATTGATGTTGATGACTGTCCTTGCATATATGGTAGCACAGACTGTTGTGGCTGTAATTGAGATTATGGTTGCATCTGACTATGTGACTGCATCTGTTCAGAACAAAAACTCATTTGTGAATTCTGATTATAATTCTGTTGTGGATTGCTATTGTAACTCCCTTGTCTATAACCCCCTTGATTTGAGGAATTTCCATATCTCAATATGGAAGCATTTTGATTCCCCCAAGGTTGTTGAGATCAATTATTGTATGAGTTACCAAATGAACCGCCTCTGATGTTGTTGACGTAGAAAGCATTTTCTGCATGTTGTGGGTAGTCCTCATTACTATGGTTGTTGCCACAAATTTCACAAGAAAATATCAGCGCATCTAATTGCTGGGCCACTTGAATAGGAGCAACGTCATTTGTTCCCATCATATTCTTTATGATATTGACCAATGAGGATACCTGTGCTGACAAAGCAGAAATAGCATCTAACTCAAGAACTTCAAGGTTATTTTTTACCTGTGTAGAATGAGAGATTGTATATTAATAGTCGTTCTGAGCAATCCTCTTTAGAATTCTTACAAATTCATTGTAAGTACAATCCAACAAGGGATCATTAGCATATGCGTCGAAAAAGTTCCTTGTGTGAGCATTCAAACCATTATAAAAAAATTTCAATTTGGGTCTCCTGCTGAATTCCATGCATTGGGTAGCGTCGAAGCAATGTTTTGTAATGCTCCCAGGTTGTATGTAAGTTCTCATCATCTAGTTGATGATATGCAGTAATATCATTTCGTAACCTCGCATTTATTGTCGGTGGATTGAAACGCAAAAGAAACTGCGTTGCTAATGCATTCCAAGATGTAATTGATCTTGTCGACAATCCAAAAAACCATGTTCTCGCTTTACCTTGCAACGAATAAGGAAATAATTGCATTTTCAAGGAATCATCAGGGACACAATGTTGACTAAAGGATGCACAAATAAGCAAAAATGATTTTAAATGTTCTCTTGTGTCTTCATGAGGAGAACCAGAATATTGCCCATTTGAATTTAACATCTGAAACATCACTAGTTTTAGCTCAAAATTTCCAGCTTGAATAGCTGGTCTCATAACCCCTGGTTATAAATCATCAGGTATAGGTACAATAAAATCTCTTATTGTCCTATTTTGTACTTGTTCTTCTTGTGGACATGGTGGTAGTATATCATTAACAATTTGAGGAAGCACTGAAGGAACTCCATCTTATGGCAGCAATGGTGGTAAATTGTTATTGTTGTTATTACCAGCCATTTTCCTTTATTCTTGCCTTCTCCTCCTTAGTGTCCTCTCAAGCTCTAGATCAAAGCTCACATTGTCCTTAGGATTTCTCCTTGTGGACATGCAACAATTAAAAATCTAAAAAAGAAAACAAGTAGAGAAATATAAACAGATTAGTAGAGATTAAAAGTTAAGTAGAATTAATTGCAACTACAAAAGTAAACATCAAACAAATGCCGATTTCCCCGGCAACAGTGCCAAAACTTGATCGCATCTGAAACGTCATAGTGATTATGCAAGTGTACACACGTCGATGCAAGTATAGTTGATAGAGAATTCTATCGGATATCGATCCCACGAGGAAATGGGTTCTTAATGTTAATTGTCGGAGCAATTATTACTAAAAATGAGTAAAATGTGAGTAAAGATGTCAGTGTAATTATGTTAGATCTGCACACTAAAATCGTTAATATTGTCAATACAATCAGAGTTAAATGTCAATGTACTGAAAGTAAATCAAATGTGTTGAGTGTTGAGTGCTAAATATTTAAATGCACGAAATGTAAAAATGATCAAGTGTAAAAGGGTGGGAATGGTTAACTGATTCTGCAAAGTTACAATGCTAAATGCATTGACAAGGTAAAGTTTAGATGAATTGTTGAAGCAATAAATCTCTCTTGAGTTCTTACCAACAACAGCTCTCTATTTAATCCAGACTTAAATACCCATAATCACTCCACCTTTTAGTGTAAGCAATTTTGCGTATCCAAGAACAAGTGATTGAAATCTTTCCAATCCCAAGCAGCTCTCGCCTAACTTACTTGTTAACCTAACTTGTCTCCGCATCTCTTGATGTCAACAGACTACAATTTCACTCTCGTGCTTAAAGCGGTTAGATCCAAGAATAAATAGATAAGCATTATTAAATAAGAGTCAAAATAATCTAACACCAAAAGATACTCTCATATTCATATAATGTCATTAGAATTCATCATCGTCAAAAGAGTACAATCGAAGCTTACTATCTCTAGATTACTAAGACTACTCCTTAATCATTCCTCTTGCCCAGCACATAGCACCTCTCATCAGAAGGTATTGCATACTTGCTTCATCAGCTTCCTAATTCCCAGCTCAAATCTCAAAATCACACAGAATTTGTAGAATTTAATCCTTTATCTCTTGATGTTTTCTTCATTCTTTATTCGTCTATTTATAGCCTTCAAAATGTTACAGGTTTCATCCTTCACTCTTTGATCCAACTCTAGATTTTTGCAGCTGTCAAACTTGGTTAGAGTACAGCTATGCACTCATGCAGATCTAGTGTATTCTTTAAAGATCTGCAGGTTGTCGTTACATTACTAGTCGCAATCTGAGATTGTAATTGCGGTGACACCTATGATATTCTTGCGTTGGTGCTTCTAGATGTAAATTCAGCTTGAGTTTCAAATTCAATGCGGTGACATTTCTTGGTCTCAATTCCAAGCTGATTTGTGGCTGCATTTTGCCAATATTGATCTTCTAGGCTGAGCTCCTACGTTGACAATTCTAAGACGCAATATATCGGCTGCTTGCGTCGACATTAGTACAAAAATAGATAAAAATAACAATAATTTAAACTAACTAGCAATGAATTAGAAAATATGAAAACTAAGTATAAAATACTTATGATGAATGCTAAATGAGATATAAAAGAGACAATTAAAACACTAAATTAGGGAGAAAATATATGTCATTTGTAATACCATCAACAAACATGTGGGAAATGTGTCCCCCTAAATCGAGCTCATCCGTATAAGCCTGTAATGGGTGAGGATCGAGGAATCTGCTGTTTTGGGTACCCTTTACTCTAGAGCCTAAACCACATATTATGAGCCATAAGTACTTGCCTTAAAAGGAGTTATACCAAACCTTTTAGCAGCTATCCAAGACAGGTTCTTTGTTTTATACCTGTATATTGATATTGATGTGTTTTGCTAACTTGTTCTGTTTTGTTTCTTTTGCTTACATTGCATAATCATACAAGAAAAGGTATTGGTTTAAGCTCAATTACCAAATAGACAGTTTTGTCATGGAAGACGAATTTCTTGATAAAGTGGAAGATAACATGGTCGTGCACTTATGGTCAAAGGAAAGATAGCACAAGAAAGGAGACAGTGTGAAAGAAGGACATTTATCGGAATTCTGGGATCATTTTCGGATAAAAGTGACTCAAAACAGTTTGCAAGAGTGGAAAGACATTTGGGGTCAGTGAGATAATAAGATGAAGCAAATGTTTTATATGGAATGCGGAGATCTACCTACTTACTCGAGGTGAAGATAGATAAACACCTCTTTCGAGCTCTCACCCAACACTAGAATCTTGCATATAGCTATTTCACCTTTGGAAACTTCAACATGATGCCCACAGTGAATGAATACGCTGTATTGATTCGTTGCCCCAGAATTCAAGTCGACAAGGCATACTCGAAAGATCATGTGTCTCAAACTTTTCTAAAAGATTGATGAACATAACCAGAATGAGTGAACAGTGGGTTGCATTTCGATCAAAGTAAAAGGAGATAATAAGTGTATCAACTGGAAAAGTTTACGAGATTTAATACTGGCACACTCGGATATGAAGAAACGCATTGGCATTTTTTCTCTTGGCATATACGGGTTAGTCTTTTTCCCAAAAGCATTAGGGCTTGTAGAAGATGCAGTTGCAAGTCTTTTTTACCGGCTTAGCAAAGGAATCACTTCTGTCCTAGCAATCCTCGCCGAGACCTTTAGATCATTAAATGTTTGTCAAAGAGAAGGAGAAGGGAGGTTCATCAGTTGTGCACCACTTTTAATGGATTGGTTTCACAGTCATTTCTGGAAGGTAGAGAAATTTTCATGCAAAGTATTCTCGGTAGATTTCTCACCTTTGAGGGAATTCGTTACCACACAAAGGGAATAGAATATATCGGAGGAAAAGTGGATGGCTATTCTTCAAAACCTTTGGGATGAGGATGTTGAATGGTACACGCCTTGGTTTATCCCTGATGAGATTCTCTATCGTTGCGGTAGTTTTGACTGGGTTCCTTTACTTAGAGTATGGGGTGCTATAAGATACGCTCCTTTACTCGTATTGAGGCAATACAAGACAAGGCAATTTATCTCGACAACACACAGTCTGGCTCAGTCCAAATTCACTTACAAAGGGAATGATTATAAGAAAAGGGTCCGAGAGATAGCGAACACATGGAAAGAAGTACATAGGATGAAAAAGTTCATTGTAAGCCCGTTGACAACGTCGAACTATGATTGGTGAAGAAACAAAACGGTTAATGATAACACTCCAGCACCAAATCCTAAAGATGTTCGACCAATAGAGGAATATTTGTAAGAGGTCCTATCAGAGATAGACATTACAAAAGAACACTTTGAGAAGAAGAGTGCAGAATTTAGGAAGAGAATAGAGGTTTTGGAAGAAGAAAATATGAAGTTAGGATTGGATGCGGATATCCATAAGTTGGAAGCCGAAAAATTAAGGAAAGAAAAGAAAAAAGCTGAAGAAGACTTAGAAGACATGAAGAAGGATTATAGGAAACTTTGTTTGTCCATGAGAACCGCTGGATTAGGTAAGAATCAGATTAATGGCGGCAATAAATTCAAAAGCAAAAAGATCAAGCAAAACAATGGAAAAGGAAATTCCAAGATGGTCAAGCTCGTGAGAACGCCGTGAAAGGAGAACTACTAGAAAGACAAGTCGAGAAGGCTGAACTGAAAGCCAAAATAGCCGGGTTAGAAGCTAGAATAATAAAGTTAGAAGAGTCACTACGTAGACATCACAATCGAAACTCGATCATTGAACTTAGGGCGAGTTTGGATGAGAGTAAGGAGTTGAGGGAAAGGGTGCAAGAACTTGAGGTCTCACTCCATAATAATGAAATTCGAATCAAGATCCTCGAAAAGAATCTAGAAACTAATGAGTGACACTTTCGACAGACTCAGAGATGTGTTGAAGATAGAAACAATGTAATGGGAAAAGCACTCACTCAAATGAGAGAAGTGGTTGATCACATGCAAGCGTTAGCCATTGAAGCTGATATATTGAGCATGCAATATGAATCAAAATCGGAGCGGGGATAAAAATTAGCCGAACTTCTTAGGAAGATCAAAGCTTTAGGCAGTAAGGTAAAGTTGTTTATGTAATTCGCTCTATGTAAAGAAGTTTGTCTTCTACAGAAGTTATTCTAATGGAATTGAATTCAAAATCAATTCCTTTTCTTGCATATGCATCATGCATTCATGAGCATTGCATTTCATTAACATGCATTAAATTTTAAGAAAATATCCCTAATTAATTAAAATCTTAAACAATTAAATCAAAAACCATAGAGAAATCACATCGTTACGGTACTCGAAAAGTATTGATCAAAGAATCGAATGTTTAGAACAAATCCAGAAAGAAATACAAGAGCTGCTGCAATACCATTTGACAAAGGTAGAACAAGATGTGAAGGACCAGATTATAGAGTCTCAAAGGAGCATTATAAGTGAGCTAACTCGACTGATAAGAGAAGGGGTTGATAAATGAAAAGGTCCTGTTATAAGCCTAGGGGAGGAAAGTGAGGAGCCTAGATATCTCCCAGGCTATGCTTCTGTGCATATTCAAGCACTGCCAAAAACGTACCTATGTGGGGTACCTGTAACAACAAGAGCACAACAATACCCCGACGGCATGTCAGGGCCAGCAAATTTCCAGATGATATTAGGTTCCAACCCCAGAGATAATGTAGCCAATCTTGTCTTCCATGACTTGGATAACGTAGAGGAGACGAAAAGAGGAAGGCCTAAGATTCCTAGACAGCTAGAGGACAGATACAAATGGTTGGAAGAAAAAGTGAGAGCAACGGAAGACGCTGATACCTTCTATGGCATTGATGCTAAGGAGCTGAGCTTTGTCCTAAACCTAATACTCCTCGAAATTCGAAACACCTAATTTAAACAAATACAGTGGGACTAGCTGCTCCGAGGCACACATTACCATGTTTTACAGGAAGATGACTGGGCATGTCAATAATGACCAGTTATTAATACATTGTTACCAAGATAGTCTAGTAGGATCTACTGCAAAATGGTATAATCAGCTGAGTCGTGCCAAAATAAGCTCATTGAAAGATCTGGCACAAGCATTTATGAAACAATACAGTCATGTAACTGACATGACACCTGATAGACTAACCCTGTAGAAAATAGAGAAGAAGCCAAATGAGAGCTTCCGATAATATACTTAAAGATGGAGAGACATAACAACTAAGTACAACCACCATTGTTGGAAAGGGAAACAACTAGGTTGTTCGTTAATACTTTGAAGGCCCCTTTCATTAATCATATGTTAGGAAGCACTACCAAGAGCTTTTCTAACATGATCATGTCAGGGTAAATGATTGAGAATGCGATCAGGAGCAAAAAAATTAACGCGGGGGAAGGTGTTAAGAGAATGACCCCCAGGAAAAAGGAAAATGAAATCAACAACATGAACCAGTACAAGACAAGTTATTCAGAGTCGATGGTAATGGCATCGCCCAAGACCACAATAAATAATTACCAAAGAACTCCAAGGCAAGGGTTTGGCTTGAGGTCAAACACCAAATTCACTCCCATCCCCACGACGTACCAAAAACTTTACTAGAGATTATTTGATGAACACTTCATATCACCAGCCCATCTAAAACCATTACTACCGCCATTCCTAAAATGGTACGATGCGAACGCCCGATACGAGTATCATACTGGAATAGCAGGACATTCAATTGAGAACTGTGTGGCCTTGAAAAGGCAGATTCAACAACTCATCAACATCAAGGTACTAAGATTTGGGGATCGTACAGGTCCCAAAGTGTAAGGGAATCCGCTTCCCAACCATCCCGATCAAGGGGTGAATGCAATAGTCAGAGGAAAAAGTAAAAAGATTAGAACCCGTGTTGAAGAGGTGAGATAACCGTTGAAGTGGGAATGGTGTGAGACAGTGAAAGTGGGTTTGATCACCCAAAATTTAAGGAAAGTAGTAAGAACAGGATACTATTGTGAGTTCCACGATAATGAAGGACATGAAATCCAAGGGTACGACGAGTTCAAAACCATTGTACAAGGTTTGACGGATAATAAAGAGTTAGAATTCTTTAAAGAAGATGAAGAGGAGGAAGAAATATGTGCGTCTGAGGAGCACATAACCAAAAGATCTTTTGGGGTCGATCACCCAATGATAATCATCTCTCGGTCAAGGAACAACGAAATCGAAGAAATAATAGTCCCCAAAATTATAATCCAAAAACCCACAGCCTTTCCCTATAAGGATAGCAAAAGGGTACCTTGGAATTATGATGGTGATGTGATGATATCAAGGGGTGAGAATTCCAAAGCTGTATTAGATGGAGCTCAAAATGTGAGTCTCATCACATGCAGCGGGAAAAGCTATGATCCCATGAGCATGGAAAACGAAACATTTGAGGGAAAAGCCCTAGAAGAGCCTAAATAAGGAAAGACTGATGTACCAAAGTTGCCAATCAACAAGCCAATAACGAAAAAAGAAGCTAGGGAATTCCTGAAATTCCTAAAGCACAGTGAATATAGCATGGTGGAGCAGTTGCACAAGCAGCTGACTCGCATATTGATTTTGACACTATTATTAAGTTCAGAAGCACATTGTAATGCAATAATGAAAGTGTTAAATGAGACTTATATAGCTGATGACATCACAGTAAACAAGCTAGATTGCTTGGTTAGTAATGTAAGCACCGATAACTTCATTTTTTTAATAATGATGAGATGCCCCTAGGAGGTATGGGGTCGACAAAAGCATTACATATCACCACCCTCTGTAAAGGTTACATATTGCCTGGTGTATTGATCGATAACGGTTCAGCTCTGAATGTTCTACCATTAACAACACTAAAGAGGTTGTTGATCGATAGTTCGTACATGAAAGCATGTCACAATACAATGAGAGCATTCGATGGGACGAAAAGAGAGGTAATGGGTAGGATCGAGATACTATTGTTAATCGGTCCAAACTCATATGAAGTAGACTTCTTGGTAATGGATATCAAACCAAGCTACAACTGCTTGCTTAGAAGACCATGGATCCATTTGGTAGGGGTAGGGGCAGTGCCATCATTACTACAACAAAAATTGAAATTGGTGACTGAAGTTCGATTGGTCACAATCAGTGCCGAGGAAGATATAATTGCGTCAATTGCAAATGACGCACCCTACATCGAAGCAGACGAAGAGGCCTTGGAATGTTCTTTCTAGTCTTTGGAATTTGTTAATGCAACCTTCATTGCCGAAGGAAGCAAGATCCCCACACCCAAATATCACACAACATAAGAATGGGTCTGCGAATGACTATCGAGAAATGAGCGTAATAGGAAAGGGACGAGGAAGATATCTCCAAGGGAGAATCAATGTGTCGATATTGGCAGATAAAAGAGATCGCTTTGGCCTAGGGCACAAACCAAATATGAGGGAAAAAAAAGAGATAGAGAAGAAGTAGGAGAGAAGAAGAGCTCGTTTAGTCGGGGAAGAGATCAGTTGGGAGCCAATGGTTTTTCCCCATATATCAAAAACGTTCATATTAGGGGGAATAATCAATTCAAGGCAAAAATTGGAAGAGAAGGAGAAGAGATTGATTGAAGCAGTAGGAATAATGAAGGATTTAAGCATCAACACTATATCTGAAGAAGGAAATGAAGAAGGAAACTTGTGAAAAGTTTGTCCTTACACCCCTGAGAGTACACTAAACAACTGGACTGTAGAAGAACTCATTGTAGTCTTTAGGGCCTCTTCAGAGTAATGCTTAAAACACACCTACTACTCTAGGCATAAGAGTAGTAAGGATCTTTGTTAAAGACTCATTGTCATTATCAACTATTGTAATGAGAAATACGTTTCCTATTACACTTCGCAATTTTATTTATTTTTACCAATTTGACAAACATTTTACTATACAATTAACCATTCTTCAATTCAATTTATTCTTATTCAATTTGACAAGTATTTTTGCCTTTGTCAAAATGTTCTTTTCATTCATAATCATACCATGTAATCAATCCCTCTAACAGGTCTTTTGATATCAATGATATGAATGTCACTATTGTAGACTCAGAGCCCCATTTTAAGCAAGATATGTGTTCAGAGGAATTTCAAGACTTTGAAGAGAATCGAGATTGTAACTTGCCTCTCGATTTGTTAAGAATGGCGGAGCAAGATCAAAAACAAATCCTGCTTCATAAAGAGTCAGTGGAAATCATAAGTTTGAGAAATGAGGAGGAAAAGAAGGAAGTAAAAATCGGGACGATCATTTCTGTAGAAACAAGGTAGGATCTTAAAAGCTGCCCCAAGAGTTCAAAGATGTTTTTGCGTGGTCGTATCAGGATATGTCTGGTTTAAACACCAATATTGTGGTAAATAGACTCCCTATAAAGGAAGGTTGTAAACCTGTTCAACAGAAGCTTCGAAGGATGAGGCTTAACGTGCTATTAAAGATAAAAGAAGAAGTTAAAAGGTAGTTCGACATTGGTTTCCTGCAGGTGGTCAAGTATTTCAAATGGGTAGCTAATATTGTCCCAGTCCCTAAGAAAGATGGAAAGGTACGAATGTGCGTCGATTATCGAAATTTAAACAAGCAAGCCTAAAGGAGAATTTCTCATTACCCCATATTGATACTCTAGTTAACAACACGACGGGACATTCATTGTTCTCCTTCATGGATGGCTTCTTCAGATATAACCAGATAAAGATGGATCCTGAAGATATGGAGAAAACCACTTTCGTCATGATGAGAGGAACACTTTATTATAAAGTGATGTCATTCGGACTTAAGAACGCAGGAGCAACATATCAAAAAGCTATGGTAACCTTGTTTCATGATATGATGCATAAAGAAATCGAATTTACGTTGATGACATGATTGCAAAATCATGGCATGGGGAAGAACATGTGGAAGTCTTGAAGAAATTTTTCTTAAGGTTGAGGAAATACCAGTTAAGGAGTAATAAGTAAGTATCGAGTTATCATCACCATAGAAATTGTAATTGTGCTAAATTACTTAATTGTAAAATTATATTAACAACTTGGTAAATTTAAAAACACAATATTATTGAGAAGTGATGATTAAATATACTAAATGCAATGATCCCTAATGCAAATTAACCTAAGTATGCAGAGTATATGTATGAAATGGATTTTAGCAAAACTAAACACAATTCACAACAACTATAACATAAATAAACTAGAACAATTACTTTGATTAAATTCAATTTATTATCAACATGCTTAATAACATTCAGAAAAACATTCCATGGCAACTCGATCTTTCATGAGTTGGGAAACCACATTAGGTCCTTTCGAAATCCTTTACTTAGTAAATATGCATTTTACTGATCCTTATTTACTAAGAGTTTCTTAGCATTCGTGTGAGGTAACAGGGACGTGTTAAGTTTGAAACAGTTTAATCACACAAATCTAAAAACTATGCATATAACAGAGCTTGGTTAGAGTCGTTATGCAACCTGCAATTTAATCGGGTTAGGATCTAAATTGAGCATGCACATTTCAATTATGTGTCCACTAGCCATCGTCTAGTTTGGATCGTTCAGCTAATTCAGGTATTTCAATCACGTATGAATGAAATACAGACTTGATTTTAATTGAAAACATGATCGATTGGGGCACAAACATCATAAGCAAGAATCAAATAAATATTATTTAATCAAAGAAATTATCCTAGCTTAAATAAAATTAAGCTAACATTGTTGTAAACAAGAACAAAGAACACATAGCAAACATTTTCAGATTAAATTAAAGAAAAGAAAGATTAAACCCAAATCAAAGTGGCTGTCACTCAAGACTCTGATCGAAGAGGGCTCCTTCATTCTTTCGTTTTGCTCCTTTGCTGATGGCTCTCCAAGGTGGCCGACCAAGGGCTCTTTAAGAGGCTTAATTGCTAAAATCTTTATGAAGAGATGATGCTAGGCGTGGGAAATAGGAATTTGCTAGAGAAAAAAGAGAGAATGTTATATGTTTGAGGAATGAGGGATGATTAGGAATGGTGAAATGGGGTCTTATTTATAGGTGAAGAGAGGAGAGTAGTTTGCTAAAAATAGAGAGGTTTAATCTCTTCAAGCTTCATCAATGGGTGGTTGGCCATGATTAGTGGATTTTGAGTTGAATTTTGCTTGATTTTTAAGCAATTTAAATGCCATAGCAACTCAGGAGACTCGATTAGATGTAAATCTTCGGGAAAATCTCTGATTTCTTTAATATTGCAGGGATCTCGTGCAATTAATCCAAAAAGTGGTTTATGTGGACAGCCATGTGTAGTCGAAGTTGGGCTGACTTGGTCTTCAATTTGGACGGTTTTGTAATCCAGCAAAGTTTATCAGACCTATCAAAAATAAATAAATTAATTAAAGGACTAAAGAATAAATTTAACCCAAATTATTTAATGAAATATTTTAGAATGAATTATTAAATATGATTTTATATTTTATTATTTAATTTAATCATGCATGGCCCACTTTATGTCTTAAAAATATAATATGTTCAAATAAATATAAAATACGCCATTTTATGCATGAAAACTATATAATAAAGCATAAAATCACATTTTAATAATTTCTATGTCCTAATTTCACATTTTCACATATTTTATTAATTTATTAAACATTACTTAGTTTTAACAATGAATTTAAGTGAAAAGGTGATAAATTACATAGGAAAAATCCTATATATTTTTCAGTTTACACACCCCCAAACTTAAATCATTGCTCATCTTGAGTAATGTTCATGCATAGCAAAAGGTCTTGCTAAGGTAAAATTACTAGTTGTGTAAGCAACATCAATCTTTGTCCCATAATCATTCATTAATAACTTCATGTTCATAGATCTTCTTTATTAACAAGTAATTCATTTGCAAATATTTTTAGATTTTATACCAAGTTTCAAAACATGTCAACATGAATCATAGTTTGTATGTATGTCACAATCACAAATAACATTCTTCATTCAATATAATTTCTCATCAATCAAGCAAAACAATCATAAGGCTTATTTATGATCTTCATATATTGAACTTAGTACTTTCTCTCCACTAATGTAGGTGACATAATCATCAAATCAATAGGTCTTTTATAAGGTTGTAATGAGGCTCGGTTAAAGGTAGGGATTTTAAGAGATGAGACATTTCGGTTTCAAAATCTTAACCTTTAACTTTGTCTTAGATTTCTCGAAATACAGCATTTTTTCTTTAAGTGAACCTTTGGAACACCCCTAAACTTATTTTGAACTCATTCTCATTTCTTTTTAGAGACTGAGCAAACTTTTCTTCGCTCTTTCTTCATCTTTTTTTTAAGCATGAGCACGTACATCTTTTTGAAAATTTCCTCAAATGTTAATCACCAAGACAACTTTAGTTAAGATGGATGCACAAAAATAGGATAACTTAAAAAGATGGTAATGTGACTTATAATGTAGGTACATTGTAATAAACAAGCCTTTAAGCTCAAAATTACAGTTTCAAAGGTCTAATATCATAAGGTTGGCTTAAAAAGGCTCAAATGATCCAAAGAAATAGTGCCTATATCATTTTAGATTTTTATGTCTCCTAGAATTTCGCCTCAAGAAAGTTACTAAGTCAATTCTGAAGATATAAACCTTCATGCATGTCTAATCTCAAGAGAAACTAAGTTTTCATGGCAAACATTACCTAAGACTAAGATCATACAAGCATTTCATTCTTCATGATAACATACATTCACTCAGATAGAATCATCATTCACACTTGCATACAAACTATCTTTTTGACGAAAAAATTCTCTAACCATTCATTTATTAGAACATACTTATGATATAAATGATTGAAACATACTTGAAAAATTTAAAAATTTGAGCAATTTATTTGCCTTGCCCCCTTTAAAAAGAAGCAATGTCCTCATTGCAAGAACAAAGTAATGAATAAAAACTGAATACCAAGTAGGGTTGTAAGGAAAGAGAGGTGAGTCATTAAGACTGCTTAAATACCAAGTCCTTCTTAACAATCCAATCCTAGACATGTTCATTCTCATTACCACATCACGTAGTCTTTTTCTTTCTATAGAAGTGTTAAGTTTATTCATGCTTGCTATGTTTATTCTGTAAAAATTAAATCCTAATTACGAAAGAAATAAATTCCTAAAGACCTAAAAACAATTAAATAAATAACAAGACAAGAATCCCCGCTTTTATTTTTCTGACTCATTCCCCTGTCTTCTTCAGCTCCATCTTCGCTTGCATAGTCAGTATCTTCCTTCCATGTCTTAAAGATAGCATCTGGGAACTCAGGAACAAAAGTGTTAGAGATAAAAGTATTTCGAATTGAGTCATCTCTAATCTTTGCATATTTCCAGTAAGTTTGTTGTTGATTGTGCATGAACTTGCACATATCCATCATAATTGACAACTCTGATTTCTTTGAAGTACTTGTAGAAGTCGGCATTGGAGTTGTTAATTCAGGTTTAACACTTAGCTTGACTGTTTCTTCTTCTGGCTCAACCTTTGGTTCAGGGTTTGCAGATCCCTCAACTGGTTTAGGACTATTTGGTTCCTTATTAGATTCTTCTTCTTCAGTGTCTGTAATTGAATTAGCTTCAGTTTCAGTTTCATTTGTTGATTCCTCAGTATCTGGCTTAGTTGGATCTTCTTGCTCGCCTTGATTCAGCTCATGCACCTTCTCTACTAACCTTTCAAGATCATGATTTGTAATGCACCCTTGAACATATTGCCCCTTCAGATTTGCTTGCGTTTTAACATGGGCCCTTAAGCAAAGTGAAGTGATTAATGATGGTAAATAAACACTTCCTCTCTTCTTTTTAGCATAATCATGAATCTCCTTGAGAATAATTTTCCCAACATTAATGGACTTTTTTGTCAAAATTGCATACAACAAGAGCATTCGTTCTATCGAGATGGTGGAACTATGTGAGATAGGCATGAAATTGTAGCGAACGAAATAAAACCATACCTTTGCTACCGGCTTTAGGTATTCCCTTCGGCAAGAATGGCTCCTAAACTTTCTTATAATCCATTGGGATCCCGAATTTGTCACAACATCAAGTACTAGTTAAAGAAAATCCCAATTGATATTGTTCATCATAGGGTAGTACTCATCTTCTTCAACATCAGGTAAGTTAAACAAATCATTGATGGACTTAGAAGTAAGAGGTACCTTTTTCTTTTGAACGATGACCTCACTAGCATCTTGCATAGTTAAACTAGCATAGAACTCTTGAACTAGTTCATTATCCAGAAGTAAATGAGCATCACAAAATCGTTCCCACTTGAGAGCATTGATTTTCTTTCTAATCGGTACAGGAACAACCATCAAATCATGACTCTTCATGTTGAAACCTTTTTTCAGCATCATAGGTTGATGCTTGAAGATTGAATCAAATCTCTCTTTCACTTCTTCATCGATCAAAATCGAGTTTTTAAGAGTAGTCTTTAAAGATCTAGTTATTTTTTGAGACATGGTATCTTTTCCCAAAAATTCGGCAAAGTTTCAGCACAAGGGAGAGAAGAGAAATCGGCAAGATGGTGTAAGGACTTACTACAACAAAAACCTTGTGACGACAAGGATGGTACGGCAGCAACGACAGCGTGTGATAGCCACGACGGTGTGCGGCAACGATAATGGTGATGTGCGACAGTAATGTTGGTGCTTCGGTAATCTTCTTACGACGGCAATAGGTGATTTCGACAACAAGGGAAGAAAAAATGGGGTTTCTTTAAGGATTTGAGGCTAATGACATAAGAGGGAAATTTAGGGATTTTTAGGGTTAAGCAAATTGCTTTTAGGGATATGAAAAATAGTAGAATGAAGAAGGGTTTATATAGGGAAAAATTAGGGCAACATGTAGCAAAAATTTAGCTACATTAGGGTTACTTGGGCGGCAAGTAATGGGAGTGGCGGCAAAGCATGAATATTTTCCCTCCTTTTTGCTGTCTTGGGCCTCAAACTTAGACTATATTTACAGACTTACTCAAGAAAAAAAATTGATTAGTACTTGAGCCAAATTTGACCCCTTTTATTAACATAAAAATTAAAATTTAAACAACAAAAAATGAGACTTAAAATTTTTAAAACTTAATTAGAAAATTTCTTCTTAACAAATTACATTAAATTAATTCTCAAGAAAGGTTGGAGGGGTCACAGTGGTCTCGCTTAAGTTCCAATCTCCTTAGCCAAAATTAATTAAATATACCAAGTTAAGAAAATAAGTTATAATTATTTATTTATTTACAAATGAGTTCATGAAAAATCAAGGGTCTGTTAATTTGAATGAGGATTCAACTAGCTCAACTTCATCATCCCAATAGTGTTTGAGACGTTCACCATTAACTTTAAAGTACCTCCGTAATTGTCGTATAATTCAACAGCTCTATAAGGATAAACTCAGTAGATGGTATAGGGTCCTTTCCATTGGGATTTAAGCTTTCCAGGAAATAACTTTAGCCTTGAATTAAACAACAAAACCTTCTGAGCTTCTTTAAACTCGCGAGGCTGTATATGACATCATGCCATCTCTTTGATCTTTATTTACACATTTTGGTATTCTCACAGGAAAACAACCTCATCTCTTCCAAATCATCAAGTTGTAACATCCTTCTCTCACCGACTTGCTTGAGATCAAAGTTCAACTGCTTTAAAGCCCAGTGAGCTCTATTCTTCAACTCTAATGGCAAACGACATGCCTTTCCAAAGACTAACCAATAAGGAGTCATTCCTAACGGTGTCTTAAATGCTGCTCGATTGGCCCATAATGCATTATCGAGCCTTCGAGACCAATCTTTTTTGCTAGGGCGTACTACTCTTTCAAGGATACCTTTGATTTCATAGTTCACTCTTTCAACTTGCCCATTCGACTGAGGGTGATAAGTAGTAGCAATCTTGTGCTTCACATCATATTTGTGAAGCAACCACTTAAGCCATTTGTTCAAAAAATGAGAACCTTCATCACTAATAATAGCTCTTGGAGTACCAAATTGTGTAAACACATGCTTATGTAGAAATCACATGACTACCTTTGCATCATTTGTACGGTATGCTTCGACTTCAACCCACTTGGATACATAGTCCACAGCAACTAAGACATATTTGTTCCCATATGAAGAAGGAAACGGGTCTAAGAAGTCAATGCCTCAAATGTCAGATAACTCAATCTCCAAAATGTTTGTCAAGGGCATCTTATTTCTCCTTGATATATTTTCGGTCCTTTGGCATCTATCACAGTTCTTCACATAAGCATAAGCATCTTTAAATAGTGTAGGCCAAAAGAAACCCGCTTGCAAAATCTTTGCTGCAATACGTGAACCACCAAAGTGTCCCCTACTTAGAGATGAATGGCAATGATATAAGATCTCAGCAATCTCACTTTCAGCTACACACTTTAGAATTTTATTATTTGCACAATGTTTAAATAAAAATGAATCCTCCCAAAAATAATACCGACTATCATGAAGGAATTTCTTCCTTTGTTGGTATGTCATTTCTCGAGGTATTATTCCACATGCAAGATAATTGACAAAATCAGCAAACCAGGGTGTTTCATGAATGCGACTTACCTCAAATAAGTGTTCATATGGGAAATTCTCGTTGATAGGAACACATGATTGAGTTACCTCATCTTGCTCCAACCTTGACAGATGATCAGCTACTTGATTTTTGACACCTTTTCTGTCTTGGATCTCAAGGTCAAATTCTTGGAGTAAAAGTATCCAATGAATTAACCTTGATTTCGCATCTTTCTTTGTGAGCAAGTATTTAATGGCCGCATGGTCAGTAAATATTGTAACTTTGATACCTATAAGATATGAAGAGAACTTGTCAAAAGAAAAAACTATAGCAAAGAGTTCCTTTCAGTTACCGTATAATTGAGTTGGACTCCCGTCAAAGTTTTGCTTGCATAGTAAATAGGGTGAAACACTTTGTTTCTCTTTTGACTCATCACAATTCCAACGACATAATCGCTTGCATCACACATCAACTCAAAATGTGAGCTCTAATCAAGTGTAACAATTATTGGGGCTGAGATTAATCATTTTTTTAGATCTTCAAAAGCTTCCAAACATGCTTTGTTGAAATCAAACACTGTATCTTTCTCTAACAACAAACACAAAGGTTTAGAAAATTTTAAAAAATCTTGATAAACCTTTGGTAAAAACCTGCATGGCCTAAGAAACTTCTGACTCCTTTCACATTGATTGGGGTTGGTAATCTTTCAATTACATCCACCTTTGCTTTATCGACTTCAATTCCTCTCATTGAGATTTTTTATGCCCCAAGACAATCCCTTCTTTAACCATAAAATGACATTTCTCGCAATAAAGGGCAAGATTCGTCTCTTCGCATCTCTTTAGTACCTTAGCCAAATTACTCAAACAAATATCATAAGTGTTACCAAAAACAAAAAAATCATCCATGAAAACCTCAACAAAATTTTGCAGTGACTATTGTCATCATGCATCGCTGAAATGTTGCAGGTGTATTGCATAAACCAAAAGGCATTCACCTAAAAGCAAACGTACCGTACGGACAAGTAAAGGTTGTTTTATGTTGGTCCTCCGGAGCTACAACTATTTGGTTATATCCCGAATAACCATCTAAAAAACAATAGAATTCATTACCTGTCAGTCGATCTAACATCTGATCCATAAAAGGCAACGAAAAATGGTCCTTTCGAGTGGCTTTATTCAACTTTCTATAGTCAATACAAATTCTCCAACTAGTAACAGTTCTAATCGGAATCAACTCGTTATGCTTATTTTTAACAATCGTGATTCCACCTTTCTTTGGTACACATTGCACAAGACTTACCCATGAACTATATGAAATATGGTAGATGATTCCCACATCTAACCATTTGATCGCTTCCTTTCTCACAACTTCTTTAATAATAGGATTGAGCCTCCTTTGCCCATCAATTTGAGCTCTTTCACCTTCCTCTAAGATAATTTTATGCATGCAAAAAGAAGGGCTTATACCTCGAATATCAGCTATGGTCCAACTGATTGCTTTCTTAAATTTCTTTAGAACAACAATTAGTTACTCCTCTTGATCTTTCATCAGTTCTGCTGAAATAATCACAGGCAAAGTAGAACAGTCACCAAAATAAACATATTTTAAATGGGAAGGAAGTACCTTTAGTTCGAGTTTAGGTGGTTCTTCGATTGACAACTTTGGTTGCACAAATTCTCTGACTTCTAACTTTAACATTTTAAACCGTGTGGATTGAATAAAATTTCTCGGATTGGCTTCCATCAAAGCTATGTTTTCTTCACCTTCTTCATCCTCCAAAGAGTCAAACTCTAAGGCTTTCTCCAATGGATCTTCTTCAAAATTACTTTCCATAGAAACCAAGGTTTCTATCTCTTCCATAATTGAACACTCTTCTGTCGGATCGAGAAATTTCATAGCGCTAAGAATGTTAAGGTTACTTGATCGTCTTTAACTCGCATGGTAAGTTCACCTTCTACACATCAATTTATCGACTCTTACCAAAACATCCTCAATCTTTCCCTCGAGATATGCTAAAGATCGATCCGCTAGCTAAAGCATCATAGTTGTAGGTCTTACTTTACCTATCCCTAGCATCTTGAAAATATACTTAGGCATCAAATCGATACTCGCTCCTAAGTCACACAAAGCTTTACCATAGTAAGATTCACCAATGTTACAGGGTATAGTAAAGCTTCCTGGGTCTTTCAATTTCGATGGCAACTTGTTCTGTAAGAATGCACTGCACTCTTTCGTCAAGGCAACAGTCTCATACTCACTAAGTTGTTTCTTCTTAGACAGTATATCCTTCATAAACTTAACATAATTTGACGTTTGTTCTAAAGCCTCCACCAACAGAATATTGATGTGTAACTGCTTCAGAACATCCAAAAACTTCTTGAATTGCACCTCCTATTTCTGTAATCTTTGCGGATATGGAGGTGATGGAACTTCCGATTGAATCGAACAACTCTTCTGAGTAGGTAAATCTGCATCTAAAGAAGATGTTAAAGTATTTGAATTCACTGAGTTAGGATTTACCTTGTCAGACTTTGCAGATTCTAACTCTTTTAATATAGGAACTTCAACAGCTGGTTGACTTTCCTTTTCTCAACAAGCTCATCTTTGACATCAATCATTCGGGGCTCAAGAATTTTACCACTTCGCAATGCCTTCGCCTTGATATGTTCTTTACCCAAATTTCTTGGATTCTCAGTATTTCTCAGCAAGGTTCCTTGTGGTCTATTGCAAAGCTCCATAGCTAACTGTCCCATTTGGTTTTCCAAATTTTTCAGCGTTGCTGCTTGGCTCTAGATCAAAGCGTCATTCTTTGCTATGTACGCTTTCAATAAGTTCTCTAAATTGTTTGATGACTCAACTTGAGGTGGTTTTGGAGCTTGCTGATTGAACCCTTGAGATTGGTTGGGTCTATGCTGTATAAAGTTGTTGTTCGATCCATTTCCTTGGTTGCTTAAAGAAAAGTTAGGATGATTATACCATGAAGGATTGTAGAAGTTGGATTAGGGTCCTTGTCCACTCCTATTTTGATGTTGGTTCCCCACATACTATACTGACTCGAGATTTAATGGACAATTCTCAAAAGAATGACCTTCTCCACAGTACACGCAGGAAACTACTTCAAAAGGACTTAGTGGCTGAGCTGCAAAATTATTAGCACTATTAGCGATAAACTATTTTAACATAGAGGAAATAGATAATACCTGACCTGATAATGAAGTGAAGGCGTCAACTTCATGAACTCCGACTACACGTCTTCCTAAAGCTGCTCAAATTGTTTGCCATTGATAGTTAGTGCTAGCGATCCTCTCGATGATCTCATAAGCCTCATTATAAGACTTAGACAAAGTGACACCATTCGTAGAAGCATCTACCATCAATCTTGTATGTGCATTGAGACCATTATAGAATGTCTCCAACTGGATACAATGAGGAATCCCATGATGAGGACACTTACGAAGTAACTCCTTAAATCGCTCCCAAGCCTCGTACAAAGGCTCGTCATCCAATTGTTGGAAAGTTGTGATCTTGTTCATCTACTTAGCATTCTTGCTAGGCGGGAAATACTTAACCAAAAATCTCTTTGCTAATTATTGCCATGTAGATATGAAACTTGGTGGCAATGAATTAAGCCATGCTCGTTCTCGATCTCGCAATGAGTATGGAAACAACTTCAACCTCAGTGTGTCTTCAGTCACATTGACTTTCTTGAATGAATCACTCACCTCCATAAACAATCGAAGGTGGAGATGTGGATCTTTCGCGAGCATACCACTGAATTGGCCCACCGTTTTTAGCATTTGAAACATTACTGGTTTCAATTCAAATTGGGTTGCCTCAATATTTGGCCTTCTAATTCTCGGATTTAACCCATTGAAAAGTGGCACAACATATTGATTGATGCATCGATCCCTATCATCGGCAATGAGGATGGGATTTTGCACACGATCAGCTTCATTACCTTGGTCTTGATTCTGATTTCCAAGGTCCATCTCAACTTGTTTTTGAGCTGTTCGTTCACGTCTTCTTTGTTTGAAAGTTCACTCAATTTTAGGGTCTATAGGGAGTAAATCGATAATCTGATCTATGCTCATAAACACCTGAAAAGAAAATCACAAAATTAAAAAGAATAAGTTAGTAATGTTAGAAATAAAAACCAAATTGAAAATAAATAATTTCACAAAAATGACTATGGCAACAGTTAACAGTCCTCGGTAACGGTGCCAAAAACTTGTAACGAGTAGGTTTGTGCAAGTGTACACAGTCGTTATCAAGTAATAAGTAAGTATCGAGTTATCGTCTCCATAGGAATTGCATTTGTGTTAAATCACTTAATTGTAAAATTATATTAACAACTTGGTAAATTTAAAAACACAATATGATTGAGAAGTGATGATTAAATATACTAAATGCAATGATCCCTAATGCAAATTAACCTAAGTATGCAGAGTTTATGTACGAAATGGATTTTAGCAAAATTAAACACAATTCACAACAACTATAACATAAATAAACTAGGACAATTACTTTTATTAAATTCAATTTATTATCAACATGCTTAATAACATTCGGAAAAACTTTCAATGGCAACTCGATCTTTCATGAGTTTGGAAACCACATTAGGTCCTTTCGAAATCCTTTACTTAGTAAATATGCATTTTATTGATCCTTATCTACTAAGGGTTTCTTAGCATTCGTGTGAGGTAATAGGGACATGTTAGGTTTGAAAAAGTTTAATCACACAAATCTAAATACTATGCAGATAACAGAACTTGGTTAGAGTTGTTATGCAACCTGCAATTTATTCGGGTTAGGATCTAAATTAAGCATGCACATTTCAATTATGTGTCCACTAGCAACTTGGTTAGAGTTGTTATGCAACCTGCAATTTATTCGGGTTAGGATCTAAATTGAGCATGCACATTTCAATTATGTGTCCACTAGCCGTCGTCTAATTAGGATCGCTTAGCTAATTCAAGTGTATTTCAATCACATATGAACAAAATACAGACTTGATTTAATTGAAAACATGATCGATTGAGGCACAAACATCATAAGAATGAATCAAATAAATATTATTTAATCAAAGCAATTATCCTATCTTAAATAAAATTAAGCTAACATTTTTGTAAACAAGAACATAGAACACATAGCAAACATTTTCATATTAAATTAAAAAAAAAAGAAAGATTAAACCCAAATCAAAGTGGCTATCACCCAAGACTCTGATTGAAGAGGGCTCCTTCGTTCCTTCACTTTGTTCCTTCGCTGATGGCTCTCCAACGTGGCCGACCAAGGGCTCTTTAAGAGGCTTAATTGCTAAAATCTCCATGAAGAGATGATGCTAGGCATGGGAAATGGGAATTTGCTAGAGAGAAAAGAAAGAATGTTGTATGTTTGAAGAATGACGGATGATTAGGAATGGTGAAATGGGTCTTATTTATAGGCAAAGAGAGGAGAGTAGTTGATAGTAAGTAATTTGTGCAACTTTATTTGCGTATTTTTGATTTATTATGAGGAAAGTACTTTTAATTTCCTACATTTTCTTATCAGGTACACAAGTTAGTGTTTTTACTTAAAGGCAAGCCAAAGAGGACTAAATTGAAGAATTATGAGAAGAGATGGGTTATATTTGAATTTGAGGGACATTGAAGGCTCAATTGCAAAGACATGCTAGGTTGAAATAGTGAATAGTCTTTATTCAAAGTTGTTATTTTCTTTTGACTAAAATTGTTATTTTCTTAATTTTGTTTTGATTAAATTTACTTATTTTTAGTAAATGGGTAATTTAGTTTAAAAGGACTCAAGCTATTTTTAGTAACCTAATTATGTATAAATAAGGTTACTTGGGTTCAATTAAAAAATGTACTTGATTTTAGTGAGTAAGAGAAGCAATTGAGCATTTAATTATTCTCTTCCAATTTCGTCAGTTTCCTTACTGCCATTTCCATATCCATTTCATTCCTTTGCAAATTTGTCCAATTGCTATATCAATCCCTCCCCCTTTCTATCCTTCATAATCACAAACAATTTACCATATTCATCCACCAAGTATGATTAAAATCATGTGTCACTAAATTCTTTTTAGCCTTAGTCCAATTGTCACTCCGTCAAGAAATAATCGTGAGTTACGAAACCGTGCTAAAAACCTTTTTATCGGTACTTACTATCACTCCGGTTTATGGGATAGTACAAATTCGTCCCTCAAAGTTAATTCAACTTAAATTCATAAAGTGCGCGTTGAGTTGAGGAAGGTTGGCGTACAGTTGGGAAGTAGAATCGGTCGTGCTGCATTCGAATTCCCGTGAACAAATTGGCGTGTCCATGTGGGAAACAACTAGTTGGATTCTGTCAAGGGTGTTAGAGACCGGATTTAAATGACCCACGCAGTTGAGGCCGTTAATTCGAGTTGGGCTTTTCAGAGCACAAGGCTGTCGAAATCTTAAATCGCGAGCATGAGCGACGTGGTTACAAATTCTGCAAGGGTCAGTTTGCAGGTCGTACTGGAACCGACTACTAGAGGAAAAGTTGGCGGTTGGGACGTTCTCGAGTGCTATAACCAGCTTATCGATTAAAAAGGAAAGATTAATTTTCAAGGATCGATTCAAGACTAGAGAAAATCGAGGCTGGGGCTAACCTTATTAAATATAGTTTTTCTCATTTTTATCTCGATTAGTTACTTTGCATCAAGATTTATTTTACTTAATTTATCTTATTTTGATTTTATTTTAATTTTATCTCTAAAAAGCCCCACTTATTTATTTTTATTTTTGTTAGGAGACAGTCATGAATCGTGACCACGCCTTTCGACACGATGTTCAAGAGGAAGATCCCTGTGGAATCGACCCTACTGCCTTATACTACTATTTTTGTATTATTTGTCGTAGGAATATTTATATTTGGTGGATACGACACCCATCAGTAGTTTGCTAAAAATAGAGAGATTTAGTCTCTTCAAGCTTGTTCAATGGGTGGCCGGCCATGATTAGTGGATTTTGAGTTGAATTTTGCTTGATTTTTAGGCAATTTAAATGTCATAGCAACTCAGGACTGAGACTCGATCAATTGTAAATCTTCAGGCAAATCTCTGATTTCTTTAATATTGCAGGGAACTTGTGCAATTAAACCAAAAAGTGGTTTATGTGGACAGCCATGTGTAGCCGAAATTGGGTTGACTTGGTTTTCAATTTGGACGATTTTGTAATCCAGCAAAGTTTATCAGACCTGTCAAAAATATATTAGTTAATTGAAGGACTAAAGAACAAATTTAACCCAATTTAATTAATTAATTCAACCCAAATTATTTAATTAAATATTTTAGAAGGAATTATTAAATATGATTTTATATTTTATTATTTAATTTAATCATGCATGGCCCACTTTATGTCTTAAAAATATAATATGTTCAAATAAATATAAAATAAGCCATTTTATGCATGAAAACTATATAATAAAGCATAAAATCACATTTTAATAATTTCTATGTCCTAATTTCATATTTTCACATATTTCATTAATTTATTAAACATTTACTTAGTTTTACCAATGAATTTGAGTAAAAAGGTGATAAATTACATAGGAAAAATCATATATATTTTTCAATTTACAATAACCCAGGTGTGTGGGATGAGGAATGCAAAATGACCTTTGACAAGATAAAAAATTATCTATCAAATGCCCCGATTCTAGTCCCACCGAGCCCCAACAGACCTTTGATCTTGTATTTAGCAGTCTTTGAGAATTCTATGGGATGTGTGCTAGGCCAACATGATGAGTTTGGAAGGAAAGAAAGAGTGATATATTACCTCAGCAAAAAGCTTACTAACTGTGAAAAAAGGTATTCCCCAATCGAGAAGTTATGTTATGCTTTAGTTTGGACCACTCGAAGATTAAGGCAATATATGTTGTATCACACAAATTGGTTGATCTCAAAATTAGATCCCTTAAAATACATGATGAAGTTGACCACGCTAAATGGGAGAATGTCTAGATGGCAAATCCTGCTCTCCGAATTTGATATAGTCTGTGTGAACCAGAAGGTAGTAAAAGGAAGCGCAATAGCAGACTTTCTACCTGGCAAAGCTCTAGTGTATTATGAGCCTTTGAATTTCGATTTCTCGAATGAAGACCTATTGTATGTTGCAACCACCGAGGAAGGAGTTCCAAAAGGGCAACCTTGGAAGTTGAATTTTGACGGTGCCTCAAATGCCACGGGTAATGGAATTGGGGCAGTTTTGGTATCTCAAGAAGGTGATCATTACCCTTTCACTAGTAAGCTCGACTTCAACTGTACAAATAACATGTCCGAATTTGAAGCATGTATCATTGGAATCCATGCAGCCATGGAACGAGAGATCAAAATTCTAGAAGTATACGGGGATTTTGCACTTGTAATCTACCAGCTCAAAGGAGAATGGGAAACAAGAGACTCCTAGTTAATTGACTATCGAAGATTGGTTCTCGAGTTAATCAAAGAGTTTGATGACATTACATTCCATTATCTCCCACGAGATGAGAAACAAGACACCTCTCAACAACTTTGAACCGGAGATAGAGAAATTAGCCTGAAGGTTGAGAAAAAAAGCTCACAGAAAATGTCTACAGAAAAAATTCGAAGAAGAAGCTTTCACTAAAGAAATATTCAGTGACGAGGAAACAAAAAAAATGGAAGATCAGACTATTCGTCAACTTGCAGCAGTACCAGATGAATAACAACCATTGTACATAACTTATCCAGTAGGAGGGACACCGTTCAAGTTAAAGTCGGGTTTAATCCATCTATTGCCCACTTTTCGTGGGGTTCAAAATTAGAATCCACACAAGCACTTAAAGAATTCCACATGGTTTGCACGAGCATGAAACCCTAGGGAGTAATAAAAGACCAAATTAAACTTCATGTATTTCCTTTTTCATTAGCTGACTCTGCTAGAGAGTGACTATTTTATTTACTACTAGGATTTGTTAACACATGGGCTAAAATGTCTCATTTATTCTTTGACAGGTTTTTCTCAGCAGCACGAGCAGTTGAGCTGAGACGAGAAATAGTGGGAATTTCGCAAAAGGAGATTGGAATGCTCTACGATTACTGGGAGCGGTATAAAAAGTTGTGCGCAAGTTGCCCACAACACGGACTTTTTGAACAATCACTGTTGTAGTATTTCTACGAGGGACTACTTCTCATGGAGATGAAGATGATCGATACAGCTAGTGGAGAAGCACTTGTTAATATAACTCCCCAAAGAGCTAGGGAGTTGATTTCAACGATGGTTGCGAACTCTAAACAATTTTGACCAACTACAGAACCCACAAGATAGGTTCATGGGTTAAGTACTCTAACTTTAGAAAATAAAATAGATAAACTCACTAACATTTTGTAGAGTTTGCTTGTAGATAAGTCAAACCCAGTGAAGTTATACGAAATTTGTATCATGTCAGATCACTTGACAAACTTATGTCCTATCTTACACGAGGATTCTATAGAACAAGCAAATGTTATCGAAAACTTTCCTGGTCTACCCCAAAAACGATACGATCCCTATTTGAACACATACAATCCCGGGTGAAAGGATCATCCGAATCTAAATTATGGATCGAATCCTCAATTCAATTAGTCGTATCAGTAAAGACTGCCTCAAAATCAGCAGCTACCACCTCCTAAGACATCCTTGGAAGCTATGACGTTATGACATAATGCAAGTGTTATGACGTTAAGGAGTGGTAAGGCCTTAGAATCTGTGACTGGCACGAGTCGTGCCCACGACGCTTAACGCAAAAACAAAAACTAGATTCAAAAGCTCCAATGGAGTTGGCACCACCAAAACCACTTGTTATACAACCCCCATTTCCAGTAAGGCTCATCCAATGCAAAAAGGAGCAAGAAGAGAAAGAAATTTTAGAGACATTTCAAAACGTAGAAATCAATATCCCTTACTTGATGCAATCAAACAGGTTCCATGCTATGCAAAATTCTTGAAAGAATTGTGCATCAGGAAGAAGAAGCTTCAAGGAAACGAGTGGGTGAATATGGGAGAAAACTTCTCCACCGTTTTATAGAGAAAAATTTTGCAAAAGTGTAAGGATTAAGGTATGTTCTCGATTTCTTGCAAAATAGGTAATGTTGGCAATAAGAAACCTATGTGCGATTTAGGAGCATCCATCAATGTCACGCCTCTTTCTATTTTTAAATCTCTAAATGCTGGTCCTTTGAAAGAAACAGGGGTGATAATTCAATTGGTAGACAGATCGTGCGTGTATCCAGAAGGGGTATTGGAAGATGTCCTCGTTAAGGTAAATGAGTTAATCTTTCATGCAGATTTCTATATCATTAACATGGAGGACGATAACTCGAAGAACTCTTCTGATATTCTACATGGAAGACTGTTCCATAGCACTGTGCATACAAAGAATGATGTTCGTAGTGAGACACTCACTATGGAATTCGATGGTAAGGTTGTAAAATTTAATGTTTATGAAGCGATGGGCTGACCTAGTGCAACGTCGAATGTTTATTGTGTTGATATTGTTGAACCACTAACAAATTTACATTTTGAATATTCTGATGTAGACAGGTTACAAACTGTCTTATGCAGGAATTTAGACCTAGAAACTATGAAAAAATTGGAAGAACTCAGGAAGGGCTTCGAGAACAATGGGCAAAAGTCGAAACCTTTCTACGAGAACTTCCAAGTGCACGTAATGGAAGGATTGACCCGAAATACGCCAAAAGGATAACATTTAAGTTCGTCGAGCTAATGACGTTAAACAAAAGTGCTGTTTGGGAGGCACCCCAAATTCATTTTTATTTTTATTTTTTAATTTTCAAGTTTAATTTTAGTTGAATAAAGATTGTCGTTTAATCCATTCCATGTGTCATTTTTAGGGTGCATCGTGGCATTTTATGAAAATCCAGTATCAGTCGTGGCGTGAGCATGCCTTGTTAAATTTCAATGTTGCCATGTGTTGAAATATACACCCAAGATTGAACCAGTAAGAACCAACCTGAACCAACATGAACTGCCTAAACCATCCTCCACCTCATAAAAAACATGGGGAGTACACTTTGCCCTATCTTTTTATTCTTTAAATTTGCACATTGAAGGCAATGTGATTTAAGTGAGGGGGGAATCATTTGCATGCCATGCTATATTCTTTCTTGCAATATGTCTATTTTATGTTAATTCTATTTGACAATTAGTTTTGCAAATGCATTTTTCTTTTATTACTAGGTTCATTTAAATAATTTAAAAATCATGAATAAATGGTTGCTTATTTTAATCAAACATGCATTTTATAACTTGAGAATATTATGAAAAAAGTCAAATATTTTCACAATATTAGAATTTTTTTTAGACTTGCCTAAGAATGTACCCAAATCATGTGAATAAATAAAATTTAGTTGTGAGTAAATAAATTAGACTTGGTTACGAGTGAAGACTCGAAAATGTAACCGAATTGAGTAACCGGGTTGAGGTGCTTGGCTTGTCATCTCAATTCGTGTAAAAAGATTTGAGTGATGAACCGAAGCTTGTGACACTCCACTAAACGGGCTACCTTGAAAAATAAGCTAACGACTTTTCAAATTGAGTAACCAGGTTGAGGTACTTGACTTGTCATCTCAATTCGTGTAAAAAGATTTGATTAGGTCTCAAATAAAAATACAAAAAAATAAAAAAATGTATATATATTTTAAATTAAGTTGGGTACAATTATTTAGCAAATGTAATTAGGTTGCAATTTTGTGAAATGATTTATTTTATTCCATAGTATTTGAAAGTTTATAAAATGTGATTTGAGTAGACATAAGTAATTATTTATTTTTAATTTCTCTAATTATTGCATGACACTTGGTTAAGGAAAGAAATTTGGATTCATTAAATTTTTAACACATAGTTTTAATATAAAATAAATATTATGCTTGAGGACAAGCATAGGCTAAGTAAGGGCGTCTTTGATAGTAAGTAATTTGTGCAACTTTATTTGTGTATTTTGGATTAATTATAAGGAAAGTACTTTTAATTTCCTATATTTTCTTATCAGGTAACAAGTTAGTGTTTTTACTTAAAGGCAAGCCAAATAGGACTGAACTGAAGAATTATGAGAAGAGATGGGTTATATTTGAATTTGAGGGACATTGAAGGCTCAATTGCAAAGACATGCTAGGTTGAAATAGACAATAGTCTTTATTCAAAGTTGTTATTTTCTTTTGACTAAAGTTGTTATTTTCTTAATTTTGTTTTGATTAAATTTATTTATTTATTTTTAGTAAATGGGTAATTTAGTTTAAAAGGACTCAAGCTATTTTTAGTAACCCAATTGTGTATAAATTACTTGGGTTCAATTGAAAAATGTACTTGATTTTATTGAGTAAGATAAGCAATTAAGCATTTAATTATTCTCTTCCAATTTCGTCAAATTCCTTACTGCCATTTCCATTTCCATTTCATTCCTTTGCAAATGTTTCCAATTACTATATCAATCCCTACCCCTTTCAATCTTTCATAATCACAAACAATTCACCATATTCATCCATCAAGTATGATTAAAATTATATGTCACTAAATTCTTTTTAGCCTTAGTCCGATTGTCCCTCCGTCAAGAAATAATCATGAGTTACAAAACCGTGCTAAAAGCCGTTTTATCGGTACTTGATATCACTCTGGTTTATGGGATAGTACAAATCCGTCCCTAAAAGTTAATTAGACTTCATTTCAAAAAGCGCGCGCTGAGTTGAGGAAGGTTGGCGTACAGTTGGGAAGTCGAATCGGCCGTGCTGCATTCGAATTCCTACGAACAAATTGGCGTGTCTAGGTGGGAAACAGCTAGTTGGATTTCGTCAAGGGTGGTAGAGATAAGATTTAAACGACACACGCGGTTGAGGCCGTTAATTCGAGTTGGGCTTTTCAGAGTGCAAGGCTATTGAAATCTTAAATCGCGAGCACGTGCGACGTGGTTAGACATTCAACAATGGTTGGTTTGCAGGTCGTACCGAAATCGGCTACTAGAGAAAAAGTTGGCGGTTGGGACGTTCTCGAGCGCTATAACCAGCTTATCAATTAAAAAGGAAAGATTAATTTTCAAGGATCGATTCAAGACTAGAGAAAACTGAGGCTGAGGCTAAGCTTATTAAATATAGTTTTTCTCATTTTTATCTCGATTAGATACTTTGCATTAAGATTTTTTTTACTTTATTTATCTTATTTTTGTTTTATTTTAATTTTAACTGCAAGAACCCCCACTCATTTATTTTTACTTTTGTTAAGAGACATGCCCTTTGACACGACGTTCAAAAGGAAGACACGAGAGTAGATTACAACAACCAATCCCAATGGAATTGACCCTACTACGTTATACTACTATTTTTGTATTATTTGTTGTAGGAATATTTATATTTGGTGGATACGACACCCATCAGTAGTTTGCTAAAAATAGAAAGGTTTAGTCTCTTCAAGCTTCTTCAATGGGTGGTCGGCCATGATTAGTGGATTTTGAGTTGAATTTTTCTTTATTTTTAAGCAATTTAAATGCCATAGCAACTCAGGACTGAGACTCGGTCAAATGTAAATCTCCGGGCAAATCTCTGATTTTTTTAATATTATAGGGACCTTGTGCAATTAAACCAAAAAGTGGTTTGTGTGGACAACCATTTGTAGTCGAAATTTGTTGACTTGGTCTTCAATTTGGACGATTTTGTAATCCAGCAAAGTTTATCAGACCTGTCAAAAATAAATTAATTAATTAAAGGACTAAAGAATAAATTGAATCCAATTTAATTAATTGATTCAACCCAAATTATTTAATGAAATATTTTAGAAGGAATTATTAAATATGATTTTATATTTTATTATTTAATTTAATCATGCATGATCCACTTTATGTTTTAAAAATATAATATGTTCAAATAAATATAAAATAAATCATTTTATGCATGAAAAGTATATAATAAAGTATGAAATCATATTTTAATAATTTCTATGTCATAATTTCACATTTTCACATATTTCATTAATTTATTAAATATTTACTTAGTTTTAATAATAAATTTAAGTAAAAAGGTGATAAATTATATAGGAAAAATCCTATGTATTTTTCAGTTTACCATAACCCAGGTGTGTGGGATGAGGAATGCAGAATGGCCTTTGAGAAGATCAAAAATTATCTGTCAAATGCCTCGATTCTAGTACCACCGAGCCCCAATAGACCTTTGATATTGTATCTAGCAGTCTTTGAGAATTCTATGGGATGTGTGCTAGGCCAACATGAGGAGTCTGGAAAGAAAGAAAGAGTGATATATTACCTCAGCAAAAAGTTCACTGACTGTGAAACAAGGTATTCCCCAATCGAGAAGTTATGTTGCGCTTTAGTTTGAACCACTCGAAGATTAAGGCAATTTATGTTGTATCACACAACTTGGTTGATCTCGAAATTAGATCCCTTAAAATACATGATGGAGTCGACCACGCTAAATGGGAGAATGGCTAGATGGCAAATTCTGCTCTCCGAATTTGATATAGTTTGTGTGAATCAGAAGGAAGTAAAAGGAAGCGCAATAGCAGACTTTCTACTCGGCAAAGCTCTAGAGTATTATGAGCCTTTGAATTTCGATTTCTCGAATGAAGACCTAATGTACGTTGCAACCACCTAGGAAGGAGTTCCAAAAGGACAACCTTGGAAGCTGAATTTTGATGGTGCCTCGAATGCCACGAGTAATGGAATTGGGGCAGTTTTGGCATCTCAGAAAGGTGACCATTACCTTTTGACTAGTAAGCTCGACTTCGACTGTACAAATAACATGTTTGAATATGAAGCATGTATCATGGGAATCCGTGTAGCCATGGAACGAGAGATCAAAATTCTGAAAATATAAAGGGATTTTGCACTTGTAATCTACTAGCTGAAAGGAGAATGGGAAACAAGAGACTCCAAGTTAATTGACTATCGAAGATTGGTTCTTGAGTTAGTAAAAGAGTTTGATGACATTACATTCCATTATCTCCCACGAGATGAGAACCAAATGGCTGACGCTCTGGCTACACTTTCCTCGATGATTAAAGTAAATAGGCCAGAGGACATAAGGCCCATTCAAATGAGCATTTACGAGGCTCCTGCCCACTGTTACAACATCGAGAAAGAATAAAGGGATGACCATCCTTGGTACCAAAACATCTTGCATTATGTAAGAGACGACAAATACCTAGAGAAAGCTACTGAGAATGATAAGCGGACATTGAGAAGACTGGCAATTGATTATGTCTTGGATGGAGAAATTCTGTATAAGAAGAGAAAAGATCAAGTGTTGCTAAGATGTGTTGGTGCTATTGGTGCTAGTAAAATCCTAGAACAAGTCCATGAAGGTGTTTGTCGGACGCAAGTCAATGGCTTCACAATGGCTCGACAAATAATGAGATTTGGTTACTATTGGTCCACCATGGAAAGTGATTGCATCAACTATGCCAAGAGGTGTCACAAATGTCAGATTTATAGGGATAAGATCTATGTACCGCTTTCACCTCTTCATGTCATTACTTCCCCATTGCCCTTTTCTATGTGGGGCGTGGATGTCATTAGACCAATTTCACCAAAAGCTTCCAGTGGACATCGATTCATCTTTGTAGTCATTGACTACTTCACCAAATGGGTAGATGCTACCTCCTACGCCAATGTTACAAAACCCTTAGTTAGCAAATTCTTGAAAAGAGAAATCATATGTCAATATGGGATGTTAGAAAGGATCATATCTGACAATGCTTTGAATTTGAACATCAGCACGATAGTGAAGGTCTATACTCAGTTCTACATCGAACATCATAATTCATCTCCTTATCACCCAAAGATGAATGGGGCAGTAGAGGCAACCAATAAGAACATCAAGAAAATTGTCTGGAAAATGGTGGAGACTTATAAGGATTGGCACGAGAAGTTATCATTTTCCCTTTATGCTTATTGAATTGCTATCAGAACCTCTACTGAGGTAACACCATTCTCATTAGTTTATGGGATGGAAGTAGTTTTACCTATTGAAGTAGAGATTCCTTCTCTCCGAGTCTTGTCAGAATTAAAGCTAGATGAAGTAGAATGGATCCAATCCAGATATGATCAGCTGAATTTGATTGAAGAGAAGAGATTGAAAGCCGTTTGTCATGGTCAAATGTACCAGAAACGAATGATACGAGCTTACAACAAAAAGGTCCGCCCCAGAGAATTCCATGAGGGAGATTTGGTGTTAAAGAATATACTCCCCATACAAAAGGATTTTCGAGGAAAATGGACGCCCAATTAGGAAGGACCTTATGTGGTGAAGAAAGTCTTCTCTAGAGGAACTCTTATATTGATCGAAATGGATGGCAAAGAGCTCTATAACCTTGTGAATTCAGACTCGATGAAGAAATATTTCACCTAAAAAAAAGGGAGAGGTCAAGATGAAAACCCGCAAAGGGCATTTTGAAACCAAAGGAGTTTTGAGTTGAAAACCCGAAAAAAGGGCGGCTCGAATTCGGAAGAAAGGATGGACCTATAATGATCAAAGAACATTACACCTTGGGGGCATTGACAAAGTATTTCAAGCCTCCTAACACATGCCAAGCTCAGGCGGGTCTCATCACGTCTGCTTAGGAAGCTCATACATTGATATTTAGGACACTTGATTTCGTTTTAAATTCACTTCATACTTGGCAATTTTTTGTACAAATGTCCGACATTTGTAATCTTTTTTCTTTTCGAGCTTTGTCTCCAATAAAATTCAACTTCGTTTACCTCATCACATTGTCCAAGCATTGTGCATTAAAATAACAGATAATGGATTAATGTGATAAAATATACAAAAGATATTTGAGTATCATTTTGGAGAATTCCTAAATAGTACAAGGACCTTAAACAATATCACTGGTTGGAAAGAACCAATCCTAAAGGGTGAAAAGTTCCCTAAAGACAATAGCTCAGATAATGGCCACTCATACTTGAAAAGAGGCCGCGATAATACATTGGTGATAAGATGTAGACGATAGTTGAACGATGTTAACCTAAAAACTAAAATCATCATTCATAAAAATGACATTTTTACATTCATTATTCAAATTCGTCTAATTAGGATCATTCCATCCATTTCGATCATAGCATCGTAAGTGCATGGCTAAAGATTGAAGTTGCAGTGAATCAGATCAAAGCCGCAGTAGCAACTTTTTACCTCTTTGAAGTTACGGTAGAGAAAGACATCATCCAATCTCTTACCCCGATCATGGGGCAGATTGAAGACATCATCCAATCTCTTACCTTGATCATTGGGTAGATTGCAGCCATCCAATCTCTTACCCCGATCATTGGACAGATTAAAGAATCAAATCTGTTACCGCAATCATGAGGCAGATTAAAGACATCATCCAATCTCTTACCCCAATCATGGGGCAGATTAAAGACATCATCCAATCTCTTACCCCAATCATGAGGCAGATTAAAGCATCCGATCTTTTACCCTAATTAGAGGGTAGATTGAAGAAATCATCCAATCTTTTACCCCGATCATGATGTAGATTGTAGTCGTCCAATCTCTTACCCCGATCGTGGGGCAGATTGCAACCATCATCCAATCTCTTACCCCGATCATGGGGCAGATTGAAGACGACGAATCTTATACCCTAAAGATAAGAAAAAAGTAGATTGAATCCGTAAAGGTGAATCTCAAGACTATAGAGAAGCAGATTAAAGCCGCGAAAGAGAATCTCAATCTCCCAAAAGTCGCAGTGAATGGGGTGAAGCTACGAGAAGCAAATATAGTGAAGTTGAGCGACTGGTGAAGCAATGGGTTACTTAAGGAAGAAAAACTAAACTCATTGGGACCTAACCAAATTCGTCATTCTTTTTGTCTTCGCTCAGTTACCGTTACATAGCAACGAGCAAACTGGGGCAGCTGTTGGAGCCTAATTTTGATTGGGCCTAACGTTTATTGTAAAATCCAATTTACAAAGGCCCAGGTGGCCTAAACCCAAACACAAAGACTTAAACCTTAACCCAAACAAACCCAATAAACAATTACACCTAAAGTCAAACCCTAGCAGCAACTTGTGGTGCTACCGCCCCTACCCCATCCACTCAGGTGATGCACTGCCACCAGCAACTTACACCACCGCCATTGGCACCTGCAAAGGAGAAAAGACAACAATTTAGCTGCAAAAAAACAAAATAGCATTATTGTAAAATCGGCTTTAAAAATCGATTCAAAATTAGTTGTAAGGGTTACAAGATATTTTCTTGAAGTCAATACATACACGAAAAAAAGAGTGCATTCGAAATCAGAAAATTACAGTTCAAATACCAAGCATTCAGTAATTTGTGTTCCTGAGGTATACTATTTAAATAAATTTATTTGTTGTTTACTTATTATTCAAATTTCGAAACTTTTCGTGTTCTAAATATATATTAATATATATTTATTATATCATTATTGTCATTTATTTTTTTTTTTATTTCAAAATGTTTTAAATAAAAATAAATAAAAGAGAAGTTTGAAAAGTCATTGACGCCTCGGTTGGAACCCTCTGAACTTGTCCATGTTCGTGAAGGGTCCGATCAAGGGTTTCACTGATCCGAAAAAAGAGAGGATAATAGCAAAAATATAAAAGAAAAACATATTTAAAAAAAATAAAAGTATCCAAACCCCTTCTTTAAAGATCTGTAAAGATCTAATTATATCTAGATTTTTTTAGAAAAAAAAGAAACGAAAAGAAAGACAAAATAAAACAAACAAATTTGAAAAATAAAGAAAGAACATAGCTTTTTGATTTTTTTTCGAAGATCTAGGCTCAATCTTGAAAGATCTGAGCCCGATCTATGTTTTAAAAGAAAAAGAATAAGAAAAGAGAAAATTTTTACCTTGGCGCCACCGTGCACGGTGATGGACGATGGCGGCGGACGGTGGTTGACGACGATGATGGCAACGGGTTGACGATCGGAGTTTGGCCAATCATGGCCAGCTTTGCAGAGATATTTGAAAGAGAAAGAGAAAAAAATAATTTTTTTTTTTGTAAAATGAAAAGAAAAGAATGAAATTTTTCAGCAAAAATTGGCTTAAGTACCCACTTCTAAACGACGTTGTTTTGGCGTCTAAACTTAAAGGCCAAAACAACGTAGTTTTGCCATGAACCGACTGTCTAACCCGCCCTTGGCCAAGGATCCGCGTGTTTTGACCAGGGGATATTTATTCCCCTAGTCCCTCCTCTTTCTTTAAGATTTACAATTGGTTCCTCTTTTATATTTTTAATTTATTTTGAAACTGCCCCTTTAATTTATTTCTTTTTTTAATTTAGTCCTTTTACTTTTGGGAACCTAAAAAGCTGCCATGTGTCAATCCTTTTAGGTTTATTACGTAAAAGCTTATGTTTTATCTAAAAATTACATTTTGACCTTAAAACTTTCCAAAAATTACATTTTGACTCCAAACATTCCAAAAATTACATTTTGACCCCTAACTTCTCAAAAATTATATTTTAACCCTTAAACTTTCCAAAAATTACATTTTAACCCTTAAACTTTCAAAAAATTACATTTTTACCCTCGATCTTTCCAAAAGTTATGCTTTTACCCTTAAAATTCTCCAAAACTTAATTTTGACCCCTTTTTTTCCTTTTCTTTTCTTCGGTTCTTTGTACATAAAATTAAACTATTTTCTTCGTATTTTAAATTAATACTGTCATTTTATCATTGTTTTTGATTTGCAATTCTTTCATATTTTGTATTTTATTAATTTTATGCTTAAGTTTTGCATATTTACTTATTCGTATAATTTTTCTTTGTGTTATTTAATTTTTCCATTAATTGCACATTTGTATTTAATTTACGCACTCATTTTTTATTAAATTAAAATTGTTTTCTGTCCTAAAAAAATACAAATGATTTTAAAATCGATGTGAAAACTTCGAAAAATCATGTCCTAAAGTGTTGGGTGTGATTTTTTGTATAATTCGAACAATTGAATATCCTCATTAGACCTTAAACCTTACAAAATGTCCTTCAATTTCGAAATTTTGAGAATGTCGTGCCCTAACGTGTTTGTAACCCCCTTTACCCGGCCTAAGAGATACGATCGGATCCAGAAGGTTATTTACGTAATTATACCCACACGCAATCCGATAATCCACAAGCATTTACATATATATATAATCTTTAATTAAGATTAAATAATTAACCTCCGAAATAAATACTAGAATCCCTAAAATTATTATCAACTTTACAACCCAATAAAATAATAATAATCCAAAGTATATTAAAAACCCAAAATAAAACACAATAAAAGATAATAAAAAAATCTGTATTTATGCCTCCAGGTACTAAGTCACCTATATCTCGGGTATCTATAAAGGAAATTGTAGGGAAATGAGCTATAAAGCCTAGTGCGTCTCTAAAGTACATACAACCTAGTATATAATCATCACAATCAAAAGCCCAAAAAGTAACCACAAAACGTACTAAAATCACATGCACAATGCAATGCACTCATACTCAAACACACAAACACCGTGATAAGGTTCCCTAGAACCCTTTCCTAACCAATCGTCACCAATCATAGTGTGGTTTTAGTATCAATCGTTTAAAGGAACGATAACCACGTCTTCTACCAACAATCCCACTCCATGATCACACAATGGAATGATTACCTAATTATCTCAATTTAGTCTCAATCTCCATCTCATAATATTTCTCATATATAAATATATAACTCAATGCACAATAGAATAATCACAATAATTACTTAGCCACATGCTCAGTATATATATGCATGACATTATCAACATTACACAGCTCAATCTCAATCATACCATCTTTTCATCACAACATAATCATCTCAATGTCAATATACCTCAACACAGCATGAAATCACATATAAAACAACATCTCATACAATATGTTATGTTGCAGTTAGAAACACACCTCTGGCAAGTAGAACTCTAAGGACGAGGAGGTCATCTGCCACGTACTGATCAAGCACCTGGTCTAACAGGATTAGATCCTACAAACACAACTAATATCAATACTATCCTAGCCACCACTTAAACATAAAACTTTACTAAAATAACTTACGTGTAGCTCTCGAAACCGGTGCAGGAATAAGTTACACAGGTGGAAGAAGAGGTAAAAATCAACCTCGGAGTCGTGATCACGTAAACACAAATATCTCACATTAGATTTCCTAAATTAAATCTCTAAATAACTTTAAGTACAAAACTAAAGATAAAATAGTTAAAACGAGGCATTTGGGTTTGAATTTGATGAAACAGACAGCGAAATCTGACTCAAGACGTCGAAAAATGGCAGGGAAAGGTTTCTTAAAAAAAGTCAACGGTCAACAGGTCAGGTCGGGTTTTTGGGTTAGACCGATTGGGCTTGGTTCACTTGGTTTGGGTGTGGGCTTGGTTTGATTTGAGTTTGCTTGGCTTGAGGTTTGGGTTATTGGGTAATAAGGGTTTGGGTTTGGTATTGGGTCAAAATTTGGGTTTGTAAGCTTGAAATTTGGGTTCGGTAAGTGTTTAGCCCACTCCACAACATAACATAAAATAATTAGGGTTTCTAACACCCTCACATTGTAGCGTCGAACCCACACACCCCCAACAACGATACACCCAATCGAAACCACCTCTAAGGAACAAAGAAAGGTTTTTCGACTCGCACACAACCCTCAAAGCACACCAATCCCTTACATGGAGACACAACAACTGTGTAAAATAAAAACAATCAACACCCACACGATTTACTCACAAACAACGATGGCTTATGAGGTTTTGTTTAAGGGGTTTTGGTCGCGAGGAGAAGGAGATTGTAACGATATGGGCGGTGATGTGCACGAACAGTGAGGACTATCTTGTCGGAGGTTGATCGGACTTGAAGAGCAAATGAGAGAGAGGAGGGTTAGAGAAATTTCAATAGAGAGGAAAAAAATTGGGAGAAGAAGAGTCAAAAGGGAAGAAAAGAGATTTTTATACCCTAACAAAGTGGGGTATTTACTCAAAAGTCCTTAAAACATATTAGGGTTTCTAGCTTGACCTAGAACCTTTACACACACTACAATTTAATCCATAAAATTCCAAATTGACCCCAAAGTTTAATCTAAAGTTCAATTAAGTCATTAATTTATCAAATTTAACACTAAAGATCCTCAAATTCCCAAATTTCCTAATTTAATTCCTCAAACAAATTTAAGGTGTTACAACTCTCCCCCTTTAAAAGAAAATTCGTCCTCAAAATTTACCTGAACCAAAAAGATGTGGATACTGGTCCTTGATGACGGCTTTGGGCTCCCAAGTAGCCTCCTCATAACCATGATTGCACCACAAGACCTTAACCATCTTAATGGTCTTCCTCCTAAGAACTTTCTCATCCTGAGCAATGATTTCAATTGGTTTTTCCTCAAAACTCAAATCGAGATGAACCTTGATCTCCTCAATAGGCAAAACATGAGATGGGTCCGAACCATAACGTCTCAACATGGAGATATGAAAGACATCATGAATCCGCTCAAGCTCAAGTGGTAACTTAAGCTAATAGGAAACTGGTCACACTCGATGAAGTACCCGATAAGGACTGATAAAACGAGGACTCAACTTGCCTTTCCGTCCAACTCTAAGCACCTTCTTCCATGAAGAAACCATCAAGAAAACCTCATCACCCATACTAAACTCAATATCTCAATGCTTCATATCGACATAAGACTTTTACCTGTCAAAAGCAACCTTAAGCCTCTCATGAATCAATCTAACAGTCTCCTTAGACTCGCGAACAATGTCTGGCCCTAACAACTGATGCTCAATAAACTCAGTCCAATTGATAAGGGTGCGACACTTGCACCCATACAAAGCCTCGTAAGGAGCCATCTTAATATTGACTTGATAACTATTATTGTAAGCGAACTCTGCCAGTGGTAAAAAGTCCTCCCAACTACCTTGATACTCAATCATGCAACCCCTCAACATGTCTTCCAAAACTTGAATCACACGCTCAGATTGACCATCAGTCTGCGGATGATAAGTACTACTAAAGTTTAACGAGTACCCAAAGCATGGTGCAAAGATTCCTAAAATCTTAAAGTACACCTCGGATCTCGATCAGAAATGATAAACAAAGGTACCCCATGAAGGCAAACTATCTTCGAAATGTAGAGTCGAGCTTACTTGCTCAAAGGATAGTTAACCCTAACTGAAATAAAGTGTACGATCTTAGTGAGTCGATCCACAATCACCCAAACTAAATCCTTCTTAGATGGTGTTAAGGGAAGATCACTTACAAAATCTATAGTGACATGTTCCCATTTCCACTACGGTATCTCAATCGGTTGAAGTAACCCAGTAGGACACTGATGCTCAACCTTGACTTTCTGACATGTCAAACACTTCGACAAAAAATCAACAACATCTCTCTTCAAACCCTTCCACCAATACCTATCATGAAGATTCTTATACATTTTATCTCCGTCAGGATGCATGGAATTAGGACTATCATGTGCCTCACAAAGAATAGTCTGTTTAATTCCTGAATCCTTCGGAACACAGTATCGACGTCGAAAACATAGTACACCATTTTGATCCATAAAGAAGTCTACAGACGTACCTTCTTCCATCCTCAAATAAACTCATCCTAGCAAATAACTCCCTCAACTCAGTCACAGCACTACAGCTTAAGGCATCAGCAACTACATTAGCCTTACCAGGGTGATACTCAATCTCACAGTCGTAGTCCTTAAGAAGTTCCAACCAACGATGTTGTCTTATGTTAAGCTCCTTCTGAGTGAGCAAATACATTAAGCTCTTATGATCAGTGAAGATGTAACATTTCTCCCCATAGAGATAGTGTCTCCAAATTTTAAGAGCAAAGATTATCGTAGCAAGTTCAAGATCATGAGTGGGGTAATTAACCTCATGTGGTTTTAATTGAAGAGATGCATAAGCCACAATCTTTCCCTCTTGCATTAGCACACATCCCAATCTTATGTGAGAAGCATCACTATAAACAGTATAAGCTTTCCTAGGCTTAGGTTAGACCAGAACCGGTGCTTGAGTCAACATAGACTTTAACTTTTCGAAACTAGACTCTTGGCAAATAGGACATCCTTCCTTAGAAGCTTAGTCAAAGGTATCGCAATAATCCAAAAACCCTCAACAATTCTTCGATAATAGCCAGCTAAACCCAAGAAACTACAAATCACAAGAACATTCTTAGGTTGCTTCCAGCCCATAATAACCTCAATCTTCTTGGGATCCACACAAATACCCTCAGTAGAAACTATATGCCCCAAAAACATAACCTTTAAAAGCCAAAATTCACACTTGTTGAACTTAGCATAAAGTTGCTTCTCTCTCAAGGTCTGCAAAATAATTCTAAGATGCTCATCATGATCAGCCTCAGACTTAGAGTAAATTAGGATATCATCTATAAATACCACCATAAATTTATCCAATTAGGGTTGAAACACCCTATTCATCATGTCCATAAAAGCAGTAGGAGCATTCGTTAACCCAAAGGCCATCATAAAAAACTCATAGTGCCCATATCGAGTTTAAAAAGCTATCTTGAACAAATCAGAATCTTTCACCTTAAGCTGATAATACCCAGATCTTAGGTCTATCTTAGAAAACATAGTAGCTCCTCAAAACTGATCAAATAGGTCAATATGAGACAAGGGGTATTATTCTTAATCGTTAACTTATTTAGCTTTCGATAATCAATGCACAACCGAAGTGTCCTATCTTTTTTCTTTACAAACAGAACTGGTGCTCCCCAAGGTGAAACACTTGGTCGAATAAAACCCCTATCAAACAGCTCTTGCGACTATACCTTTAATTCCTTGAGTTGCTGATCGTGTTTGAAACGTCACAGCAATGTGCAAGCAAACACACGTCGGTGCAAGTATAGTTGATAGACAATTCTATCGAATATCAATCCTAAAAGGAATGAGTTCTTGATGTTTAGATGTCGAAGCAATTAAAACTAAAAATAAAGTTAATGTGAGTAAAGATGTTAGTGCAATTAAGTCAAATTTGCACACTAAAATTGTTAATACTATCAATGTAATCAGAGTTAGATGTCAAAGGTCAAATGTCAGAAGAATTGAAAGTAAAACAAAGTGTGTTGAATATTTAAATGCGAAAATTTAAATGTGATCAAGTGGAAAGGATCGGAGTGGATCATTGATTTTACAAAGTTGCAACGCTGGATGTGCCGAAAAGGTATTGTATAGATGAATTGTTGCAGCAATGACGCTCCAATGAATTCTTACCAATAACAGTCCTCTGTTTACTCGAGACTCAAGTATCCACAATCACCCTACCTCTCGGTGTGAGCTACTTTGTGTACTCAAGAACAAGTGACTAGAATCTCTTCTAGTCTCAAGCAACTCTCGTCGTCTTGCTTGTTAACCTAACTTGTCACCGCATCTCTCGATGTCGGTAGACTGCAAAACCACTCTCGTATTTGATGCGGTTAAATCCAAAAATAAACAGATAAAAAGCATTAAATAAGAATCAAAGTAATCTAACAATGAAATATACTATTGTATTAATTCAAATGTCATTAGAATCCATCAGCATAAAAGAGGGATTAACGAATACAATCGAAGCTTACTATCTCTAAACTACTAGGACTACTCCTTAATCGCTCCTCTTATGTTTCTTCGAGCATTCCTCGTCAGAAGTGGTTACTCCTTTGTTTCATTAGTTCACTGTTCCAGCTTAAATCTTTGAAAACACAAAGTAATTATAGAATTTAATTCCTCTACCTCTTGATGATTTCTTCCATCTTCATTCCTTTATTTATAGTCTTCAAAAGTTGTAGATTTCGGCCTCTCATTCTCAAATCCAGATCTAATTTTTGTAGCTATCAAAGTTAGTTACAATACAACTATGCACTTACGTATATTTGATGTTCTCCCTTGAAAAGTCACAGTGCACTCACATTGGAGTGTCTTTTATTCATACAATATCGATGCAACTGGTTAGTTAGTTCAAGATTAAAATATCATCACTATCCATTCATTACTGAAGCAATTCCAATCAATCATTCAAAAATAGTAGACTCACATTCATTTATATTCATCCAATTTACACATCATCATCCAAATAATTCAAGAATTACGCAGAAAAATAAAAATTGTGGGCACATTTCTATTGAAATTTTGCATATTCTCATTAACAAAAGAAACAAGTAGAATTCAAATATGTGGGCGTAATTGCATTTCCATTTCTCATTATCTCCCCCAAACTAAATGTCTACATTGTCCTCAATGCACTGATAATATTATACAAATATAATGGAAATGCAACGACAATGCAACTAAGTTAGCAAAATGAATGCAATGACAAAAGAAAATCCAGTAACAATAAAAATGCATGAAAAACTATCTACAAAGAAATGTACCAATTTATTCCTTAATAGCCGTTGTAGAGGCTGCCTTTTTTCTTTTTCTTTTTCTTTTTCTTTGGGTGCTTCCTCCGGCTCTCTCTTTACGGCCCTCCTTTTTTATCTATTGAACCAACCAGATCGGTGGACTACTCCTCCTCAACAGGCTGGGTGGTGGCCTCATCGGTTGTTACTTCAAATGGGTGGATTTCAACAAGTGGTGCCACATAAGGCACAATGGCGAGAGGATTCAGTTCCTCGATGCTGCTAGTAACAATCTCAGTCCAGCTTGAATTAGGTCGAGCCTCATCAATGCTTGATGCCCCCACACTCTCAAGTGTGTCGACAACATCCTCAACGATTATTGTCGGGGCATTTTCTTCCTTCTCCTCCTGCAGCCCGACAGGTTCTTTCATTTCATTCTTTTCTTATTTTTCTTCTTTGTCTTCTTCTTCCTTCTCCTTCTGTTGGTTATCTTCTTGATCCTCACCTTCATCCGCATGTTGTTCATCCATTGCACCAACACCCATAGGTATAATTGGGGTAGACACTTCCTCCACCATCGCCACATGCTCAACCATATTTGCACCCAAGCTGTTGGAGAACTCATCTTCAAACAAATTGGCAGAGGTGCGATAACAGTCCTTCTCAGCATTGGAGTGCCCTTCTTGTTCTTCATCATCAGAGATGTGAATCCTTATTGGTGCATGGGCAAGCCTACCATCGGGAGTAGGCTGGTCAGAGGAGGTGGCTTTCATCGAGCGAAAAATATCGGGAAAGGTTGGGAAGTCTGGCAATGGTCTAGTGCTGATTTTGTATAGTGCGGCAATAATGGCTTCATTCCATGCCTTTGTATATGCGTACAAGATATGTTGCCTATAATCCATATCTTCTAATACGCCTAGAGTGCGGATTGTGCGTGTATCGATGCGATCAATGTGGACTTCCATAATAGTCAGTCTTTTTGCCACTTGAGGATCTGTGGGCGCAACAGCTTGTTCTTCCTTCTTCTTCCCCTTTTCTTTATCCTTCTTCTTTGGTGCTTCTTTTACCACTAGCGTCTCCTAACCGTGAGTCATCCTTTCAATAGAGATATCATTGATGAGACTCTTGTTCTCTAACACCTCCTCACCATCCATGGGCACAATGCCCTTCTGTTTGCAAAGCAACATAATCAGAGAAGGGAATGGGAGTATACAAGTCTATTTGGTAGCGACTTTCGCAATTAGGTCGTGGATGATTTCTCTAATATCAATGTGTCTGCATTGTAGGATAGAATGGAGAATACATATACGGTCTAGTGTGGCCGTAGTGCTATGAGTGGATGGAAGAATGCAGCTGTTGATGAAGTGGAACCACACTTTGCTAAAGGTTGTGAGATACTTTCTATGCATAGCGTAGTTGTGGAACCCATTACATGTCTAGGTGGCACCATCAACACAGAGATCCTTCATAATCTGAGTAATAACTTCATCATCCAGTCGGTGTATAAACGGAGAATGGTCATCCACCCTCTCAGGGGTTTGTAACAGTACATTGATTTGGTTGGCACTCTATGAGATGAGCCCCTCCCTTACAAACCCAAATTCCTATTTATCTTCAACGAGGTTTACGTAGAACTCCCTTACCAGTACAAAAGCGTAGCCAGCGGGATGTTCACAAAAGAACTCTCATCTTAAGAGGCTGATGGTTTGGGTAACATGTTTTCCTAATGTCTGATGCGTGGATAATTGCAGACCTTGCTCTGGGTGACGATTTTGCTTCAGCATGACATTTTGATAATGGTCCTTGATTGCAGTCATAAAAAATAAGATCGACCCTAAAGACGGTGGTAGTTTTGTGGTTGGAGCCATAGTGGTTGAAGTTGAAGGAGGTTTAGACGTGTTCTTTGTTGCTCTGGTTTTTGCCATGGTAACTTAAAAAAGAAAGTGAGAAAAACTTGCAGAAAGGAGTTAACTTGTGAACGTAAGGAAAATAGAAGAAATGGATGAGATGAGATGTAAGAACAATGGAGAATATGAGTAAAAATAAATCTGTAGGAAAAGGATTTTATAACCTAAGCATTGTAAAACCGTGATGATTGCAAAGGTTATAGGGAAACGTTGCGTCTGTAGCCATTAATTGTCAGGCTGCAAATTCTACGTTTTCATTTGATCTAACAGCTGGGATAGAAGAGAGATCAATCGGCGCGATTCTTGCTAAAAAAGTTTTCCTGACTCATCGCAGAATGCATCGACAAAAAGATAATTTTTTTATTTTTGCAAAGAATGTAAAACAAAACAAGTAAAAGTGAAACAAATAAAAGAAAATGTAAAAATGCATCGACATTATTTAAATGTGACCAGATCAATGGCCTCGTTTGGTTCCTTGACATTTGAGCTCACATAGTATTTCAACCGTTGGCCATTCACCTTAAATTGTTGTCCATCGTATAAATTCTCAATTGTCATCACACCGCTCTGGAATGCCTCGACAAATTTAAAAGGGACTGACCATTTTGATCATAATTTACCTGAATGCAATTTTAAACGAGAATTAAATAGAAGCACTAACTGACCAGGGCTAAATTATTGATGGAAGATGTTATTGTCGTGCTATATCTTGGTCTTTTCCTTGTATATTACGGCATTCTCATAAGCATGTCGGTGTATTTCTTCCAGTTTAGTGATGTCCAACAATCTTTTTCTTCCGATAGCATCATAATCCATATTCACTTGCTTGATTGCCCACATGGCTTTATGTTCAAGCTCAACTGGCAGGTTACAAGACTTACCAAACACCAACTGATATGTCGACATTCCCAGCGGGGTTTTACATGTAGTGTGAAGTGCCCACAATGCGTCTTGTAATCGTGAAGACCAATCTCTCCGAGATGGATGAACCACCTTCTCAAGGACGCTTTTGATTTGATAATTGAATACTTTGGCTTGACCATTGGTTTGTGCGTGATATGTTATGAAAAATGAGTTCCTTGGTCACTTATTAATGCTCTTGGTGTTCCAAACCTTGTAAGAATGTAAGTGTGAAAGAATTTCAACATCGTCCGAGCATCATCTTTTGGCACCACAATTACCTCGATCCACTTTGAGACATAGTCAACAGCAACTAAGATGTACACATTCCCCAAAGAGTTAGGGAATGGTCCCATGAAATCTATACCCCGAACGTTGAAGAGCTCTACTTCCATAATCAATTGTTGGAGCATCTCATTGTGACGAGATATCGATCCAGTGCATTGACATCTATCACATTGTTGAGCGAAGTTGTGGGCGTCTCGAAACAATATGGGCCAATAAAATCCTGACTGTAGGACCTTTTCAGCAGTCTTTGTACCAGCAAAATGCCTCCATAAGGGGCATCATGGTAATGTTGCAAGATTGAAGTAATTTCTTCTTCAAGTACGTAATGACGGATAATGTTGTCGGCGCATACCTTAAATAAGTATGGTTCGTTCCAAATGTACTTTGCAGCATCGCGCAAGAATATGATCCTCTTATGACTAGTGGCACTTAGTGGTAGCTTCCCATAGAAAAGGTAATTGACAACATCGGCATACCAGGGCGATGTGTCGACAAAGAATAACTACTCATCTGAAAATGCTTCGACAATTTGGGCATCTGACCATCTTTACTTCTAACATCCAATCGAGACAAGTGATTAGCTACTTGATTTTCAGATCCCTTCCTATCCTTGATTTCAACATCAAACTCTTGAAGGAGTAGGATCCATCGAATTAGTCTTGATTTGACGTCTTTCTTTGTAAAAAGGTGTCTCAAAGAGGAGTGGTCTGCATACACTGTAATCTTTGCACCGACAAGATATGAACAAAACTTGTCAAATGAAAAGACCACTACTAATAACTCCTTCTTAGTTGTTGTATAATTATCCTGCGCTTCAATTAGAGTTTTACTAGCATAATAAATAGAATGAAATACCTTCTCTTTTCGTTGGCCTAGTACAGCTCCCACAGCAAAGTCACTTGCGTCGCACATTAATTCAAATGGTTGCGTCCAATCCGATACGATGACAATTGAAGCTTATACCAACTGCTTCTTTATTGTCATGAATGCGTCCAAACAGGCGTCACCGAATACAAACTTTTTATTTTGCTCTAATAGTGAGCATAATAGTTTAGTAATCTTGGAAAAATCTCAAATGAGTCTTTTATAAAAACCAGCATGTCCAAGAAAGCTTTTTATTCCTTTCACATTGGTGGGTGGTGGTAATTTCTCAATGATTTCAACCTTTGCTTTATCAACCTCAATACCCTAACAAGATATTCGATGGCCAAGGACAATGCCTTCAGTTGCCATGAAGTGGCATTTTTTCTAATTTAGAACTAGATTTGTGTCCTCGCATCTCTTCAAAACTTTCGCCAGGTTATTAACGCATTGGTTAAAATTTTGTCCATAAAAGAAGGAATCATCCATGAATACCTCTAAAGAGTCTTCGATTATGTTTGAGAAGATTGCCATCATACACCTCTAAAATGTTGCTAGCGCATGGCACAACCCAAACGACATACGTCAGAAAGAAAAGCTTCCAAAAGGGCATTTGAATGTGATCTTTGCTTTATCTTCCGATGCAATAGCAATTTGGTTGTACCTAAAGTAACCATCTAAGAAGCAATAATAGGCTTTACCAGCCAACCTATCCAGCATCTAATTAATGAAAGGTAGTGGGAAATGGTCCTTCTTTGTGGCCGCATTCAGTCGAAGATAATCCATGCATACTCTCTAGCTAGTCGCAATGCGATTAGGGATCAACTCGTTCTTATCGTTGGTCACGACTGTGAAACCACTCTTCTTTGGCACACATTGGACGGGGCTCATCCAATTACTATTAGGAATGTGATAAATGATGCCCACGTCTAGCCACTTGATAATTTTCTTCTTCACTACTTCTTTCATCTTTTCATTAAGTCTTCGTTGTTGCTCAATTGATTGCTTCCCTTCGTCTTCTAGCCTTATCTTATGCATGCAAAAAGAGGGACTAGTGCCTTTGATAAATGCAATGCTCTAGGCTATGGCTCTTTTGTGCTGTTTCAAAGTCACGATGAGCATATATTCCTTCGTTGCATCGAGGGATGCATTGACAATAACTGGTAATGCATCATTGTTACCAAGAAAGACATACTTTAAATGTGTCGACAACGGCTTCAACTCCAAGGTAAGAGCTTGCTTAATAGATGGTTTAAACACCAAGGTTATCCTGTTCAACAAATCCAAAGATTCCAGCTGTCAATTCTATCTCAGCTCACAATTATTAACCACTTCTTTGTCAATACATTCAACTAGGATTTCATTGATAGATGTGGCCGCATCCTCATCAGACACTGCTGAACTTCTTGCATTGAATTCTTCCATAATGATTTTGTCTAACACATCAATGTGATGTCATTGCTCTTTAGTTCTCGATGGGGATGCCTCAAACACGCTAAAGGTCACACGCTCATAGTTATGTCGCATGATAAGTTCTTCTTTGAACACATCGATAAGTGTGCGTCTCGTTGCTAGAAATGGTTACCCCAAGGTAATGGGTACCTCCTTATCTGCTTCGCAGTCTAGGATTATGAAATCAGCAAGGAACATGAGCTTATAAACTTGGACAAGGACATCTTTAATTTGGCCTTCAGGTTGTGCTAAGGATCTGTCCGCAAGTTGTAATGTCACCGCAGTAGGCTTCATTGATCCTATTCCTAACTTCTTGAAAGTAGATAAAGGCATGAGGTTAATACTTGCTCCCAAATCACATAAAGCTTTACCTAGATAATAATTCCAAATGGAGCATGGGATTATGAAGCTGCTAGGGTCTTTCATCTTGGTTGACAACTTATTTGTAAGCACAGCGCTGCACCCCTCTGTGAGTGTAATCGTCTCAATTTTGGACAATTTCTTATTCTTTGACAACAGTTCGTTCATAAATTTCCTATAGTTGGGTATCTGCACAAGAGCATCGACAAGAGGTATATTAATGTGTAATTGTATCAAAGTAAAAACAAACTTTTGATACTCTTTCTCATGGACTTTCTCTTTAAATCTTCGCGAAAATGGCAAAGTATTGTAGCAATGGGTTGTTGTGAAAAACTTGGTGGTGTCGACATTGGTAGTTGCGTCGATAACTTTGTTGGGCAAACTGTAGGAATAGATGGCACTACAGTTAGTTCCACTTCATTTACTTCTTCTTGGCTTCCTTCAGTTGCATCCTCTTCTTTTTATTGTGATTAGATACATCGACATGGTCCTAATTAGAACTGCTTGGTTCAGTTGTCTGCTTTCCACTCCTCAGCGTAATAGCCTTGCAATGCTCCTTTCCTCTTGTTAGGTTTTCAATGTCACTAGGTAGATTACCTAGCGACCTCGCACTCATATTAGAAGCCAACTGTCCTAGCTGGGCTTCCAATGTGCGGATGAACGAAGAGTTTCCTTGCACTATTGCTTCAATTCTCGTGATATGCTCGTGTATCATCACCTCAAAAGCAGCCATAGGATCTGACCTAAGTTGAGAAAACTACTACTATTGATGTCGATGATGCTATCCTTGCATATGTCAGACTGTTGTGGCTGTAATCGAGATTGTGATTGCATCTGGGTATGTGTCTGCATCTGAATGAGAATTTACCTGAGAATTCTGGTTATAATTGTACTGTTTGTTTTTAATGTAACTCTCTTGTCTATAACCCCCTTGATTTGAGGAATTTTCATATCTGAATGTGGAAGCATTTTGATTCCCCCAAGGTTGTTGAGATCAACTGTTGTATGAGTTGACATATGAACCCCCTCTGATGTTGTTAACATAGAAGGCATTTTTCGCGTGTTGTGGACAGTCCTCATAACTATGGGTGTCACCGCAAATTTCACAATAAAATATTGGGTATCCATTTGTTAAGCCACTTGAATAGGAGGAACGTCACTTGTCCCTTTCATATTCTTTATAATATTGGCCAACGAGGATACCTGCACACTCAAAGCAGTAATGGCATCTAACTCAAGAACTCCAGGGTTAGTCCTTACCTGTGTAAAACGAGAGATTGGATATTGATAGTCATTTTGAGCAATCCTCTCTATAATTCTTACAGCTTCATTGTAGGTACAATCTAACAACGGACCATTGGCAGATGTGTCGACAAGATTCCTTATCTAAGCATTCAAACCATTGTAAAAGATCTCTATTTGGGTCTCTTGCCGAATACCACACATTGGGTAGCGTCGAAGCAATGTCTTGTAACGCTCCCAAGTTGTATGTAAGTTCTCATCAATCAGCTGATGATATGTAGTAATATCATTATGCAACCTTGCGTTCATTGTTGGTGGATTGAAACACAAGACAAACTGCGTTGCTAGCGCATTCCAAGATGTGATGGATCTAGTCAGCAATCCCAAGAACCATGTTCTAGCTTTACCCTGCAACGAATAAGGAAATAATTGCATTTTTAAAGTATCATCAGGAACACCATGTTGACTAAAGGATGCACAAATAAGAAGAAATGATTTTAAGTTTTCTCTTGCGTCTTCATGAGGCAAACCATAATATTTCCCATTTAAATTAAGCATCTGAAACATCATCGATTTCAGCTTAAAATTACCAGCTTGAATAGCTGGTCTCACAACCCATGGCTGTAAATCATTAAGGATAGGCACAAAATCTCTTATTGTCCTATTTTGCACTTGTTCAGCTTGTGGTGATGGTGGTGGTAAATTATTTATATGTGGTACGGATATTGGAGGAACTCCATCTTGTGGCAGCAATGGTGGTAAATTATTATTGTTGTTGTTACCAGCCATTTTTCATTTTTCTTGTTTCTTCCTTCGAAGTGTTCTTTCAAGTTCTGGGTCAAAGCTTACAATATCCTTAGAATTTCTTCTTGTGGACATGCAACTTCTAAAGAAATAAAAGAAAATCAACAAAAGAAAATTAAACAGATTAGTAAAAAAAAAAGTTAAATAAGAAATAATTGCTACTACAATAGTAAACATCAAACTAACACCAATTCCCCGACAACGACGCCAAAACTTGATCGTGTTTGAAACGTCACAAGCAATGTGCAAGCGAACACACGTCGGTGCAAGTATAGTTGGTAGACAATTCTATCGAATATCGATCCCACAAGGAATGGGTTCTTGATGTTTAGATGTCGAAGCAATTAAAACTAAAAATAAAGTTAATGTGAGTAAAGATGTCAGTGCAATTAAGTTAGATCTGCACACTAAAATTGTTAATACTGTCAATGCAATCAGAGTTAGATGTCAAAGGTCAAATGTCAGAAGAACAAAAAGTAAATCAAAGTATGTTGAATGTTGAGTGTTGAATATTTAAATGCAGAAATTTAACTGTGATCAAGTGGAAACGATTGAAGCGGATCACTGATTTTACTAAGTTGCAAAGCTTGATGCGTCAACAAGGTATTGTATAGATGAATTATCGTAGCAATGACACTCCAATGAATTCTTACCAATAACAGTGCTCTGTTTACTCGAGACTCAAGTACCCACAATCACCCCACCTCTCGGTGTGAGCTACTTTGTGAACTCAAGAACAAGTGACTAGAATCTCTTCTAATCCCAAGCAACTCTCATCGTCTTGCTTGTTAACCTAACTTTTCACCACATCTCTAGATGTCGGTAGACTGCAAAGCCACTCTCATTTTTGATACGGTTAGATCTAAGAATAAATAGATAAAAAGCATTAAATAAGAATCAAAGTAATGTAACAATGAAAGATACTCTCGTATTCATTCAAATGTCATTAGAATCCATCGGTATAACAGAAGGATTCACGAATACAATCGAAGCTTATTATCGCGACTACTAGGACTACTTTTTAATCACTCTTCTTGTGTTGCATCGAGCACTCCTCGTTAGAAGTGGCTACTCCTTTGCTTCATCAGTTCACCGTTCCAGCTTAAATCTCTGAAAACACAAAGTAATTGCAGAATTTAATTCCTCTACCTCTTGATGATTTCTTCCATCTTCATTCCTCTATTAATAATCTTCAAAAGTTGCAAATTTCAGCCTCCTATTCTCAGATCCAGATCTAATTTTTGCAGTTGTCAAAGTTAGTTACAGTACAGTTGTGCACTCATGCATATTTGATGTTTTCTTCAGAGATCCGCAGGTTGTCGCTGCATTATTAGGCGTAATTTGAGATCGTTAATTGCAACGAAAACTGGTGATTTTCCCGTGTTGGTGCTTCCAGTTGTGAATTTAGCTTGAGTTTACTCATTCGAGGTTTAGGTTTTGTGTGGCGGCATCTCTGGTCACAATTCCAAGCTGATCTTGTGGCTACATTCTTCTTCCAGCATTGATCTTCTAGGCTGAGTTCCTGCACTGACAATTCTAAGGTACAATACATCGACTGCTTGCGATGACATTAGTACAAAAAGTATGAAATGCTCATGATGCATACTAAATAAGGTACAAAAGAGACAATTAAAACACCAATGTAGGGAGAAAATATATGTCATTTGTAATGCTATCAGTTCCTTAGGTGTCATTCGATAAGGTGCCATGGACATAGGAGTCATACCGGGATAGACCTTAATGCCAAACTCAACCTCATCACATTTAGGTGGCACACCAAGCAACTCTTTTAGGAATACATCAAAGAAATCCCTAACTTCTCAAATGTTTTCAACCCCCACATCTAATTGCCTTGGATCCAGGATGTAAGCCAGATAAGCCATTGACCCCTTCCTAATAATATTTTTTGCTTTAAGCACTGAGTTCACATTAGATAGAAACCCTTTATGTTCACCAATTAGGGTTATCTCTCGATTATCAAGAGTTCTCAAAGTTGCCCTTTTCCTTTCATAATCCAAGTTAACTCGGTGCTTAGAAAGCCAATCCATTCCAAGTATGAGATCAAACTCATTGAATGTTAACTCCAATAAGTTGGTAGGAAAGATTTCACCTTGGATCTCTAGAAGATGATTGCAGTACATCTTATTAACCTCTAGAGAAATACCCATAGGAATTTGAATAATAACTGTAGACTCAACATTTTCCACAGTAATTTTAAGACCCCCAAGCTACCGCACTAGCCACATAAGAATGCTTCGAACCATTATCAAGTAAGGTAAAATAAGAGATAGAGTGACTGGAAAAAGTACCCGCTATGATGTTAGGCTCTTCACGATCCTCATGCCTCCTAGTTGCATACACTAACCCAGGCTGTCTCGCCTCAGATTTAGCTGCTCCACTAGTTTAAACCGATATACCTCTAGTAGCTAAACCCGAAGCAACCGATATAACCTGTCCTCTACCCTTAGTAGGAGCCTAAACCGAAGCCTATGATTAACTCTGCACAAATGAGCCAGTAGGAGGATAGGGATAATCCCTAAATAAGTGATCCTACGAATCGCACCTAAAACATGCCCCAATTTTCCTCTAACACTCGCCTTCATACCGTTTATTGCAATAATAACAGAGGTGCAAAAGACGAGGACTAGTAGAACCACCAACACTACCCGTAGGAGCTATCGAAATTACAGGCCTCACCCTTGGATAACTAGGCTGAACTGCCTCCTTTCTAGGCCTCTTAGCTGAAAGACCACCAGAAACAGGATGAACTGATGTACCTGCTGGCTTCTTACCACACTCTCTATCTTGAGCCCTCTGAGCCTTAGTACGAGCTTCCAAACTCTCAGCAAATCTTGCTCGACTAACTAAATCACTGAATACCTTATCATGATGCATATTAACCTTAGCCTAGAGCGATAGTTGTAGTCCCTTTCTAAACCAATCGTACTTCTCATTCTCATTAGTAACCGGCCTAGATGCATAACGAACCAACCTTAGGAACTCAATCTCGTAATCATTAACAGACATGTCTCCTTGCCTTAAATTCATGAACTTGTCCCTACACGTATCAAAGAACTCCTCACCCACATAATGATCCTAGAATACCTCTATAAAATAACCCCAAGTGATATGACCAGCAATAGTAGACTCTTCCACAGTATCTCACCAATTTTAGGCTTCACCCCTCAATAGAGAAACAATAGCCTTAACCTTGTGCCCAACAGGATAGTTCATCTCCACAAACAATCTCTGAAGATCCTTTAACCAATACTCACAACAAAATGATCCGTACCAGTCTTACCCTCAAATACCTTCATCCCAATAGCGATAAAATCGGTAGAAATGGGCCTTCTTGGACCCTCAGACTGGCCCCCAATAGATTCACAAAGTAATCTCAATAATTCTCGACTAATCGTAACACTATCCAACTCTACGATCTCACTATCCCTAGTGTCAGTAACATCCTCAACAGGAGATTCCTCAGCACGTAAGTCTCCTCCAACAGCTTACTGACCCTCAGCACCTACGGGCAGCTCATCCTCCTCAACATTTGGTAATTCATCCACATTCACCTCAAACTCAAACACAAGAGTAGGGTCACTAACAGCCTTAGTAGTATGGCCCCGGCCTAGACCTTGGCCACAACCAATCGTAAGTTTAGCACTCATATGTGGTGACATACTATCTATCTACTTAAGTAAAAGTACTAAAGTAAAAAATGGTACTAGAGATTTAAAATAAAGCACAACTTTTATATATTTATAAAACAAAAATAATTTTATAACACATTAATTAATTTATTTAAAAATCCCCATTTAACCCTAAAATTTTTTTAAACCAAATGTAAAGAGCCTCACAGTCCGTGGGTTGAACTAAACTCTGATACCACTAAATGTAACCTCTTTTACTCGACCCAAGAGATACAATTGGATCCAGAAGTTTTTTACGTAATTATACCCACACGTAATCCGATAATCCACAAACATTTACATATATATAATCTTTAATTAAGATTAAATAATTAACCTCCAAAATAAATACTAAAATCCTCAAAATTAATATCAACTTTACAACCCAATAAAATAATAATAATCTAAAGTATATTAAAACCCAAAATAAAACACAATAAAAGATAATAAAAAAATCTGTATTTATGCCTCCAGGTACTAAGTCACTTATATCTCGGGTATCTGTAAAGGAAACTGTAGGGAAATGAGCTATAAAGCCTAGTGTGTCTCTAAAGTACATACAACTTAGTATATAATCATCACAATCAAAAGCCCAAAAAGTAACCACAAAACGTACTAAAATCACATGCACAATGTAATGCACCCATACTCCAACACACCAACACAGTGAAATGGTTCCCCAGAACCCTTTCCCAACCAATCGTCACCAATCACAGTGTGGTTTTAGTATCAACCGTTTAAAGGAATGATAATCACGTCTTCCACCGTACAATCCCACCCCATGATCACACAATGGTATGATTACCTAATTATCTCAATTTAGTCTCAATCTCAATCTCAGAGTATTTCTCATATATAAATATATAACTCAATGCACAATAGAATAATCACAATAATTACTCAGCCACATGCTTGGTATATATATGCATGACATTATCAGCATACAATTACACAGCTCAATCTCAATCATACCATCTTTTCATCACAACATGATCATCTCAATGTTGATATACCTTAACATAGCATGAAATCACATATAAAACAACATCTCATACAATAGGGTATGTTGCAGTTAGAAACACACCTCTAGCAAGCAGAACTCTAATGATGAGGAGGTCGTCCGCCACGTTCTGATCGAGTACCCGGTCTAACAGGATTACATTCTACAAAGACACTAATATCAATACTATCCTAGCCACCACTTAAACATAAAACTTAACTAAAATAACTTACGTGCCGCTCTCGAAATCGGTACAGGAGTAGGTTGCACAGGTGGAGGAGGAGGTAAAATGTCAACCTCAAAGTCGTGATCACCTAAACACAAATATCTCACATTAGATTTCCCAAATTAAATCTCTAAATAATCTAAATACAAATCTAAAGATAAAATAGTCAAATGAGGCCTTCGAGTTTGAATTTGACAAAACGGACAGCGGAATCAAACTCAAGACTTCGAAAAATGATACGATAGGGTTTTTCGAAAAAAGTGAACAGTTAAAGGTCAATGGGTCGGGTCGGGTTTTTGGTCAGACCGATTGGGCTTGATTCACTTTGTTTAGGTGTGGGCTTGGTTTGATTTGGGTTTGCTTGGCTTGAGGTTTGGGTTTTAGGGTAATAAGGGTTTGGTATTGGGTCAAAATTTGGGTTTGCAAGCTTGAAGTTTTGGCTTAGGTAAGTGTTTAGCCCACTCCATAACATAACACAACATAATTAGGGTTTCTAACACCCTCACATCGATGGCGCCGAACCCACACAACCCTAACGGTGGCGTACCCATATCGAAACCACCTCAAGGAACCAAGAAAGGTTTTTTGGCTTGCACACAACCCCCAAAGCACACTAATGCCCTTACATGATGGCATAACAACGATGCAAAAGAAAAATAATCAACACCCACACGATTTACTCACCAACAACGACGACATAGGAGGTTTTGTTTGAGGGGTTTTGGTCACAAGGAGAAGGAGATTGCAACGATGTGGGTGGTCACGTGCACGAACGACGAGGACTATCTCGTCGGAGGTTGATCGAACTTGAAGAGCAAAAAAAAGAGAGAAGGGTTAGAGAAATTTTGATAGAGGGGAAAGAAGTTGGGAGAAGAAGAGTTAAAATGGAAGAAGAAGAGATTTTTATACCCTAACAAAGTGGGGTATTTACTCAGAAGTCCCTAAAACATATTAGGATTTCTAGATGGACCTAGAACCTTTACACACACTACAATTTAATCACCAAAATTCCAAATTAACCCTGAAGTTTAATCTAAAGCTCAATTAAGTCCTTAATTTATCAAATTTAACACTAAAGACACTCAAATTCCTAAATTTCCTAATTTATCCCTCAAATAAATTTAGGGTGTTATAGTGTTAGTCACGACTTCAATTCTCTGAGAAATTTGAAACACAAGAGCATTTTTCTCTTCAAATTTATTTTTTTTGAAAAGCACACGAAATAAATTATGCATACAGGGATCGTATTTTAAACTTCACTCAAGGTTTTAGATTGTTAATAATCAAGATCGAAAAATAATCGACGTGGTACCAATTTTGGGCGTGAGAGGGTGCTGATCCTTCCTTACACGTAACCGACTCCTGAATCCATTTTTTGGATTTCGAAGGCCAAAATTATTTTCAAAATGGATTTCAAACGTTTTGTGGTGATCCAATCACACTAAATAAAAAAGATTGGTGGCGACTCCATACTTCGATTTTAAAAAATCTTCGAGACATTTTCTAAAAAAATGGTTTCGACAATGATGAATCAGATTGTTCAATCTTATCTAGATATTTAGATACAATCGTACTATGATTATTGATGATATTATGATAGACTTCAAATAGAATTTGTGTATGCGTAATATGTGAGAAATGTATTATAGGCTATATGTGAGAAATAATTTATGTGAAAACTATCGATCAGATTTTTCTATTGTTATATTAAAACTTCAAAATAATAGGACTGCTAAATTAAAATTTCGAGGACGAAATTTCCTAAGGGGGAGAGTTGTAACAACCCGTTTTTTAGTGGTGCTGAAAAACGTGATTTCGGGACCCTAAAACCGACAAGATTTTTTTATAATGAGTGTTAAATTAAATAAGTCAATAATAATTTTTTATGGAATTTTGAATTAAAGAATTTTAATTATTGAATTAAAAGTTAGTATAAATGGTTTGGTTCAAAAGTCAAGTGGTTTTAAAAAATGAGGTATTGGGACCTCATTTTTGAAATTAAGGGTCGTAAATATTTCTATTAAATATTTACAGAGTCTTATTATATGTGAATTGAAGTTTGGTTGGGTAATTTTGATGATTAATTGCTTAATTAAGAAAAATGGAGTAAATTGTAAAAGAGGTAAAAGTTAATTGCTATAGATTAAAAATAGTAAAGGGATCAAAATGGTAATTAAACCATGGTAAAAAAAGACATGATTACCATCCACTAACTTTTAGGTTATTTATTCATTTAGTCCAAATTAGCTTAATGTTAAATTGTAAAAAAGTTGTTTAAGTGAAAGTTAATACAATTGAAGGACCAATTGTGAAATTGGACCCTCTTTAAATGGACTAATAATAGAAATGATGTAAAAAATTTTAGATTTTAGTAAATTGTAATTAAATCCTAATTAAAATGAGGATTTACTAATTAGTTATTTTTAGTATGATTGAGTATGTTGGTTTAGAGGCCACAAATTCGATATGTTAGACCGTAAATATTAATTATTTAATATTTACAATGTCATTAGTATATTATTAAATTTTGGTTATGAGATTTTAACATTTAGACAGTTAATTAAGCGAAAAGGATTAAAATGTAGAGGTTGTAAAAGCTAGTTTTTAATTGATTAAAGATACCGAATAGCCTGAAGAGGTTGATAAAAGGGACTAGTATAGAAATTAAACCTTAAATATAATAGTGGATGACCTTAATGCTGGAAAATAGTGAGTTTGGGTGATTAAGTTAAGGGTAATATGGTAAATTAGTATAGAAAGAAAATCATTTTTCTTTCTTCAACCTCTAGAACGAAACCCTAAATAGAGAAAAGGAGCAATCGGCTAGCTTTGGATTTAATTTGGTAATTGTAATCTCGCCCGTAACTTTTATGTTTTTGAGTTCATTTTAGATTGATCTAGCTAACCATGATACTAATTTGTAAAACTGTTAAACATTTTGGTTTATGCCATTGATGAGTTTAGTGTGTTTCTGAAGTTAAATGATAAAATATTAAGCTTGGTTGTTAAATAAGACAATTTTGTAAAGTAATTTTTAGTAATTTTCATGTTAAAGGACTAAAATATAAAAGCAGTAAAAGTACATGGACTTGTTATTAAATAAAAAAAATATGGGAAGTATTGGATTGCTATAATATTCGGCTAAATTTGTTTTTAAGGAAAAATGGTTAATTTGTAAGTTTTGAACTAAAGGACTAAATTGAATAAAAGTGAAAAGTTAAGAGTAATTTTGGAAAAATAACAAAAAGGCTTATTTGCATAAAATGATTAAAAATTCATGTTGATTTAAATAATTGAACGAAATTATTGTAATAGATGAAGATCATGTCCCGATCGTTGAAAAAGAAATATTATGGATTTACCCTTGAAGTTCACTTTAACTGCAATTTTGTCCGATAAGTTCGTAATGTTAGATTCTTATTAATAACTGCATATAATTGTCTTTCGAATGATTGCTGAAAATAAAAAACAATGATTGGAAACGTAAAGGATAGAAATAACGAGATGAGAATTTCTCGGCCTTGTGCCAAAGATAGAAAATGGTCCGATGACTGAGATCCTGCATATTGTTACAGATTCTCTTCAACATCGTGAGTTTCCGTAAGGTGAATAGAATCCAAGAATGGATTACAGGCCTTACGATGGCTGAAATTTATGCTTGTTTACATATTCTTATCAGCTTAGTGTGTGCAGCATCGTAGGGAACAGATATACAGTATCGATGGTTGAGGTATCGCACATGATGTGAGTCCTTATCAACTTAGTGTGAGCAGCCTCATATGCTGGTAATAGGCATGTCCTTTGGGTTAACAAAGAGTAAACATGACCTTTGGGTCAATAAGGAGTGAGGATGACCTTTGGGTCAACAGGGAGTAAGCATAACCTTTAGGTCAACAGGGAGTAAATCGGATATTAATCAATGAAATACAGTTTTGATTTGGCTTGACTGATTTACCGATTTGTTCAACACATGTTATTCGATAAATTGATAAACCTTGCGAACTTATTAAGCTATTAAAACTTACCAGTGAATTTGTTATTGTTTTGTAGATTCTATTTTGCTGCTTGAAGATCGGATCATCTCAAGAAATCACACTATCGAGGAGCTCGTTTGGTAGTTATTCATCACTCAGTTATATGACATGTACTAGGATGATATTACCCTTAAAATGCTTGATTTTGGATTGTTGGTTTCTTTGTTAAACTAAACTTGCATGCTTGCTTGATGTTCTACTTAAGCAAATGTGTTTTGTAATGAGTTGACATGTGAATTTAAGAATCCTTATGTTGATTGATTGTATTTTGTGTTATATGATGAAACAAGTATTATCATGTATAGGTCTTGTAAGATGAGAATTTGAATAAGTGTCTTGTGTTGAATGATTGTTGATAAACTTGAGGACTTGTGTGATTAATTGAATTTTGCATATGTTTTTTGGTAGAACCCCTACATGTATCAGTAGAAGAATAGGGCAAGAGAGAGGTTGTTCACTAACTTGAGTTGTATCGGTAGTTGCATAATAACTATCTGTAGTTCTGCCTATAGGAGTATCGCTAGTTTATTTTGTATTGGTAAAAGATGCAGGGTAGGACATTTTAGCTCTCTAGAGTTTTTGGTACTGGTAGAAGCATGATTTGTTCGGTAGAAGCTTCACTTGTATCAGTAGAACTGTCATAGGTATTGGTAGAAGTTTGCACTCTTTCCTGAATTGTTTATTGACTTGAGAACTACCGATACTTGTCCAACAGGTAGTGGTAGAAGTCTCCCAAAATTATGGAAATTACATTTTTACCCTTATTAAATCAATAATGATATTGAAATAAGATTCGAATAGGTAACGATTTAAAGCCTGAATGCATGTGACCTCGGAACCCTAACCTACGACGGTGTTAGGTTTGGGTACTATACAATGATAGTAAGAATGATTGATGTAGCTTGGATGATATTGTGATATTATGGTTGATATGGAATATAGATGCCATGATTTGTGATATGAATATTGATTCCTTCTTGCAATGTAATAATGAGAATGCTTGGGTTATAGTTGGTTAGCTAGTGGTGAAATTTGTTTGTTTGAGACACATGGCCAAGTGATCCCTGATGGAAAATATTTGTACGTGATTCCTAAGTTCTTGCATGATTGAATTTGATTCTTGATTGATTGAAAGGTTGGAAATGAATGTGTAAGATTAAATAGAGTTATTTTTTTGAGTTGCAAGTTCGTAATTGTATAAATTGTGATTGATTTGTATGTATTTAAAAAAAAAAAGACTCGAAAAGTTCTGTAAACCCTAATACCCTAGACTGGAGATGGTTATGGTTTTTGGATGTTACATTTAGTGGTATCAGAGCTATGGTTCAGTTGATTTTTCGATTGAATGTAGTGTGAATAAAGTCTAGAAAGTATGTCATATAAACATGTGATAGTGTGATATTGATTGATCCGATCTAACTTTTTTTATTTGCAGATTTTAAAGGTGTTATTTGAATCTGAACATGAAGAAATTAATGGAGTTAATAATAATATCTAACTACTGATTCTGGTGCAAGTTATAATATATTGGTTTCATAAATATTTGAAACAAAGAGTGGCTTTATAATCACTATCTCTGAGTATAGGTAAATGGAGTGGGATTAAAGACATAGTGATGGATCTGAAATGATAGTGCCAAATATTATTCTTGGTATGATATATTTTTTCGATATTATTTATTAGGTATGCACTGATTAAGATTGAGTTTTATTTATATATTACGTTATATTAATAATGGATAGGGTTTATTTTCCAGCTCAATGAGATTAATATTGAATCATAATCTGCTGGGATAGAATTGGTATGTCGAAACTATCTGTTGAAAATTCGTGACTGTGATTTTTCTGTCTATTTGATGTTACTATCATTTCATAAATTTGGTATTATTCTGGGAATAAATTAACTTAAGTTACATGATACTATAGTGAATTGTAGACTGAAATGAATTGATTGAAATATCAAACTGATATACTGATTAGGGTTGGGCCAAGAAAATCAGATTGCACAATCAAAGTTGTTTTAGATACTATGTATCGTTTGTTAATAGGTCTCTTGATCTATCTTCTGAAAGATTTTTGGGATTTCTGTCTAAATCTGATAATGAAATAAACTTAAGAAAAATGATAAATATCTTATATTTCATATAGAAAACTTAGTTAACAAGTTAAAAGAGACGTAACAGTGTATCTGATAGTTAATAAAGATTCAGTTATTCAGTTCTAGTTAAAGATATGAAATGTTGAAATTTCTTCGAACATGAAATAATCATTAAGATTCTGATAATATTTCCTAGATTAACTAATGCCTCCGTCGATCTATGAATATGATGAATCAGATTGTTCAATCTTATCTAGATATTTAGATACAGTCGTACTATGATTATTGATGATATTCTGATAGACTTCAAATAGAATTTGTGTATGCGTAATTTGTAAGAAATGTATTATAAGCTATGTGTGAGAAATAATTATATGAAAACTTCAGAATAAATAGGAATTGCTAAATTAAAATTTCGAGGACGAAATTTCCTAAGGGGGAGAGTTGTAACAGCTCGTTTTTCAGTGGTGTTGAAAACATTGATTTCGAGACCCTAGAACCAACGATAATTTTTTTTATAATGAGTGTTTAAATTAAGTCAATAATATTTTTTTATGGAATTTTGAATTAAGAATTTTAATTATTGAATTATAAGTTAGTATAAATGGTTTGGTTCAAAAGTCAAGTGGTTTTAGAAAATGAGGTATTGGGACCTCATTTATGAAATTAAGGGTCGTAAATATTTCTATTAAATATTTACAGAGTCTTATTATATGTGAATTGAAGTTTGGTTGGGTAATTTTGATGATTAATTGCTTAATTAAGGAAAATGGAGTAAATTGTAAAAGAGGTAAAAGTTAATTGTTATAGATTAAAAATAGTAAAGGGATCGAAATAGTAATTAAACCATGGTAAAAAAGTCCAAACGGTGGAGACATGATTACCATCCACTAACTTTTGGGTTATTTATTCATTTAGTCCAAATTAGTTTAAGGTTAAATTGTAAATAAGTTGTTTAAGTGAAACCAAATACAATTGAAGGACCAATTGTGAATTTGGACCATCTTTAAATGGACTAATAATAGAAATGATGTGAAACATTTAAGATTTTAGTAATCTGCAATCAAATCAATAAAAATGAGGATTTACTAATTAGATATTTTTAGTATGATTGGGAATGGTTGTTTCGAGGCCACAAATTCGATATGTTAGACCGTAAATATTAATTATTTAATATTTACAATGTCATTAGTATATTATTAAATTTTGGTTATGATATTTTAACGTTTAGACAATTAATTAAGTGAAAAGGATTAAAACGTAAAGGTTGTAAAAGTTGGTTTTTAATTGATTAAAGATACCAAATAGCTTAAAGAGCTTGATAAAAGGGACTAGTATAGAAATTAAACCTTAAATATATTAGTGGACGACCTTAATGCTGGAAAATAGTGAATTTGGGTGGTTAAGTTAAAGGCAATATGTAAATTAGTAATAAAAAGTGATAAAATTAAAACAAAGGAATTAGTAAAGTTGAAAATCATTTTTCTTTCTTCAACCTCTAGAACGAAACCCTAAATAGAGAAGAGGAGCAATCGACTAGCTTTGATCTTTAATTTGGTAAGTGTAATGTCGCCTATTTTTAGTAATTTTTATGTTTTTGAGTTCGTTTTAGCCTAATTTAGCTAACTCGAGTACTAATTTGTAAAACAATTAAACATTTTGGTTTATTCCATTAATGAGTTTAGTGTGTTTTTGAAGTTTAATGATAAAATATTAAGCTTGGTTGTTAAATAAGACTCTTTTGTAAAGTAATTTTCATGTTAAAGGACTAAAATATAAAAGTAGTAAAAGTACAAGGACTTGTTGTTAAATAAAATAAATATGGGAAGTATTCGATTGCTATAATATTCGGCTGAACTTGTTTTTAAAGAAAAATGGTTTATTTGCAAGTTTTGAGCTAAAGGACTAAATTAAATAATAGTGAAAAGTTAGGAGTAATTTTGTAAAAATACCAAAAGGCTTATTTGCATAAAATGATTAAAAATTCATGTTGATTTAAATAATTGAATGAAATTATTGTAATAGATCAAGATTAAGTCTCGATCATGGAAAAAGAAATATTACGGATTTACCCCTAGAGTTCACTTTAACTGCAATTTCGTCAGGTAAGTTCGTAATGTTAAATTCTTATTAATAACTGCTTATAACTACCTTTCGAATGATTGCAGGAAATGAGAAACAACAATTAGAAACATGGAAGATAGAAATAACGATTGGAAACGTGAAAGATAGGATTTCTTGTCCTTGTGCCAAAGATAGAAAATTGTTCGATGGTTAAGATCCTGCATTTGTTACAGATTCTCTACAGCATCGTGAGTCACCGTAAGGTGAATAGAATCCAAGAATGGATTGCAGGCCCTATGATGGTTGAGATTTATGCTTGTTTACATATTCTCGTCAGCTTAGTTTGAGCAACAACATAAGGAACAAATATACCGTATCGATGGTTGAGGAACCACATGTGATGTAAGTCCTTGTCAGCTTAGTGTGAGCAGCCTTGTATACTGATAACAAGCATGACCTTTGGTTCAACAGGGAGTAAACATGACCTTTTGGTCAATAAGGAGTAAGCATGACCTTTGGGTCAACAGGGAGTAAGCATGACCTTTAGGAAATCAAGGAGTAAATCGGATATCAATCACTGTAGTACAGTTTTGATTTGGCTTGACTGATTTACGGATTTGTTCAACACATGTTATTCGGTAAATTGATAACCCTTACAAACTTATTACGCTATGAAAGCTTAACAGTGAATTTGTTGTTGTTTTATGATTCTATTTTGCTGCTTGAAGATCAGATCATCTCAAGAAGTCACACTATCGAGGAGCTCGTTTGGTAGCTATTCATCACTCGGTTATATGGCATGTACTAGGATGATGTTACCCTTGAAATGCTTGATTTTGGATTGCTGGTTTCTTTGTTGAACTAAAATTGCATGTTTGCTTGATATTCTAATTAAGCAAATGTGTTTTGTAATGAGTTGACATGTGAATTTAAGAATCCTTGTGTTAATTGATTGTATTTTGTGTTATATGATGAAACAAGTATTGTCATGTATAGATTTTGCAAGATGAGGATTTGGCTAAGAGTGTTGTGTTGAATGATTGTTGATAAACTTGAGGACTTGTGTGATTAATTGAATTCTACATAGTTGTTTCGGTAGAACCCTTGCATATATTGGTAGAAGTACAGGGCAGGAGAGAGGTTGTTAACTAACTTGAGTTGTATCGGTAGTTCTGCTCATAGGAGTATCCATAGTTTATGTACTTGTATTGGTAAAAGCTGCAAGGTAGGACATCTTAGCTCTCAAGAGTTTTTGGTACCGGTAGAAGAATGATTTGTTTCGGTAGAAGCTTCACTTGTATCGGTAGAACTTTCATAGGTATTGGTAGAAGTTTGCATTGTTTCTTGAATTGTTTACTGACTTGGCAACTACTGATACATGTCTAGCAGGTAGAGGTAGAAGTCTCCTAGAATTATGGAAATGACATTTTTACCCTTGTAGAGTTGATAAACAAAGTAAGATTAACAAATTATAAATATATATATTTTATTAAATCAAGAAAGATGTTGACATAAGATTTGAATAGGTAACGATTTGAGGCACAAATGCATGTGACCTCGAAACCTTAACTTACGACGGTGTTGGGTTTTGGTACTTGATCGCACTATGAACGTCACAGCAAATATGTGCAAGCGTACACTGTCGATGCAAGTATAGTAGATAGATGTAAATCTATCGAATATCGATCTCACGAGGACGGATGTTTTTGTTTATAATTATTGATGCTATTAATAGGTAAAATGAGATAAATGGTGATAATAATTATCGAAGCAATGGACAAATAAATGCAGTAAAATTGTGAGGTTGATTTGTTGAAGCATTAATGTAAAATCAAAAATAAAATGCAATGATAATGAGATGGGGTTCCTATAGTGAAAAGTTGGCAGAATAGTAATTGTGGCTCACAAGGTTAAAAATAAAAGATAAATTTGTCGTCGCAATATTGCACAATGAAATTCTTACCAAACTTAACTTTCTTGTTATATCTAAGACTCAGATATTCACACTAACCACACCTTCCTGTGTTGGAAATGCAACATATTCAAGAACATGTGGATTAAATTCCTTTAATCCCCAAGTAACTTCTGTTGTCTTGCTTGTTAACTTAATTTTTCGCTGCACCTTCTAGTGACAGTGACTGCAATCACACTTTCGTGGTCAAACATTTAAATCCAAAGATTAATAGTAAAAGCAAGATTGAAATAGATATCATTCTGTTCTAAAATTCAATTGTACTTCTGTACAACTCAAAATAACAAGATTTATCAACGTTTACGAAAGAGGAATAACAGAACAATTGGAGTATCACATTCCTAGTCTACGTAGATTACTCCATTACTCTCCTCTTGGGTCACACTTAGGATGCTCCTCGTCAGGAGCAAAACTGCCTTCCCGTCTACGTTAGGTCGCCTTCTAAGAAATTAAGCTACCATGGATGCAAGCTTGAAGATGTGTTTTGAAGAAGAAAAATCCAATCAGTCGAAAGCAAAAAGATCCCTCCTCTTTCCTTCTCTCTAGTATTTAGCAACAACCTCCCAGTACAAGTGTCCTACCTTCCAAATCTAGCTTTCTTTGGTTGTACAAGTTGGTTATACCAGTTGTACAACTCACACATTTCTACTATGATAACCAGACAGCTGTCAGATGTTGCGACAGTTTCGGGCGCAATTTTGGATCCTTTTATGCAGCGACAACTCTAGACAACTTCATGCGTCGATACTTCTAGATAGGTTCCTACAGTGACATAACTAGGCTTAATACTAAGCAAACTAATGCAACGACATCAGTAGTAAAAACATGATAAATTTAAAAGAAATTAGGTTGAACTTCGTTAAGTTAGAAAATGCAATAACTAAATTAAAAATACTAAAAATGTATGCTAAAGATTAACAAATGGGAACAAATTATACCATAAGTAAGGAGAAATCAATGGTTCTTTCTAATGCTATCACACCCTCAAACTGGAGTTTTTACTTGTCCTCAAGTAAACAAAAACTAGCAAGGTTATAGCAAAAAAAAAAAATTGATCAAGACAATGACCATTCTTATAACTTGAATCATCTGAAATCCTAATGCATGAATTACATTCAAATGATAGAATATTGCGCCGACAATTTATAGGTATGAATAATTAAAATTGCAACTTCATTAATGCTAGCATCATACTTTAAATCTTAAATTCTTTCTACCAAAACAACATTTATTGTACAGTAATATATATTTTTCTTCTTTTCCCTTTGTTTTTCTTTTTCTCTTTTTTTTTATGTGAATGAGGGATGTCGTTGTAGTATTATACTCTTGTTCCTGGGAAGTAACGATGGGGTGCAACAAACCCTCAGGGAGTATGTAATTGCGCCGACACACACTCTTGCAGTGACAGCCTTTGGGTAGATTACTTTTTCTAACACTTGACAATTCACAATACACCTACATTGGAGTGTCTTTTACTTATAACTATACTTATATACAAGTAGCTGTAAATGAAAAATTTATTCAAGATTCAAATAATGATACTATTCATCCATTACTAATGCAATCTAAATCATTCATCCAAAAATTAAAGATACAATATTCAATCAAATGATCTAACACATTCATTAGCAGTCCACAAGATTCAAGAATTAAGAATTAAATGAAAATTTTCAAGCACATTTTCAATAACCATGCATGCTTTATTAAACTCAAAAGGATAATTTTTTTTTTTAAATATGGGTGGATTTGAATTTCCAGCCCATATACATTCCCCCCAAACTTAAAGTTTGCATTGTCCCCAATGCACTGACATTAATTTACAATGATATATGGAAATGCAATGACAATGTATATGCAGTGACAATATAAATGCAATGAAAAAGGAAATGTGGTGACAAGTACATTACAGCTACATGATATGCATGAAAACTAAAACTAAGAACTGGAATAAAAACTAACTCAATTTTCTACAGCCGAAGATGTGACTGCATTGGTCTTATTCTTCTTACGCTTTTGCTCCTCCTTGTGGTGCTTCTTCTCTTTGGCGTGCTTTCTCTTTCGTTCTTTCGGCTTGGCCAGATCTTCAGATTACTCCTCAGCATCGGGCTATGCCTCGACATCATCAACTGTGACATTAGATGGGTGGATCTCTGCAAGTGGTGTAGTACAAACCACTATGACCAGAGGATTGTAATCCTCATTATAGCAATCACAGCCTATGCTTGACTCGCTTCAAATAGTGCCAAATCATCAGATGACGCACCCACAACTGTAGGTGATGTGACGAATTCCTCAATCGAATTGTATCGACATCAATTCCTTCCTTTCTTCATTTTCTTCCTCTATCTCCACATGTTCTAAAGGCATGTTCCCTTCATCAGCATGGGCCTCTTTCTCAGCCACAGTGGCCTCTAGACTGGCAGAAAAATCATCCTCAAATAGGCTTGTAGTGTTCTTGAGGTAGTCCTCTACTTCCTTTTAATCCACCTCTCGTTCATCATCAAAAATATTCACCATTTGCGGGGATACCACAGATTGGTCCTTTCCTCTGATTCTACCTCCTCAATTGAAGGCTCAGCTTCTTTGGTGATCAAAGGGAAAACAAGAAACTCCGGTAGAGGTGCCTTGCTCATATGTCGCAGTGTGGTCACAATGGGACTATTCTATGCCCTGGTGTAGGTATAGAATAAGCTTTGAGATGTCTCCATATCTTCAATTGTGGCGACAAGTTTAATCTGCCTTATGTTGATGGAGTCGGCAATCTGCTCCTCAACGTCCCTTGATTCTGCTTTTTTCTCATCATTAGAGACTTGCACAATGGGAGGGGATGTCGTTAATCAGTCTCGATCCTCTAAGTCAGTATCCTCTGATGAGAGTTCATAATTTCAGATGATTGGTGGAAACACTGGGAATTCTAAGAGTGGGGTCGGGCTCAAATGCCTTAATGTGACTACAATAGAGCTATTCTAGGCCTTGGTATAAGCATAGAACAAATTTTTTGATCTGTCCATATCCTCTATTGTAACGACAAGCTTGATCTTCCTATTGTTGGTGGAATTGGCCAACTTCTCAACAACCTTCTTTTTGTGCAGCAAGGTTGTTTCTATTGTAAGGTTCATTCCCTTTCTCTCTACCTTTGCTTTGCCCTTCCTCGTCTTGCTTATTTCAACCTCCTTCATTATCGGTGTATCTTTTCCACGAGTCATTCTTTCAATAGAGGCTTCATTGATCGGGCCCTTATTATCTAGGATTTCTTCTTCATCACGAGACACCGTCCCTTTCTATTGGCAAAATAGCATCACCAACGATGGGAAAACTAAAATTCTCGTTTGCCTTGCGACGCAGTCAGCAATTTCCTAGTGGATTATTACGCTGACATCAATCTTTCTACCCTTGATAATTGAATGTATCAGACACATTCTATCAATGTTGATTGGGTACTGTGAGTAGAGGGTTTTAATTAGTGTAGGAGAGTAGCTTCCAGGATGAGTACAGAATGTCTCTCACTTCAGCTTGGAGATGGTTTTGTGGATTTGCTTGCCCAAGTCTTGCTATTACGACAAGAGAATGCCCAGTTCTCGATGGAAGTTTCGCTTCAAAATATTGTCTTGAAATTAATATTTGGCCGCTTTCATTAAAAATATCACTGGCTCTTTTTTCTCCGTTGGCTTGGAGGATTCTGGTTCACGAACTGCAGTTGCAGTACAGCTGTACGAATTGCATTCATAATGAAGTCCAAATGCATCGACAATGTTTCCTGTTTATTCAATTTAATGGTCTCTTCTTGCTTTTGAACAATGTTCCTAAAATAATGTTTCAATTTTCAATCGCTGACCATTCACTTTAAACTGATGTCCATCATGTAAATCCTTAATTATGACTGCACCATGAGGAAATCTTCGACAACTTTGAAAGGTACAGAGCAACGTGAGCGCAATTTACCCGGATGCAATTTCAACCTCGAATTGAATAATAAAACTTGTTGACCTGTGATAAATTGTAGTTGCAAAATAATTCTATCATGCCATCGTTTGGTCTTTTCCTTGTAAATTGCAGCATTAAACTCCGAATTGCTTTGGGTCATAAAACACCTAAAATAAAATGTAAAAGTTACAATAAAAAGAAAACAAGTTAGTAACAACTAAATCTTATATAATAAAAATAAAGTGCAAAAAAAAAACATCAAAAGAACACCATCCCCAATAACGGGGCCAAAACTTGATCGGCTGTTTAACGTCACAACAATATTATGCAAGCGTACACTATCGATGCAAGTATAGTAGATAGATGTGAGTTTGTCGAATATCGATCTCACGAGGATGGTTGTCTTTTGTTTATTAATATCAATGTAATGAACAGATAAAATAAGGGAACAATAACTTGAAAATAAAGATAAATCTAATAATGATAAAATGGGATCCCCAACGTGAATGTTCAACTGAATGCTAAGTGCTCACAAGGTATAAAAGGATAGGTGATTGTTGATGCAATAAAGTGCAATGTATATTTTACCAAGTTTAACTTCTATATTTAACCTAAAACTTAAACATGCACATTAACCACAACTTTCGTTGTCATGCTTGTTAGCTTAAACTGTCGTTGCACCTTCTAGTGATAGTTATCGCAATAACATTTTCGTGCTAAAAACATCCAAACCCAAAGATTAAATAGTATAAGCAAATTTGAATAAAATAACATTTAGTTTAGAAATCATGTGTACTTCCATACAAACATGAAATAAACAGTAATAATCAACATTTAAAGAAGAAATGTAAAATAAACAAGTGGATAATACTATTCCTAGAAGAACTCGACTTGATCTCTCGCTTCCCACTTGTGTCGCACTTTAGACTCCTCGTCAGGAGCTGGTCTACATCTCTTCATGTCAGTTCACCCGTAGAGGTCTCAACCCTCCATAGCCAAAAATCTAAAAAGTTAGGATAAGGAAGATAATGCCCAAAGAAGACACCTTTTTCTCTTTCCTTGTGAATGTTTATATTCCTCCAAATTGTACAGGTGTCTCTTCTACAGAATCAAGCTGTCTCTGGTCATACAAGTTGGTTCTACCAGACTAGACAGCTCACACATTTCTATTCTTATTTGGACAATTATCAGATGAGGCGACAATCTTGGACACAATCTGAAATTACTTATGTAACGACATCAATACCAAAACATGACAAAATTAAGGGTAAGTACAAGTTGTCCTTGTGCAGGTGTCCTTTCATTAGAATCAAGTTGTCTCTGGTCGTACAAGTTGGTTATACCAAACTAGACAGCTCACGCTTTTTTGTTCTTATCGGACAGCTGTCAGATACGGTGACAATCCTGGACGCAATCTGGAATTACTTATGTAGCGACATCAGTACCAAAACAGGAAAAATTTAAGAGTAAATAGGCTAAGGACCATTGAGTTAGAAAATGCAATTTACTAAACTAAAAAAAGCTAAAATATGTGTTAAAGACAACTAAATGGGAACAAATTAACCAATAAGTAGGAAGAAAATATATGTTCTTTCTTGTACTATCAATTATCTTTGAGGTTGCAAGTTCAAACCTCTTACAAAGGTTTAAATCCCTCGACTCGACAATTAATTGATGCAGCAACTGGTGGAACACTGAATAATAAAACACCCGAGGAAGCTCAAGACTTTATTGAGGAAATAACACTAAAAAACTATCAGTGGCAAGTCATGAGAACAAAACCGATGAAAGCAACCAGTGTTTTTAATATGGATGCAGTTGCTATGTTGGCAAGTCAAGTGGAATTACTGAATAAAAAATTTGATGGTTTGAATTTCTCCATGCAGGTAAACCCGATGAAGCAATGTGACGCAAATAGAGTAAGGATTCTTAATTTAGAATATTCACCCTTCAAGTCTAAGATGGAGCATGAGTAAGTCAACTTTTTGGGTAATAATTCTAGACTGCAAAATAACCCTTATATTAATACTTGTAATGAAGCATGGAGGAATCATCCAAATTTTTCTTGGGTGGTCAAGGGAATAAAATATCACAACACTCTCAAGCTTTTCAACAACCTTATCAGCAAGAAAAGAAACTGCACCTTGAGAAGATGTTAATTAAGTTTATTTCGATGTCAGAAACTTGATTTCAAAACAATGAGATAGCTCTGAAAAATCAGCAAGCATTAATTCATGGACTTGAAAATCAAATTGGACAACTTGCTGAACTAGTTTCAAAAAGACCACAAGGTAGCTTACCTAGTAACATTGAAACTAACCCAAAGGAGCAAATCCACGCAATCACTGTTCGAAGATGGAAAGGTTTGTTGAGCCTAAACAAAAGTCGAAGATAGAAGTTTTTGAGAAAAATGATGAGGTTGAGTACAGCAAGAAAGAGCATAAGCCAGTGTTTAGAGAGTCTCAAATTTCATATCTAGCAGCATTGAAGAGAGACCGCATGAATGAACAATATGGTAAATTTCTTGAACTCTTAAAAAAGTTGCACATTAACTTACAGTTTGTTGAAGCCCTTTCTTAATTGCCAAATAACGTAAAATTCTTGAAGGAGTTGTTAACAAACAGGAGGAAGTTAGACGACTTGTCGACTATGGAGCTCAATGCAGTTTGCTCAGCCATTCTACAAAACAAACTCACTTAAAGATCCAGAGAGTTTTACTATTCCTTGTCTCATTTGTAGTTTAAATGTTGAAAAAGCTTTGGCTAATTTGGGTGCTAGTATAAATGTTACACCTTATAAAATGTTCAAGCAGCTTGGTCTTGGAGAATCAAAACCCACTAGAATGAGTATTCAATTAGCTGATAGATCAATTAGATATCCTAGGGTTATTATTGAGGATGTACTTGTTGTACAAGCCCAATTTCGTCCAGGCCTCGAAACCCAATTCCATTTTTTATTATTCTTATTCATTTATTTATTATTTTTATGAATATAAATAAATATAAAATAATATTAATTTTGTTTTATTAATTATTTATTATTGTATGAATATAAATAAATAAATGTAAAATAATATTAATTTTGTTTTATTATTTATTTATTATTTTATGAATATAGATAAATAAATAAATAAACAACAAATCCAAAAAATAAACCTAAAGTCAAAGTCCTCAAATCTTGAAAATTAGTCCTCAAAGTACTATTGGTGCCTTTATGGAAACTTTGAACTAGTCAAAGTGCTCAAAAGGTGGCCGGCCATGGGATTGAGTGGCTGAAATTCATTTTCTAAAAATAGCCACCAACTCCCACCTATAAATACCCCCCTAAGCTTCCCATTCTAATCATGAATTCACCAACACATTCTCTTCTTTAACTCAATTTCTCTCTAGCTTTTCCCTTTCATTCCTTTGTCGATTTTCCCCTCTTAGGAAAGAGTGGTCTTCAGCCTTGGAAATAGCTTCATTGGGTGTTCATCAGAGACCTCGATCTGAGAAGAATTGAACAAGAAAGACGAAGAACGTGACAACAGTTCTTGAGAAATTGTACTATTAATTGCATTTATTACATTTTTATTCTTTTATTTATATTTGTAAATTATGTGCATATTTATGTTTGCAAAACATGGTAATTCATTTTTTTTTAAAAATAAATAAATTGTTTTTAAAAATCAAGGCAATGTCCTTTATCTCGAGAATTTGAAAAATCATGCCCTAACTCACTGGGTGTCGATTTTTTTTTAACCGAGATAATTGAATATCCTTTTAAAATTTTAAATACAAGATTTTTTTGAAAAGTTCGTTGTTTTTGAATATTCAAATTGTTATATCTTAACTCACTTGATGTAACTTTTTCTCGATTAATTCAAAATAACGAGCTTTCTTTGGAAACAAAATTTGTTTCCAAAATAAAATAAATATGGCATTCATGCATTTAAGGATCGAAATTTAAATTTTTCTCGAACTTTTAATTTTCAACAAATAAGATTTTGAATAATCGATTAGGTACCAATTTTGGGCGTGTAAGGGTGCTAATCATTCCTTATGTGTAATCGACTCCTGAACTCGTTTTATGGTTTCAAAGACCAAAATTATTTTAATGATTTTTTTTAAAAAATCTCGAAAGGTGACCCAATTGCACCAACTTTAAAATTTATTGGTGGCAACTCCATTTTCATTTTCCAAAATATAAATCGAGACTTATTTGTGGTTTTTTTTTCAAAAAATGGTTTCGACAGCTTGGTGACTCCACTAGGGACAATAAGAGAGTCAAGCCGTAAGTCGATTATTTTTTATCTTTTTTCTTGAAAATTTCAAATTTGATTTAATTTAATTTGTGATCCTTTGCATTTTATTTTTGTGTTTTATATGTTTGTTGTGATAATAGCATGCTAATATTATATGCCTAGGTTTTTGCATACATACATTTGATACTACATCGCTTAAGTGGAAGTGAGAAGCTCCTCCTTCGTGAGTTTTTTACCACTGTGCAGGCTAGTGAATCGCTTTCGGGATACATCTGTACCTATGTTTTCGTGAAGTTTTCACTTTCGTACAAACATATGGGAAATGTGTCCCCCTAAATCAAACTCGTTCGTATGAGCCTATAATGGGTGAGGACAAAGGAATCTGCTGGTTTGGGTACCATTACATTAGAATCGAAACCACATATAATGAACCCTAAGTACCCACCTAGGTAGAAATTATGCTGAAATTTTAGGAACTACCTAAAATAAAATGCGTAGGTTCTATGTTGTATGTTTTTACTTGGTGATAAATTTGTAGTACTGACTTGCTTTTTTTTTATCTTATTTTGCATTACATCCTCATATTAAGAAAGGTATTGACTTGAGTTCGATTACTAGTAGAGAACTGGTCATGGAAAAAGGGTATCTTGATGAGGTAAAAGATAATGTGGCCATGCGTATGTGGTTAGAAGATAGACAAAGTGAGAAGGGTGATAGTCTAGCTAAAGGCCATGTATCGGATTACTGGGATTTCACTCAGATCAGTGTGTCTCAGAATAACTTACAAGAGGAAAGGACTTGAGTGGATCAGTGGAGAAAGCTGAGTTGAAAGCCAGAGTAGTCGTTAGAGGAGTCCTTGAAAAGGCACCACAGTCGTAAGCCTGCAACAGAATTGAGGGCAAGTCAGGCTGAAAATGCAGAATTAAAGAGAAGGGTACAGGAGCTTGAAACTCTATTACAAAATTCTAAAAATCGAATTGAGTTCCTTGAGAGAATCTTTGAAACAAGTAATAGGCAACTTTAGTCCTCTCAGGGGAAAATCAGAGACCGAGACCATACCGTCGGTGAAGCATTAACACAAGTGAGAGAAGTGGCAAAATATTTACTGTCTAGGCATATGCTTTCATCATAGAGTATGAGTTGGTGTCTGATAAAGGCTAAAAGTTACCATGTCTCCTTCAAAAGCTTAGGACTTTCAACATTAGGGCAAGGCCTTATTTGTAATTATCTTATGCAAAGACATCCGTTTTCTAGTAAAGTTATTCTATCAAAATTCGATTGAGAGCCAATACCTTTCTTGCATATGCATTCATAAAATTCCACATCGCATTTTCATGCATTCATAAAGTTTTGCATCACATTTTCATGCATTAAAAGATTGAGAAAGACGCTTCTAATAAATTAAAATTTTCCTCTAAAAGTTACTCGGGAAAAACCACACCGTTACTACACTCGTGCTAAGACAAGAGCGATGGATCAACAATTGGAAAGGTTGGAGCAGACACAAAAAGAAATGCAAGATCAGCTGCATGAACAGTTAGCAAAAGTGCAACAAGATATGAAGGACCAGATTATTAAGTCCTAGAAAGAAATTATCAATAAGTTCACTCAATTATTGGTTGAGAAAACTGATAGGGGAAAGGGTATTGTAATGGACCCAAAGGAAAGGAGTGATGATCCTCATTGTCCTCTACATGTTACCCCTACGTCGGCTCAGGTTTCGCAAGAAACGGGTGGTCGATGAGCATCTGTCACAATTAACCCGCAATCGTGCTTGTTTGGCATACCAAAATTGGTAAACTACTAAACGGGTTCTAGTTCTAACCTAGGAAATAATCCAGTCGACTTTATCATACCGGACTAAAATGAGATGATAGAAATAGAAAAAGTAAGAGCTGAACTTCCTAACCAGTTGGTGAAGCATTGTAAATGGCTAGAGGAAAGCTTCAAAGCTTTAGAAGGAACCGACGGGTGTTGTGGAATTGATGCTAAAGAGCTAAGTTTGGTTCTCAACCTGGTACTGCCCCGCAAGTTTAAAGTTCCGGAGTTTGAGAAATATAATGAGACAAGCTGCCCGGAGGCACATATCACCATGTTCTATAGAAAGATGACACCATGTTCTATAGAAAGATGACGAGTTATGTCCATAATGATCAACTGCTTATCCACTGTTTCTAGGACAGTCTAACAGGATCAGCTTCAAGGTGGTATAATCAATTGAGTCGTGCCAAGACCAGTTCTTGGAAGGATTTGGCACAGGCTTTCATGAGACAATACGGTCATGTCATTGACATAGCTCCTGACAAGATCATGTTACAAAATGCTGAGAAATGGTCGGGTGAAAGCTTCAAGCAGTATGCTCAATGGTGGAGGGATATGGCCACCCAAGTACAGTCACCGCTTTTTTAGAAGGAGACAACCATGCTCTTTTTCAATACTTTGAAAACACCGTATATCAATCATCTGTTGGGAAAAACTACTAAAAGGTTCTCCGACATGGTCTTGTCGGGAGAAACGATTGAAAATGCAATTCGAAGCGAAAAAATTGATGCAGGAGAAAGTACCAAAAGGTTCGCTCCTAAAAGGAAGGACAATGAGGTGACTAATATAAGCTTATATGAGACAAATGTTACAAAATCGATCATGGTGATGCAATCTAAAGCCCTGACAACCAATTATCAAAGTAGATCGAGGTAAGAACCAAGCTTGAGGCGGAGCACAGAAAGAATCCATTTCACTCCCATCTGGACGACCTATAAGGAGCTTTACAAGAGTTTATATGATGCCCGAATAGTGTCCCCTTATTATTTGAAGGCAATGCAACCCCCATTCCCAGATTGGTATGACACAAATGCTCAATATGACTACCATCCAGGAATAACGGGTCACTCCATCGAGAATTGCACTGCTTTCAAGAAGTTGATTGAAAGATTTATTAAGATGGGGATCATAGGGTTCGATAAATCCCCAGGACCTAACGTGGCTGGAAATCCTTTATCAAATCATCCTGATAGGGGATGAATGCAATAATGGAATAGAGGAGCAAGAGAATTAAGAATGATGTAAGGGAGGTCAAGTCTCCATTGAAATGGGTTTGGCAACAGATGGTCAACAGGGGTTTGATCATGCAAGAGAGAGAAGACGTGGTGACAACTGAAAATTACTATGAGTTTCATCCCGTGAAAGGGCATAAAATCCAAGGGTGTGTCAAATTTCGAACCTTGGTACAAAAGTTGATGGATAATAAAGAACTTGAGTTCTTTGAGAAGAGGAAAGATGAAGAGACAAATGATGTTTGTGCTTTTGAGAAAGGAGCAAATATGAAACAGAGAAAGGAAGAACTACAGAAAAAACAATAAAAAAGAAGAGCACGAATAAGTGAGGAAGAGATTGAAAGCAAGCCAATGGTCATTCCTCATATTTCAAAATCATTCGTATCGGGAGATATTATTAATCGTGAGCGAAAGTTGACAGAAGATAGGTTGACGAGAATAATGGAGAACCTGAATATCAGCACTATTTCCGAAGGGATGAGTGAATAAAGGAATTTGTCAGGAATTCACCCTTATGCCCTCGGAAGCATTCTAGACAACTGGATTGTGGAAGAGCTCACTAGAACTTTTAAGTCTCTTCCAGAGTAATGTTTAGAACACCCTTGTTGCTCTAAGCCCGAGAGCAATTGGGATCTTTTTGTAAAGGGCACAAGTTCATTTGCTTTTTATTTTTAATAAAAAATATGCACTTTCTTTCACCCAAATTGGAAAAATTCTCATTATTCTTTTTGTCCATCTCATACTGCAATAAAAATGCTTAAAATCATTTATCTTTTACATCTTTTTGGTCCATATGACAGATCCCGAGATATCAATGATATGAGTAACTTTGTTGCTGACTTAGAGCCTCATTTTGAACAGGATGTGTGTTCAGAGGAATCTCAGGATTTTGAAGAAGCCCAAGATTGTAGTTTATCTCCTGATTTGTTACGGATGCTTGACCAAGTCACTGAGAATGACAAAAGAACATTGAAAAGGCTCGCAATTAACTATGTCCTTGATGGGGATATTTTGTATAAAAAGAGAAAAGATCAAGTCTCGTTGAGGTGTGTTGATTCTGTTGAGGCTAAGAAGATCTTAGAGGGAGTTCATGAGGGTGTTTGTGTAATACATGTCAATAGTTTCACGATGGCTGAACAAATTATGAGATTCGGGTATTACTAGTCAACCATGGAAGGAGATTCCATTTAATACGCTAAGAAATGTCACAAGTGTCAAATTTATGGAGACAAAATTCAAGTACCTCCTTCACCTCTTCTTGTTATGACTTCCCTATGGCCTTTTTCTATGTGGGGCATGGATGTCATCAGATCAATCTTGCCAGAAGCTTCTAATGGGCATAGGTTCATTTTTGTGGTCATCGATTACTTTACTAAGTGGATGGAAGCTGCTTCCTACGCTAATGTTACGAGATCAATGGTCAGTAAATTCTTGAAGAAAGAAATCATATGTCAGTATTGAATGTCAGAAAAGATCATATACGATAATGCTTTGAACCTGAACAATAGCACAATAGCAAAAGTCTGTAGTCAGTTCAAGATCAAGCACCACAATTCAGCACTATATAGCTCAAAAATGAATGGAGCAGTGGAAGAAGCTAATAAAAATAGCAAGAAAATCATTAGGAAAATGACAGAGACCTATAAAGATTGGCATGAGAAGTTACCATTTACTCTCTTCGCTTATCGAACGTCTGTCAGAACTTCTACTGGGGTAACACCTTTCTCATTAGTACATGGAATGGAGACAATCTTACCCATTGAGTTCAAAACTCCTTCCCTCTGAGTCTTATCATAAGTGAAGTTAGATGAGGCAGAATGGATTCAGTCAAGATATGACCAGCTAAACCTAATCGACTAGAAGAGGTTGAAAGCTATCCAACATGGCTAGATGTACCAAAAACGGATGATGCGGGCTTATGATAAAAAAGTTTGCCCTAGAGAATTCCATGAGGGAGATCTAGTGTTGAAAAAGATTCTTCCTATGCAAAAAGACTTCCGAGGCAAATGGATGCCAAATTGGGAAGGCCCATATGTGGTAAAGAAAGCTTTCTCTGGAGGAGCTTTGATTCTAGATGAGATGGATAGAAAGGATTTGTCAAACCCTGTAAACTCAAATTCAGTGAAGAAGCATTTTGCCCAAAAAAATTGAGTTGAAAACCCGAAAGGGCAGCTAAAAAAAAGGTGGGCTCGAGATGAAAACCCAAAAGGGGCGTCTCAATCCCTAAGGAGATTTAAGCCGAAAACTCGAAAGGTGGCTCAGATTTGGATCAAGGATTGGGCATGAAATGAGCTTCTCTCTCAGAAGTAGCAAGATGGAGTGATGTCGCATCTTAGGCATCGACAGAGTGCAATAGTTTTCATGGGTACACATCAGGCTCAAAGTGGTCTTCATCAAGTTTACTCGAAGAAGTTCATACGTTGATATATGGGGCATTTGGTTTTATTTCTTGTTGCTCACTTTAGCAATTCTTGATCAATGTTTGCTAGTTTTTTACCAACATTTGTTATCTTGGTTGATGTTTTTAATTAATGTTTGATGTTTTCTCATTTATCTCCATTCAAGCGTTAGCGCCAATAAACTCAATCTTATCCATTTTTTTAACCCTGCTCAGAGCATTCTTTGCATTGAAATAATGGTTCATGGACTTGATGATATAAGGTATAAAAAGATTTTTGCATATTACTTTGGGAAATTTTAAATAGTATAGGGACCTAAAATAGGACCATTAGTCAAAAATAATAAAATTCGAGGGTTGAACGGATCTTGAAATAAATAAATTCAGCTTATGTTTACCTTTTCGAATTTCCTATCAGGAACACCAAACTTGAAGGAAAGGCACGGTGGCACATCGATGTTAGAACTTAGGCAAAAGAAGACCAGTGACAGCCTAAAGACTAAGACAATAAAAACCATTTTTGACATTTTGCACGCATAATCATTCATGTGCATTTAGATAGGAGCATTTGATTCATTCAAATAATGACATCCTAGTTACATGGCTTAGATAGAGGCCCATAAAACAGGTTTTACAGGTCATCTCCTCAGAGAATGGCATGACAAATTGAATCCTATACCCCTAAAGCTGTAGAGGAACAGATTGAAGTCACGATGGTGAATCTCATATACCTAAAGCTGTAGAGGGACAGATTGAAGCCATAATGGTGAATCTTAGTCACCTAAAGCTATAGAGGGGCAGATTAAAGTCGTAAGGATGAATCTTATACTCCTGAAGCTGAAATGGGCAGATTGAAGACCATATGATCTTTTACCCCGACTAGAGGGTAGATTGAAGACCATTTGATCTCTTACCCCGACCATGAGGCAGATTAAAGCAATCTAGTCTTTTACCCTAATCAGAGGGCAGATTGAAGACCATATGATCTCTTACCTCGACCATGGGGCATATTGAAGTAATCCAATCTTTTACCCTAACCGGAGGGCAGATTGAAGACCATTCGATCTCTTACCCCGACCATGGGGCAAATTGAAACAATCCAATTTTTTACCCCTAAAACTATAGAGGGAAAATTGAAGCTATAGAAGCAAATCTTATACCCTTAAAGTTGTAGAGGGGCAGATTAAAACTCACAGCAGTAGACCTCGATCTTCACTAAAGTTACAGAGAAATAGAGTGAAGCTACGAAGGCGAATCCTTATCTCTCTAAAGTTGCAGTAGAGCAAGATGAAACTACAAGAACAACTCTTATATCCTTGAAGTTGAATTGGGTCGAATTAAAGTCATCAGCAAATCCTATCTCCCTAAAGATGGAGTGGAGCAGGATAAGGTTACAACATTAAATTTTATCTTCATGAGGTTGCAGTGAAGTGAATACTGTGGAATAGAGCAGCTAATAAGGTGAAAGGACGGATGGTTGAAAATAAGAAACATAAAAATTTGAAATTCAGTAGGATCGGACAAAACTGATTTTCTTTTTCTTTTTCTTTGCTCCATTCCCGTTACACGACAACGAGCAAAAAGGGGCAACTATACAAGCCCAATTTCATCCTAGACTCGAAATCCAATTCCATTTTTCTTATTATTTTTATTCTTTTATTTATTATTTTTATCGATATAAATAAATATAAAATAATATTAATTTTGTTTTATTATTTATTTATTATTGTATGAATATAAATAAATAAATGTAAAATAATTTTAATTTTGTTTTATTATTTATTTATTATTTTATGAATATAAATAAATAAATAACAAACCCAAATAATAAACCCAAAGTCAAAGTCCTCAAATCCTTGAAAATTAGTTCTCAAAGTCCTCTCAAATCTCATTCAAACCCCTCCGCTTTTGGTGCCTTTATAGATTTACCCCAAGCTAGTTTCAAGCAAACTTTGAACTAGTCAAAGTGCTCAAAGGGTGGCCGGCCATGGATTGAGTGGCTGAAATTCATTTTCTAAAGATAGCCTTAAACTCTCACATATAAATACCCCCTAAGCTACCCATTCTAATCACGAATTCACCAATACATTCTCTTCTTTAACTCATTTTCTCTCTAGCTTTTCTCTTCCATTTCCCTTCCATTCCTTTGTCAATTTTTCCCTCTCGGGAAAGAACAGCCTTGGAAATAGCTTCATTGGGTGTTCATCAGAAACCTCGATCTGAGAAGAATCGAGCAAGAAAGACGAAGAACATGATAGCAGTTCTTGAGAAATTGTACTATTAATTGCATTTATTACATTTTTATTCTTTTATTTATATTTGTAAGTTATGTGCATATTTACGTTTGCATAACATGGTTATTCATTTTTTTTTTTAAATACATAAATTGTTTTTAAAAATCAAGGTAATGTCCATTTTCTAGGGAATTTGAAAAATCATTCCCTAACTCACTAGGTGTCAGTTTTTTTTGAACCAAGATAATTGAATATCCTTCTAAAAATTTAAATACGAGATTTTTTTTGAAAAGTTCGTTATTTTTTAATTTTCAAATTGTTATATTCTAACTCACTGGATGTAACTTTTTCTCGATTAATTCAAAATAACGAGCTTTCTTCGGAAACAAAATTTGTTTTCAAAATAAAATAAATATGGAATTCATGCCTTTAAGGATCACAATTTAAATTTTTGTTGAACTTTTAATTTTCAACAAATAAGATTTTGATTAATCGATTAGGTACCAATTTTGGGCGTGTAAGGGTGCTAATCATTCCTTATGTATAACTGACTCACGAACTCGTTTTATTGTTTCAAAGACCAAAATTATTTTAGTGATTTTTTTTTTTTAAATTCGAAAGGTGACCTAATTACATCTGCTTTAAAAATTATTGGTGGTGACTCCATTTTCATTTTTCAAAATATAAATCGTCACTTATTTTTGTTTTTTTTTTCAAAAAATGGTTTCGACACTTATAAAAGTGGATAAATTTATATTCTTTGTTGATTTTGTTATATTGGACATAGATGAGGATATCAAGGTACATATGGTTTTAGGTCGACCCTTTTTAGCCACTGCTAGAGCTATTATTGATGTGGGTACTGGTGAACTTGTACTTTGTGTAGGTGATGGAAAGATTACTCTTCAATCATGTGATTTTATTAGAGTCCCTACTAAGAAAAATGATGTTAATTATTCTGTTAATGTTAGTAATCATGTGGCTCAACGTTCTTTGTAGGAAATCCCTCAAGAAAACGTGTTGGAGCCATGTTTTATTCAAAGTGATAGAACTCGAGGGAGAATGAAGATCACATGGTGCAACTGATGTACTAGATGAACGGCGAATGAAGTTTGATGAGAAATCGAGGAAACACAAGGAAGAAACAAAACAAAGCCACGAGGTGCATGTGAAGAGAATGAACAAATTTAAAGTTGTGAGCTTTTGAGCCTATAGAGCATACATCTTTCGTACTCATTTTATTTTTGGTTATGTATATGTCAACTTGAATTGTTATTTTAGAATTTGCTTTGATTATGCATGTTGAGACCACATTGTTGATTTGATTTACTAAGATAATAGAAGCACTTAGGATTTAACCCCCTAAACCTTTAAAAAGCTTACATATTAAACTAACCCCCTTTGAACCCCATTGATCCTAACACTATTTTATTGATTAACCTGTTAATGTTAACTCATGACCCGTAATTTTGTTGTATATTTATTCTTTTTATTGACTCCCTTTTTGTCGAGATTTGATTTGGTTAGTTGTCTAATTATGTTTCATTACTTGAGTTGCTGAACTGTATTTTGCTCAAAAAGAAAAAAAGAAAAAAATCGACAAAAAAAATTGAAAAAAAAAAGAAAATATATTTATTTGAGCTAGAATCGTTAGTTTCATATTCTATTGAAAAGCTCATGTTTGTTATTTATTATTCATGTTGATGTACTTTCTTTCAATTCATCAATTGATTGTTTTTCTAGTTTGGTAACTTATCAACTCGATCTCGATTTTGACCAACTTTTCTGACCTTTTTCGGACCCTTAACCTAAACCTCATTACAACATTTTAAAGACCTCTTGATTGGTGTGTCATCTCATTTTATAGTGGTGGAAATTTGAAATTCAAGCAAGCCTATGGTAATGACATTTCTTGTTCGACTATTGAGTGCATATTTCATGAACCTTAAACACTTTGAGTGCTTTGAGTGAATCTTTAGTAACGATGTCAATTCTTGTTTATTTTAAATTTAAGGTAATTATTTAGATAAGGGAAGGCACCTATGTTTTGTACTTTAAAAATTTTAGCTTGGACTGCTTGAGTCTTTATTGTCCTTTCAGTTGAATTTCCAATGCATGATTGTTTGCAAATTATCTTGAGCATTATTGATGAAAATGACAAATTGAGAAAAGTTAGCCTGAATGTGGGTTTAGGATTTTGCTTGAGGACAAGCAAACGCTTAAGTGTGGGGATACATACTTGCCATGAAAATTTAATTTCCTTGCAAATAGAGATGCATGAAGGTTTAAGTCTTTAAAATTGACTTAGTGACTTTCTTGAGGCTAAATCCTAGGAGTCATAAGAATCTAAACATGATATAGGAATATTTTCATTTGATCGTTTGAGTCTTTCAAGCCTACCTTATTAATTTAACCCTTCAAACTTTATTTTGAGCTAAATGGTCAGTTTTTTTTTGTGAACTACTTACATCATAAGCCATATTATCATCTTTTTAAGTTCATCCTATCTTGTGCACTCATCTTAACTAAAATTGTCTTGGTGATCAAAATTTGAGGAAAATTTTGAAAAGATGTACATGCTCATTAAGAAAAAGTGAAGAAAGTTTGCTCAAATTCGGGAAAAATTATTGAGCATAAGTTCAAAATAAGTTTGGGGGTGTTCAAAGGACTCATTCGAAGGAAGGTTGTGTTATAAAAAGATCCATGACAAAGTTAGGGTTAAGATTATTGAGCCTAAAAATTCACTTCTCTTTATCCCTACCTTTAGCCTAGCCTCATTACAACCTCATAAAAGACCTACTGATTTGATAATTATGTCAACTACATTAGTGGAGAGAAATTGCTAAGTTCAACATATGAAGACCACTAATTAAACCTTACGATTGTTCTGTCTAAGTTGATAGGGAAATTTTGTTGAATGGTGAATGTTATATATGTCCTTGAAATACATGCACGCTATGACTTATGTTAGTATTGTCTTATACTTAGTACAATTTTTTTGAATAATGTTTTCATTCGAACTACTTATCAATAAAAAGAGTTTGTAAGTACGATTTTATTTACGTATGATTGTAACAAAGATTGATGCTGCTTAAACTTATTGCAAGATTGCCTTAGCAAAAGATTTGTTTTACATGAGATGTTACTCTAAACGAGTAATGGATTAAGTTTTGGGGTGTGTAAGCTCTAAATTATATAGGTTTTTTTTAGTATATTTTACCACATTTTTTCTTAAAAATAATATTAATCCCAAGTATTTGTTAATTAAATGGGTGAATTTTGTTTATATTTCGATAATGGGCATGAATTTATAAAATATAAAAATTTGTGCTTTATTGTATTAATTTTGTGCGTAAATTAATTATTTCATGTTATTTATTAATATGCTATATTTAATTATGTAGAGGGACCATTAAATTGATATAATAAGAAGCTTATTTTAATCCTTGCATGGACATGAGATATTCTACTCTAGATGGATGACAAAACCATGCAAATTGGGTCATGTGGATGTTACTTTGACCTAGTTAAAAGTGGTATTACATGATGGGAAAGTCTGACTATTTAATGGGTCACATAACTGCCCAATTAAGGAGAAGAGAAGCCCAATTTGGAAGGGATGTTTAGGTAGCCAAAAATCAACTTTTGGGACAATTATTTGAAGGTCCCTGCACTTGAAAAATCATTGAAAATCAGCACACCAACTTTGCCCAAGAAATCGTCCACCCCTTACTTGATTCAAGCATGATATTAAGGCCAACCTCAAGCAACCTCAAGTATTGTGGTCGGCCAAAGGTTGGAGAAATTGAAGGGATCTTTGATGCCATATTTAGTGAACTTCTCCACCAACCTCAAGTATAAATACCCATTTCCATCTCACATTTTCAATCATCCCTCATCCCTTCAGTCATTCTTCATTTCAATACTTTTCTTCCATTTTCTCATTCTCTCATTCCCTCTCCTCATTTCCATGCATAAAATCCCATATTTCCTTTCTTTCTTAGCCAGTAGAACCTTGAGAAGATCATCTCTTGCCTGACCACCTTGACGAGCCATTAGCAAAGGAGCAACAAGAGGACTGGAGGAAACTTCGTCAATCGAAGTTCCCAAGGATGCTGATCCAAATAGAGTTTATTCTTCCTTTACTTGTTACTTTGATTTTAATCATATTTGCAATGTGCTTTGTTCTCTTGTCATCAATAATGATAGCTTAAATCTATTTAGCTAAGATAATTGAATCAATTCAATGAAGTTTGCTTAAATCATGTTTATAGTGTTTGTGCCCCAGTCGATCATGTTTTCAATTAAACTCAAGTGTGTATTTCATTCATACGTGATTGGATGCATTAGAATTAGTTGAGCGATCCTAACAAGATGACGGCTAATGGACGCGATAGTTGAAATGTGCATGCTTAATTTGGATCCTAGCCCGACTACATTAGAGGTTCATAATAACTCGAAAGAGATCCTTATCTTGCATAGCTTTTAGGTTGATGTGATTAAACTGTTTCAAACCTAACCCATCCTTGTTACTTCACATGAATTCTAAGAAACCCTTAGTTAAATATGATCAGTAAAATGCATGTTTTACTAAGTAAAAGATTCCGAAAGGACTTAATTTGGTTTCAATCTCATGAAAGATCGATTTGCCATGGAATATTTTTCTAAACATTGTTAAGCATAAGGAAAATGAATTAAGTTTAATAGTGTAATTATTCTGTCCTATTCATGTTATTGATTGTTGAAGTTTGTGTTTTTGCTGCTAAATTCATTCATACATTTTACCTAATTACCATATTTAAATTAAATTGCATTAGGGATCATTTTGTATTTAATTTAATTTAGTTAAATCAGCCATCACTTGAAATATTGTGGTTTTGTCACCAATTTGTGAAACTTTAATTTTGCAATTAATTTATAACATACATAGTCTTTATGGAGACTATAACTCTTTTACTTACTTTTTACTCGATGATGATTGTGTACAATTGCACAAACCTACGCGTTACAAACCAAAAATGAATGCAAATAATTCTGAGATCAAGCCGAACATAATTTAGCTGGTACAACACTATGTTCAGTTTGATGGGTTACAAGATGATGATCCATGATCGTGCTATAAACGTCATAGCAATAATGTGTAAGCGAACACTATCGATGCAAGTATAATAGACACATGTGAGTCTATCGGATATCGATCCTACGAGGATAGTGTTCTGTTGCTTAAATTTTTTGAAGCAAAAGTAGTTAAAAAAAAAAAGAAGAATTGTCAAGAGTAATGTTAGTGTAATTAAGTTAAGACTGCACAAATAAAAGAGTTAAAACTGTTAACGCAAATATTGTAAAACTGTAATACAAATTGTCAGAGTAGTTTAATAGAAAATGAAATGAATGTTGAAGATGTTTTGTGAATGTAAATTACAAAAATTAAAGAAGTAAAACAATTATAAAGGAGTGGGGATCCCTGATTTGGCAAGTTGGCTGTGAATACAAGGTAACTGGCAGATAAATTGTCGTCGTAATTAAATTCTACAAGATCTCACTACTTTCAACTTCTCTATTTAGCAAAGACCCAAACACTTACATTAGCCACACCTTTCAATGTTGGCAATGCTTTGCATTTGAGAACAAGTGGCCAGAATTCCTTCCTACCTCAAGCAACTTTCGTTATCTTGCTTATTGATCTAACTTTGTCATTGCACCTTCCAATGATTGTGATTGTAATTGCACTTTTGTGGTCAAAACAGTTAAATCTAAAGATAAACAAATAAGAATAATTGAGTAGAAATCAAAGTAGATCTAACATTAATAGGTACTTCCATACACAATTAAAGTCAACAAAATTTATCAACATTCAAGAGGAATTAAAGAAGAAATTGAAGCATTTTATTCCTAGCCTACTAGAATTCTCCATAATTACTCCTCTTACTTTGCACTTAGAGCACTCCTCGTCAAAAGTAGTTGCCTTCTCGTCGCATCAGATCACCCTTCAGGAAAGTTAAGCTTCCATGGCAACTTACTTAAGAAAGAATCAGAAAAATATGGAATTAATTTCTTCACGGGCTTCCTCCTTTTTTTTATCTTCTCTCTCTCCCCTCTATTTATCTTCACTGGCAAGTACAGGTATCCTCCTTTTCTCAGATCTAACTTCCTTGCAACTGTACAAGTTAGTTACCCCAGTGGTACACTCACATAGATCTGGTTTATGCATTAGGAAGTTGCAGGTTGCCGCAACATTACTAGAAACAAATTTATATTTTTATTCACTCCGACAACTTGACATTTTCTTGCGCTGGTGCTTCTAGATATGTTAGCAGCATAAAGTCCCTATTACAATCTAGAAGTATTCATGCGGTGACATATTTGGGTGCAGTTCTATATCAAACTTGTGGCTATAGCTCTGAACACTTTCCTACTTCGATCTTCTAAGATGGATTCCTGCGCTGACATCTTTAGACACAAAAACTGATACTAAATGCATCGACATTAGTAGCACAAATGGGATAAAATGAAAGAAAATAAGACCATATAATACTGACTTAGAAAATGCAATTACTAAGTATAAAATGCTGAAAATGTATGCTAAATATGATACAAAGGGAACAAATTATACTCTAATTAAGGAGAATTTAATGGTAATTTCTAATGCTACCACACCCCCAAACTTGAGTTTTTACTTGCCCTCAAGTAAATAAAAACTAGCAAAGCCATATCAAAATTCTTGTCACCTCAATAATCATTCTAGCAACTTAAATTCTGTAGGATCCTAATGTATAAATTACAATTATATGATAGAAAATTACGCCGATAATTTATAGGTATGAATAATCAAAACTGCAACTTCACTAATGCTAGCATCATGCTTTAAATCTTAAATCCTCTTAACCAATACAACATTTATTATTCTATACACACACACACATATATATATATATATATATATCTTTTTTCTTTTTTCTTTTTATCAATTGTTTTCTTTCTTTCTCTCTTTTTTTTATGTGACTGAGAGATGTCATTGCATTACTATACCCTTGTTCCTGGGCAGTAACGATTGGATGCAACAAACCCTCAGGGAGTATGTAATTGCACTCACACACACTCTTGCAATGACAGCCTTTGGCTAGATAATTTTTCTAACACTTGCATCGGAGTGTTCCCCCTTGATAAGTCACAATGCACCTACATTAGAGTGTATTTTATTAGTAGATATAATTATATACATAGCTGCAAATGGTAAAATTTAAGATTCAAATAATGATACTACTCATTTATTACTAATGCAATTTCTACCATTCATCCAAAAATAGAAGGATACAACATTCAATCACGTTCATCCAATTCACACATTATCATCTCAAATAATTCAAGAATTAAGCATCAAATGAAAACTATTGTAGTCACATTTTTCATAACTTTGCATACTTTCATTCAACTAAAAAGACAAATAAATTCTTAAACTTGTGGGTGCAATTGCATTTCCATGTCATACATATTTCCCCCCCAAACTTAGTGTTTGCATTGTCCTCAATGCACTGAAAATACTATACAAATATTAATGGAAATGTAACTGCAATGCAAATGCGCTGACAAATAAAATGCAGAGACAATTAAAATGCAATTGCAACTATATGAAATGCATGCAACTAAACTAAGTACTGAAAAGTAAAAACTAACTCAGTGTGTCGCAGCTGAGGATGTGGTTGCTATAGACTTTTTCTTCTTTTTGAGGTGCTACTCTTTGTGCTTCTTTTTGTCTTTCCATTTGCTTTTTCTCTGATGGTTCAACCAGGGTGGTGAATTACTCCTCTAAGTTCGGTTGGGTATTGGCTTCATCGACAGTAACATCCGAAGGATGAATTTCAGCAAGTGGTGCCACATAAGGCACAATAGCTATAGGATTAAGATCCTCGTTGCTGGATGTTATGGCCTCGGCTTGACTCGCACCAGATGGCGCCAGTCCTTCAGTAGATGCACCCACATGGGCAGGTGCGACGACAAATTCCTCAGATAAATTTTTCGCTACAAATTTTTCTTCTTTCTCTTTTTCTCTTACTTCTTCTCTCTTCTCTTCTTCCTCCTTTTCCTCAACACCCACAGAGGCCATGGTTGTGTACTCCTCTTCTGTAGTAGCAGCTTCTTTCTTCGCCATATTCGCCCCTAAACTGTTTGAAATCTCATCCTCAAAGAGGCTAGCGATATTGCGAAAATAGTCCTCCAAATCCCTGGAATGCACTTCCTAGTCCTCATCATCAGAAATGTAGACCACGTGGAGAGAGTGGATAGACTGAGTCTTCCCTTCTGAAGCAACCTTCTCTATTGATGGTGTGGCCTCCCTGATGATTAGGGGAAACACTGGAAATTCTGATAAGGGTTGCTTGCTCATGCTGTGTAGTGCACTGATAATGGCAGTATTCCATGCCCTGGTGTAGGCATAGAATAAGTTCTAGGACTGCTCCATATCTTCCACTGTGGTGACAAGTTTGATTTGTCGCACACTCATTCAATCAATGAGCTGCTCAATTTCAGTTATCTTCCTCCAAAGTTAAGGATCTGTGGGCGAATGGGATTCCTTGTCTTTCTTCTTCGCCTTGCCTTTCTCTTTCTTCGATGGTGCTTCCTTTACAACAGGGGTTTCCTGCCCCCACGTATTCTCTTAATAGAGACATCATTTATAGGGCCTTTATTCTTCAAAAACTCCTCCCCTTCGTGAGGCACAACACCCCTCTGTTGACATAACAGCATGATCAGATAAGGGAATGCTAAGATACCTTTTTTTTTTGCGACAGACTTGTAATTTCTCTGTAAAGGATTGCCTTGACATCTATTCGACGGCCCTTTATGATAGAATGTATCAGGCACATTCTATCCAAGGTTACAGTACTGCTATGAGTGGAGGGCAAGAGGCGACAATTGATGAAGTGAAACTAGACATTGCTCTAGACTGTGAGGAAATGGCAGTACATTATATAATTGTTTGGATTATTTCCAGTCCAAATAGCACCATTGACGCACAAATCATTTAGCAGCAAGTCAGTGCCTTCCTCTGTCAGGTTCTCCAAAAAAGTAACACACTCATCCTCCCTGTCGGCGATGTTGTAGAGGTCATTTATATGGTCAGTGCCCCATGGTACCAGTCCCTCGTGGACAAAGATAAACTCCTACTCCTGATCAACTAGGTTAGCATAAAATTCTGTTACTAGGGATAAGGAATACCCGTCAGATGATCGTAGAACTTCTCCCATCCCAAGCATAAAATAGTTTTGGCCACTTGTTTCCCCAGCGTCAGTAGTGGGGACAATTGGAATCCCTTCTCGGGATAGAAGTTTTGCTTCAGCATCACTTCATGAAAACGGTTTTTAGTCGCTTTGGCTAAAAAGAGGACTAGCTCTTTAGGTGTTGGATGGTCGGCATTACAAATTATTACCGCAAATGATTCAGCGATTGGTTTTGAAGGGGTTTTGGAACCTCGAGTTGTAGTTATAGCTAAATGAAAGAAGAAAGTGAAAAATTACAAAAAACCTGTAAGTTGAAGAAAAGAAAAGATTACAGCAACAATGGCGGATGTGAGTGTAAAGAACACAGTCGGCACAATAAGGTATTTTATAGAGGATGAAGATGAAGAGGCGTGATGATTGCCATTGCAGTGAGAGGACACTGTGTCTGCATCCAATAAATACAAGGACACAAATTTTCCTTTTTTTGGATCGATCCAACGGTTGGGGATTAGGGTGAATCAATCGACGTGATTCTTTCTTGAAACACTTCGATGAGTCAACAATGAAATGCGACGACAAGTTGAGTTTCTGTGCGTCGAAAAAAAGGATAACTTTTATTCCTGCAAAAAACTAATGAAGAGAATTAAAAGAAAATAAAATATAGAAGTAAATAGAAAAATTGTAATAACATTCTAAGAAAATGTGACTAGGTTAATAGTCTCGATCTGTTCGTTGGTGATTGGACTGAGGTAGTGCTTTAATCGTTGGTCATTCACTTTGAATTGGTGTCCATCATTTAAATCTTTGATTGTCACTACACCATATGGAAATGCTTTGACAACTTCAAAATGACCTGACCATCTGGAGCACAATTTACCTGGATGCAGTTTTAAATGTGAATTAAATAGAAGTAATAATTGACTAGCAAAAAATTATCTCTGTAAAATGATGTTGTCATGACATCTCTTAGTTTTTTCCTTGTAAATGGCAGCATTCTCATAAGTGTTGCGTCAAATTTCCTCTAGTTTCGAAATGTTCAATAATCTCTTCTGCCCAGCAACATCATAATCCATGTTCACTTGCTTAATTGCCCACATGGCCTTATGTTCAATTTTTACAAGCAAGTGACAGGATTTACCAAAAACCAGGTGATACGACAACATCCTTGACGTGTTTTGTAAGTTGTGTACAGCACCCACAATGCATCATTTAGTCACGAAGACCAATCACGTCTAGATGGATTAACCACCTTTTCAAGAATACTTTTGATTTGTCAATTGGATACTTTAGTTTGGCCATTTGTTTGTGGATGATATGTTGTTGCCATGCGATGCTTCACACCATAATGATTTAAAGCAATCGCCACTTGATTACAATGGAAGTGAGTGCCTTGATTAGTTATTAATGCTCGAGGTGTGCCGAACAGTATAAGGAAATATTTGTGAAAAAATTTCAACACTATCCGAGCATCATCCTTGGGAACAGCTATTGCTTCAATCCACTTTGAAACATAGTTAACAGCAACCAGAATATATAAATTTCCAAAAGAATTGGGAAATGGTCCCATGAAGTCCATACTCCAAACATCGAAAAGCTCAACTTCCATTACAGGCTGTTGTAGCATCTCGTTACATCGAGATATTGATCCCGTGCGCTAACATTTGTCACATTGTAGTGTGTGCGTCTCGAAACAATGTAGGCCAGTAAAATCTTGATTGAAGGACCTTTGCAGTAGTCTTAATACCATCAAAATGACCTCCATAAGGAGCATTATGGCAATGCTTCAAGATAGAGAGCATTTCATCCTCAGGGACGCAACGACGAATAATATTGTCAACGCATACCTTGAACATGTATGGCTCATTCCAATGGTACTTCACAGCATCTCGAAGAAATCTGACCTTCCGATGACCAGTTGCACTCAACGGTAGCTTCCCACAGACCAAATAATTTACAACATCTGCATACCATAGAGATGCGTCGACAAAGAATAGCTTCTCGTCTGGAAATACGTTGACAATTTGCGACGTATTTCCATCTTCACTTCCATATTCGAGACGAGATAGGTGGTCTGCTACCTAGTTCTCCGATCCTTTTCTCTCTTTAATCTCAACATCAAATTCTTGTAATAACAGGATCCATCTAATTAGCCTGGGTTTGGCATCTTTTTTGGTAAAGAGGTATCTCAAGGTAGATTGATCTGTGTAAACTGTAATTTTAAGCCGACAAGATACGAGCGAAACTTGTCAAATGCAAAAACTATTGCCAGTAACTCTTTCTCTGTATTTATATAATTTACTTGTGCTACAGTTAGAGTTTTGCTGGCATAATATATTGTATGAAATACCTTGTCATTATGTTGTCCAAGTACAGCACCAACGGCATAGTTGCTCGAATCACACATCACTTCAAACGGTTGAGACCAATATGGTGCGACGACAATAGGTGTCTGCACTAACTGCAACTTAATTTTAACAAATGCTTCCAAACAAGCATCATCAAATAGAAACTTTTTGTTTTGCTCCAACAAGGAGTAGAGAGGTTTTCCTATTTTGGAGAAACCTCGGATGAAACGATGATAAAATCTGAAATGACCGAGAAAACTCCTTATTCCCTTGACGTTGGTAGGTGAGGGTAGCTTTTCAATAATTTCTACCTTTTCCTTATCAACTTCAATGCCTTGACAAGAGATATGATGGCCAAGGACAATGCCTTCAGTTGCCATGAAGTGGCATTTTTCCCAGTTTAGCACCATATTGGTGTGCTCGCATCACTTCAACACTTTAGCTAAATTGTCAACGCATTTATCAAAATTGTGACCATAAATAGAGAAATAATCCATAAATACCTCCAATGAATGCTCGATCATATCAGAGAAGATGGCCATCATGTACCTCTAGAATGTGGCAGGTGCGTTTCATAAACCAAATGGCATTCAACGAAAAGAAAAGGTTCCAAACGGGCAGGTAAAATTTGTCTTTGCTTGATCCTCCGACGCAATTGCTATCTGGTTATAACCAGAGTATCCATCAAGAAACAGTCATAGGCCTTACCAGCAAGTCTATCCAACATCTGATCAATGAATGGAAGTGGGAAGTGATCTTTCTTTGTGGCAGCATTTAAACGATAGTAATTCATGCACACTCGCCAAACTGTAGCAATGCGAGTAGGAATTAGTTCATTTTTATCATTGCTTACCACCGTGATGCCGCTCTTCTTTGGCACACATTCGACCAGGCTCACCCATGTATTATCCGAGATTGGGTAGATTATGCCTACATCCATCCATTTGATGATTTCTTTTTTCATAATTTCCTTCATTTTCTCATTTAATCTAAATTGTTGTTCAATTATCTACTTTCCCTCATCTTTCAGCCTAATTTTATGCATGCAGAAAGAGGGATTAATGCCACTGATATCCGTGATGCTCCAAGTGATGGCTCTTTTGTCCTACTTCAATATTCCTATTAACTTATGTTCTTGGCTTACGTCGAGACTTGCGCTAACAATTACTGGCAATGTATCATTGTCACCAAGGAAAACATATTTCAGATGCGTTGGCAATGGTTTCAACTCTAGCGTCGGAGCTTCTTCAATCGATGGCTTGAAAATAAGGATCGTCCTATGGGTTAGATCTAAAGATTCCATTTGCTAACCATGTCTGAGCTCACAAACATTAGCCTTAACTTTGTGGTCATATTTAGGTAGGAAATTGTCTTCAGATGTCACCGCATATGTAGGAAATTGTCTTCAGATGTCACCGCATATTCTTTTGGCACTACTGAACTACGTTCATTAAATTCCTCCATAATTAACTCGTCTAGAACATCAATGTGGTGAAATTGTTCCTTACTTTTGGAAGGAGTTGCTTCAAAAACACTAAAAGTAACGTGTTCATCGTTATGTCTGATGATTAACTTGCCTTTGAAAATGTTTATAAGTGTACGTCTCGTTGCAAGAAATGGCCATCCCAAAATAATGGCACCTCCTTATCAGCTTCGCAATCAAGTATGATGAAATCTGCTAAGAATACAAACTTATCGACTTGGATGAGAACATCCTTTATTTGCCCTTCAGGTTGGGCTAAAGATCTATCTGCAAGCTACAATGTTATCGAAGTGGGTTTCATATGACCAATTCCTAATTTCCTGAATGTTAACAAAGGCATAAGATTGATGCTAGCCCCTAGATCACAAAGAGCTTTTCCTAAATAATGGTTTCCAATGGAGGATGGAATTGTGAAACTGTCAGGATCTTTCATTTTTTGTGGCGGTTTATTTGTCAGTACAGCGCTGCACCCTTCATTGAGCGCAATTGTCTCGATATCGAATAACTTCTTCTTCTTTGATAAGATGTCCTTCATAAATTTCCCATAGCTGGGAATCTGCACAAGAGCATCAACAAGAGGTATATTAATATGTAATTGTTTCAAGAAAGTCACAAACTTTTGATAGTCTCTGTCATGTTCTTTCTCCTTGAATCATTGTGGAAGGGATAAAGGTATATTAACAGTGGGCTGCTGTGTTACACCCGATTGTGTCAACATTGGCAGTTGCATCGACAACTTCGCAGGTCGAATGGTAGGCATAGGTGTGATTACTGGTTGTTCGTCCTCATTTATTTCGACCACTTCTTCTTTAGATGCAACTTCTCCCTGTTGCTTTTTACATCTACGTCAACAAGTGCTAGATTGGAGCTGCTACTTTGTTCGATAATTTGCTTTCCACTCTGCAAAGTAATAGCCTTGCAATGCTCCTTCCCCTTCTAATTTGAATTTTCAGTGTCACTGGGCAAAGCACCTAGTGGTCTTGTGCTCATATTAGAAGCCAATTATCCTTATTGTGCTTCCAACATACAGATGGAAGAAGAATTTCCTTGTACGATATCTTCTATTCTCGTAATATGCTCACGCATCAAAGCGTCAAGAGCAGTTAATGGATCTGATCTTGGTTGAGAGTACTGCTGTTGTTGTTGTTAATGCTGTCCTTGCATATTTAACATTGCAGTGTGCTGTGGCTACATACAAGCATATGGTTGCATCTGATTATGTGACTATACCTGAGGATTGTGATTATAATTCTGTTGTTGCTGGTTATAACTCCCTTGTCAAAAGTTCCCTTGACTATAGGAATTTCCATATCTAAATGAGGACGTATTTTGATTCCCCCAAGGTTGTTGAATCCTAGTTGAACTATTATACGAGTTACCATATGAGTTCCCTCTAATGTTATTGACATAGAATGCATTCTCAGCATGCTGTGGATAGTCCTCATAGCTATGGTTGCTGCTTTAAATTCACAATAAAATGTTAGGACATCCATTTGCTGGGCTACTTGAATAGGGGCAACATCACTCGTCCCCTTCATGTTCTTGATCATGTTCGCCAGTGAGGATACTTGTGCACTTAGAGCTGATATGGAATCTAGCTCAATAACTCCAAGATTTGTTTTTAGTTGAGCAGATCGAGAAATCGAGTATTGATAATCATTTTGCACAATTCTCTCTAAGATTCGCACGGCTTCATTGTAAGTGCAATCCAACAAAGGACCGTTTGCAGATGCGTCAACAAGATTTCTTGTCTGTGCATTTAATCCATTGTAGAAGATTTCAATCTATGTCTCCTATTGGATTCCTTGCATGGGACAATGTCGAAGCAGAGTTTTGTAACCATCCCAAGTAGTATGCCGATTCTCATCATCCAACTGATGGTAAACAGTAATATCATTTTGCAGTCTAGCATTCATTGTGGGTGAATTGAATCACATAACAAACTGAGTTGCTAGCGCATTCCATGATATAATGGATCCAGCAGGTAAACCAAGAAACCATGTACGTGCCCTTCCTTGCAAAGAATAAAGAAACAGCTGCATCTTCAAGGCATCATCAGGAACACCATGCCGACTGAAAGAAGTACATATTAGTAGAAAAGATTTGAGATGATCCCTCGCATCTTCATGAGGCAAACCAGCATATCGCCCATTCGAGTTTAACATTTGAAACATCACTGGTTCTAATTCAAAATTCTCAGCTTGTATTGCTGGTCTAACAACCCCTGGTTGCAGATCATCAAGCACAGGAACAACAAAGTCTCTAATTGCCTTGTTTTGAATTTGCTCTTGTTGTGGTTGCGGTCTATTGTTGAAATTTTGTGGCTGCAATGGAGGAATAAGGTTTTATGGTGGCAACTGTCATACATCGTTATTATTTCTAGCCATATTTCTTTTCCCGTGTCTCCTCCTCCTAATAGTTCTTTCAATTTCTGGATCGAAACTGACAATATTGTTAAGATTTCTCCTTATGGACGTAAAACACCTAAAAGAATTGAGAAAAATAAAACAGATTAGTAACAAATAAAAGTCAAAAAATAAATAATAATTGCAACTACAAAAATAAACATCAAACAAATGTCATCCCCGGTAACGGTGTCAAAACTTGATCGCATTATAAACATCACAGCAATAATGTGCAAGCGGACACTGTCGATGCAAGTATAATAGATAGATGTGAGTCTGTCAGATATCGATCCCAAGAGGATAGTGTTCTTGTTGCTTAAATTTGTCGAAGCAAAAGTAGTTAAAATAAGAAGAATCGTCAGGAGTAATGTCAATGCAATTAAGTCAAGACTGCACAAATAAAAGAGTTAAAAATGTCAATGCAAATATTGTAAAACTGTAATACAGATTGTTAGAGCAATTTAATAGAAAATGAAATGAATGTTGAAGATGTTTTGTGAATGCAAATTACTAAAATTAAAGAAGTAAAACAATTATAAAGGAGTGGGTGATCCCTGATTTGGCAAGTTGGCAAACACTAAATGTTACTGCAAGGTAACTAGTAGATAAATTGTCACCGCAATTAAGTTTTATGAGATCTCACTAATTTCGACTTCTCTGTTTAGCAAAGACCTAAACACTTACATAAGCCACACCTTCCAGTGCTAGCAATGCTTTGCATTTGAGAACAAGTGGCTAGAATTCCTGCCTGCCTCAAGCAACTTCCGTTATCTTGCTTATTGATCTAACTTTGTCACTGCACCTTCCAGTGACTGTGACTGCAATCACACTTTCGTGGTCAAAACAGTTAATACCAAAGATCAACAAATAAGAAGAATTGAGCAAAAATCAAAGTAGATCTAACATTAATAGGTACTTTCGTACACAATTAAAGTCAATAGAATTTATCAACATTCAAGAGGAATTAAAGAAGAAATTGAAGCATTCTATTCCTAGCATACTAGAATCCTTCCGTAAATGCTCCTCTTGTATCGCACTTAGAGCACTCCTCATCGAAAGTAGTTGAATCAGAAAAATATGGAATTAATTTCTTCATGACCTTTCTCCTTTTTTTATCTTCTCTCTCTCCCCTCTATTTATCTTCAATGGCAAGTACAGTATCCTCCTTTTCTCAGATCTAACTTCCTTGCAGCTGTACAAGTTAAATACTCCAACTGTACACTCATGCAAATCTGGTTTATGCATTAGGAAGTTACAGGTTGTCGCGACATTACTAGACGTAAATTTATATTTTTATTCGCTGCGACAACTTGACATTTTCATGTGCTGGTGCTTCTGGATATGTTAGCAGTGTAAAGTCCCTGTTGCAATCTGGAAGTATTCATGCGGTGACATATTTAGGCACAATTCTATATCGAACTTATGGCTACAACTCTGAACGCTTTCCTACTTCGATCTTCTAAGATGGATTCCTATGCTAACATCTTCAGACGCAAAAATCGATACTAAATGCAGTGACATTAGTAGCACAAATGGGATAAAATGAAAGAAAATAAGACCATACAATATTGACTTAGAAAATGCAATTATAAAATGAAAGAAAATAAGACCATACAATATTGACTTAGAAAATGCAATTACTAAGTATAAAATGCTGAAAACTGATACTAAATGCAACGACATTAGTAGCACAAATGGGATAAAATGAAAAAAAATAAGACCATACACTATTGACTTTGAAAATGCAATTACTAAGTATGAAATGCTGAAAATGTATACTAAATATGATACAAAGGGAACAAACTATTCTCTAATTAGGGAGAATTTAATGGTCATTTCTAATGTTATCAATCTAAATGCTCATTTAACCAATTTTCTAAAGATTTACAACATTTTCAAGGTTAATGACATTACTGATGATGCCATACACTTACGGTTATTCCTATTCTCGTTGAGAAATAAGGAATAGTGGTTAAATTCTTTACCACGAGGTTCTATCACTACTTGGGCTCAAATGATTCAGGAATTTTTGTTGAAAGATTTTCTACCGACTAGAATAACCTAGTTGAAAAATGTTATCTCTTCTTTTGTTCAGTTTGATATTGAGACACATAATGAAACATGGGAGAGTTTTAAGGATTTGTTGAGAAGGTGTCCCCATCATGGATTACCTTTGTGGCTCCAAGTTCAAACTTTATACAATGGTTTAATCACCTCAACTAGATAGATGATTAATGCAGCAGCTGCCGAAAAGTTGACTAACAAAACACCGAAAGAAGCCTAACAGTTTATTGAGGAGATGGCATTGAACAATTATCAGTGGCTAGTTAGGAGAGTAAAACCTGTGAAGGCAGCACGAGTTTTTTATATTTATTCAATTTCTATGTTGGCTAATCAGGTTGAATCTCTTGATAAGAAAATTAATGGTTTGAATTTTTCTAAGTAGGTACATCCAGTGATACAATGTGATGCGAATGGAGAGGGGATGATTAATTCAGAATATTCACCCTTCAAGTCCAACATGGAGCATGAGCAAGTTGACTTTTGGGGTAATAATTCTAGACCTCAAAATAACCCCTATCGCAATACTTATAATGCAGGATGGAGGAATCATCCAAATTTTTTAGGTTGGTTAAGAAAATCAAAGGTCACAACTCCCTCCGGGTTTTCAGTAGCCTTATCAACAAGAAAATAAACTGAACCTTGAAGAGTGCTTGTTAAATTTATTTCGATTTTTGAAACTAGATTTCAAAACACTGAGACACCTTTGAAAAATCAGCAAGCATCAATTCAAGGACTTGAAAATCAAATTGGACAACTTGCTAAACTGGTTTCGAAAAGATAGAAAGGTAGTTTACCTAGTAACACTGAACCAAACACAAAAGAGCATGTGAAAGCAATTAAATTTAGGAATGGGAAAGTGTTAGCTAAACCGAAAATGAAGCTGAAAAAAGAAACCGATGAAAAAGATGATGGGGTGGCAAAAATCAAAAAAATTCAAGCACCAATACTTAAAGAGTACAAACCACCAATCCCATATCCAGCAAGTTTTAAGAAAGACCACATGGATGAACAATTTGGTAAATTTCTTGAACTCTTCAAACAATTACATATTAACTTACCTTTTGTTGAAGCTCTTTCGTGGATGCCCACTTATGCAAAAATTTTAAAGGAGCTTTTGACAAATAAATGAAGTTAGAAGAGCTATCCACTGTAGAACTAAATGAGGAGTGCTCAGCCATTCTCCAAAATAAACTACCTACTAACCTGAAAGATCCAGGAATTTTTATTATCCCTTGTTTTATAGGTAGTCTAAACATTGGAAAGCATTGGTTAATTTGGGTGTGAGTATTAATCTGATGCCTTATAAAATGTTCAAGCAACTTGGTCTTGGAAAACCAAAACCCACTATGATGAGTATTCAATTAGCCGACAAATCTGTTAAATATCCTAGGGGCGTTATTGAAAATGTACTTGTGAAAGTAGATAATTTCATATTCCCTATTAATTTTGTTATATTGACATGGATAAAGATATTGAGGTACCCTTAATTTTAGGTAGACCCTTTTTAGCTACTGTTAGAGCTATTATTCATGTGGGAAATGATAAACTTGTGCTTAGGGTAGGTGATGATGAAATAAGTTTTCAAATTTATGATGTCGTGCTATTTTCTAGAAAGCAAGATGATTCCTATTATTTTATTGATTTTATTGATCATGCTATTCAAGATTCTTTATAGGAAATTGTTCATAAGGACACACTGGAACTATGTCTTGTTCAAGGAGGGGAAGTCAATGGAGATAATGTTGTGATAAATGAAATAAAAATGATTTAGATGCTAAAGAGTCTCCACCAAGATAGAAAGATTTTGAGACCATTGAGCTAAGTAAGGAATTGAAGTTGAAACACTCTATTGAAGAACCTCCTAAATTGGAATTGAAGCAATTGTCAAATCATTTGGAGTATGCCTTCCTTAGAAACAATTCTACATTTGCCAGTGAATATTGCTCTGGATTTGAAACTGAATGAGAAAGATGAGTTACTGCAAGTGTTGCAAGAACACAAAAGAGCCTTAGCCTAGAAAAATTATGATATTAAAGGGATCAATCCTTCTTTTTGCATCTATAATTTTAATGGAAGATGAATATAAACCATGTGTGCAAGCTCAAAGGAGGTTGAATCCCAACATGAAGGAAGTTATCAACGTTGAGGTAATTAAACTCTATATGCTAGAGCTATTTATCCTATTTTTTATAGTACTTGGGTGAGTCTTGTGCAGGTTGTTCCTAAGAAATGAGGTATGACTGTTGCAACTAATTAGAAGAATGAGTTGATTTCAACAAGAACGATCACGAGATGGAGAGTTTGTAAATGATGTTACAAGGAAAGACCATTTTCCTCTTACGTTTGTAGATCAAATGTTGGAGAGGTTAGCTGGCCACATGTATTACTGCTTTTTGGATGGACTTTTTGGTTATTTCCAAATCCTGCTAGCTCCCTAAGATCAAGAAAATATGACATTTAAATGTCCATATGGTACGTTTGCTTACCGAAAATGCCTTTTGGATTATGTAATACTCTTGCCACTTTTTAGCATTATATGTTAGCCTTCTTTAATGAACTCGTGGAAGACATCATGGAGGTATTTATGGATGATTTCTCGGTATTTTGTAATTCATTCCATTTATGCCTTAAAATTTTAAAACATGTTCTAATGAGTTGTGAGGAAATGAACCTTGTGCTTAATTAGGAAAAGTATCACTTCATGGTTAAAGAGGGGATTATTTTGGACCATAAAATTTCTACTAAAGGAATCGAGTTCGATAGAGCGAAAATTGAAACTATTGAAAAGTTGCCTCCCCCTAATTCGATTAAGGCTATCAGAAGTTTCCTAAGACATGTTGGATTTTATAGGAGATTCATTAAAGATTTTTTCAAAATAACGAAGCCTTTAATGAATTTACTAGAAAAAAAGATGTGTCATTTAATTTCAATCAGGATTGTTTAGGCATTTAACATTCCTAAGGAAAAATTAATTAATACCCCAATTGTAGTTACACCTAATTGGAATTTACCTTTTGAACTAATTTGTGATGCGAGTGATTTTACAGTAGATACAGTTCTTGGATAACGAAGAGACAAACATTTTCAACTGATTTACTATGCTCGCAAGACTTTGACAGATGCACAAGCGAATTACACTTCTACAGGAAAAGAATTGTTAGTTTTGGTTTTTGCATTTGTTAAATTTAGACCTTATTTAATATTGTCTAAAGTTGTTATGTACACTGACCATTCTGCTCTTCGTTACCTTCTTACTAAACTGGATGCAAAGCCTCGACTTATAAGGTGAGTTTTATTGCTGCAAGAATTCGATTTGGAGATTACAGACAAGAAAGAAGTTGAAAATATTACAGCAAATCATCTTTGAAGGCTTGAGAATTTGCATCTTAAGAAGCTTAATGAAAGGGTGATAAATGACTCGTTTTTTAAAGAATGACTTTTGGTGGTAACAAATTCTAATGGCCCTTGGTTTGTAGATATTGCAAATTATTTAGTTGCTAACACCTTACCAAAAGGTTTATCTCATCATCAAAAGAAGTGATTCTTTGCTGATGTGAAAAATTATTTTTGGGAGGATCCTTTTCTTTTTCGTGTGTGTGCAAATCAAATGATTCGAAGACGTGTTTTGGCACCCGAAGGGAATTAAATCTTGGAGCATTGTCACTTTTGTCTGATGGGAGGACACTATAGTGGAATTAGAACAACACCTAAGGTCCTCGAATCAGGTTTTTATTGGCCCACTTTATTCAAAGACACTAACAAGTATGTCGCTTCTTGTGATAGATGGTAGAGAACAAGTAATATTTCCAAACATAATGAAATGCCTCAAACATATACGATATCGTGTGAAATTTTGACATTTGAGGTATTAATTTCATGGGATCATTTCCTGGTTCTTATGGTAATAAATACATTCTAGTAGCAGTAGAATATATGTCAAAATGGGTGGAAACTCAAGCTTTACCTACTAATTATGTTAAGGTGGTAGTTCAATTTCTTAAGAAAATGTTCTCTCTTTTTGGATCACCTAGAGCAATCATTAGCGATAAGGGTACATATTTTTGTAGTTCTCAATTTGATAAGATAACTCAAACCCATCCTAGAACTCAAACTAGCGGTTAAGTTGAAGAGTCGAATCGAGAACTCAAACCCATCCTAGAAAAAATCGTAGAGACAGATAAAAAGGACTAGGCTTTAAAAATAGATGATGCTTTATGAGCTTATAGGAATGCATATAAAACACCCATAGGAAAATCTCCTTACAGACTTTTTTATGGGAACAGTTGTCATTTACCACTTGAACTTAAACACAAAGCATTTTGGACAATTAAATTTCTAAACTACGATCCTAAACTTAAAGGTGAAAAGAGAATGTTGCAACTAAATGAGCTTGATGAATGACGAGCTAATACTTATTATAGCTCGAGATTGTACAAAGAATCAACAAAGCAACACCACAATACTCATTTAAAGCAACCCAAACAAATCGCAATTGGAGATCAGGTTCTTTTATAAAATTTAAAGCTTAAATTGTTTCCTAGAAAGCTAAAATCGAGATGGTCAGACCCATTTATGGTAAAAACTATTTTTCCATACGATACAATAGAGGTAACATATCCTGAATATGGCACATTAAGGGTAAACAGTCGACTCAAATTCTATCTTAGTGGGAATTTTTAAAATGATTGAGAGGAGATTTAGCTCCAAAATCCGACTTAACCGTATTCGTGAAAAGGGAAAGTTAAGCTTAGACTTTAAATAAACGCTTCTCGGGAGGCAACTCGAGTGTTTTAATTTTAATTATTATACATAAAAAAACTCTACATTCATTCCATGTTTGATTATTTAAAATTAAAAAAAGAGGGACCACACGGTCTGAGGTAGGCCACACAACTTGGACACACGGCCATGTGCATGCTAGAGTGAACTTTTTTAGTTTTATTTCAAGTCAGTGAGTTACACGGGCTAGAGACACATTGCCTATCACACGGGCATGTGTGAGACCATGTCCACCTCACGGCCTCACATATGGGTGTGAGAGAAGCGAAAGGTGATCACACATGGCCGTGTGTGGCATGTGTCCCAGGCCGTGTGACTATTGGTTGTATATTTTAATGAATTTTGAAGCATTACACGGGCTAAAATTAACCACAAGCTTGGTGACACAACCATGTGGTTCACATGGCATGGACACACGGGCATGTCTGTTTCAGTGTGAGACTTGGAGCTTAATTTGTTTAAAAAAAATTAGAACACACACAGGCTGATAGAGGGCACACCAATGTTAGACACATTCGTGTGGCCCAACACGGGCCCTAACATGACTGTATCCCTCTTACAAAATCTAAAAAAAACCCTAAAAGTTTTTATAATTTATTTTATCCTCCCTTATGCGTCATTTTCGCCATCAATCCACTAACCTTGTTCATCGTCAAACCCGACCCCTCCAAAGCACCGATCTTCTTTTGGCCTAACAACTCCCCTCTTTGACCAAGCCTCCATGCATCATCAAAGACTTCCCCACCTCGCCCATTGACTCCCCTCTCTCTTCCCCCTCCTCCCTCTCGTCTAAACCAAGTCCGAATAACCCCCTCCTTCATTCGTCCCTCGTCAACCAGTCATCTCCTCCGTGCATCACCTACATCAGCACGACTCCTCGTTCTATCCACCTCCAATCCTTACGTCACCGACAACCATTTCATGTTTTTCAACCATGAACAGAACCCACGTGTAACCTCCCACCTTTGTTTTAGTCATCGTTTCCCCTTTTAAAACCACATGTTTCCCTTTTACTTATAGATAGATCACAACTTGGCTCGGATACCAATTGTTGGAAAATACGGGTTTCGAAAACATGGTGGAAAATAAATTTAGGGAAAACAGAGTTTTAAAAATATTTCCAAAACAAGATATTGGCTATGATAGCTAAAGTAATAAATACTTAATCAAAATTGTACTTTTTCAATTCATCTAGGATGAGCACTTTGATTGAGTAGTCTTCTCCGCTATCCTCAAGCTCACATTTGTTGAGTGTGGGCTCACTTTGAATCAGAAAAGTTCCACAAAATTTACCAATGAGGTAATTTCACAGTTTCTCAAAATTTTGGGTTAAGTTGTAAGTCAAAAAAATATCTCTAGAGATTTTCTGAAATAATCTCTTCAAATAATTTTCTCTCTACAACTTTCTCTTGAATTCAAGTGTGTGAAAAATAATGACTCAAGGCTCTCTTTATATTGGGGGAGTTTAGAGAGGTCAACTATAATAAAACTTAATCACTTTAATATTAAATTAATAAAATATTTATCAAGATAAATATTTGATTAAATTTAATATTAAGATAATCACTTTAATATTAAATTACTAAAATAATATTATTTTTGGAATAGTTAATCTGAAATCAAATCTCTGGTAGAGTCCCAGTATGAGGGTAACTCTTCCACTACTCAACCATCGAAGACCAACTGTCATCGGCCATCGAAACGTCGCCATCGTAACTGCCGACACCGACATGTTCGGTGAAGCATGTGCGTCACCCTTACGGCACCTTGAGTCAGTTCAACTGCTGTCAATTTGATCCGAGTCAATGACGACCATATTAGTCCAGTATAGCCACTGGTTGGACCGTAAGCCCGGTTTCACAGATCAATCCCAGTTCGACTAGTTTTGGGTCTTTGTCTCAATTTTGAGCTCCCGAGTCCAATTTATGATCTTAGGACCAATTTTCAAGTTCAATTTTCCATTGGGCCAATTGTTTGACTTGAAAATTAATTTCCAAAAATATCATATTAATTTTAATTAATTTGATTAATTTAATTTCACTTGATCAAATTAATTTTTTTAAAATCACTTTGATTTTCCAAATTAAATTTTCAAGAAAATTCTTTAATTAAATTATCTAGTTGAACAATTCTCACGACCACCTAATTTAATTTCACATCAAATAAATCAACTCAATTAAATTATTTCCAAAGCCATAGAATTTCTTTCTGAATCAAAAGAAGTCTAGTCTAGCTTTTGTTGAGCTAGCGGAGGGACCAATCAAACAGATACAATTAGGCTCTAGTAATTGCAATTGTGTCTAGTAGCATCGTTCCGATAATTCGTAGTTACTTAATCATGGAGTCAGTCCACAAGAAGAACCATGATTGAAAACTCCTCATTGTATACTCTTTAAGAAAACAATTTATCCAATTGCTTTGTCCAATGACCTCGTTATGTGTGTGTTACCCTCATATGATATCCTTGTTTCCTTTTAGTTAAATCTGTTCACTCAATACAATCATATTGTAACACCCAAAACCCAAAAATCATCGTCAATTAAGGTTACGGTGTCTTACTATACATTTATCACTATTCAACCTTTAATATCATGTTATTCAGCTTTATTTATTAAAGAAACACACTTTACACGTTATATATATCATCATTTAATCATACACAAAGTTCAGCAAGGGCAAAAATAGCATTCCCAATATTTTCGGAGACTTTCTATCGATACCTGATGGACAAGTATCGGTAGTAGCCCAGTCAGTAAACAACACAAAAACTATGCAGATTTCTATCGATACTTGTGCTAGTCCTACCAATACAATTATAACTTCTACTGATACAAGTCATGCTTCTATCGATACTAAAAACTCCAGAGAGCTGAAATTCTCGCCTTGCTACTTCTACCGATACAAGTATGTAAACTACTGATACTTCAAACATATAACTATCAATACTTGCAATTCAACTACCGATTTAACCCAAGTCAGTGAACAACCTCTCTCTTACCCTATACTTTTACCGATACATGCTTGAGTTCTACCAAAACAAGTATGCAGAATCTTAAGAATTATGCCCATAACACTAATTTAATAACACAATCATACATAACTTCGTATATGCATTAACCAACATACAAAATACATAGTTCCCAAGTCAGTTCTTAGCATTTTTAGTCTATACTTTGATTTACTTTACATGAATTTCTACATTCAACATTCCATTTAACATAATCAGAGTTTACCATCTCAATTACAAATAAAGATACACGATCCTAGTACATCCCATAAGACCGAGTGATGTAAAACTACCAACAAACTCCGCGATAGTGTGACTTCAAGGAGATGATGGTGATCCGATCTTTAATCAGCAAAACGATCTACAAAACAACAACAACATCTTTGGTAAGCTTCATTGCTTAGTATGTTCGATGGTTTAAAAAGTTACCAACATTTGTAATAAGAAACTGTAGCTTAACCGAGCCAAGGTAATCCCATTATTCTTGAGTAAAATACAACTTCATTTCCCTGTCTATATCTTTATGTTACCAATACCCGATGCTACTCACACGAGCTATTGAGGACTCGTAACATATGCAGTACCCCAGCCATCGGTACAATGTCTGTCTGTGCTGTAAACTATTCCCTAATGATGCTGCTTGCATGAGCTGTCGGGAGTATGCATAAAGCATAAGTCCCAGCCATCGAAGGTCCTATAATCCATTTAGGATTCATATCTCTTTTCTGAATCGCGATACTGCCCACACAAGCTGTCGAGGACTCATAACATATACGATACCCTAGCCATCGCGTTGGTATTATTTCAACGGCATAAAGCCTACTATCTCTATCGTTTCACTTCCTCAATCATCTTCAATTTCGAATGCTTCTGTTTTTCTGAACATTGACAAAATGCATACAAGGAATATTAAGTGAAATTTACATTACGAACTTACTGGACAAAATTATAGTTTAGGAAAGACTTCAGGGACTAATCTGTCAAATTTCTTTTTTCGCGATCTGTAGCACGATCGTAGTCTACATCCACAAATCCTTCAATTTCTTTCATTAAACACTCAATCAGATCATATAATATAATTCAGTCCTTTTTGGGAAAATTACGATTTTACGCCTAATATTTTCCTTTTATTCAATCTAGTCCTTTCAACACAAAACATGCAAAATAACCATTTTCTCACACAACCAACCTTAGCCGAATTCTCTAGGGTGTTTATCCCACCCCTTCACACATTTATTTACATAACAATACATGTAATTTCATCATTTTCACATTTTAGTCGTTAAACCCTAATTTCATAAAAAAACTCTTTACATAAAGATTTAACTCAAGTAGTAAACATTCAAATATATCAAAAGCTTTCAAGAACAAGCATTTTTAACAATGGCAAGTTTCATAACATTTGACAGGTTCATAAATTAGTCCTTGTATAAGCTAGATTAAGCTAATACGTACTCGAAAACATAAAAATTACTAAAACGATCAAGGTTTGCTTACCCATATCAAAGCTCAAAGTTTGAGAATGGAGAAACCCTAATATTCTCCCTCCAGCTGAAAGAAGAAGATGATGAGAAATAAGAGGAAATTTTCTCATTTTTCTTTCTTTTAATTCATATATATGCCTAATGGCAAACTTGTTAAATTTTAAAACTGTTATGATTAACTTAATAAACCATTTAATTAACCTAAATTAACTCCCTTGATAATCCATATATTCCATGATAATCAACCCACTAATATACTTTAGGATAATTAGCACTTTTGGTCCTTCTAATGAACCAACTCTACTTTTGCACCTTTTTCGATTTAATCCTTTTTACTTAATTAACTATCTAAATGATAAAATCTCTTAATCAAAATTTAATATGCTACTAATGACATCACAAATATTAAATAATTAATATTTATGACTCGACTCGTTCGAGTTGTGGTCCTAAAACTACTAATTCCAACACCACTAAAAATCAGGCTCTTACAACTCTGCCCCCTTAGGGGAAATTTCATCCCGAAATTTCTTACCAGTGAATAGGTTAGGGTATTGTGATCTCATCGAAGCTTCGGAATCTCAAGTAGCTTCTTCAAGCACATGTCGGTTCCATAATACCTTTTCCAATGGTACCTTTTTGTTTCGCAACTCTTTTACCTAGCAAGCCAGGATCTTAATCGATTCTTCTGAATACAACAAATTCAATTGAATCTCAACCTCCATGGGTGTAATCACATGGGAAGGATCTGATCGATACCATCTTAGCATTGATACATGGAAGACATTATGGATCTTTTCTAGTTTCGGTGGTAAAGTCAACTTATATGCTACAAGACCAACCCGTTCAATGACCTCGTACGACCCGATATACCGCGGACTCAACTTTCCTTTTCTACCAAACCGAAACGCCTTCTTTTAAGGTGAAACTCTCAGGAAAACTTGGTCTCCTACTCAAATTATATATCTTTTCTTTTAAGATCTACGTATGACTTCTGTCGGTCAAACGATGCTTTCAAACAATCACGAATTTCTCGCACTTTGTCCTCAGTTTAATGAACCAAGTCAGTCCGAATCAACTTAGGCTCGCTCAACTTTGACCAATACAATGGTGTTCTACATTTCCTACTGTATAATGCTTCAAACGGTGCCATTTTAATACTAGACTGATAGCTGTTGTTATAAGCAAACTCCACCAATGGCATATATTTTTCCTAGCTACCCTCAAACTCAAGTATATAGCACCGTATCATATCTTCAAGAATTTGTATCACTTGCTCTGACTGACCGTCTATTTGCAGATGATACGCAGTACTTAAATTCAGCTTGGTCCCCAAAGCTTCATGCAACATACTCCAAAACCTTGAGGTAAAATGTGGATCCTTGTCAGAAATAATAGATGCTAGTACTCAGTGTAGTTGTTTGATCTTGGACACATATAGTTCAACCAATCTCTTAAGTGGATAATCTACCTGAATAGAGATAAAGTGAGCTGATTTTGTCAATCAATCTACAATTACCCAGATCGAATCTTTCTTTCTCGGTGTCATCGGAAGTCCTGTAACAAAGTCCATAGTAACCCGCTCCCATTTCCATTTCGAGATGGAAATTGACCGTAGCAACCCCGATGGTACCTGGTGTTCTACTTTCACTTACTGACATATAAGGCATTTATTCACAAACTCTGAAATCTCTCATTTCATACCAAGCCACCAATACATTTTTTTAGGCCGTTATACATTTTTACACTCCCCGGGTGGATGAAATAAGTGCTGCTATGAGCTTTTGTCAAAAGGTCTCGTCTTAAATCTGGGTCATTTGAAACACACACTCTATCTCTGTAATACAACATACCCTCTGTATCTATAGTAAACCCTATAATGGCATCACTCTGTATCTGCCCCTTTTTAGCTATAAGCTTTGGATCACTTCCCTGAAGTTCTCGAATCCACTATAGAAATAACGATCTCGTCTTGAGCTTAGTGGTGACAAAACCATCATTCTCCGAAGACAACCGGGCATCAATGCTCTCAGTACAAACAATGATTTCCAGCTCAAGGCATCAACAACAACGTTAGCCCTTCTTGGGTGATAGTTAATCACAAGGTCGTAATCTTTTAACAGCTCAACCATCAGTGCTATCACAAATTCAACTCCTTCTGAGTCATTAGATACCTCAAACTCTTATGGTCAGCAAACACATGACATCTCTCCCCATAATGGTAGTGATGTCAAATCTTTAATGTAAAGACTATAGCAGCTAACTCTAGATCATGAATCGGATAATTTTTTTCATGCGATTTTAACTGTGGGAAGCATAAGCTATCACTTTTCCCATCTTGCATCAAAACACACCCTAATCCACTCAAAGACGCGTCGTTGTATATAACGAACTCATTTCCCGACTCTGGCTATGTCAAGATTGGAGATTCAGTTAACAACTTTTTCAACTGATTGAAACTTTGCTGACACTTATCAGACCAAACAAACTTAATATTTTTCTATAACAACTTTGTCATCAGCAAAGCTATTATAAAGAAATCTTTCACGAACAGATGATAATAACCTACCAATCCTAGGAAACTGTGTACTTTGGAGACACTCCTTAGTACCTTCCAATTGAGAATAGTTGAGACTTTTCTCGGATCAGCCTGTATTCCTTTTAAAGATACTACGTGACCTAGAAATCCCACTTCCCACAACCAAAACTCACACTTTCTAAACTTCGCATACAATTGTTTCTCTCACAAATTCCGTAGCACCTCTCTCAAATGCTGAGTATGTTCTGATTCAATCTTGGAGTAGATCAATATGTCATCAATAAACACAACCACAAACCTATCCAACTGAGTCTGAAATACTCTGTTCATCAAATCCAAAAATGCTGTAGAGGCGTTAGTCAACCCAAGCATAACCAGAAACTCAGAATGATCATAGCGAGTTTTGAATGTCTTTTTCATTTTATCATAATCTTTCACTTGCATCTGATAATAACCTAATCGGAGGTCTATTTTGGAGAATACAGTTGCACCTTTTAGATGATCAAATAACTCATTGATCTAAGGCAACGAGTACTTGTTCTTGATTGTCACCTTATTTAACTGCTTGTAATCTATATACATCTACATCGATCCATCTTTCTTTCTCATGAATAACACGGGTGCACCCTAAGGTGATACGCTAGGTCGTATGAACCCTCTATCTAACAATTCTTGTAGCTGAGCTTTCAACTCTTTTAATTCAGTCGATGCCATTCTATACAGTGGAATTAAAATCGAAGCGGCACCAAGTAATAAATCACTACCAAACTCCACCTCTCTGTTCGATGGAAAACTCGTACATATTTCAACTCTGTTCCTAAACCCCATGTATCAAGTATGTATGCCAAGAATGCTTTACAACCTCTACAAACCATCTTCTGTGCTGAAATTACCCTATTTTCAGTGTTTAACCTGTCAGACTCAACAATAATCACTTCACCTATCGGGCATTTCAAACTAATCTATCTTTGCTTGCAATTTACTACTACGCCGTGCTCATTTAGCTAATTCATACCCAATATCACATCAAACTCAGTTCATGGAAATAACATCAGATCCGTAAACAATTCATAGCCTTGGACTTTCAGTGGACAATTACGACATACCAGGTTAACAATGACACTATGACCCAATGGGTTTGTGACTTGCACATCAAATTTAGTCGACTCAACAAACAATTTCTTATCAGTAGCTAAAGCAGTGCAAATATATGAATGAGTCAATCTCGGGTCAATCAAAGCATACGCAATAACATTAAAAAGATAGAATATATCAGTCATAACATCGAGAGCGGTAGCCTCTTCTCTAGCTCGGATGGCATAAGTCCATGCAGGTGCTCGAGCTTTCGACCTGCTTACATTATCTTTGTTTCCATTTCGATTTCCACCTGCACCGCTACTCTGCCCTGAGCGTCTGCCTTTCTACGGTGTAACTAGAGGGTTAACACTCCGATCTTCCTTTGTTTTCAAATTCATCGGGTAATTTCACATGAAGTGGTCGGTACTTCCACATCAGAAATAGGCTCCCTTAATCAACCAGCATTCACCTGAATGAATTCTTTTACAATGCATTCACACTGGTTTTGGTACATTACGAACACTAGTCACACTATCAACTGACCGATTCTGAAATCTGGATTTTGGTGGTCCTGATCGGCTTCTACTCAAAAAACCAGAAGAGACTGCTCCTCGAACTTCACTATCTTTGAATTTCTTTTGTAGTGGCATCGAGAAGGTTCTAGTGAGATTTTTCTTCCCAAAATCTTGAAGTCTCTTCTCTCTCTGTTTCTTTTGGTTGTATACTTCCTCCATTTTATGTGCTTTATCTGCCAAAATGATAAATGGTTATATTTCTAAACCATCTACTATCATCTTTATTTCATCGTTCAAACCGTCCTCAAATCAGACACACATAGCCTCGTTTGTAGGTACAATCTCCCATGCTTATTTGCTAAGAAATACAAACTCCCGATCATATTCCGCTACAATCTTGTTTCCCTGTCTCAACTCTAGGAATTCTTTCTTCTTTTATCCAAATACCTTTTGCTGATATATTTCTTTTTAAACTCAGTTTGGAAAAATTCCCTAGTAACCTCATTTTCCGGCATCACTGCTACGATCATTACCCATAATTATAAGCTTCATCTTTTAGTAATGAAACGGCACACCTCACATAATCTTCAGGCGGACAGGCCATTTCATTCAATATCCTCTATGTGTTTTCCAACCAATACTCAGCTATAGATAGATCCTCTTCTATACCCCCACAAAATTCTTCTGTCCCATACTTTCTTACCCTATCTGTCAGGATACGTCGCCTCTATTTTATTATCGGAGGAGGTGGAGGCATTACAAGAGGTGTCATTGGTTGGGCAGCAGGCTATGTAGTTGGAGGTGGATGAGGTGGTGTCATACAATTATTCTGCATAAATTCTAAGAACCACTGTCCCATTAAGCCAAAGAACATGTTTTTAGCTTCACTCTCTGTCATTGGCAAGATAGGTGCCTCATGACTAGCCTCGGAATCACTCGTCGGGTTATTGCTGATTACTTTGTTGGTTTCCTCTCTTTCAAAACCAGGCATCTTTACTTTTATCTGTAAAATGTATGGTTAGATCGGATTCATCTATATCACACTATCACAAGTTTATATGGCATGTATAACTAAATCATTAAATAAAGTCATAACAATCCGAGAAACGGTTAAATTGTAAGCTTTGATACCACTAAATATAACACCTAAAACCCAAAAATCATCATCGATTAGGGTTTCGATGTCCTACTATTCATTTATCACTGTTCATCTTTTAATATCATGTTATTTAGCTTTATTTATTAAAGAAACGCACTTCACACGTTATATATATACCATCATTTAATCATACACACAGTTTCGCAAGGACAAAAATGGCATTCCCAATATTTTCGGAGACTTTTACCAGTACTTGATGGACAAGAATCGATAGTAGTCCAATCAGTAAACAACTCAAAAACTGTGCAGATTTTTATCGATACTTGTGCTAGTCCTACCGATACAATTATAACTTCTACTGACACAAGTCATGCTTCTATCGATACTAAACACTCTAGAGAGCTAAAATTCTCACCTTGCTACTTCTACCGATACAAGTATGTAAATTACTGATACGTCAAACACATAACTACCGATACAACCCAAGTCAGTGAACAACCTCTCTCCTACCCTGTACTTCTGCCGATACATGTTTGAGTTCTATCGAAACAAGTATGCAAAATCTTAAGAATTATGCCCATAACACCAGTTTAATAACACAACCATACAAAACTTCGTATATGCATTAAACTAACACACAAAATACATAGTTCCCAAGTCAGATCGTAGCATTTTTAGTCTATTCTTTGATTTACTTTACATGCATTTCTACATTCAACATTCCATTTAACATAATCAGAGTTTACCATCTCAATTACGAATAAAGATGCACGATCCTAGTACATCCCATAAGACCGAGTGATGTAAAAACTACCAACAAACTCCGTGATAGTGTGACTTTAAGAAGATGATGGTGATCCGATCTTTAATCAGCAAAACGATCTACAAAACAACAACAACATCTTTGGTAAGCTTCATTGCTTTGTAAGTTCGATGGTTTAAAGAGTTACCAACCTTTGTAATAAGCAACTATAGCTCAACCGAGCTAAGGTAATCCCATTGTTCTTGAGTAAAATACAACTTCATTTCCCTGTCTATATCTTTCTGTTACCAGTACCCGATGCTGCTCACATGAGCTGTTGAGGACTCGTAACATATGCGATACCCCAGCCATCGTAAAAATGAAAAGTTTCATAACATTTGGCAAATTCAAAAATTAGTCCTTGTATAAGCTAGATTAAGCTAATACGGACTCAAAAACATAAAAATTACTAAAAACAATCAAGGTTTGCTTTCTTTTAATTCATATATATACCTAAATTCTCCCTCTAGTCGAAAGAAGAAGAAGATGATGAGAAATTAAAGGAATTTTTCTCATTTTTCTTTCTTTTAATTCATATATATACCTAATGGCAAACTTGTAAATTTTAAAACTTTTATGATTAACTTAATAAACCATTTAATTAACCTAAATTAATTCCCTTGATAATCAATATATTCCATGATAATCCACCCACTAATATACTTTAGGCTAATTTGTTATTTTGGTCCTTTTAATTAACTAACTCTACTTTTGTACCTTTCTCGATTTAATCCTTTTTACTTAATTAACTATCTAAACGATAAAATCTCTTAATCCAAATTTAACACGCTACTAATGACATCACAAATATTAAATAATTAATATTTATGACTCGACTCATCAGAGTTGTGGTCCCGAAACCACTATTTTCGACACCACTAAAAATCAAGATGTTACACATATTTCATCTCATTATCATCATTGTGTCTTCTTAATGACTAATATGATCACTGTCAAAAAATGACAGTGATAACTCGTTCGAGAACGAGCAACCTGTGGCCACGTTCTATATTTATCAATTGACATAATGTCAATGAGTAACTCTTTAATTGAGCTATGAATTCCACTATTGTTAGTAAAGCCATGTCATACACAAGTCATGTACCCAACATACCAGCTATGGGCACGATCATCTTTAGAGCATAAGCCTCCACTTATGTCAAAGCATGAGTTGCCTATGCATGGTTAGTGACTAACTTAGGATTTAGGTAAACCACACCATGAACATCACAAGTGAGTTAATTCATAAACGGATTCAAAATTAATTCATCTTGGGTCTAGTAGAATGTATCATTCTACCAAGAATACATCTATGTCTCTACCCATGGAGTTAATTGCTTCGATAGCCAAGACTATTGATCACGTCTGTAACGTCACAGTAATGTGCAAGCGAACACACGTCGATGTAAGTATAGTTGATAGACAATTCTATTGGATATCGATCCCATAGGGAATGGGTTCTTGATGTTTAGATGTCGAAGCAATTAAAACTAAAAATAAAGTTAATGTGAGTAAAGATGTCAGTGCAATTAAGTCAGATCTGCACACTAAAATTGTTAATATTGTCAATGCAGTTAGATGTCAAAGGTCAAATGTTAGAAGAACTGAAACTAAATCAAAGTGTGTTGAATGTTGAGTGTTGAATATTTAAATGCAAAAATTTAAATGCGATCAAGTGGAAAGGATTGGAGTGGATAATTGATTTTACTAAGTTGCAACGTTAGATGCGCTGACAAGGTATTGTATAGATGAAATGTCGCAGCAATGAAGCTCCAATGAATTCTTACCAATAATAGTCCTCTGTTTACTCGAGACTCAAGTACCCACAATCACCCCACCTCTTGGTGTGAGCTACTTTGTGCACTCAAGAACAAGTGACTAGAATCTCTTCTAATCCTAAGCAACTCTCGTCGTCTTGCTTGTTAACCTAACTTGTCACTGCATCTCTCGATGTCAATAGACTGCAAAGCCTCTCTCGTGTTTGATGAGGTTAGATCCAAGAATAAATAGATAAAAAGTATTAAATAAGAATCAAAGTAATCTAACAATGAAAGATACTCTCGTATTCATTCAAATGTCATTAGAATGCATCAGCATAAAAGAGGGATTAACGAATACAATCGAAGCTTACTATCTCTAGACTACTAGGACTACCCCTTAATTGCTCCTCTTGTGTTGCATCGACCACTCCTCATCAGAAGTGGCTACTCCATTGCTCCATCAGTTCACCGCTCTAGCTTAAATCTCCGAAAACACAAAGTAATTGCAGAATTTAATTCCTCAACCTCTTGATGATTTCTTCCATCTTCATTCCTCTATTTATAGTCTTCAAAAGTTGCAATTTGATGTTTTCTTCAGAGATCTGTAGGTTGTCGCTGCATTACTGGGCATAATATAAGATCGTTAATTACGGTGACAACTTGTGATTTTCCTACGCCGGTGCTTCCAGGTGTAAATTCAGCTTGAGTTTACTGATTCGAGGTTCAAGTTTTGTGTAGCAACATCTCTGGTCGCAATTCGAAGCTTATCTTGTGGCTGCATTCTTCTTCCAGCATTGATCTTTTGGGCTGAGTTCCTGCGCTGACAATTCTAAGGTGCAATACATCGACTGCTTGCGATGACATTAGTACAAAAAGAGATAAAAAAAAATAATAATTTAAACTAACTAGCAATGAGTTAGAAATTATAAAAACTAAGTATGAAATGCTTATGATGAATGCTAAATAAGGTACAAAAGATATAATTAAAACACCAATTTAGGGAGAAAATATATGTAATTTGTAATGCTATCAACTATCCATCTTCCTAATTGGAATTGTACATGACATAATAATCTTTCTAAGTATTTGAATCAAATTCTCACTTTGATTCTTTTACGGGATTACAGACTCATTTAGATTATCTATATAAGTAAATTGTCTTTCTCGCAATGTAAACGTTATTACAAGTCCACTTATCTTTAGTTTGAACTTAGACAATCAATGAGCTAATATTTTCTTGTCACAATTTCGCTATGTATGCAAAATATGAAAGACAAAAAATACAAAAGACATAATAGTAAAATGTGAAATTAACTTTATTTATTTATTCATCATTTAAATAAATAGAAAATAATTACATGTTTACTACAACATGGCCACATTTCCCAATAGAATGTTCTTAAGAACAAAAGACAAATCTCTTAGAAAAAAATATATTTGATTCAAGATTTCCCAAATTCATACAATGAAGCCACATTTATAAGATAAACTAAGTAAACCAATGGACATAGATGACATGTAACACCCAAAATCCGAACACCATCGCTGGTTAGGATTTCCAGTGTTTTATTGTTCATTTACCACTGATCATCTTATCGTAATATCATACAACTTTATTTATTAAAATATTTCATCTCACATGTTATACATCATCATTCAAACATAAACTAAAATCAACAAGGGTAAAAATGTTATTTTCAATATTTTGGGAGGCTTCAATCGGTACTTGATGGTCAAGTATAAGTAGTAGCCTTGTCATAAACATTTCCAAAATGGTATAGATTTCTACTGGTACCTGTACTAGTTCTATCGATACAAGTATAATTTCTACCAAGACATGTCATGCATCTACCGATACTAAAAACTCCAGAGAAATATAATTTCCACCCTACGACTTCTATCGATACAAGCATGCAAACTATCGATACATGTATACATACAACTATCGATACTCACAATTTAACTACTGGTACAACTCAAGTCAATGTAAAACATCTCTCCTACCCTATACTTCTACCGAAACATACATGGGTTCTACCGAAACAAGTAAGTAAAATTGTCAAGAGTTACTCCAAACACAAGTTCATTGATTTAATATATACACAACTTTTAATTATGCATTTAAATAAACACAAATACCTGATTTATGTCAATACAAGGAACTTAAGGTCTACTTTCAGCATTTCATCAAAACATAACAAAGTTTTTCACAAACTAATTGTATAAAAGCAAAGGGTAACATTATCTTAGTACATGCCATATTAACCAAGTGATGTAAAAGTCTACCGAACAACTCTAGGATAGTGTGATGCTCCAAGATGATCCGATCTCCGTACAACAAAATTGAATCTACAAAACAAATGCAAGTTCACAGGTAAGCACTTCTTAGCTTAGTAAGTCCATAAAGTTAAATAGATTCACCAACTTCAAAAGTTTGTAAATCAAATCAATCGAATTGATTTAACTGTATACATTAAGGTAAATTTCAATTTGCATTTGATACTCACGATGACAAAAAGTCATCGGACCTTTAATCCGCAATGGATTTCACTTCATTAATATACTCACGATGACACATAGCCACCGAACCTTATAATCCACAAGAGATTTGTATACTCACAATGACACAGAGTCATTTGGACCTCTTAATCCGTAAAGGATCCATATACTCATGATGACACTTAGTCATAGGACCTTTAAATCCATAAAGGATTCATTTACTCACGATGACACTTAATCATCGAACCCTTTTTCATTTACGGCTGAAAGTCCGTTACCTTTCTTTTTCTTTATTCTCGTCTTCAAACCTTTGATCATCATTTCAATTCACTATAATGGTTTACAATACAAGAATATGAAATTCAAAACTAGAATTTAACCATACAAACTTACCGGACTGGATTGCGGTTGTGAATAGATTTCAGAGACTACTCCGCTAAATTTCTCTTTCCTCGATCGATGGCACGATCGTAGTCTACATTCACAAATCATTCCATTTTTCACATTAAATCACTCAATCAATTCATATAACACAACCTTTTTGGTAAAATTATGATTTTACCCCTATTACTTTTCTTTTATTCAATCTAGTCCTTCCAACACAAAACATGTAAAATAACCGTCTCCTTTCGAAACCCTTAGCAATTGAAAGTTCCAAGCCTTCACACAAGTCCTTGAATTCCTTTTATTTCACACCAAATGCACCCAATATCATCATTTTAACATTTTAATCCTAGGATCCTAATTTCACCAAAAATCACTTTACAAAAATATCAAACCCAATCATCAAGCATACAAATCTATCAAAAACTTTCAATAAAAAGCATATTCAACAATGGTAAGATTTATAACATTTGACAGATTCACAAATTAGTCCTTCCATAAGCTAGATCAAGCTAATACAGACTCAAAAACATAGAAATTACTAAAAACGGTTAACATTTGCTCATTCAAATCAAAGCTTGAAGCTTAGGATGAAAAACCCTAATTTCTTCTTGTTATTGTCGTGGAGAAGATGAGAAAATATGAATTTTCTCTTCTTTTTCTCTTAATTTTTATATTTATACTTAATGACAATTTAGTAAATATTTAGACTTTCATAATTAGCTTCATTAATCACTTGTTTAGCTTTAATTAATCATATTTACTTCTAATATATCTCATGATAATGCACCCACTAAAATTTTTTAGGTTAACTTGTCCATTTGATCCTTTTAACTTATCAACTTTACTTTTGTACCTTTTATGATTTAATCCTTTTCACTAAATTAGCTATTTAAACGATAAAATTTTCGAACCAAACTTTAATACTATGCATACAACACCACAAATTTTAGAAATAACAAATTTATGACTCGACTCATCGGGTTTGTAATCCCAAAATCACTGTTTTCGGTACCACTAAAAATTGGGCTATTACAACTCTCCCCCTTAGGGAAATTTCGTCCTGAAATTTCTTACCAGTGAATAGAGTAGGGTATTGTGATTTCATTGAAGCCTCTATTTCCCAAGTAGCTTCTTCAAGCTCGTGTCGATTCCACAAATTTTTTACCAATGGTACCCTTTTGTTTCGCAGTTCTTTTACTTCACGAGCCATAATCTTAATCGATTCTTCAGAATACGACAAATCTGGTTGTATCTTAACCTCACAAGGTGTAATCGCATGTGAAGTATCTGACTTGTATCTTCTCAGCACTGAAACGTGAAACACATTATGAATCTTCTCTAATTCTGGTGGTAAAGCCAGCTTTATGCCACAGGAATTACCCGTTTAACGATCTTATACGGCTCAATAAACCATGGACTCAACTTTCCTTTTCTAACAAACCTTAGTATTTTCTTCCAAGGTGAAACTCTCGAGAAGATTCGATCTCCCACTGCAAATTCTATATCTTTCCTTTTAAGATCTGCATAAGACTTCTGTCGATCAGATGCTGCTCTCAAGTAGTCGCGAATCACTCGTACTTTGTCTTCGGTCTCTTGAATCAAGTCGGCTCCAATTAACTTGGATTCACTTAATTCTGACCAATACAAAGGTGTTCTGCATTTTCTACCGTACAATGCTTCAAATGGAGCCATTTTAATACTAGTCTGATAGCTATTGTTATATGCAAATTCCACCAATGGTAGATACTTTTCCCAGCTACCTTCAAACTCAAGTATACAGCACCTAACATATCTTCAAGGATCTGTATCACCCGTTCTGATTGTCCATCCGTTTGCGGATGATATGCTGTATTGAAGTTCAGTTTAGTTCGTAACGCTTCATGCAACTTACCCCAAAATCTCGAGGTAAAACGTGAATTTTTGTCAGAGATAATAGATGTCGGTACTCCATGTAGTCATACTATCTCAGATACATACAATTCAGCTAACTTCTCTCGTGGAAAATCCACCCGGATAGGAATAAAGTGAGCCAATTTCGTCAATCTATCCACTATAACTCAGATCGAGTCTTTCTTCCTCGACGTCATAGGTAATCCTATAACAAAACCCATAGTAACCCGTTCCCATTTCCACTCGGGAATGGTAATAGGCTGCAACAGTCCAGACGGTACCTGGTGTTCAACTTTTACTTACTGACATACCAAACATCTAGTCATGAACTCTGAGACTTCTCGTTTCATACCCGGCCACCAATACATCTTTTTCAGGTCGTTATACATTTTCATGCTACCCGGCTGAATGGAGTAAGTGCTACTGTGAGCCTCTGACAAAATGTCCTATCTTAAGTCAGAATTATTAGGAATGCATACTCTGCCCTGAAAATACAACATACCATTATCATCTGTAGTAAATTCAGTAGTTGCTTCATTCTACATCTATTCCCTCTTAGCCTTAAGCTTTGAGTCATTTTTCTGCAATTCTTGTATCTGTTGTAAGAACAATGGTTTCATTCTAAGTTCTGCTATAACAGAACCATCACCCTCAAGTGACAAATGAGCATTCATTACTCTCAAAGAAAATAATGATTTCAGGCTCAAAGCATCAGCAACAGTATTAGCATTTCCTAGCCTTAAACTTTTATGATCAGTGAATATGTGACACTTCTCCCCATATAGTCGCCAGGTCTTCAAAGCAAACACAAGGGTAGCCAAATCTAAGTCGTGGGTCTGATAGTTCCATTCATCCGATTTTAATTGTGGAGAGGCATAAGCTATTACCTGTCCTGTTTGCTTCAATACACAACTCAAGTCATTTAGAGATGCATCATTATATACAACAAACTCTTTACCCGTTTCAGGTTGTGTCAATACCGGAGCATCTATCAATAATTTCTTCAGCTGATCAAAACTCTGCTACCACCTTTCTGACCACACAAACTGAATATTCTTTTGTAGCAATTTCGTCATCTGTAAGGCTACGATAGAGAAATTTTTCATGAATCAACGATAATAGCCTGTTAATCCCAGGAAACTATGTACCTCGAAAACATTCTTAGGTACCTTTCAATCAAGAATAGTCGACACTTTACTTGGACCAACCTGAATTCCCTCCGATGATACCACATGGCCCAGAAATCCCACTTCTTGGAGCTAGAACTTGCACTTGCTGAACTTTGCATACAATTTTTTTTCTCTCATTTTTTGCAAAACTTCCCTCAAATGTTGAACATGCTCTGTCTCTGACTTTGAATAAATCAATATATCATCAATGAAGACCACTACGAATCTGTCCAGCTGAGGTTTAAAAACCCAATTTATCAAATCCATAAATGCTATCAGAGCGTTAGTTAATCCAAATGGCATTACTAGAAACTCATAATGTCCGTATCGAGTTCTGGATGCTGTCTTCTGCACATCACTATCTTTTACTCGCATCTGATAATAACCTAATCAGAGATCTATTTTAGAAAAGACGGACACACCTCTCAACTGATCAAACAACTCATCAATACAAGACAACGGATATTTATTATTGATTGTTACCTTGTTTAGTTGTCTGTAGTCTATACACATTCTCATCGATCCATCTTTCTTTTTCACAAACAAAACTGGTGCACCCCAAGGCGATATGATTGGTCGGATAAAGCCGCTGTCCAACAACTCTTGCAATTGTGCCTTCAACTCTTTCAATTCAATGAGTTCTATCCTGTACAGTGGAATCGAAATCGGTGCAGTTTTGAGTACTAAATCAATGTCGAACTCTACTTCTCTGATCGACGGTAAACTCGATAACTCCTCTAGAATCACATCTGTAAATTCCTTGATAATCAGCACTTGTTCTAACTCTGTTCTGGTACTTCGAGTATCAAGTATATCAGCCAAAAATGCTTCACAACCTTTACGAACCATCTTCTGTGCTCATAAAGACGAGATTATTCTGGTGTCAATGTTTAACTTTCCAGACTCAATTGTGATTACTTCTCCTATCGGTAGCTTCAAGTCGATCCATCTTCGTTTACAATTAACCACTACATCATGCTCAGTTAACCAGTCCATTCCTAGAATTACATCGAACTCAATAAATGGTAATAACATCAAATCAGTAGGGAACTTAAAGTCCCGAATTCTCAGTGGACATTTACGACATACCAAATTAACAATGACACTATGACCTAATAGGTTTGTGACTAGTACATCAAACTCAATCGACTTAACAAGCAATTTCTTTTCAATAACTAATGCAGTACAAATATATGAATGAGTCGATCCGGGTCAATAAGTGCACACATAATATCATTAAAGAGATAAAATGTACCAGTCACAACATCAAGAGCGGTAGCTTCTTCTCGAGCTCGGATAGCATAAGTTCATGCAGGTGCTCAAGCCTCAGATCTGGCTACAGTATCCCTGTTATCTTTACGGTTTCCACCTGTACCGCTACTCTACCCCGGACGTCTACTCTTTTGTGGTGTAGTAGGAGGTTTTACACTCGGTTCTTCCTTTTCTTCAGATCTCATCAGACAGTTCCTCAGAAAGTGATCTGTATTTTCGCATCGATAAGATGTCCCTTTCATCTTGCGACACTCACCTACATGGCTCTCTTACAATACCTACATATCGGGCTAGGTATATTACGAACACTAGCTACACTGTCTACGGGTCTGTTCTGGAATTTAGATTTCGATGGTCTCGACTTACTCTTACTCAGAAATCCTGAAGAAACTAGGCCCCAACTAGCCTCTTCTCTGAATCTCTTCGGTTGTGGCATAGAGAAAGTCTTGGCAATGTTTTTCTTTCTATATTCTTGAAACCTCTTTTCCTACTGTCTCTTGTCGTTGTAGATTTCTTCCATCTTTTGAGCTCTATCTACTAAAACTACTAACGGTCGAATTTTAGATCCACACACCATCATTCTGATCTCGTCATTTATCCTCTCTTCGAAACGAACACACAGGGCTTCATCAGTTGGTACAACTTCTTTGGTATACTAGCAAAGTTGTACAAATTCTCATTCGTAATCTGCCACTGTCTTATTTCCCTATCTCGGTTCCAAAACTCTTTCTTCTTCTTATCTAAGTACCGCTTACTAACATATTTCTTCTTGAATTTGTTTGAAAAAAATCTCAGGTAACCTCGTTTTCAAGCATCATAGCCATGATCATAGCCCACCAGTGGTAAGCCTCGTCCTTCAGCAGTGACGCGGCACACCTTACATAGTCTTCAGCAAGACAGGCCATCTCACTCAGGACTCTCAGCGTATTTTCCAAACAGCATTCAGCTCTAGAAGGATCTTCTATATTGCCTCGAAAGTCTTCAGCTCCATATTTCTTAACCCTATCTATAGGGATACGAAGCCTCGATTCTACCACTGAAGGTGAGGGAGGTCTTTCTAGGGGTACTACTGGTCGGCCACTTGGTTGTGTGACAAAAGGCGTAGGGGGTGGTGCCATCGGAATATTTCTCGTGAATTTCGTGAACCATTGTCCCATTAAACTGAATAACATATTCTTTGCTTCATTTTCGATCATCAGTAATGCACTGTGACTAACCCTAGAGTCATTAATTGGAAAATTGTTGTTTACCTCATTAGTTTCATCCTTTTTAGAGTCAGGCATCCTGTATTTTTCTGCAAAATTCTTAGTTAGATCAAATTCATCTATATCACACTTTTATTGGTTCATATGGCATGTACTTCTAAATCATCAAACACGACCCATACAGTCTAATAAACTGCTAAACCGTAAGCTCTGATACCACTAAATGTAACCCCCAAAATTCGAACACCGTCGTCGGTTAGGATTTTCGATGTTTTACTGTTCATTTATTACTGATCATCTTATCGTAATATCATACAACTTTATTTATTAAAATATTTCATCTCACATGTTGTACATCATCATTTAAACATAAACTCAAATCAACAAGGGTAAAAATGTCATTTTCAATATTTTGGAGGCTTCTACCGGTACCTGATGGTCAAGTATCGATAGTAGCCTTTTCATAAACAATTTCAAAATGGTGTAGATTTTTACTGGTACCTATACTAGTTTTACCGATACAAGTATAATTTCTACCGATACATGTCATGCATCTACCGATACTAAAAACTCCAAAAAGCTATAATTTCCACCCTGCAACTTCTATCGATACAAGCATGCAAACTACCGATACATCTATACATACAACAATAAATACTCACAATTTAACTACCAGTACAACTCAATTCAGTGTACAACCTCTCTCCTACCCTATACTTCTACCGAAACAAGTAAGTAATATTTTAAAGAGTTACACCAAACACAAGTTCATTGATTTAATACATACACAACTTTTAATTATGCATTTAAATAAACACAAATGTCTGATTTATGTCAATACAAGGTACTTAAGGTCTACTTTCAATATTTCATCAAAACATAACAAAGTTTTTCACAAACTCATTGTATAAAAGCAAAGGGTAACATCATCCTAGTACATGCCATATTAACTAAGTGATGTAAAAGTCTACCGAACAACTACGAGATAGTGTGATGCTCCAAAATGATCCGATCTTTGTACAGCAAAATTGAATCTACAAAACAAATGCAAATTCACAGGTAAGCACTTCTTAGCTTAGTAAGTCCATAAAGTTAAATAGATTCACTAGCTTCAAGAGTTTGTAAAACAAATCAATCGAATTTATTTAACTGTATACATTAAGGTAAATTTCAATTCGCATTTGATACTCATGATGACACAAAGTCATCGGACCTTTAATCCGTAATGAACTTCACTTCATTAATATACTCACGATGACACATAGCCACCGGACCTTATAATCCACGAGTGATTCGTATACTTGTGATGACACAGAGTCATCAGACCTCTTAATCCGTAAAGGATCCATATAGTCACGATGACACTTAGTCATCAGACCTTTAAATCCATAAAGGATTCATTTACTCACGATGACACTTAGTCATCGGACCCTTTTTCATTTACGGCTCAAAGCCCGTTGCCTTTCTTTTTCTTTATTCTCGTCTTCAAACCTTCGATCATCATTTCAATTCACTACAATGGTTTACAATACAAGAATATGAAATTCAAAACTAGAATTTAACCTTACAAACTTACCAGATTAGATTGTGGTTGTGAATGGATTATAGAGACTACTCCGCTAATTTTCCCTTTCCTCGATCGGTGGCACGGTTGTAGTCTACATTCACAAATCATTCCATTTTTCACATTAAATCACTCAATCAATTCATTTAACACAATATAGTCCTTTTTGGTAAAATTATGATTTTACCCTTATTACTTCTCTTTTATTCAATCTAGTCCTTCCAACACAAAACATGCAAAATAACCATCTCCTTTTGAAACCCTTAGCAGTCAAAAGTTCCAAGCCTTCACACAAGTCCCTAAATTCCTTTTATTTCACACCAAATGCACCCAATTTGATCATTTTAATATTTTAGTCATAAAACCCTAATTTCACCAAAAACACTTTACAAAAATATCAAAACCAATCATCAAGCATACAAATCTATCAAAAACTTTCAAGAAAAAGCATATTAAAAAATTTAAGATTTATAAATTTGATAGATTCACAAATTAGTCCTTTCATAAGCTAGATCAAACTAATATGGACTAAAAAACACATAAATTATTAAAAACGGTTAACATTTGCTTACTTAAATCAAAGCTTGAAGCTTAGGATGAAAAAACCTAATTTCTTCTTGTTCTTGCTGTGGAAAAGATGAGAAAATATGAATTTTCTCTTCTTTTTCTCTTAATTTTTATATTTATACATAATGGCGATTTTTTAAATATTTAGACTTTCATAATTAGCTTCATTAATCACTTGTTTAGCTTTAATTAATCATATTTAATTCTAATATATCTCATGATAATGCCACCACTAAAATTCTTTAGGTTAATTTGTCCATTTGATCCTTTTAACTTATTAATTCTACTTTTGTACCTTTTACGATTTAATCCTTTTCACTCAATTAGCTATTTAAACGATAAAATTTCTGAACCAAACTTTAATACTATGCATACGAGACCACAAATTTTAGAAATAACAAATTTATGACTCGACTCGTCGAATTTATGATCTCGAAATCACTGTTTCCAACACCATTAAAATTGAGTTGTTACATGACAATTAATGATGCTTTTAGAATAGTGTTATACGTACACTCTGTATTCATGAATGTACAAATTCAAAGAATAATTCTAATTGACAAATTCATCCCTCTTTGGTCATCCAAAGCATGTAGCATAGATTCTAGATGTGTATGAACATTCTAGTTGCAAAGAACACTCCCAATAGCCTCTTACATCCCCTTTGGTCGTAGGTGCATGTATGAACATGGACTAGTCAAAAAAACATTTTTTCCCCTTTAACCGTGCTTGAATTTGGAGATCTAATGTTTGCTTAATGTGCAAGGAATACTTCTAAAAGTCAGATTCAACTCCCTTTTTGGATAGTGGCAAAATGGATGTTCATTGGGTGGTCGAATGGTCACTTTAAATGATAAACTTGATCGCTCATGAACTTGGTGGAAACAATGTATTATGTTAGACGAATGAAGGGTCACATGAATGCTTGTTGGCTAAGGAACTTGGCCATGCACCTGAAAATGCTATAAATAGAGCTTAAATCACAATTCAAAGTCTTTTGAACAAAACAATTAGAAACATAAGATAAGACTAAATTATTTAAATGAAAAAAACAATAGGTAACAAAGAAAAGAAATAGAAAACAACTACTATTTTATTTTAAGCATAAATGACAAAAAGACTTATTGTTCCAAGCTGAGCTCAAAGTGAAATGTAGATTGTTCACACTCGGTTTGAATGGTTTGAATCAGCCTGGTAAGTGCCTCCCTAAGCTTCTTAGCTCATGATCTAGTCAATGGATCTGCAGGCATTTGTCAATCATTGTCATCATCTATTTTTAGCCCTTTAGGTTCATAATCTATTTCCTTTGATTCAGATGAAGGTATTCTCATGTTTGGTCCAAAATTTATTCCCATGCTAACATCACTTGTTGAAACAAAAGACTTTATTCAATTTTTTCTTTGTCTTTCTTTTGGTAGTTTTGTTTGCTTTTGATTATGGTCATGATGATATTTAGTTGTTGGGGGTAAGGTTGTATGAATAACTTAATTACAATTTTTTTAGATTATGATTTTGGTCAAAGGGGGAATTAGTGATTGGGTTAAGAATGAAATGTTGTCAAGTTGGTTAGGTTAGAGATGAGGCATTAGGTTGACAGTGACGTTGCAAAGGTTTAAGTCATGATTTTTTATTGATATTGTTTAGTTTAGTGAATTAAAAAGTATTTGTGAAAAAATTAAGTGATCAAAGTGTAAACTTATAATCTTACAAATAATTTAGCGACCAAATTATAAACTTACAAATAGTTGAGTGATCGAATTTTAAAATTACCAATAACAATCTACTAATTTAAATGATAATTTCTAAATAAGCTAGTGATAAATCTATAACTTTTAAAAATTAAGTAATTAAAATATAAAATTAATAAGTTTACTCAATAAAATATCATTGTTGCTTTTAAAAGGTCCCACGCTAACATTTTATAAACCCACGCTCCCCCACTCCTCGCTTTCCATCACCGCCACTGCAAAGTGCCACCTACGTGGCTCCCTTTATTCTTAACCGTTCGTTTCTCCCGGATTCCTTCAATTCACACATGTTCCTTTTATTCCTTCTCATCTGATTATGAAGCATAAAAAACCCTAAACGAATCATCAGGAAAACAGCGGTTCCGCTTCTTTTGCTCTTTCTTTTTCTCATCTTTTCCTCACATTTTCATCTTACTTTGTATTAGAAGAGGTAAAACTAATACATAAAGTTCTCTTTCATTTCTCTTTTCTCAGAAATAATTATATTTGGTGCTCTCTATCTCTGCCACAAAAAGGGTTATCTTTAGGGTTTTCTTTCTTCCCAACTTCTAACTTTTTTTTTTTTGTGATTTTCTTAGCAGCCAAACAGCTATTAAAAGCAAATGGCAGATTCGACGGTCATCAACGGCGAAGTGGAGAATCAGATGGCGGACAATTTCTATGACGCTGATGAAGCCAAACTCACTGTACTGGATAGCAAAATTAAAGCGCTTGAAAGTGAGAAGCTGGACCTGAGCAACGAGAACAAAGAGTTGAAGGAGAAGATGAAAAAGGCGACCTTAGAAATTGATCAACTGCGAAACAAGGAAGAAGAAATGAGGCAACAAATGGGTAACTGGGACGAAGGTAAGAAGGTTCTGGAATCAGTCGCCGCGAGATCGGCTGATCTCGAAACCGAGGTTGCGAGGCTTCAACATGATCTGATCACTTCGATGAGTGATGCAGATGAAGCGAATAAGCAGTCGATGGAGTTGAAGAGAGAATTAGAAGAAAAAGGGTTGGAGATTGGGAGATTGGACAAGGAAATCACTGAACTGAAGAAGGAGAAAGTTGAGAACGAGAAGAGAGAGAGGGAGTTGGAGAGGAAATTAGGGGTTCTAGAAGTGAGGGAATCGGAGGAGAGGAGCAAAAATATTAGGATGGAAGAGGAGCTGAGGCGACAGCTGGACGTATTCAAGAATAAAGTTAAGGAGCTGGAAGCAGAGGTGGCGAGAACGAGGGTTGAACTGGAGACGACTAAGGAAGAACAACGAGAATCCGAGGAGAGGGCGATGGGCTTCAAGTTAAAGATGTTGGAATTGAAGGAGGAGGTAGAGAAGAAGGCTGCTGTGGGTATCAATGGGAAATCAAGAGAGATTGTTGAGACTGCTGAGAGTAAAGAGAAAGGGCTAAATGTGCCTCCGCTTGTGGCAGCAGGATCGGCTGCAGCTGTCCTCGTTGCGGCTGCTGGGGTGTATCTTTACTGTAGGGAGCGGTCGTAATTGCTGATTACTGGTGCATGATCATCGGGGTTAGGATTTTATTATACGAATAATGAATCTGGGTTCATTTTTTGATAGGTAGTGGGATTTTCAATTTTCTGCCCATGAATCTCACTTTCTTCTACTACTATATTCTTATGTTGTTTGCTAGTTGGCAATTATAATTTTGAAAACCAGTGTGGCACTTCCATTTAGTTTTTGAAGGAATTTCTGCAGTTTGGCTTGATGCTTTAAGGCTACTGTTATTGTTTTCTTTGTTTTATTTTGTTATTGTGAATTTGAAGTAGTCCTAATCGCCCTTGCCTTTTGGTTTTTCTGTTTTCGAACTACCCTTCTGGTTTATGGAGTTGCAATGTTATGTGAATTTTGCTTATGAAATAGATTATTCATTAAATATATTTATTAAAATGACAAAAGTATGATGTTTTTTTATTTAAATTGTATAAATTATTATTGAATATTATAAATATAAAGAGAAAAATATTTGTTTTTGATAATTTTCTATGTTGCGACTCGATTGGTATCAAGGATATTATTATAGTAGACATATGTCTCATAAGTTTGCTTATAAAAGATTTGCTTAGTTATTTGATCATCCATTTGCCTATTGTCTTAGTTATGATATTAGTCTAAATATAACACTCCTTATTCGAATCAATTTTGATATCAGATAATTGATGTTCAAACCTTAATCGATAGTCTTTACATTTCAACTTCTCAATTCAAGTATAAGTAGGTCTTAAAATCGACAATAAAGTTTTTTGTTGAAGCAAACAAAAACAAAAGCTTCATTTCAAGTGGAACGACCATTATATCTTTTGGGGAGGTATGTATTGATATTTTAAGGGATGGGTATTGATACTGTACCCCTTTCAAATGTCCAATTGGATATTAACTTTGAAGGTTATGGTGCCTCTTCTTCAAGTATGGTACATGAATTAAGGGTATTGATACCACATGATAGGGTATTGGTACCAGTGGCCTCTCAAAAGCTCAAGTGGGTACTGACTTAGCAAGTATTGCTACCCCTGTTTTAGGTACCATTACTTGGGTGTAATACATTCCAAGATAACAATTCTAGGTAATCTTTTAGGCTAGAAAACCATACCAAATCTTGATACACTAGCATGCTTCTTAAGACTCTAAACTCATCTAAAACCTTTCTAAATACATTAAACGCTAGCAATCCATCACTTATCAACCAAGCAATCTAAGTATCTCTTTTCTATGGAAACCTTAACTAGATAACTAAGCTTACTTTTTTTTTTAACAAATCAGATTGGGCTTCCTTTATTTTATAAAACTATGAATCAAACAGATTACAAAACAAACCGAAACGAAACTCTAAACTCTAAAAGTCTTTAAAAGACAGCCCACATTCGAGCACGAACTGAAAAACAATAAACAAAAAAAATATCAGAAAAAGACCAAAAGACATATCTAGATAAAAACAAAACACCGTTTCAATGCCCAATCAGATTCAGCTGTGCTCCGTCCTAAGAAAAACGACATCATTGCTCTGTAACCGACAGTTCACAAGGTCAAGGGAGAGTTCTGCAAAGCAAATAAAAAAAACAATCCTCCCTCAATACTCTTGGCTTTCCATCACCATCTACGTCTGTGATGCTCCCCTTCGAATCGCTCACCATTCTTATCCATTTCCCTCCTTCAGTGAGCCTCTCCGTTCAAGGTAACGTTGCTGTCTTCCTTTTAGCTTTACTTTTGCCAGATTGTGCGCATTTCCATTTGATTCTCTAGGAACAAAAGAGAAAATGATTTCTTGAAAGCCATGTTCCATCTGTTTAATATTTCTGATTATCGCACCCACTTGTGATTTATCATGAATTTTCGACTGACATTTCTTTATTATACTCAACGAATCCCTCTCGTCGCCATCCATTGTTTCTCCCTGTTTCTATTGTCAGTTGACAAACAAAGGCTTGAACCGCAAAAGCTGAGGCAACATTCTCGTGGGTTTTTGATAGCCCCGAACGTACTTTCGTATGGCATAAATTTCAATTTTTGTAAATATATAGATCAAGTTATAAATATAATGTATTTACAACGGAACACTTAGTAATATTTTGAAGATCGTATTCAAAAGAGACGTAAGACTATAATAAATAAAATCTCTACAAAGAATAAAATTAATTAATAATTATTTTAGTGTTTATAGTACGAAAAAAAGTTAAAGAATATTTTGAGAGCATAAAAATAAAAAGTATAATAACAAAATTACCTTTTAACGTTTAAGTGTTTAGTAATTTTGGTTTTTAAAGTTTTTTTGGGTTCACTTTTATACATAATTTTTGTTTTTGGTCAAATTGATCATTTTTAACAGTTTTATTGATGTGGTTGTTAGTTGACTAACAATCAACATAAATCACTGATGTGGCAATTTAAATGTATTTAAATGCTAACGTGATACTATTTTATTTTATATGTTACGTCAATAAATAATTTTAAAATTATTAAAATTATTAAAATTATTTTTTTAAAATAATAAAATTATTAAATAATTTTAATTTTTAATTTTCAGATCTTTTTTCCCCATCTTCCTATTTTTTTTTTCCATCTTTTTCTCTCATTTTTCCTCCATCATGTTATTTGATGATTTGAAACTTTAATTTGAAACTTTAGTCCCTTAATCACCAATGAAATTTGAGTTTTTGAAATTTGAAAGTTTTAAAAATCAAACTTAAAAACTTGGGTTCTTTAAATTCTTGTAGGTGAAAAAGAGAAAAAAAAAATTAAGGTTTTCGATTGCATATAAACATTGATTTTTTGGGTTTTAACAAAATATGCAACGTATTTCACTTCAAAACTAAGAAAGCTGAATCTTATGCTAAAACACCAGTGATATAACCCAAATCATGAGTGATGAACAATGCCAAAAGCCATGAAACTAGGAACAGCCTCCTCAAAAGCAAGGAACAACCTCCCCAAAAGCATTATACGAAGATAGATCCTCACCTGATGATGATGAAATCATCGATGAACTCTCATAATTCACTAATAAATTCGGATTTGAAAACCTATTCTCAGAGAGATTCGGGATCAAGTTGGGTGTTGCCATGGTTGAGTTATTATGAAACCAACGTTGAAGAAGAACATCAATAGGAGCTTTGGCATTTTCATCAATAAAAGCTTCAGTGAAAACTCCAGTTGTCACAAGAAAATTCTAAAAAAATTTAGGGTTTTGATTTTTTACGATCAGGCTTACTTTTTTTTTGTTTCTGTTTAAGTTGTTTTAATTTTACTAATTATTTTAATTGTAGGGTAAATCCCAAAAAAATTGTTAACTATTTTTTTAAATTTAGTTATTTTTTTAAGTTTAATACTTTTTACTGACGTGACTTATTTTTGTCTTATATGTCACTTTAGGAACTGCATACGTGGAAATGTCTAAGTGGAAAAAAAATTTGTTACGTCAACGCCGTTAGTCCCTTAACGATAACGTCAATAAGACCGTTAAAAAATGACCAATTTGACCAAAAAATAAAGATTATGTATAAAAGTGAGCCCAAAAAAACTTTAAAGGCCAAAGTGACTAAACACCTAAACGTTAGGAGCTAATTTTATTTTTATGCCAAAATAAAAGCAAAAGTTTGAGTTGAGGAAAATCTTATAAGCGGCTTTAGGGAACTTAGGTCGTTTGCGTATGATTTTTTTAATTGTTGGATTTTGGAGATTTTTCTCAAATCTACTAGTCACTACCTTAGTTGGATCTCTCGATCTTTCGTCGGTATAGCTTGTCGATAGGGACTACTTATCGTTAGATGTCACAATCTAAATCGATTTGGAGAAAATGTGTTCACGGATGAGCAATATCAATTTTGGGTTCATTTTCATTTAGATAAATTTCTAGGGTTGTTAGGTCTAGTGTTGGTTCAACATTCTTCCTTTCTCGAATAGCTGTTTCGAAAGGTAAAATCCCTGCAAAACAAACAATTAATTATTTATATGTCCATTCCCTAACTCCCTAAAATGAAATTAGTTCCTCATGGTTTCTTTATTCATCAACAAAACAATATATGAAAACATATAAATGAAAATTCGAATGAAAAAGAAACTAAAATTATATTAAGCAATCTGTTGGGAAAAACTCTTCGAACATTTATGCGAACTTCTACAATCTCGTTTCACAACTTGAAAATTAAAAACTAAAACTAAAAACTTAAGTCTAAGTAATGGTGTGTAAAACCCTAGTGCTAAAGGTCCTATTTATAACTTTAGATGACCGTTTTTCCTCAACCCTAGGTCAGTTGTTGTTCCTCAAGTTTAAGTCGAAGCAAATTAATAAGAAATGCAATGAAAGTTTGAAGATAATTTGTCGGTGCAATTTAAGAAAATTAAAGAAATAAAAACAATGATAATGGAATGGAGGATCTCTGACTTGATAAGTCGGCAAACCATTAAATGTGAGCACAAGGTAAATAATAGATAAATTGTCACCGCAATTAAGCTTAATGAGATCTTACCAACTTCGACTTTCCTGTTTATCAAAGACTCAAATACTAACATTAACCACACCCTCCAATGCTGGCAATACTTTGCATTCAAGAATAAGTGGTCAGAATTCCTTCGTTCTCCAAGCAACTTCGCTTGCACTTAAATGCTGTGACGTTTACAGGTCAATCAGTAACCTGAAGGGCAAATCAAAGATGTTCTCGTCCAAGTAGATAAGTTTTTGTTCTCTGCAGATTTCATTATTGTTGATTGCGAAGCTGATAAAGAGGTGCCCATAATCTTGGGATGCCCATTTCTTGCTACCGGTCACACTCTTATAGATGTATTCAAAGGGGAATTAATTATGCGATACAATGATGAACACATTACCTTCAATGTTTTTAAAGTAATTCCCTGCAAAAGTAAAGAGGAATGTCACCGTATTGATGTACTGGACGAATTAATTGCAGAAGAATTTCATGAGCGTAGTACAATAGCTTTAGAAGAACTTGTGGTGACAATTGAAGACAATTTCCTGATTGATTGCGACCACAACGATGAAGCAAATATTATTGAGCTTAGACATGGTTGGCAAATGGAATCCTTGGATCTGACCAATAAAAAGGTCCTTGTATTCAAGCCATCTGTTGAAGAAGCTCTGAACTTGGAGTTGAAACCATTGCCAACACATTTAAAGTATGTTTTCCTTGGTGACAAAGATACCCTGCAAGTAATTGTCTCCACAAATCTTAACACAAGTTAAGAGGAGAAATTGATCCGAAAACTGAAGCAACACAAGTGTGCCATCGGTTGGAGCATTGTGGATATAAGAGACATTAGTACCTCTTTCTGAATGAACAAAATCAGGTTGGAGGATGAGGGAAAGCAGTCCATTGAGCAGTAAAAGAGGTTAAATGAAAATGATATTATTACAAAAATATATAAAAATAACAAGAATTTAAACTAACTAGCAATGAATTAGAAAATCTGAAAACTAAGTATAAAATGCTTATGATGCATGCTAAATGAGATATAAAAGAGACAATTAAAACACTAAATTAGGAAGAAAATATATTTCATTTGTAATACCATCACATGCCTAAATTTTCTTTTGACTTTGATAAAATATGTGATGCATGTGCTAAAGGTAAACATAGGAAAACATCTTTTAAATCTAAAGATATAGTTTCTACATCTAGAGTTGTCCAACTCATTCATATTGATCTTTTTGAACCCACTAGAACAAGGAGTTTTGGAGGCAAAGAATATGAATTTGTGATTGTTGATGACTATTCTAGATATTCATGAGTTTTCTTTTTGTTCTCAAAATATGAAGCTTTAGAAAAATTTATTACCTTTTTTAAAATAATTCAAAATCAAGTGGGATATACAATTTCTAGTGTAAGAAGTGACCATGGAAAAGAATTTGGAAACCTTGGTTTTAATAATTTTTGTAATGAACATGGTATTAATCACAACTTTTCGGCACCTAGAACCCCTCAACAAAATGGAGTTGTTGAGACAAAAAATAGGACTTTAGAGGAAATGGCTAAAACCATGTAATGTGACAATAATTTACCAAGATATTTTTGGACGGAAGCCATAAACACTTCTTGCTATATTATAAATAAAGCTATGGTTAGACCTATTTTAAAGAAAACTCCTTATGAACTTTTTAAAGGAAGAAAGCCTAACATAAGATATTTTCATCCTTTTGGTTGCGAATGTTTTGTTTTGAATAATAGAAAAGAAAATTTCGGAAAATTTGATGCCAAAAGTGATGAAGATATTTTTCTTGAATATTCCACTAATTCTAAAGTTTATAAAATCTTTAACAGAAGAACCCTTGTTATGGAAGAATCTATACATGTTATTTTTTATGAATCTAGTTCTCCTTCTAGAAAGGAATATATTGATTTTAATGATGTAGAAATATATAAACTTGAGCAAAATCAATCATCACATAAAGATCAAGGCATAAGTGAATTGGTTCAAGAATTTAAAATCGATGAACTTCAAGATCCAACTCATATTGAAAGAGAACCTAGCCACCCAAGAGAGATTTCATATGTCAAGGATGGGCAAATCATTGGTGATCTATCAAAAGGGGTAATTACTAGATCTTCTCTTAGAAATATTTGTAATTATGTTGCATTTATATCATGCATTGAGCCAAAAAATATCAAAGAAGCATTAAATGATGAATATTAGATGTTGGCCATGCAAGAAGAGTTAAATCAATTTGAGAGAAGCAAAGTATGGACCCTAGTTGATAGACCTAGTGATAAATCCACTATTGGAACAAAATGGGTGTTTAGAAATAATCTAGATGAGAGTGGTAACATAGTGAGAAACAAGACTAGACTTGTTGCTCAAGGTTACACTCAAGAAGAAGGAATTGATTATGATGAAACATATGCTCCTGTAGCTAGGATAAAAGTCGTTAGAATGCTTTTAGCTTTTGCATGCTTTCATAATTTCAAATTGTATCAAATGGATGTAAAAAGATTCTTTTTAAATGGTATTATAAATGAAGAAGTGTATGTTGAACAACCACTCGGTTTTTAAAGATCCAAAATTTCCAAACCATGTTTTTAAACTTTCAAAAGCTTCATATGGTTTGAAACAAGCTCCTAGAGCTTGGTATGAAAGATTATCTAATTTTCTTATTGAAAAAGGTTTTTATAAAGGGAAGGTTAACATAACACTTTTTATTAAAAGAAAATATCATGATTTATTAGTAGTTCAAATCTATGTGGATGATATAATTTTTGGTTCTACTAATGATCTTCTTTGTCAAGAATTTTCTAAGCTAATGCAAGGTGAATTTAAGATGAGCATGATGGGAGAACTAAATTTCTTTTGGGACTCCAAATCAAGAAAAGGAAAGATGGCATCTTCATCAATCAAGCTAAGTACACAAAAGAATTGCTCAAGAAGTTTGGGATGGATAATCTCAAACCACAAGCTACTCCAACGAGCCCTTCTACAAAGACTGATAAAGGTGAGAAAGGTAAATGTGTTGATTTAAAATTATATAGGTCAATGATTGGTTCTTTGCTTTATCTTACCGCAAGTAAACCCGACATTATGTTTAATGTATGCTTGTGTGCTAGATATCAATCTTGTCCTAAGAAATCACATTTACAAGCCCTTAAGAGAATATTTAGATACCTTAGAGACACTTCAAACTTAGCCCTTTGGTATTCTAGAGATTCATACTTTTTCTTGCATGCTTACTCGGAAGAGGATTTTGGAGGTTGCAAATTAGATAGGAAAAGCACCTTCAGTACTTGTTAATTCTTAGGCAACATGCTAATTTCATGGTCTTCAAAGAAACAAATGCGTTGTCCACCACCGAAGCGGAATATATTTCTACCGGTAGTTGTTGTGCTCAAATTTTATGGATGAAACAACAACATAAGGACTATGAGATTGATGTAGCTACCATTCCTATCATGTGTGACAATACTAGTGCTATTTGTCTCACTAAAAATCCCATCCACCATTTTAGGACTAAACATATTGAGATTAAACATCATTTCATTAGATATCATGTCCAAAAAAGATATATAGTTCTAGAATATATTGACACCTTACATAAATTAGTTGACATTTTCACAAAACCATTAGACAAAGAGAGGTTTTGGACACTTAAGAGAGAACTAGGTTTGACCACCTTACCTTGACTATGTGTTAAAATTATTTTTTACATTATGGTGCGAAAGCATGATAAGAATGATTTTATTGACTTTCATATGCAAAAAGATAGGGGGAGCTTTGTTTGATTGATTATCTATTTAATCTAGTATGCCTTTTATTTTTGTTGCTCTTATATATATATATATCAACAATTAGCCACCTTTAATTTTACTTAAATTATTTATTTATTTATTTTCATGCATTTCTTACATTGTCATGCATCTTTGTCCTATCAACACTTTCTAAGTCATTAGGAATAGTTTTGGAGCCACTTTAGGACCCTTAAAAAATAATAGGGTTTAAAAATCACGTTTTTGTGTTTTCAATGCACTTGCAAAATAAAATTGCTATTTGGTACCGATACCAATTTAAAATAATCAATAATTTTATAAAAATATTGATACTCGTGAAAACATATTGATACCACGGCCGCTATAAGGGCACCTGCTGCTAGGTTTTCAAAACAATTGCAAAATAAAACACCCAAAACCTCCATTTTCTTCGAAAAACCCAACTTACTCTTAAAAAATTTCTAAATTTTTTTTTATTTTCTTAATAAATCTTGGCTTCTAAACACCTTCAAACTTATTTTCAACAAGATTTGCTCACTATTGCTTGGGATTTTGGGCTATTTCAACACATTTAAGGTAAAAACCTTAAATTTTCAACTTGTTAATTTTGTACAATGTAGGTTGAAATAGTGTATTTTAATGGTTTATTGGGTTGATTTCGAATATATATATTGTTTTTCTGTTGCAGGAGGTTATGAATTTTTTAAGTTTTTTCTAAAAAAATTTACCCAAAACCCTTGCCCACTAAGTGTTTGATAAAATTCCTTAAAGAATTTTTTTTAGCCTTATTGTCTCCTAAGATGCTAGATAATACCATGGCTCCTAAAAAACGTTCTAAGACTAGCACCTTCACCTCTAGTGAATTTGAATCCTCTTTTAATGAATGTTTTCAAAATATCAATTCACTTTAATGTTTTAACATTCACTTTACCTCTAAACATGAATGGGAGGCTAGGAAAATTGATATAGCAATATTAGATGCCATTAACTTTTCCTATCTCCCTATCTTTCAAAATTAGGGTTGGATGGATTTTTTCAATATTTCTTCACCAATTTTTCTAAACCTTGTTCAAACATTCTTTTCCAATGCCACGCTCGAACATGATGAGTCCAAAGAAATCGCCGTTGCCATCTCCTCTTTTCTAATGGGAACTCTGATGTGAGCTCGTCCTAATAGGATGATTACGAGTTGCAAGAGTTCCCGATTGAAATTAAGAAGTATCGTTCGTAGATGAATTTGGGGTAGGTTGTGAATGAAAATGATAGGCTTTGGAATGGTGGATGAATGGATATGCAAAGAATATAGATGGATAGGCTTGAATTCGGTTTCAAGGACTTAAGAACGGACCAATATTATAGGAGAATATTCACCCAATCCTTATATTAGTACTTAGAATGAAAATAAGAAGAATTGTGACCTTCTATCTAGCAAGATAGGATCCAATCAGTATAAGGGTTGGACGCCTCACCTCAATGAAGTGATAAGTTTGAAAGAATTAGATTGACGCCACAATGGTTACTTGATAAGTTAATTTAAGTCAAATAAGAACGAGGAGTTTGCAAACTCACAATAAGATTAAAAATTTGTCAAAAGTTGTTACAAAATGTTCCAAGCCTCATATTTATAGGCTTACAATTGACCAGCTGAAAAGGCATGAAATAATTAATCAAAATTACACCATAAATTCATTCAATATTCCCCATGCATTTTAAGTTAATGTGGTGGCTTCTTCAATTGAGTAGTTGGTCGAATTTAGTGCTTGGTTGGCTAGGAAGAAGTATTCTTTAAATTCGATTGAAGTTCCCATGCACTTGGAGTAAATGTGGGCGGTGCATTAATGATTTTTTAGTGACCCGAACAACCACTTTTCATGTTCCCATGATCAGCCTTTGAGCATTTAAACACCTTGAGACCTTTGATGAAACCAATCAGCCATGCATGAAGAGAACATTGAATTCCTTTGTTTATCACGAAATGCCCTTTTGGAGAGGTGTTTTCATCACTTTAAATGTTGGTAGGTGCATTAAAAGCTTGTGTTGACAAGCCATTGATATCTTTAAGACATATTAAACATGCTAGTTAGGACATATTAAATGTGTAGTAATATTTGACTAAAACTAACAACTAACTTAGGACATATTTAAAAACTTATCAAGATAACACAAAACATAATTAAGACATAGACTACGAATAACTAAATGGTAAAATCTTTATTTTCTAGCAATTTAACTAAATTAAAATTAAAGATGAATGTGCAGCACATTGCATGAAATGCATGATGAGTTGTATGAAATGCACGGAATGCATGAAATGTTTTCCCAAACTGGTTTAATTAAACCAGTGATAACTTGATTGAATATCTTAGCTTGTGCTCGCATAATTGGTCCTCTAGGTAGCTCGATTGGATTGTGCGAGGCTTGCCCTTCGTTCATGCTCGTAACACGAGTGTTTACAATATCTGTGTTCGTAATATGAGTGCTCGCAGCATCAGTGTTCATAGCATGAGTGCTCGCAACACCTGTGCTGGCATGGTCTATGCTCACATTATTCGGGTTCACACTACTCGTGCTCGTAGCATCCCCTCCCTCTTCAAAGTGATTTTTCCTCAAAACATCATCTATATCATAAGGCGATAAATCAACAACTTTAAAGCTTGCATTAACAGTATACTCACTTGGAAGGTCAAATTTGTACGAATTTCAATTAATTCTTTCTAACACTTGAAAAGGGCCATCGCCTTGTGGTTGCAACTTGGATATTCTTTGACCTCAAAACCTTTCTTTTCGCATGTGAAGCCATACCCAATCTTCGGGTTTAAAGATAACTCATTTACGTCCCTTGTTAGCTTTACTTGCATATTTTTTAGTCCTCTCCTCAATGTTTTCCCTCACTTTTTGTTGTAGATTTTTCACAAAACCTTCTTTTTGCCATCTACATGTACAAGTTGATTAGAAGGTAAGAGAATTAAATCTAAAGGAGTTAAAGGATTAAACTCGTAAACAACTTCAAATTGTGAATGCTTGGTGGCTGAATGTACAGAACGATTATAAGTAAACTCAATGTGCAGCAAGTATTCTTCCCATGTTTTCAAATTCTTCCGAATGATTGCTCTTAACAAGGTAGAGAGCACTTGATTCATAACTTTAGTTTGGCCATCCGTTTGTGGGTGGCATGTTGTAGAAAACAAGTTAGTACCAAGTTTGCTCCATAAAGTTCTCCAAAAATGGCTACAAAATTTAGCATCACGATCGGATACAATTCTTTTTAGTACTCCATGCAATCGAACCACTTCTCTGAAAAATAGATTAGCTACATTCAAAGTATCATCAGTTTTTTGGCATGGTATAAAATGAGCCATTTTAGAAAATTGATCAACTACCACAAAAATAGAGTCTTTTCCAGTTTTAGTTCTAGGAAGGGCAAGCACAAAGTCTATAGAAATGTCTACCCGTGGTGCATCGGGAATGGGTAGTGGCATGTACAATCAAGGGGTTAATGCGTGATTTTTCCTTCTTGCATGTAATTCATTGATTGCAAACCCTTTCAACATCTCATCTCATCTTAGGCCAAAAGAAATGTTCATAGAGCATTGCTAAAGTTTTTGCCACTCTAAAATGTCCCATGAGACCTCCACCATGCCGCTCTTTTACGAGCACATCTTGAATGGAACCTTAAGGAATACATAATTTACCTTCCTTGAAAAGGTATCCATCATGCTTATAGTATCTTTCAAAAGGTCCTTTGTCACAAGCTTTATAGATCTCACAAAAATCAAAATCATTTACATAAAGCTCTTTAAGATAAGTAAAACCAAGTAACTTAGAATCTAAGCTATTAAGTAATGCGTACCTTTTTGACAATGCATCCGTAACAACATTTTCTTTACCTTTCTTGTACTTGATCACATAGGGAAATGAGTCTAGGAATTCAACCCATTTGACATGTCTCTTGTTCAACTTGTTTTGCCCCTTAAGATGTTTCAATGCCTCATGGTTAGTGTGAATGACGAATTCCTTAGGCCATAAATAGTGTCTCCAATGCTTGGATTAGTGCACACATTTCCTTGTCGTAAGTTGGGTAATTGAGAGCAACACCATTTAGTTTCTCACTAAAGTAGGCTATGGGTTGCCCATCTTGTGTTAGCACGACTCCAATTCCTATTCCTGGTGCATCACATTCAATCTCGAAAGTTTTTGTAAAATGGTAAGGATAAAAACGGTGCATTAGTTAAACAATCTTTAATCAAATTAAAGGATATCTTTTGCTCCTAACCCCAATGAAAGTTGGAGTTTTTCTTGATAATTCAAGTTAAAGGAGCAACTAAGGTGCTAAAATTAAGGACAAACCTTCGTTAGAAACTAACAAGACCAGGAAAACTTCTTACTTGGCTTATGCTAGTAGGTCGTGGCCACTCTCGGATTGCTTTTACCTTCTCTTGGTCGACTTGGAGACCTTCGGAGCTAACCATAGATCCTAGAAAAACAAGCTTGTTAGTACAAAAGGAACACTTCTTAAGATTTGCAAATAAAGTTTCCTTCCTTAGTACCTCCAATACAGATTTCAAATGTTGTATATGATCTTCCAAAGACTTGCTATAAATCAAGATATCATCAAAATATACTACACAAAATTTACCAATAAAGGATCAAAGAACATGATTCATTAACTGCATAAAGGTGTTGGGTACGTTAGTTAGGCCAAAAGGCATAACCAACCACTCATACAAATTGTGTTTGGTTTTGAAAGCAGTCTTCCATTTGTCTCCTTCCCTCATCCGTATTTAATGGTAACCACTCTTGAGATCTACTTTGGAGAAAATGTGAGCTCCACTTAGCTCATCTAACATATCATCTAAGTGCGGGATCAGATGTCAATACTTAATGGTGATCTTATTGACCGCACGGCAGTCAATGCACATGCGTCGAGAGCCATCCTTCTTAGGTACTAATAGCATAGGCATGACACATGGACTTAAGCTCTCTCGAACATACCCCTTTTCCATTAGCTCGGTAACTTACCTTTATAGCTCTTTAGTTTCCTCGAGGTTGTTTCGATAAGCTGGTCGATTCAGAATAGTGGCTCCAGGAATAAAATCTATTTGATGCTCAATGCCTCTAATGGGTGGCAATCCACTTAGGATATCCTCCAGAAACACGTCCTCGAATTCCTGCAGTAAATACACAATAGAAGTAGGAAGGAGTTGTCTAAGTCATTTGTACTAAACAAACTTTCCTTGTACCTGAGCACAAACAAAGTTTGCTGTAAAAGCAAGGACTTTCTGATTTCACTTTCTTTTGCAACAATACACAATTTTCCCATCTCACTTTCTTCTTTTCTCTCATTCTTCTCTCGTGTTTTTACCTCATGCTTTTTGTTTTCTTTTGCTTTTGTTTCGCTCTTTTCTCTCTTCTTTTGTGTTTTTTGATTTTTTTCACATTCATATTTTTCTTTTTCTTTCAATTTTTCAAACAAATTTTGTAATTTCAGTTGATCTTCATTCACTTGTTTGGGAGTAAGTGGTGCCAAAGTAATGTTCTTTCCTTGGTGTTTGAAGGTATATCGGTTGGTATAACCATCATGCAATACTCAGCTATCAATTGTCATGGTCTCCTTAACAGCAAGTGACTAGCATGCATTGGCACTACATCACAAAGGACTTCATTACAATACTTGCTAATTGTAAAAGCGATAACAGCTTACTTAGTAACTTTGAGCTCTCCACTATCATTGAGCCATTGAAGCTTGTAAGGGTGTGGATGCTTAGAGGTTGCTAGGCTAAGTTTTTCTACCAAGAAGCAACTAGCAACGTTAGTACAACTACCACCATTAATAATAACACTACATACCTTTTCTTGGACATGGTAGCGTGTACGAAAAATGTTTTCATGTTGCTGTTCACTCTCCACGGTTTGGATGCTCAAGCTTTGTTTAATGATAAGGATTTCCCCTTCTACAACATACTCCGAGTCATTCTCCTCATTAGTAGGTGATTCGGTCTCATCTTCTTTCTCGGGTTCGGATTCGATCTCACCATTGTCCCTTATAAACATGGCATTTTGATTTGGACATTAGTTCGTCATATGGCCCCTCCAAAGGTATTTGAGACATTTGATGTCTCGGGATCGGTTTGGCACAGCCTCGTTCTTTCCCTTGCTTGGATCTATACGGCTTGTTGGGCTTGGACGTCCCAATATTGTCTTTGGATCGAAAAGTGGTATCCTTTTTGTAGGTTCCTTGCCTCCACTTTGATGTAGAAATAGAATTAGAAAGGGGTCGGGTGGTGCCTTTTCTCTTCAATTGCTTCTCCACTTTAAGTTCCATATGAACTATGCCAACAACTTCAACATAGTGTTGCAACTTTATTATGTTAGCGATGTCTCAGTTGAGGTCGGCTAAGAATCTCACCATGGTAGCCTCTCGGTCTTCCTCAACATTAGCACGTATTATGGCTATCTCTATCTCCTTGTATTAATCTTCCATACTACGATTTCCTTGATTGAGATTTTGTAGCCTTTGATGCAACTCTCGATGATAATGAGCAAGAACAAACCTCTTTCTCATGATTGCTTCCATTTTAGCCCAAGCAAAAACACGGGTCATTCTCCATTTTGTCTCCTACTCAAGGTTAATTGATCCCACCAAAATAATAGTATAATCAAATAATTCAAATGGCAGCAAGTTTTACCCTTTTATTTTTTTAGTAGTTATGGCATTCAAAGACGAATTGTATTTTATTTTCCCACTCTAAATAAGCTTTGTGTTTGGTTTTCCCTTGGAATGGAGGAATTGTCATCTTTATATTGCTAAGATTATCATCAACCCTCATACCTCGATTTCTTTGATGCCTTAAACTTCAATTGGAGGATTGATCACTTTCCATTTCACTTTGATCATAGTAATCTTCTTGATTTAGTCTTGGAAGAACTCACTCTCTTCTTTATTTTAAGGCGAACGTCCTCGTTGAGAATGCTCCTCCACTTGGTGTAGCCTTTAATGAATTGGTTCCAATGCAGCATGAAGTATTTGCTGCATTTCTTGAATTAAGGCTTTCACTTGTAGATTTGGTGCTCCACCACTTTCGTTTCTATTGGGACTTCGAGACATGTTCTTTTCAAGATAGAAAAGATTATCAAAAAAAGATTTTGATTGAAAGTTAATGAGTACCTTACCAAATACAAAACCTCACAAGCCACTCGGAAAGGAAATCGCTTCACTCGTGTTTCCACTCTATGTTTGATTTTAATCTTCTCTAATGCTTTTTCGCACTCTTGCCTTTTACCACTCTTCGCTTGCTTAAAGTTCTTAGGTGACTTCCTTAGACTTAATAACAAACCTCATAGTATCGACTTCAAATATGATGTAAGGTAGGAATGTTGATTTGGTGATAGGGAAGACTTCAAACAAAGATAGAAGTGTGGCTAAAATTTTTATGGTAACAAAGACTTGTAATCGGGAAATGCACACTTTCAACTAGCTCTTCTTCTTCTTCTTTTTTTTGATAGAATTTCAAAATCTCCCTTTGTATTTTGAACTTGGGATTCAAATATGTTGTATATTTTTATTTTGAATTTCTTTTTTTTCAAATGCTAATCCCAAGAGAGATAAGAACGTCGAATACTTACTTAATTTATCTAGCTTTGATTCCAAATTATACGAGCTCGTCCTCGTAGGATGATTACGAGTCACGAGAGTTTTTGATCGAAATTAAGAAGTATCATTCGTAGATGAATTTGGTGTAGGTTGTGAATGAAAATAATAGGCTTTGGAATGGTGGATAAATGGATATGCAAAGGATATAGATGGATAAGCTTGAATTTGGTTTTAAGGACTCTAGAATAAACCAATATTATAGAAGATTATTGACCCAGTCCTTATATTAGTACTTAGAATGGAAACAAGAAGAACTGTGACCCTTTATTTAGTAAGATTGGAACCAATCAATGTAAGGGTTGAATGCCACACCCTAATGAAGTGATAAGTTCGAAAGAATTAGATTGATGCCACAAGGGTTACTTGATAAGTCAATTTGTGTCAGACAAGAACAAGGAGTTTGCAAACTCACAATAAGATTAAAATTCATCAAAAGTTGTTACAAATGTTCCAAGCCTCATATTTATAGGCTTACAAATGACCAGATAAAATGGCATGAAATAATTAATCAAAATTACACCATAAAATCATCCAATATTCCCCGTGCATTTTAAGTTAATGTGGTGGTTGCTTCAATGGAGTACTTGGCTGAATTTAGTGCTTGGTTGGCTAAGAAGAAGTGTTCTTTAAATTCGGCTGAAGTTCCCATGCACTTGGAGTAATGTAGGCGATGCATTAATGATTTTTGAGCAACCCGAACAACAACTTTTCATGTTCTTATGATCAGCCTTTGAGCATTTAAATACCTTGGCACCTTTGATGAAACCAATCAGCCATGCATGAAGAGAACATTGAATTCTTTTGATGATCAAGAAATGCCCTTTTGGAGAGGTGTTTTCAGCACTTTAAATGTTGGTAGGTGCATTAAAAGCTTGTGTTGGCTAGCCATTGATATCCCTAAGATATATTAAACATGCTGGTTAGGACATATTAAATGGGCAACAATATTTGACTAAAACTAACAAGTAACTTACGACATATTTAAAGACATATCAAAATAACACAGAACATAATTAAGACATAGAGTAAAAATAACTAAATGGTAAAATCTTTATTTTCCAGCAATTTAACTAAATTAAAATTAAAGATGAATGTGTAGCACATTGCATGGAATGCATGACGAGTTGTATGCAATGCATGAAGTGCTTCCCCAAACTCGTTTAATTAAACCCATGACAGCTGGATTAAATTTCTTGGCATGTGCTCCTGTAATTAGTCCTCTAGGTAGCTCGATTGGGTCATGCAAGGCTTGCCTTTCGTCCATGCTCGCAACACAAGTGTTCGCAACATCAGTTTTCACAATGTGAGTGCTCGCAACATCATTGTTTGCAGCATGAGTGCTCGCAACACCAGTGCTCGCAACACTAGTGCTCACATCTTCCAAGCTCGCATGGTCCATGCTCTTATTATTCTTGTTCTTACTACTCGTGCTTATATCACACTCCCATTCGCCTAATTCTCGAAGAGTTTGGCGACTATCTCATTTACCTTTTGGAGGTCTCTCCGATGAAAATGGGCATTATAATCCCTCAATTTTTATACCTTCCAACTCAGTATCTGAACTTAACCTCCATGACCGTGTCCTACGCCTAATCCTCACATGGAATCTTAGGCCTATTAAGAAACATGATAAGATTCGAAACATCAATTATTGGTGGATTGACTGCTTTAGAAATAATAGGCTCCACGATATTGCGCTTGTCCTTTTTAACGACATTATGAAAGCTATTGGAAGGGGACTTAATACAAATGTCACTCTTCCCTATGGCACATATTTGTCATACATATTTAGGACATTAGGTATTAGTACTCATGGTAAGACCCCAGTTTCCTCAATTCAACCAATTAGCTATGAGGCTCTTCACCATGTGGGTTACCACCTCAATGTCACAACCGAAACTTGGGTTAAGGGTGATCCGACGGATCATGATGACGATGATTTTGATGCCAATTTTGTTGACATTTCGGCCCCCGAGCATGCTCCTCCTCTGGTCTTATCTTCTCATGCTCAACCTCCATCGGAGGTGAACACTGCCTTGCTCGATGCCATTCAGTCATTGAGCAACGATGTTCGGGGTCTTCGAGACGATGTCAACATGAGGCTTTCGACGCTAGAAGCACAAATGGCCACTCTACTTGCTGTTTTCCTTCCATGCCTACCACACCTCCATATTCATCTCCTCATAATGACGAGTAGAGTAGTCTTTTAGGCCATGCATTTTCATTACATTTGTATTCTCATTTTTCTATTTTTGTCTTTGGTTTTATGTTATTGAACTTTTTTATTTTCTTGACATTTTTTAATTCAATGGCACTTAATGTTTTATTGGTATTTTTTTAGATACAAAGTATAACTTTTGGTTCGTTGCTCATTTTATATTTCTATCTATATTTGTTTTTTTATATAACAAAAAGGGGGAGAAAAAAAGGTAAAATGTTTGATTATTTTCTCTATTTTTTAATGCTAAATTGCAAGTTTTTATGACCAATTTATCTTAAAACAAAAATGCATGCAAACGTGATTGACAAAATTTATTTTGGTCTTATATTCAAAATGTCTTTTATTAAAGGGGATTAATTATTCAAAAACAATTTTTTTTTAAAAAGTTTTGTTATATCAAAAAGGGGAGATTGTTAAATTATGCTTTATTTGATAAAGTATTTTGATATAACAAATTAAAATATTTTTTAATAAAAGTTAAAATTGAAAAAATTATTTATCAATTTTAAAATCTAAGAGGTAAAATTTAAACTCCTATCTTGAACTCTGAGAAAAGTTTGAAACAATTTTAAAATAAAGTTAAAATGATTTTAAACATGTCAAAATAATTTGAACTAAATAAAAATCATTTTAACACTTCAAAATGTTTTTCAAACAAGTCAAAATAGCTCCAGGCCAAAAACTATCGATAGTTTTTGGATAAGTATCGATAATTCTTGAAATATCGATACCCCTTATAAAATTGAGACCAAACTTGCATTCTATTTTGACAACACTAAAAAAATATTGATACTAATTAATAGGTATCGATAATTTTTGAAAAGCATTAATACCCTTGCTCAAAAATGATACCAAAAGAGTATTATGTTTTTCACAAACCCTAGTAGGTATCGATTTGGTATCGATACCTTTTGGAGAATGTACCAATAATTTTTATGGTATCAATTTTTAAAGGTACCAACGGTTATTGACTTTGCACTAATTGTAAAAAAAAATATTGATACCCTTTTGTAAGTTATCGAAACTCGAAGTTGTAGGTGACATAAATGCTCTGGTTTTTCATCCCAACAGCTATAATTATGACACCAACAACCACAACGGTTAGAAATCAATTTGGGGGCATAAACACCATCTTCCAAGGACTTACAACAACTAACAAAGCAATTACAAACAAATATCTTCAATCAAACATCCCAAGAGCTTAAATTTTCATATCTTTCTTTCATACAATTGTGAGCCTTATTTTCATTTCTTTACTCAAGTGTATTTTCATTGTATTGTGAGCTTAATTTGCAAATAATTTGATCTTGTAAGGATTGTCTCTTGTTTTCTAATTTGTATCTCTTTTTAGAGAATTTGAGACTTAAGATTTGGGTAGAAATCTTTAGTGATTGTAAGGCTAAACCTTATCCTCAAAGGTTCTACAAATCTAGTGAATTTGGGAAAATCCTTAGTGGTGGAAAGCTAAGGTAGTGGAGTAGGCATTTGGGGCTGAACCACTCTAAATTCTTTGTGTCAAACTGTTTCAATTTTCTCTATTCTCTTCTAACAATTTTAAATAGCCAATTCACCCTCCCTCTTGGCAATTTCAGTTCAATCCATCAAGTTAATATAAAAGATATAAAAATGTGGTATATTACAAGCAAACAAATCAAATTGTAATATAGTTTTAATTTACAGTGAAATACGGGAGTATTCTGAGGATCATACCCCAATGAGGTATGTCTAAAATTAAATTAAACAGTAACGAAGAACATGCAAAGCTAATTTTAACTAGTTACTTCCCTAATTAGTATAGTACAACAAAACATAAATTAAGAGTGCAAAATTAATTACTACTAAAAGGATCTAATCGCAGAAATAATAAAACTGGTAAATAAATCCATCAAGAATGATGATGATTGTAATTAATCTAGACTTAGTGATTTTTATTGATTAATTATTAATTGACCTAATTAATACATTTCCACCTATAATTCTACCAATTAATCAATATATTCCATTTATCTTTCGACATAATAGATCGAAATGGGACAATTGAATTGGTTCCAGGTAATATCTCCTTTCGATCTCATTTAGCTAAATTGCTACCTAAAGTCGTAAATTCTAAGGTTTTGTTCTATCAATTTGATCCAATTAACATGTTTCAAACCCCAAGTTAGATTAACTACCCCCACTTCAATTAATCAACTTCCTTAAGAATTTAGTTACAACCCATTGTAACTACACTTAACCCCATTAATTCGTAAAACATTAATAGAATGAATAAAAGGAAAGTAGAGGGTTGAGAGATGTTAATTAATCTGAAGAGTCTAATTGTGGGAATCGTGATTAGTAGCAACTGAAATTCTTGTAATAGATATGTTCGATCACTAGTGTCGAAACCATTTTTTTTAAAAGTCTCGAATTATATTTTGAAAACAAAAATGGAATCGCCAACAATCTTTTTAAATAGATGTTATTGGATCACCTTAAAATTTTAAAATCATTAAAACAAATTTTGGTCTTTGAAGCCATAAAACGGGTTCGGGAGTCGGTTACGCATAAGGAAGGATTAGCACCCTCATACGCCCAAAATTGGTACCTAATTGATTATTTAAAGTCTTAGTTGTTGAAAACATATTTGAATTGTGATCCTTAATTGCATGAATGACATGTTTATTTTATTTTGAAAAAAATTACAAAAAAAGCTCCTTAATTCAAATTAATCGAGAAGAAAAGTCACATCCAGTAAGTTATGACACAACAATTCAAAATTTAAAAAATAACAAGCATTCTTAATTATTATCTCAAAATCTTATATTTTCTAATTTTAAATAAGATATTCGATTATCTCAGTTCAAAGAAAAAACACAACTAGTGAGTTAAGGCATAATTCTCTCAAATTCCCGAAATAAAGAATATTGTCTCGATTTTTTAAAACTATTATGTATTTTAAATAAGAATTAAAATGTCATGTAAAAATAATGAATATATACATAATTTACAATTATAATGACAAAATAATAAAATACATGAATATAAATAATTAAATGAAGATAATCGAATACAATTAATAATACAATAAAAATATAATTATAGTATTAAATAAAATAACAATATAATCATAGTAATAATGAAAATAAATATTAATTAATTAGTAATATAAACAACAATAAATATATAAAACACAAATATGAGAAAACTCTAAAATAATTAAGTCAAAGATACAATAAGACATATAATTAATTTAAAGGCATAAAATATGTCATAGAAAAAAATAAAAAATCAATGAATAAATATATGAAATGCAATCATAAAAATATCTAATATAATTAAATTAAGGATTAATCAACATGTAATTAAATAAAAAGAAAAAAAATATAAACTTTAATGATAAATAAATAAATAACCAAATAAGAAAATAACAATAAATGAAAATTAAATAAAAATAATAAAATAAATAACAATAAAATGACATGAAAATAAATAAACAAAATAAATAAATAAACAAAAAATAAATAAATTAAATACCAAAATAAATAACAAAATATAAATAATAATTAAAAAGAAGACGAACTCCAATGAACTCCGATGAACTCCGAGCAAACTCGATGGAAGCCATGGGTCTCACATACCCGGAGGAAGCCAAGGACGAGTCAACACCAAAAGGTAAAACAAACTAGACCTATATTTGTTTTTTTAGTTTCGAAAAAAACAATAAATATAAATACAAATCGATACCACAATATTTGCTTTATATTTTCTTTGAATGTATGTCTCAAAAAAATTCTTTGAATCTTATTTCCAAAAGAAGTTCCTCTCTGAACAAATAAAAAAAATCCTCTCTTAACAAATAAAAAAAAATCCCCCTCTTTACATTTGATTTCGTGTTTTTATAGCACAAAATTTATATCTTTTTGTGATTTTCTTTTCTATTTTTGTAGATTCACAAATCTTGAAGATTCTTAGGGTTAGGGAAATAGTGGCCAAGCATCTAAGGGCAGCTACTAGGTTTTTTTCCATTTTTTAGTTTAGGGTTTTTTTTGGGCTTTGTAAAAATTTAGACTTAAAAGCCTAGACGAAATTGGGCTATAACAACTGTCCCTCTTTGCTCGTTGTCGTGTAATGAGAACGGAGCAAAGACTCCAAAAGAAGACCAATTTTGTCCGATCCTAGTGAATTTCGGCATCCGATGCTTTTCTGTTCTTTCGTCTCGTTGGTTATTCTACTCTACTGTATCTGCTTCGTAACCATTTTAGGAAGACAAGATTTAGTGACACAGCTTCATCTTGCTTCGTTGCAACTTCAATGAGATAAGGTTCGCTGTTGTAGTTTCATTCTAAACCGCTGAATCTTCAGAGTGATTGTTGTTTGATCTGCTTCACTGCAACTTTAGGAAGATAGGATTCCATCTAACCTACTGCAACTTCAAGGGTATAAGATTTAGTGTTGTGACTTCAATTTGTCCCTCTGGATTAGGGGTAATAGATTGGATTTGGTATTGTGACTTCAATCTGCCCCTCTAGATTAGGGGTAAAAGATTGGATTTGGTGACTTCAATCTACCCCTCTAGATTAGGAGTAAAAGACTGGATGGTGGCTTCAATCTGCCCCTCTTGATTAGGGGTAAAAGATTGGATGGTGGCTTCAATCTATCCCTCAAGATTAGGGGTAAAAGATTGGATGGTGGCTTCAATCTGCCCCTTTGGATTACGGGTAAAAGACTAGATGGTGGCTTTAATCTATCCCTCTAGATTAGGGGTAAAAGATTGAATGTGGTGACTTCAATCTACCCCTCTAGATTATGGGTAAAAGACCGGATGATGGCTTCAATCTACCCCTCTAGATTAGGGGTAAAATATTGGATATGGTGACTTCAATCTACCCAACTGGATTAGGGGTAAAAGATTATATTGTGGCTTTAATATGTCCCTTTTGGTTTTATAGTGAAAGATTCATCGTTGCGACTTTAATCTATTTAGTTATTTTATTTTAGGGTGTAAGATTTTTTGTTGCGGCTTCAATCTGCTCCCTTTTCGAATTTTTTTTAAAATGTGTAAGATTCGTCGTTACAGCTTAAATTTGTTCCCTCTTTAATTTTAGGGTGTTAGATCCGTCATTGTGGCTTCAATCTATCCCTTTTCGATTTTAGGGTGTTATGTCCACCGTTACGGCTTCAACCTATCCCTTTCAGTTTTAAGGTGTAAGATTCACCGTTACGGCTTCAATCTTTCACTCTTCAATTTTAAGGTGTTAGGTCCGTCGTTATGGCTTCAACCTATCCCTCTTCAATTTTAAGGTGTAAGATCTATCATTGTGTCTTCAATATTTCCCTCTTCAATTATAGGGTGTTAGGTCCATCATTATGACTTCAACCTATCCTTCTTCAATTTTAAGGTGTAAGATCCATCGTTACGGCTGAAATATTTCCCTCTTCCATTTTAGGGTGTTAGGTCCACCGTTGCGGCTTTAACCTATCCCTTTTCAACTATAGGATTTGGTGTGGCTTCACTCCATTCCATTGTAACTTCCATGGAGATTGAGATCTGCCACATGTTTTACTCCACCCTTCTGCCATTTTAAGGATATAGGAGTTATTTTGTCACATCATTCTCTAGGGACATGACCTGTAGAATCTGTCTCATGGGCCTCTATTTAGGCTATGAAATTAGGATGCCATGATTTGAATGAATCAAATGCTCTTGTCTAAATGTACATGAATGATGTTGATATGCATGCAAAGATGTCATATTTTAGAATGAATTTCTATTTTGGTCGTTAGATCCACATTGTTCATCATTTGCCTAAGTTCCCTCCCTGATATATCACCATGTTTTCTTTTCAAGTCTAGTGTCCTCAACATGAAATCCAAAAGGTAGTCATACTCTGAGCCACTGTTTTAAGGTCCTTTCTACCCTCGTATTTGGTTATTTCCAACTAGTAGTCCTGTTTCAAGTCTCTATACTTTTTAGAAATTTTCTAAAGTAGTATGCAAAAATCCTTTTGTGCCTTATATCGTCTAGTCCACTAACCGTTATTTCAATGCAAAGAATGTGTAGATCATGGATATAACTGAAGTTATTAAAGACAATACTTAAATGGGAATGAATGATAATAAACATTAGTCAAGAATATCAATATTGATAAAAAAGGGGGTTTGATTAAATAATGGCCAAAGATTACAAACATTGGTCAAAATAGCAAATGTTGACAAACATCAATCAAAAGTTGCTAAGGTGAATAAAAAAGAAAACAACTAGACGCCCTAAATATCAGCGTATGAATTTCTTCGAGCAAACTTGACGAGAACCATTTTGAGCTTGATGTGTACCCATGGAAACTATTATACTTCGTCGATGCCTCGGATGTAACATATCTCCATCTTATTACTTTTGAGAGAGATGACCATTTCATGCCCAATTTTTTATCCAAACTGTGTCACCCTTTGTGGGTTTTCGACTCAAATCTTCTTTAGGCTTTGAGATGCCCTTTACAGGTTTTTATCTCTGCCCCTTCTTTTTCTTTCCTTTTTTTTCTTACTAGTTTGAGCTGCCCTTTTAGGTTTTCAACTCGAACTTTTTGGGTTTTTTTCCTTTTTTTTGTTAGTTTGAGGCCACCCTTTTAGGTTTTCAACTCAAGCCCTCTTTTTTTAGGTGAAATATTTCTTCACTGAATCTGAGTTTACAAGATTTGACAGATCCCTACCATCCATCTCAACTAGAATTAAAGCTCCTCTAGAAAAGGCTTTCTTTACCACATATAGGCCTTCTCAATTTGACATCCATTTCCGTTGGAAGTCCTTTTATATAGGAAGAATCTTTTTCAAAACTAGGTTTCCCTCATAGAATTCCTAAGGGCGAACCTTTTTGTTATAAGCTCTCATCATTCGCTTTTGGTACATATGACCGTGCCGGATAGATTTCAACCTTTTTTCCTTAATCAGGTTTAGTTGGTCATATCCTGACTGAATCCATTTTGCCTCATCTAACTTTACTTTTGATAAGACTCAGAGAGAAGGAATCTTGACTTCAATGGGCAGAATTGCCTCCATTCCATATACTAATGGGAATGGTGTTGTCCCAGTAGAAGTTCTGACAGACATTCTATAGGCGTAGAGAGCGAATGGTAACTTATCATGCCTATCTTTGTAGGTCTTTTTCATTTTCCCAACAATCTTCTTGATGTTCATATTAGTTGCCTCATTGTCCAATTCATTTTCGAGCGATACAATGCTAAATTATGATACTTGATCTTGAATTGACTGCAGACCTCTACTATCGTGTAATTGTTCAAGTTCAAAGCATTATCGATATGATTTTTTTGGCATTGCATACCGACATATGATTTCTTTCTTCAAGAATTTTCTGTCCGCTGATTTCGTAACATTAGCATAGGAAGCAGTTTCTATCCACTTAGTAAAGTAATCGATGACCACAAAAATGAACCTATGCCCGTTAGAAGCCTTCGGTGAAATTGGCCTAATGACATCCATGCCCTACATAGAAAAAAGCCATGGGGAAGTTATAACATGAAGGTGTGAAGGAGGTACATGAATTTTATCTCCATAAATTTGGCATTTGCGTCATTTCTTAGCATATCTAATGCAATCTCTTTATATGGTTGATCAATAATATTTGAATCTCATGATCTGCCTGGCCATTGTGAAACCATTTCCATGCATTCCACAAATGCCCTCATGGAATTCTTCTAGAATTTTCTGAGCCTCAACAGCGTCGACACACCTCAACAAAACCTGATCCAGTCTTTTTTTGTACAAAATATCCCTTTCAAGGACATAATCAATTGCGAGCCTTCTCAGCGTCCTTTTATTGTTCTCAATGGCTTGCCTTATGGACTTTTACATACTATAATATTTCCTTGTACCAAGGATGATTATCCTTTTCTTACCCTTGAATGTTATAGCAATGAGCTGGAAGCTCATAGATGCTCATCTGAATAAGCTTCTTATCTTCTTATTTATTGACTGTAATCATGGAGGCAAGGGTAGCCAAAGCATTAACCATCTGATTTTCCTCTCGTAGGAGATAATAGAAGGTGATGTCCTCAAATTCCTTAATTAACTCGAGAACCAACTTTCAATAATCAATCAACTTAGAGTCTTTCGTTTCCCATTCACCCTTGAGTTGATAAAGTACTAATGTCGAATCTCCATACACCTCCAAAACTTGGATCTTGCGTTTTATAGATGCACGGAGACCCAAGATACATGCTTCATATTCTGCCATGATATTTTTGCAATCGAAGTTAAGTTTGCTTTTGAGAGGGTAATGATCTCCTTCTAGGAATACCAGAACTGCCCCAATTCCTTACTAGTGGCATTTAAAGCGCCATCAAAATTCATTTTCAATTGATGCCTTTCTGAAATTTCCTCTTCTATGGTTACAACATACATTAGATTTTCATTTGGAAAATCGAAATCTAATGGCTCATAATCTTCAAGAGCTCTACTAGCCAGAAAATCTACTATTGCGCTCCCTTTTATCACCTTCTGATTCACATAGACTTTGTTGGATACAGAGAGCAGCATTTGCCATCTAGCCATTCTTCCATTTAATGTAGTCGACCCAATCATGAACTTAAGAGGATCCAATTTTGAAATCAACCAATTTGTATGGTATAACATGTACTACCTCACCTTCGAGTAGTCTAGGCCAAAGTGCAACACAATTTCTCGATTAGTGAATATCTTATCTCGCATTTAGTGAACTTCTTGCTGAGATAATAAATTGCTCTTTCTTTTTTTCTTGACTGGTCATGTTGGCCCAGTACGCATCCCATAGAGTTTTCAAATACGACCAAGTACAAGATCAAAGGTTTATCCCGATTTGATGGTATTACAAATGACAGATTTTCTCCCTAAATTTATGTATTAATTGTCTATTTTGTGTCATATTTAGTAAGTATGTTAGGCATTTCATACTTAGTTTTTATGTTTTCTAACTCATTGTAGTATGCTTTAAATTCTTGTTATTTTTACCTTTTTTGTACTAATGTCACCGTAATCAGCCGATATATTGCGCCTTAGAATTGTCAGCGTAGGAATCAGACTAGGAGCTCAATTATGGAAGAAGAATGCAACCACAAGTATAGCTTGGAATTATGACTAGAGATGTCGACGCATTGAAAGCTTTACTTTGTTTGAGTGATTCAAGCCACAAGCACATCTGGAAGCACCAGTGCAAGAATTTCACACGTTGTCGTCGCAATTAAAGATTTCAGATCGTGACCAGAGATGTGGCGATAATCTACAGAGTTAAAAAGATCACACCAGATCTGCGTGAGTGAACAGCTGGAATTTAACTAACTGTGACAACTGTAATTAAATCTGAATCTGAGAAGAGACTTCAGAAATGCGATGACATTCTGCTGACAAATTGTCGGCGTAATTTATAAATTGCGCCGATATTCTGTAATAGTCTAGTAAACAAATCAGACTTGCATAGCTGTCAATAATAAACTTTTACAGCTGTACAAAGTTGTTGGATCTGAGAATGGAGAAAATCTGTAATTGCTTGAGCTTATAAATAGAGGAAAGAAGAAGGATATAAATATCAAGGAGTGAAGAATTTAAATCCAAAAATCTTTCAAATCTTTAAGCAAGCTACCATGGAAGCTTGACGTCGGAGGAGGGTGAGCTGATGGAGTAAGTGTGCAGCAACTTCTGATGAGGAGAGCTTGGTGCTTGGCAATAGGAACAATTAGGGAGTTGGCCTAGTAGTCTATAGATAGTAAGCTTCGTTGTACTCTTTAATTCTTCTTAAACGATGATGGATTTTGATGATATTAAATGAATACGAGAGTATCTTTTGATGTTATATCATTTGGATTCTTACTTTACACTACTTATCCGTTTATTCTTGGATCTGATCGCTCTAAACACAAAAGTGAAATTACAGTACACCGACATCGAGAGATGCAGTGACAGGTTAGTTTAACAAGTGGGTTAGGCGAGAGCTGCTTGAGATTGGGACAAACTCTAGTTACTTGTTCTTGGATACACATCGTTACTCGCACCTAGAGGTGGAGTGATTGTATTTGAGTCAGGATTAAGTAGGGAGTTGTTGCTGGTAAGAACTCAAAGGGACTTCATTGCAACGACATTCCATATATATTTTGCCTTGTCAGCGTATCCAACATTGCTACTTAGTGAAGTCAATGATCCATTCCAATTCTTCACACATGATCACACCTTTACTTTTATGCATTTAAATTCTCAACATTTTAAGAAAACTTTGATTTACTTTTAGTTGCTCTGACAATTAACTTTTATAATTGCATTGACATTACTGATTATTTTAGTGTGCAGATCTGATATATTACATTGACATCCTTACTCACATTTTACTTAATTTCTGTATTAGTTGCTCCGACATTTAAACATCAAGAACCCATTCCTCGTGGGATCGATATTCGACAGAATTGTTTATCAACTATACTTGCATCGACGTGTGTTCGCTTGCACATTGTTGTGACATAAAAACACCGATCAACATTCATCATCCCACGCTTCTGGGTTGTGCTTCTTGAGAAGACAGAAGATAGGATCACATTTCCCGGTTAGTTATGAGATGAACCAAGCAATGTAATTCAATCTCTCTAGGAACCCTTAAACTTTTTTTTAGTATGTGGTGGTGGTAACTCTTGTATAGCTCTAACTTTATCAAGATCGATCTCAATTCCTCTTCTACTGACCACAAAGCCTAATAACTTGCTCGAAGTAACCCCGAAAGTACATTTGTCTAGGTTTAACTTTAACTAGAACTTTCTCAATCTCAAGAACAATTTTCCCAAAACCTTAACGTGTTCTTCTCCTGTTCGAGACTTTGCAATCATATTGTCGACATAGACCTCAATCCCCTTGTGCATCATATCTTGGAACAAAAGTTATCATAGCCCTTCGATATGTTACTCCTACATTCTTTAGTCCAAATGACATGACTTTGTAGCAAAAGGTTCCCCGCATGGTAAAGAATGTGGTTTTGTCTATATCCTCAAGATGCATTTTTATCTGATTGTACCTAGAAAAACATCCAAGAAGGAGAACAAAGAATGATCCGCTTTGTTATCCACCAAGGTGTCGATATGAGGCAGAGGGAAATTGTCCTTCAAGTTAGCTTTATTTAAGTCCCTATAATCCATGCACATTCATACTTTCCATCTTTCTAAGGAACTAGTACTATGTTGGCTACCTATGAGTATTTAACCACTTGTAGGGAACCAGCATCGAATTATTTTTTGACTTCCTCTTATATTTTTAATAGTACGTCAGGCATTATTCTTCGAAGTTTCTATTTGACCAATTTTCATTCTTCTCTTATGGGGAGTTTGGGCACCACAATATCAGTACTTAGATCGGGCATGTCTTGATAGGACCATACAAATACATCTTTGAACTCTTGAAGCAATTCAATGAAATCTCGCCTCATTTCTGCAGAGATACAAGTCCCTCTTTTTTTCAGTTTTGTCCCTTAAACTCACAACTTCTATTAATTCTTAGTGTGGTAAGATCTATTTCTCATCTTGCTCAACCATCTGTAGTAGATCAGGAGATAAATTACAATCTTGAGCATCTTCGAAATCCTAAGATTCTTCTGAACGTACATCCTGCTCAAAATGAGGCTCTAGGTTAGTAATAGTGTCGTTAAAATCATTGATATTAAAGGATCCGACATATGGACAAAAGGGGATCCAAAGAAATAAATGAATTTAGGAATGATTAATTATTGTATAAAAAGAATGGAAAGAATCGTAAAATGTTTGTCAAACAAGATGAACAAAATGCATCATTTTTATTGAAATAACAAATAGTGGTCATCTGCCCTTTACAAAAGGATCCTTATTACTCTCAGGCTTAGAGCAAAAAGTGTGTTCTGAATATTAATCTGGAAAGTCCTAAAAAGTACAAAAAGCTCTTCCACAGTCTAGTTATCCAAAAAAGCTTCTGAGGGTGTAGGAACAAATTCTTCATAGGTTGTCCTCTCTATTCCCTTTTCTAGATATGGTTTTAACTTTAAAAAAAAAAATTCAACATTCCCCCCATTATTTTGATTATCTTGATTTCTCTCGGTTTTTTTTTCAGAGTTGATAGTACTCCCGTTGGCACGAATGTTTTAGATATATGAGGATTTTTATTTTTTATTTGATTTTTTCTGATGATTTTTTTTACAAAATTTAATGCATGTAATGAAATACAATGCTAATGAATGCATGTATGCATATGCAAGAAAGATATTGATTTCTTGGTCAAATTCTGATAGAATAACTTTACTAGAAAATGAATGTCTTTACATAAGATAAATTACATATAAATTCTTGCCCTACTGCTCAGAGTCTTAATCTTACGAAGGAAACATACTAACTTTTGGCCCTTATCAGACTCTAATTCATAGTCTAAGCTAAAAACATCGTCTTGAACAACTAACGTTTCCAAGTATTCCGCCACTTCTCTTACTTGAGTCAATGCTTCACCCATGATATAGTCTCGATCTCTTACGCGTGTCTACACCCATAGTCAAAGGTCAGAGGACAAAATCTAAAACAAATTAAAATCTTGGGGCATGATTACAATAAATTTTAAAAAAGAACTGAAGGATGAATTTGAAACAAAAAACAAAAATGGAAGGACCAAGGACATAAATATCCCTTTGGTCAAAAACATGTAGACCCTGAGTCAGAAGGTCGGGTCGGTTTGGTTCGAGCGTGAGAAAACGACGTTTTGGACATTGATTCCCCTATCCAAAACAATGTCGTATACCCTTAGTAATTAAGTTAGATTTTTTTAAAAAATTCATTTTTCTCATTCTTTTTCACAAAAAGCTCTCCCCCTATTCATTTTTCTCTCAAACGGATCAGAGTCCGGTCACCGATCCGTCAGTTGTTTACCGTGAACCACCGCTCATCGGTGCCAGTAACCACTGTCAATGATGGTCGATTTTTTGAAAACTCTTCTTTTTAAACCGTTGTTTTGATAGAAAAACTAGATTGAGGCTTGAAGCCTTCGAAACTAAGCCCAAATCCTAAAATAAATCTAAAAGTTTCGATTTTTACTAATTTTTTAAAAAGATCTATTTTGTTTTCTTTTTCAATTTTTTTTGATAAATAACCCTTCATTGGAGCCCCCCACGAACATTGATGAATTCGGAGGGACTCCTCATGGCTACGACAACGACGGTATCAAGTACAAAACCCTAACCCTATTTTATTATTTATTTCGAAATAAAAGAAATATATAAAAAAAACAACAATAATAGCTTTGAAATTTTTTCTTTTTTGTATTCGATTCTCTGTAAAAATTACAAGTTTTTGTTGATGGCTATATAGCCAAAGGAAATTACAAATATTAATTTTCTTGCTTTTGTTTTTGTTGACTTCTCCTCTATTTTGTAGGCTATTTTCGTGTTGGTGTTAGAGGCTCCTGTGATCAACGGTGTTGGGAATCTCCAAACTTGTTGTTTGGGTGAAAGGGTGTTAGATTTGGCCTCGAGATATGTGTGCTAACGTGGCACGAGGGTTGCGACGCAGAAAAAAATTATAGCTTCCTGATGTGTTTACGGTTTTGGGCCTTCGGGCTGTAATTTGGGCTTTGGGTAGTGTTTGGCCTTGTAATGGGTAATTGGATTTTAATTTGGGTTTTTTTGGTATGTAATTTTAACACTTGAAATAAAGGACTTTTAATATTATTTTTTATTTATTTGGTTTTTTTTTGTTTATTTTATTTCAGGTCGGATGAAAATGGGCCTCTACATGTCTCATCACTAACAAAGGAGCATATCCTACTGCTCCCCATATCCCAAGTAATGCTACCCAATTAAAATCTCCACATCGATAAAGTATTTCATCAAGAATAAACCATGGTGCTCGCCATTCGATGTCTTCGTCTCGGAGACTATGGAGTATAGCCATCCACTTCTCCTCAGAGATGTTTTCTTGCCTTTACGTAGTCATAAATTCTCTCAAAGGGAAATAACTCTCAAAAAATACTCGGTTGGAGACATTTTCCACCTTCCAAAAGTGGCTATGGAACCAAACCATCAGTAGCGGTGCATAGCCTACGAATCTTCCTTTTCTTTCTCTTTGACAAGCGTTCAACGATCTAAAAGTCTCAGCCAAAATCGTCAGAATAGGTGTGACCCTTTATCCAGTCGATCGAATAGATTAGTGACCGCCTCCTCTATGTGCCCCAACGCCTAAGGAAAGATAATCAATCCATATAAACTAAGAGCAAATATATCAACCTTTTTCTTTTCATCTGGATGTACTAAGATAAAATCTCGCAAGCTCTTCCAAGTAATGCATTTGTTGTCGCCCTTTACCTTAATTCGAGCTGTAACCCATTGCTCACTCATTCCCGTAATATTCTTCAATTTCTTAAGAAAGGTTGGAACACTAGTAGCTCTCAAGTAGACCTTGTTTACCTGAATTTTTTAGCAACGAAGTAAAGTGGTGTACTCCTTGATCGTAGGTACCGTGTCCATGTTCCCGAAGGTGAAACAACTGTAGGTCGGGTTCTAGTATTGTGCAAGGGCTTGGAAGAGATGCTTGTCTACCTTTACATCAAGTAAATACGGTAGATCCCCATACTCACAGTAAAAAGTCTATTTCATTCCATCGTCCTAGTGATCCCATATCTCCTTCAACTCCTACATATTATTCTAAGTCATGCTAATCCGAGTAAAATCCCAGTAATATGATACATGTCCATCAGCTATGCTATCACCCTTCTCGAGTTGCTTATTCTCTGACCATATGCGCATAGCCACATTGTCCTCCACCTTATCAAGATACCCTTTTTCCATGACCAATTATCTACTAGTAATCAAGCTTAAATCAATACCTTTCCTAACAACAAATTAAAAGTATAGACAAAGAACCTACAAATCTATTTTGGGTAATCACTAAAAGTTCAGCATGGCTCTACCTAGGATAGGTGATTAGTTGTAAACGTCACAACAATAATGTGCAAGCGTACACTGTCGATGCAATCATAGTAGATAGATGTGAATCTGTCAGATATCGATCCCAAGCAGCTTTTGTTTTGCTTGTTAGTTTAAACTGTCGCTGCACCTTCCAGTGACAATGACTGCAATAACACTTCCGTATTCAAAACATTCAAACCCAAAGATTAAATAGTAGAAACAAGATTGAATAATATATCATTTAGTCTAGAAATCAAGTGTACTTCCATACAAACATGAAATAAACAGTAATCACCAACGTTTGAGAAAAGAAATGCAAAAGAGCAAATGGAGAATACTATTCCTAGGCACTCGACTTGCTCTCTCTTATTCCCTCTTGCGTCGCACTTAGGGCTCCTCGTCAAGAGCAGATTTGCCTCCTTTTTCATATCAGTTTGCCTTTTAGAGGTTTAAGCTTCCATAGCCATAAGCTTTAAAGATGGATTCAAGAAAAATAATCACCAAAACAGATCCCCTTTTCTCTCTCCCCCTCATGAGTATTTATCTTCAACTAAGTTGTACAAGTTTCCTTTCTCCAAATCTAGCTGTCTATGGTCGTACCAGTTAGTTACACCAGACTGGACAACTCACGCATTTCTGGTTTTACCCGGACAGTTGTCAAATGCGACGACAATTCTGGATGTGCTCATGCAGTGACAATTCTGGACATGCTAATACAGCAACATTAGTAGTAGAATATGAAAAAATTAAGGGCAACTAGGCTAAATTCTATTGAGTTAGAAAATGCAATAAACTAAACTAAAAAATGCTAAAATATGTGCTAAGAATGACTAAATGGGAATAAATTAAACAATAAGTAGGGAGAAATCAATAGTTCTTTCTAGTACTATCAGACCCCCAAACTTGAGTTTTTACTTTTCCTTAAGTAAAATAGAAATTAGTGAGGCTATACAAAAATTTATCTAGGAAAATGATCATTCTAGCAACTTGAATCATCTAAGATCCCAATGAATGAATCACATTCAAATGACAGAATATTGCATCGACAATACATAAATATGAATAACCAAGATTTCAACTTCATCAATGTCAATATCATGCTTCAAACCCAAAATTTTATCTACCAATGAAACATTTATTTCATAGTAATATATACATATATCTTTCTCTTCTTCTTCTTTTTTATATGCGACTGAGGGATGTTGTTGCATTACTATACCCTTGTTCCTGAGAAGTAACGATGAAATGCAGCAAACCCCTAGGGAGTATATAATTATGCCGACACACACTCTTATAGTGACAGCTTTTGGTCAGATTCATTTTTCTAACACTTGCGTTGGTGTTCCCCTTTGAGCAGTTCACAAGACACCCACATTAGAGTGTCTCTTACTTATAACTATATATATATAAGTAGCTATAAAGGGTAGATTCATTAAAGATTCCAAGAATGATACTAATCATCCATTACTAATGCAATCTAAATCATTCATCAAAGAATTGAAGATACAATATTTAGTCAATTTTATCCAACTCATTCATTGACAGTTCACATGATTCAAGAATTAAGCATCATTTAAATTCATTTGCAATAATCATTCGTAACCTTGCACGCTTCATTCAACTAAAAAAGAAAATTTTTTAAAATGTGGGTGCAATTACATTTTCAAATCCCATATACATCAAAACTTAAAGTCTGCATTGTCCCCAATGCACTAACACTAAAATACCATGACAAATGGAAATGTAATGACAATGCAAATGCAATGATAGTTAAAATGTAATGACAATAGGAATGTGATGAAAATGCTTACTAACAGACTAAAAATTACATCTACATGCTATGCATGAAAACTACAACTAAAAACTTAAATAAACCTAACTCAATTTTTCTCAGCTGTCGATGTGGCTGCATGGTGCTTTTTCTTCCTTTCAGCGCTTCTTATCCTTGGAACCCTTTCTCTTTCTTTCTTTAGGCTTTCCCTGATCATCTGATTTCTCCGCAACATCTATTTGTGCCTCGGCATCATCAGCTACATCTGGTGTTGGATGGATCACCTCAAGTGGTCCAATGTAGACCACTATTTCCAAAGGATTATGGTGGTCCTCCTTAATTTCCTCTGCAGCTTCCACCTGACTCACTACATCTTGTGCCAAGCCCTCAGTCATTGCACCCACAACTTCGGGTACGGTGATAATTTCTTCAGCTAAATCTTCCTCAGCTTCTTTTTTTTTATCTTTCTCTTCTTCTTCTTCAACTTGAGTTTCTTCCCCTTCAGTAGGAGTTTCCTCTTTTGCAACATGTTCCTCCTGACTAGTAGTGAACTCATCTTCAAATAGGCTTTCAATTTTTCACAAACATTCCTAAACATCCCTTGATTTCGCCTCCTTCTCGTCATCAAAGATGTGCACCATTGGAGGGGAAGCCACTGATTGGTCTTTGTTCCCTGAGTCAGCCTCCTCGGTTGAGGGCTCATACTCTCTGATGATTGGAGGAAATATTGGGAATTCTGTGAGTGGGGCTTTTCTCAGTTGCCTCAATGTGGTCACAACTACACTCTTCCAGGCCCTGGTGTAAGCATAGAATAAATTATATGCTTTGTCCATGTCTTCCACTATGGTGACAAGCTTGATTTGCCTAATGCTTATGGAATCTACTATCTTCTCGACCTCCTTCATTTGGTGCCACAAATGAGTCTCTACAATCACATTTGGTCCTTTTTCTTCTGCTTTTTTTTCCTTTCCTTTTTCTTGCTTCTACTTCCTTCACTATGGGCGTATCCTTCCCACAAGTCATTCTCTCAATTGATGCTTCATTGATTGGGCCTTTGTTCTCCAGGATTTCTTTTCCAGCTCGGGTATGATTCCCTTTTGCTGGCATAACTACATCACTAGTGAGGGGAAAACCAATATGCCCATTTGCTTGGCAGCACATTCAGCCTTAGTGTAATATTGCCTCGACATCGGTTTTCCTTCCCTTTATGATGAAATGTATCAGACACATTCTGTCAAGGGTGACAGTGGTGCTGTGCATAGAAGGCCTTAACCTACAGTCCACAAAATGGAACCAGACTTTCCTTTTCAGTGTCAAAAAGCATCGGTGCATGGTGTAGTTGTTGGGATTCGAACCCGTCCATATGGCTCCTTCAACATAGAGATCCTTCACCAAAAGATCTGTCGTGTCATCAGTGAGTTCTTAAATAAACGCAGCGTGTTCTTCCTTGCCTACTTTGGTGTTGCAAAGCTCGTTAATGTGTTCAACATCCTAAGGGATTAATCCTTCGCGAACAAAAACAAATTTTGACTCATCGTCAGTAAGATTACCATAGAACTCACGTACCAGAGATGGAGAATAGCTTCCAATGTGTTGGCAAAAGGTTTCCCAGTTTATCTTCGCGATGGTCTTATGGGTTTGTTTTCCCAAGTCTTATTGTCGCGACAAGAGAAAGCTCTGTTCTGGGTGACAATTCCTTTTCAGCATGTTCTCCTAAAAATGGTCTTTTGCCGCTTTTATAAGGAATATCACAAGATCTTTGGACATGGGAGGCTCTGTTTCACGAATAATTGTTGTAGAGGATAAAGGTTCTGCAACAGATTTGGCCACTTTCTTCACTGCTCCATGAGTTCTAGCCATGGTTTTTGTAAGTAAAGAGGGTTGTAATGCAGAAAGGTGCAAGCTTTAAGAAAGGTTGTGAATAAAAATGGCATCTTTGTGAATATCACAGTCGACACAGAGGAGGGTGTTTATAGTGAGTGAAAAGATAAGATGAAAAGGCTTGTTTTTTATGTAATAGAGGAAAGGACATAAAGTCTAGCAGAATAAATGCGTCCAATAGGAATTACACCCGTTCAGATCGATCCAACGATCGGGTATCCATTGATGAAACGGTGGGATTTGTTTCTTGATATATTCTGATTCTTTTATGTGTTAATGATTTTAGAGCAGATAGACGAGTTGCGTCGAATAGGAGATCAAATGCGTCGACAAAAGAATCGAATTATCTTACAAAAAAAATACAAAGTAAAATAAACTTAAACAAAAACAAAATAAAATAAAATTATATGATAAAAATTTCAAGAAAGATTAGAAAATTTTGACCAATTTAATGGTCTCGTCTTGCTTTTGATCATTATGCCCAAAATAATGTTTCAACCATTGTCCATTCACTTTAAATTGGTGCCCATCATGTAGATCCTTAATTGTGACTGCACCATGAGGAAATGCTTCGATAACATTTCAAGGTCCAAACCAATGGGAGCGCAATTTACCTGTGTACAATTTCAGTCTAGAATTGAATAATAGCACTTGTTGACCTGCAATAAATTGTCGCTGCAAAATAATTTTATCATGCCATTGTTTGGTCTTTTCTTGTAAATTACTGCATTCTCAAAGGCATTTCGCCTATTTTCCTCTAGTTTAGTGATGTCTAATAGCCTCCTCTTTCTAGCAGCTTCATAATCCATATTCACTTGCTTAATCGCCCATATTGCCTTGTGCTCCAGTTCAACTGGCAAGTGACATGCTTTCCCAAAAACAATCTGATAGAATGACATCCCAAGTGGGGTTTTTTATGCTGTCCGTAATGCCCACAAAGCATCTTCAAGTTTAGAAGACTATTATTTTCTTGAAGGGTTTACAACCTTATCAAGAATGTTCTTAATTTTTCAATTGGACAACTTAGTTTTTCCGTTAGTTTGCGGATGATAAGTGGTAGCCATTCGATGATTAACTCCATATCTCTTCAATGTGGCTGTCACCTGGTTCCAATGGAAGTGAGTACCTTGATCGCTGATTAATGCTTTTGGCGTGCCAAAGTGGGTAAGTTTATGCGTGTGGAAAAATTTAAGCACTGTCCTTGCATCATCCTTTGTGACTGTAATGGCTTCAACCCACTTTGATACATAGTTAACATCAACTAGAATATAGACGTTTCAAAATGAGCTTGGGAATGGTCTCATAAAATCCATACCCTAAACATCAAAAAGTTCAACCTCCATAATTGGTTGTTGTAACATTTCATTACATCAAGATATAGAACCAGTGCGCTGACATCGATCACATTGAGTCACAAAGTTGTGGGCGTCCTTAAATAGTGAAGGCCAGTAGAATCCTAATTGAAGAACCTTAGCAGCAGTTCTCATGCCACCAAAGTGACATCCATAAGAAGCATCGTGACAATGCTTTAGGATTGAAAACATTTCTTCTTCCGGAACACAACGCTGAATGATATTATCATTGCATACCTTGAACAAATACGACTCATTTCAATGGTATTTCACTACTTCACAAAGAAATCTTTCTTTCTTGTGGCTTGCGACACCCAAGGCTAGTTTTCCACATACTAGATAATTAACTATATCCATATACCAAGGGGTTGCGTCGACAGCGAACAACTTCTCATCTGGAAATGCGTCGACAATCTGAAGTATGTCTCCATCTTCACTACAAACTTCCATGATTGACTTGTAAACGTCACAACATTTAAGTGCAAGCGGACACTCATCAATGTAAGTATAGTTGATACAATTACTCTATCGAATATCGATCCCACGAGGATAGAGTTCTTGATATTCATATGTCGAAGCAACTAAAGTTAAAATTAAAGAAAATGTTGGTAAGGATGTCAGCGTAATTAAATCATATCTGCACCACTAAGTTAATCAAGGTTGTTAATGAAAAGATAAAAATAAAATGTTAGAGAAACTAAAAGTAAAATAAATTGTTGTTGATATTTTGAGAATTTAAATGCAGAAAAGTAAAAGTGTGACCAAGTGCAAAGAATGGAGTGGATCACTGACTTCACTAAGTAGCAACGCTAGATTTAATGACAAGGTATTTTATAGATGAACTGTCGCAGCAATAAGGTTCCAATGAGATCATACCAATAACAAATCTCTATTTAACCAAGACTCAAGCACCCATATTTACCCCACCTTCTAGTGTTGGCAATGCTTTGCACTCAAGAACAAGTGACTAGAATTCTTCCTAGCCTCTAGCAACTTCCGCTGACTTGCTTGTTAACTTAACTTGTCACCGCACTTTCTATTGTTGGTAGACTGCAATTGCACTTTCGTGCTGAAAACAGTTAAATCTAATGGAAAACAAATGAGAAGAATTGAATAGGAATCAAAGTAATCTAACATTGAAAGATATTTCTATATACAATCAATTGTCAATAAGAATTCATCAACATTAAAAGAGGGATTAACAAATAAATTGAAGCATATTATTCTTAGGCTACTAGGATTATACCTTAACCGCTCCTCTTGTATCGCATAAAGCACTCCTCATTAGAAGTTGTCGCACACTTGCTCAATCAGCTCACCAGACTCTTGAACCAAACTTCAAAGCTTTACAGAATTTGCAAAATTAATTTCTTCAACTCTTGAAACCTCTTTCCTTGTTCTCTCCTTTATTTATATGCTTTGAGAATTGTAGATCTCATCTCCTCTCAGATCTAACTCCTTTTGCAGCTGTCAGAGTTTGTTGAAATCCAACTGTGCACTGATGCAGGTCTGGTGTGTTATTCATGAATCTGCAGGTTGTCGTGACATCGCTGGGCGTAATCTCTAATCTTTTATTGTAGCGACAATGTGTTATTCTCCTGCACTGGTGCTTCTAGATGTGCTTGCATCTTGAATTCACCCATACAAAGTAGATGTTTCGATGCAATGACATTACTGGCCATAATTCCAAGCTAAACTTGTGGCTGCATCTTTGAACTTTTTCCAGCATCGATCTGACAAGATGGATCCCTACGCTGACAATTTCAGATGCAATACATGTGCTTCATATGGTGACATTAGTGCACAAAAGAGATAAAATAACGAGAATTTAAGCCACACAACATTGAGTTAGAAAATGTAAATACTAAATATGAAATGACTATCATGCCAGCTAAATATAATATAAAAGGGACAGTTAATACATAAATTTAGGGAGAAAATAAGTGTCATTTCTAGTGCTATCAAACCCCCAAACTTGAGTTTTTACTTGACCTCAAGTAAACAAAAGTAAACAAAGTCACAAACAAAACATGTCATCGCAATCATTATTCTAACTACATAAATTCTTTGGAATTCTAATGTTCAAATTGTATTCACATGATAGAATAATTCGTAGATAATTTATAGGTATGAATAATTAAAACTGCAACTTCACTAATGTTAGTAACATGCTTTGAATCTTAATCTTTCTTGACCAAAACAACATATATTTCTTTTTCTTCTTTTCTCTTTTCCTCTTTTTTCTCTCTTTCGTTTTTTTTATAAATGACTGAGAGGTGTCATTGCATTACTCTACCTTTGTTCCTAGGCAGTAACGATGGGGTGCAACAAACCCCTAGGAAGTATGTAATTGCACCGACACAGACTCTTGTAGTGATAGTCTTTGGCTAGATAATTTTTCTAACACATGTAGTGGAGTGTTCTCCCTTGATAAGTCACAACGCACTCACATTGGAGTGTCTTTTATTAGTACAATGTCACTGCAATTGGTAAGTTATTTCAGGATTCAAAGATTGATTCTACCCACTCATTACTAAAGCAATTTCAAACGTTCATCCAAAAATAGAAGGCTCAATAGTCATTCATATTCACCCAATTCACATATCAGCATTCCAAGCAATTCAAGATTTATGCATAAAATAAAAACTGTGATCACATTTTTGTTGAAATTTTGCATACTTTCTTTATCCTAAAGATACAAATAAATTTTCAAATATGTGAGCGTAATCTCACATTACCATTTCACACAAGATCCCCCCAAACTTAATATCTGCATAGTCACTAATGCACTTGCAATACAATACATATATAAATGGAAATGCATCTACAATGCAGATAAACTAACATGAAAAATGCAATGACAATGATATGCATGCAACTAACTATTGAAAAAATAAACTAACTCATTGTTCAACAGTCGATGAAGTGGTTGCCTTGGCTTTCTTCTTCTTCTTCTTTGGGTGCTCATCTTCTGCTTTGCACCTCTTTTTCTTTTCTTTCCTCTTTCTCTTTTTGTCAGTGAAATCAATCGGAGCAGCGAATTGCTCCTCAATAGTTGGTTGAGTGGAGGCCTCATTGATAATCACATCAGATGAATGAACTTCAGCAAGTAGTGCCACATAAGGCACAATGGCCAGAGGGATAAGATCCTCGACGCTATTGGTGATTGCCTCAGCCTGGCTCGCTTCAGGTGGAGCCAAGTGTTCACTGGATGCCTCACCTTGGTGGTTGCATCGATAAATTCTTCCTCAAAATTTGTCGGGGTATCTTCCTTCTCTTCATTCTTCTTCTCTTCAAGTTTTGCCTTCTCAACTGTGCCTTTCGCATCTTTTTCCTCTCCTTCTCTTGCTTCTAGCCCCACAAATACAACTGGTGTGCCCATATCCGTAGCAACAACTTCTTTTTTCACCATGTTAGCCCCAAGGCTATTTGAAAACTCATCCTCGAACATACTGGCAATAATTCTGAAATAGTCCTCTATGTCCTTAGATTGTCCCTCTTGCTCCTCATCATTGAAGATATGAATTCTTGTTGGGGATGAGGCTGGTTGAGGCTTACCTTCAAAAGTAGGTTGCTCGAAGGATGATGGGGCTTCCCTAACAATAGGTGGGAAAACAAGAAACCCAGGCATAGGATTTGGGCTTAGATTCCTCAATGTGCTGACAATAGCATTGTTCCATGCCCTTATGTAAGCATAGAAGAGGTTGTGCCTGTAATCCATTTCATCCACCATACTGACAAGGCGAATATGGCGTAGATCCATGCGATCAATGATTTGTTCTATTGTAGCCAGCTTTTTCTCAACCTGAGGGTCTGTGGGCACATTTTCTTGCTTCTTCTTTTTCTTTCCTTTCCCTCTCTCCTTTTTCTTAGGTGCTTCTTTCACCAGAGAGGTGTCTTGTCCCCTAGTCATTTTCTCTACCGAGATGTCATTTATTGGCCCCTTATTGTCTAACACCTCCTCACCATCACGGGGCACAATATCCCTTTATTTACAGAGCATCACAATTAAAGAAGGGAAAGGTAAGATACATGTCTATTTACCCGCGACTTCAGCAATTTCATCATGTAAAATTGCACCGATATTGATGTGGCGGCCTTTCAAAATGGAGTGCAAAAGGAAAATGCGATCCAGCGTCACAGTTGTACGATGGGTTGAAGACAAAATTCGTCTGTTAACAAAGTGGAACCATATCTTACTCTGAGTTGTGAGATAACATCGGTGCATAATGTAGTTATCTGATCTACACAGCACCCTCGACGTATAGATCTCGCATTACTAGGTCAACGCCTTCATCAGTTAACTCTTCCAAAAATGCAATGTGAGTATCCTCCTTTTCAGTAAAGTGAAAGAGCTTATTGATATGGGTGGCACGCCAAGGCACCAGACCCTCTCGTACAAATACAAACTCTTGTTCAAAATCCACTAAGTTGGCATAGAACTCTCTTACCATAGTGGGTGAATAACCGACCGAATGGTCGCAAAAAGACTCCCAACCTAAGTGAGAGATTGTCCTCGCAACTTGTTTCCCTAACGTCTGACATGGGGACAATTGGAAACATTGCTTTGGGTGACAATTTCTCTTGAGCATGACATCTTGGTAACAATCCTTCATCGCCTTGGATAGGAATAGGACGGGTTCTTTCTGTAAGGGTTGGTCGGTATTCTGAACCATAGTGGCTGAGGATTCAGCGGGGGATTTCGAAGGGGTTTTTGCTCCTCGTGTTCTTGCCATAATAGTTGAGTAAAAAGAGCGAGAGAATTTGTAGAAAAGGTTTGATGACAATGAAGAAGATGATTGCAGCAATAATTGATGTTGTGAGTGGGAAAAGAGAAATGACAAAAGAAGGGCTTTATAATTATTTCAGAGGAAAAGACGTGATTATTGCAACTGCTTGGGAAAATGTTTCATCTGCAGCCAATAAATGCCAGGCTACAGATTGTACCTTTTGGTTTGATCTAACGACTAGGGATAGATGGAGATCTATCAACGTGATTCTTGCTGAAAAAGCTTTGCTTAGTCATCACAAGATGCACCGACAAGTTGTGGTTTATGATGTGTCGACAAAAAGTTGTGTTCCAAATCTTGTAAGGATATACGTGTGAAAGGACTTCAACATCGTTTGAGCATCATCCTTTGGAACCACAATTGCCTCGATCCACTTAGAGACATAGGCAACAACAACTAAAATATACACATTGCCAAAAGAGTTTGGAAATGGTCCCATAAAGTTATACCCCAAACATCAAATAACTCCACCTCCATGATAGGTTGTTGGAGCATCTCGTTGTGGTGAGATATAGAACCTATGCGCTGACATCTATTGCATTGTTGCATAAAATTGTGGGCATCTCAAAACAATGCGGGCCAGAAGAATCCTGATTGTAGGACCTTTGTAGCAGTCCTCATTCCACAAAAATAGCCTCTGTAAGGGGCATCATGGCAATGTCTCAGGATGGAAGTCATCTCTTCTTTAGGAATGCAACGATGAATAATGTAATCGGTGCATACCTTGAACAGTTTTGGCTCGCTCCAATGATACTTCATAACGTCGCGCATAAATCTGATCTTCTTGTGACTGGTGGCACTCAAGGGTAGCTTCCCACAAACAAGATAATTGACAACATCAGCATACTATGGAGATGCATCAACATAAAATAATTGCTCATCTGGAAATACGCCGACAATGCGTGACTGATTACCATCTTCACTTCCAGCTTCCAAACGGGATAAGTGGTCTGCTACTTGGTTTTTAAATCCTTTTCTGTCTTTGATTTCAATATCAAATTCTTGTAAATTAGCATCCATCTAATCAATCTGTTGTGCCACTTGATGTGATTATAGTTCTGCTATTGATTATGTTGTAACTCCCTTTTCTATAACTCCCTTGATGTGAGGAATTTTCATATCTATATGTGGATGCATTATGATTTCCCCAAGGCTGTTAAGTCCTATTATTGTATGAGTTACCATAAGAATTTCCTTGGATGTTGTTGAAATAGAACGCATTCTCAACATGTTGTGGCAATCCTCATAATTGTGGTTGTCGCCACAAATTTCACAGGAAAATGTTAGGACATCTATCTGTTGTGCCACTTGAATAGGGGCAACATCACTTGTCCCCTTCATGTTCTTTATAATGTTGGCCAAAGAGGATACTTGTGCACTTAAGTCTAAAATTGCATCTAATTGAAGAACACTAAGATCAGTTTTTACCTAAGCAGAATGAGAGATCGAGTATTGATAATCATTTTACGCAATTTTCCCTAGAATTCGTACAGCATCATTGTAAGTACAATCCAACAAAAGACCATTTGCAGGTGCGTCGATAAGATTTCTTGTCTGAGCATTCAATCTATTGTAAAGTATCTCAATCTGAGTCTTTTGTTGAATTCCATGCATAGGGCAACATCTAAGCAAAGTCTTGTAACGTTCCCATGTTGTATGTAAGTTCTCATCATTCAGTTGATGATATATTGTGATGTCATTTCGCAACCTCGCATTCATTATTGGTGGATTAAATCTCAGCATGAAATGTGTTGCTAGTGCATTCCAAGAAGTAGTGGATCCAGTTGGTAAACCAAGGAACCATATTCTCGCCCTTCCTTGCAAAGAATAAGGGAACAGCTGCATCTTCAAGGTGTCATCAGGAGCACCATGTTGACTAAAAGAAGCGCATATAAGATGAAATGACTTAAGATGCTCTCTTGCATCTTCATAAGGTAAGCTTGCATATTGCCTATTAGAATTCAACATTTGATACATAGCCGGTTTCCATTCAAAATTACCAGCTTGTGTTGCCAGTCTAACAACCCCTGGCTATAAGTCATCAAGCACAGGAATAACAAATTCTCTGATTGTCTTGTTTTGAATTTGCTCCACTTGTGGCAGCGGTGGTGGTCAATTATTAGTTCTTTGTGGCTGTATTGGAGGAACTACATTTTGTGGCAGCAACGGTGGAAGATAATTGTTGTTTCCAACCATTTTCTTTTGTTCTTGTTTCCGCCTTCGAATAGTCCATTCGGGTTCTGGATCAAAGCTCACAAATCCTTATGATTTCTTCTTGTGGACACGCAACTCCAAAAGATTTTGAAATAAAATCAAAAGAAAGTTAAATAGATTAGTAAAAAAAATTTAAGTGAGAGAATAATTGCAACTACAAAAATGAACATCAAACAAACGCCATCCCCGGTAACGGTGCCAAAACTTGATTGACCTGTAGACGTCAAGTAATTTAAGTGCAAGCGGACACTCGTCGATGCAAGTATAGTTGATAGAATTACTCTATCGAATATCAATCCAACGAGGATAGAGTTCTTGATATTCAATTGTTGAAGCAACTAAAGTTAAAATTAGAGAAAATGCTAGTAAGGATGTCATCAAAATTAAATCAGATCTACACCACTAAGTTAATTAAGGTTGTCAATGCAAAGATAAAAATAAAATGTCAGAGCAACTAAAAGTAAAATAAACTCTTGTTGATATTTTGAGAATTTAAAGGCAGAAAAGTAAAAGTGTGATCAAGTGCGAAGAATGGAGTGGATCAGTGACTTCACTAAGTAGCAAAGCTAGATGTGATGACAAGGTATTTTATAGATGAACTGTCGCAATAATAAGGTCCCAAAGAAATCATACCAATAACAACTCTCTGTCTAATCAAGACTCAAGTGCCCACATTTACCCCACCTTCCAGTGTTGGCAATGCCTTACACTCAAGAACAAGTGACTAGAATTCCTCCTAGCTTCAAGCAACTTCCATTGACTTGCTTGTTAACTTAACTTGTCACCGCACTTTACAGTGTCGGTAGACTATAATTGCACTTCTCTAGTCAAAACAGTTAAATCCAAGGGAAAAAAAATGAGAAGAATTGAATAGGAATCAAAGTAATCTAACATTGAAAGATATATCCATAAACAATCAATTATCAGTAAGAATTCATCAGCATTAAAAGAGGGATTAACAAATAAATCGAAGCATACTATTCCTAGGCTACTAGGATTATCGCTTAACCACTCCTCTTGTATCGCATAAAGCACTCCTTGTCAGAAGTTGTCGAACACTTGCTCGATCAGCTCACCAGACTCCAGAACCAAGCTTCAAAGCTTTAGAGAATTAGAAAAATTAATTTCTTCAACTCTTGATACCACTTTCCTTCTTCTCTCCTCTATTTATAAGCTTTGAGAATTGTAGATCTCATCTCCTCTTAGATCCAACTCTTTTTACAGCTGTCAAAGTTCATTAAAATCTAGTTGTGCACTCACGCAAATCTGGTGTGTTCTTCATGAATCTGCAGGTTGTCGCGACATCACTGGGCGTAATCTCTAATCTTTAATTGTGGCGACAACGTGTTATTCTCCTACGCTGGTGCTTCCAAATGTGTTTGTAGCTTGAATTCACTCATACAAAGTAGATGTTTCCATGCGATGACATTTCTGGCCTCAATTCCAAGCTAAACTTATTGTTGCATCTTTGAATTTTTTCTAGAATCGATCTTCCAAGATGGATCCCTGCACTGACAATTTTAGATGCAATACATATGTTGCATATGGTGACATTAGTGCATAAAAGAGATAAAATAATGAGAATTTAAGCCACACAACATTGAGTTAGAAAATGTAAATACTAAATATGAAATGATTATCATGCATGGTAAATATAATACAAAAGGGACAGTTAATACATAAATTTATGGAGAAAATAAGTGTTATTTCCAATGCTATCAACTACCAACTTCCAAACGAGACAGGTAGTTTGAAACTTGATTCTCTGAACCCTTACGGTCTTTGATCTCTATATCAAATTCTTGCAACCATAGGATCCAACGTATCAGTCGTGGTTTTGCGTCCTTCTTCGTGAAAAGATATCTCAATGTCGAGTGATTAGTAAATACAGTAGCCTTTGCACCGACAAGGTATGAGCGAAATTTGTTGAAAGCAAAGACTATAACCAACAATTCTTTCTCTGTTATTATGTAATTAATTTGAGCCTCTACAAGAGTCTTGTTGTCGTAATAGATGGCGTGAAATATTTTTCCCTTGCGTTGTCTTAGGACAACACCCACAGCAAAGTCGCTTGCATCACACATAACTTCAAACGGTTGAGACTAATCTAGTGCAACGACAATGGGTGCATTAATAAGCTACTTCTTTATTTGACTAAATGCATCCAAACATGCATTATAAAAGAGGAATTTTTTATTCTCTTCCAACAATAAGCATAGGGGTTTTTCAATTTTGGAAAAATCTCGAATAAATCAGCAATAAAACCCCGCATGCCTAAGAAAACTACGGATACCCTTCACATTTGTCGACGGAGGTAACTTTTCAACAATTTCCACCTTAACTCTGTCCACTTCAATGCCTTGACTAGAAATGTGATGACCTAAGACAATGCCTTCAGTTGCCATGAAGTGGCATTTTTCCCAATTTAGAACCAAATGTTTGTCTTCACAACGCTTTAAGACTTTATCCAGATTTTTAGCGCATTGATCAAAATTATTCCCATAGACTGAGAAATCGTCCATGAAGACCTCTAAAGAATCCTCGATCACATCTGAGAATATTGCAATCATGCACCTTTGAAATGTGGCTGGCGCATTCCAAAGACCAAACGGCATCCGGCGTAAAGTAAAAGTACCAAAGGGGCAAGTAAAAGTTGTTTTCGCTTAATCCTTCAGTGTAATAGCAATTTGATTATAGCTAGAATAACTGTCTAGGAAGCAATAGTAGGCTTTTCCAGCAAGCCTATCCAACATATGGTTAATGAATAGAAGTGGAAAGTGGTCCTTCTTTGTGGCTACATTAAGTTTGCGATAATCCGTACATACTCGCCAACTCGTAGGAATGCGTGTAGGAATTAGCTCATCTTTGTTATTAGGTACCATAATGATACCACTCTTCTTCGGAACGCATTGCACCGAACTTACCCAATTACTATCAGAAATAGGGTAAATAATGCCCGCGTGAAGCCACTTTATAATCTCCTTTTTAACAACTTCCTTCATATTCTCGTTCAATCTTCTTTGTTGCTCGATCAATTGCTTTTCTTCGTCTTTCAACTCGATTTTGTGCATGCAAAAAGATGGATTAATGCCTCAAATGTCAGTAATACTCCAAGAAATAGCTAGTTTATGCTACTTAAGAATATGGATTAATTTTTTTTCTTGAATTGCATCCAGCGTTGCGGAGACAATAATTGGGAGAGTTTTGTTATCTCCAAGAAAGACATATTTAAGATGTGCAGGAAGTGGCTTCAATTCTACAGTAAGGGCTTTTTCAATATGTAGCTTAAAAACTGGAGTTGTTTTGTTGGCTAAGTCTAAAGATTCAATCTGCCATCTTTGCTTTAAGTCAATGTTACTAGCTTCAACCATGCTGTCATGATCAGCTAAAAATTCACCATCAAATGTCATCGCAAATTCTTCAGAAAGTAATTTTCTTTGGTCATTAAATTCTTCCACAATTAAATCGTCCAACACATCAATAATATGACATTCTTCTTTATCCTTACATGGAAAAGATTCAAAAACACTGAAGGTAACATGGTCATCATTATATCGCATGGTCAACTCACCTTTGTATACATCGATGAGAGTGCTCGGTAACTAAAAATGGTCGTCCCAAGATTATAGGAACTTCCTTGTCTACCTCGCAGTCAAGTATAATGAAATCAATCGGAAAAACAAACTTATCCACATGAACTAAAATGTCTTTGAACTGCTCTTCAAGTTGAGCCAAGGATCAATCCGCTAATTGCAATGTCACTGTAGTGGATTTCATATGACCAATTCCTAACTTTCTAAAAGTAGACAGTGGCATGAGCTTGATGCTAGCTCCGAAATCGCATAAAGCTTTACCCAAATAGTGGTTGCCAATTGAACAGGAGATAGTAAAGTGATCGGTGTTTTTACGACACAACGATTGTGCAAGCGTACACACGTCGAAGCAAGTATAGTTGATAGACAGAGCTATCGAATATCAATCCCACGAGGAAATGGTTCTCGATGTTTAATGTCAGAGCAATCAATATTAAAAATCAATATAATGTGAGTAAGAATGGCAGCGTAATTATGTCAGATCTGAACACTAAAATAATCATTATTATCAACGTAATTAGAGTTAAATGTCAGAGATTAAATGTCAGTGTAAAGAAAATAAAACCAAATTTGTTGAGTGTTGAATGCTAGAAATTTAAATGCAGGAAATATAAAAGTGATCAAGTGTAAAGGGTGGAAATGGTTCACTGATTCTACAGGTTGCAACGCAAGATGCGTAGACAAGGTAGAATATAGACGAATTGTCACAGTAATAAAGTCCCTTCGAGTTCTTACCCACAGTGGCTCCCTACTTAATCCTGACTCAAATACACTACTCCACCTCTCTATGTGAGTAATGATGTGTATTCAAGAACAAGTAACTGGAGTTTGTCCCAGTCCCGAGCAGCTCTCGCCTAACCACTTGTTAATCTAACCTGTCATCGCATCTTTTGATGTTGATGTACTGCAATTTCCCTTTTGTGTTTAGAGTGGTTAAATCCAAGAATAAGTGGATAAGCAATTTAAAGTAAAAATCAAAACGATATAATATTAAAAGATACTCTCGTATTCATTTAATATAAACAGAATTCATCATCGTTTAAGAAGAAATAAATAGTACAACGAAGTAATAAATAGTACAACGAAGTTTACTATCTCTAGGCTACTAGGCCTACTCTCTACTTGTTCCTCTTGCTCGGCATCAAGCACCTCTCATCAGAAGTAGTTGCAAACTTGATTCATCAGCTCCTCGAATTCTAGCTTAAATTTTTTATTCACACAGAATTTTTAGAATTTAATTCCCTTTTTCTTGATGATTCTTTTCCTCATTTTTCGTCTATTTATAGCCTCTAAATAATTGTAGATTTCAGCCTTCATTCTCAAATTCAGATCTAGATTTTTGCAGCTGTCAAAGTTAGTTAGAGTACAATTGTGCACTCACGCAGATTACATGTTTTCTTTAGAGATCTGCAAGTTCTCGCTATACTATAAGACGCAATCTGATATTGTAATTGCAGTGACATTTGTGATATTCCTGCGTGCTTCCAGTGTAAATTCAACTTAACTCTACTCATTTGAGGTTAAACTTCAATGCATCGACATTGCTGGTCGCAATTCCAAGCTGGTCTTGTGGCTGCATTCTGTCAATGTTGATCCTCTAAACTGAGCTCTTGTGCTGGCAATCTTTAGATGCAATATATCAACTACTTGCGTCGACTTAATACAAAAATAGATAAAAAATAACAATAATTTAAACTAACTAGCAATGTATTAGAAAATATGAAAACTGATTATAAAATGCTTATGATGCATGCTAGATGAGATACAAAAGAGACAATAAAAGCACTAAATTAGGGAGAAAATATATGTCATTTGTAATACCATCACACCCTCAAACTTATGTTTTTACTTGTCCTCAAGTAAACAAAAATTAACAAAATCACAACCAAAAATGTCACCGCAATAACTATCTATACAACTTGAATTCTCTAAATTTCTAATGTACAAATTGCATTCATATGATAGAATAATGCACCGACAATTTATAGAAATGAATATTTAAGAATTGTAACTTTATAAATGTTAATGACATGCATTGAATCCTAATCTTTTTTGAACCAATACAACATAAAAAAAATTTTAATTTTTTCTTTTGTCTTTTCTTTCTTTTTCTCAATTTTTTTTTAAAGTGACCAAGATTCAAACATAAGCACTAATCATTCATTGCTAAACAATTCCAATCATTCATTCAAAAATAGCAGACTCATCATTCATTCATATTCATCCAATATATACATCAGTATTCAAACAATTCAAGAATTATGCATTGAGATAAAAATTGTAAGCACATTCAAGTTGAAATTTTGTGAATTTTCATTAACTAAAGAAATAAATAAAATTTAAATATGTGGGTGTTATTGCATTTCCATTTCACATTATCTTCCTCCCAAACTTAGTGTGTCCCTAATGCAACTGACAATAATATACAAAAATAATGGAAATGCAACTACAATGCAACTAAGTTAACAAAATGATGCAGTGACAAAATAAAATGCAATGAGCATAAAAATGCATTAAAACATAAAAAATGTACCAAGTCATTCATCAGCAACTGATGTAGCGACTGTCTTTGCTTTCTTCTTTTTCTTCTTTGGGCGCTCCCCCTCATCGTGGTTCTTCTTCGCTTTCTTAGCCTTTCGCCTCTTTCATTTCTTGTCCTTAGAACCAACCGGTTCGGTAGATTGCTCTCCTTCGGCAAGTTGGGTCACGACCTCATCAATTGTCACATCAGATGGATGAATTTCAGCGAGTGGTGCTATGTATGGTACAATAGCAAGAGGATTTAGCTCCTCTATTTTGCCTGTGATAGTTTTAGCCTGACTCGTAGTAGGTCGAGTCACTTCTAAGCTGGATGCTTCCACATCGTCCTCTACGATCAATGCTGAAGCATCATCAGATTCCTTCTTTTCCTACACCTCGCAAGCTCTGTTTCTTCCTTCTTATTCTCATCTTCTTCGTCCTTCTCTTGTTCATCTCCTTGATTGGCTTTCACTTCCACATGTTGTTCATCCTCAGTTGGGCCCTTGTCATCGCAGTTGACTGCATTGACATCTTTTTCTGTAATATCTACTCTGTCAGCCATATTCGCGCCTAAACTGTTTGAGAATTTGTCCTCGAAAATATCAGCTATATTGCAATAACAATCCTCCTTAGCATTTGAATGCCCTTTTTTGTTGTCATCATCAGAGATGTGAACTCTTGTTGGTATTTGATTGGGCCTACCATCAGTGGTAGGCTTGTCAGATGAAGATTGTTGCATGTAAAAGAAGATATCATGGAATTTTGGTAAGTCTGGCAGTGGTCTAGTGCTGATATGACGTAGTACAGCGACAATGGCCTCATTCTAGGCTTTTGTATATGAATGAAATATATGCTACCTGTAATCCAAATCTTCTAAAACACTCAAAAGACAGATTGTATGCACATCAACACGGTCAAGAAGGATTTCCAAACTAGTCAGTCGTCTTAATATTTGTGGATCTGTGGGTGCATTAGTTTGTTCTTTTTTCTTTTTCCCTTTTTCTTTGTCTTTCTTTGTTAAAGCTTCTTTGGCCACAGGCGTATCTTGGCCTCTTGTCATCCTTTCAACCGATATATCATTGATTGGACCCTTATTTTCCGTAACCTCTTCATCATCTTTTAGCACAATGCCCTTATGTTGACACATAAGCATAATAAGAGAAGGGAAAGGGAGAATACCATTTTGTTTTCCAACAGCTTTCACAATCTGATCATGTATGATCTCCCAAATGTCGATGTGACGATGGTGCAAAATTGAAATGCAACAAACACTTGCGGTCCAATGTGGCTGTAGTACTATGTGTAGATGGCATCATACAACGATTAACAAAGTGAAACCATACCTTACAGAAAGTCATCAGATAACACTGATGCATTGTAAAATTGTGAAATCCGCTACCCGTCCATGAAGCATTGTTGTCGCAAAGGTCATTAATCATCGCAGTCAGGCTATCTTCATTCATGCTGTGCATGAAGGGTGAATGACTGTCTACTTGTTCTGGTATTTGTAGCAGGACATTGATATGCGTCGCACTCCATTATATAAGCCCTTCTCGAACAAAAACAAATTCTTGTTCCTTGTCTACTAATTAACATAAAATTCTCGAACTGAAGTAAGGGAATAACCAAATGGATGGTCGTAGAAAATTTCCCACCCCAAGCGACTAATGGTGCGATGGACCTATTTTCCTAGGGTCAAGTTTGGTAAAAGTTGGATGCCCTATTCAAGATTTATATTACGCTTCAGCGTGATGTTGTGAAATCTGTCTTTGGTCGCAGTCATTAAAAACAAAATCGAGCCTGTGGATGAAGGTGGTAGTGTTTCAGACGGAATCTCAATAGGGGTGGTCAGAGTATTTCGAGATGAAGGTTTTAGAGTGTTTTTGGATACATGGGTTTTAGCCATGGTGCAAATAACAAAGAGTAAACAAAGATTGCAAAAAATATTGCTTTTGAGTAAGAAAAAGGAATTTGGCAGAGAGGGATGAGTTACAGTAATAATGGCTATTATGAAGAAGATGATAACTACAGTGGGGGTTTTGTAACCTAAATGTAATGAGTGAAAACATATAGGGAAGCGATGCATCTGCAGCCATTAATTACAAAGCTGTAGATCGTAGCGATTTCGTTTCAATCCGACAGTTGGGATAAGAAAGAATCAATCGATGCAATTCTTACTGAAAAAGTAATGTTGACTCATCGTCAAATGCGTCGACAATATGTGCTTTAATGCGTCAACAAAAAGATGACCTTTATTTCTGCTAAGAATATGAAACAACACAACTAAAAGTGAAATAACTGAAAGTAAATAAAGAAATGCGTCGACATTAATTAAATTTCACCAGGTTGATGATTTCGTCTGGTTCTCGAACGTTTGGGCTCACATAGTGTTAAAGATGTTGTCCATTTACTTTGAATTGTTGTCCATCTTGTAAATTTTTTGTTGTCACCTCACCGCTTTGAAATGCTTCGACAACTTCGAAAGGACCTGACCACCTTGATCAAAATTTCCCTGGATGCAATTTTAAACGTGAATTAAATAAAAATACCAACTGACCAAGATGAAATTGTCGACGTAAAATGATGTTGTCATGCCATTTCTTTGTCTTTTCCTTGTACATCGAAGCATTCTCATAAGCATGGCATCAGATTTCTTCTAATTCCGTGATGTCCAGCAATCTTTTCTTTCCAGCAGCATCATAATCCAGATTTACCTGTTTAATTGCCCACATAGCTTTATGTTCAATTTCGATAGGTAGGTGACAAGATTTTCCAAATACTAGCCAATATGGCGACATTCCCAATGGGGTTTTATAAGCGGTGCGAAGTGCTCACAATGCATCATGTAACCGCATTGGCCAATCCTTTCTAGATGGATTAACCACCTTTTCTAATATACCTTTAATTTGACGATTGGATACTTCGGTGTGACCATTAGTTTGTGGGTGATACGTAGTAGCCATACGATGCTTCACACCATATCGTGTCAAAGCAGTCGCCACTTGATTGTTGTAAAAATGAGTGCCTTTGTCACTTATCAACACTCTTGGGGTTCCAAACCTTGTAAGGATGTACGTGTGAAAGAATTTCAACATGTCTGAGTGTCGTCTTTTGGTACCGCAATAGCTTCGATCCACTTAGATACATAATCAACAGCTACTAGTATACACATTTTTCCAAAAGGGTTTGGAAATGGTCCCATGAAATCAATACCCCAGACATCAAAAAGTTCTACCTCCATGATAGGTTGTTGGAGCATCTCATTGTGACGAGAAATGGAACCAGTACGTTGACAACAATCACACTGTTGCGCGAAATTATAAGCATCTTAAAACAAATTGGACCAATAAAATCTAGATTGTAAGACCTTTGCAGCAGTCCTTGTTCCGCCAAAATGACCTCCATAAGGGGCATCGTGGCAATATCACAGTATTGACATCATTTCTTCTTCAGGAACACAACGGTGAATTATATTGTCAGCGCATACCTTGAATAAGTATGGCTCGTTCCAATAATATTTAGCAGCATCGTGTATAAACCTAATTTTTTATAACTAGTTGCACTTATGGGTAGCTTTCCACACACAAGATAATTGACTACATCAGCATACCATGGTGATGTGTCGACAGTGAATAATTGCTCGTCAGGAAATGCTTCGATAATCTGATTCTGTTGTCTATCTTCGCTCCCATTTTCCAGTCGAGACAAATGGTCAGCTACCTAATTCTTAGATCCTTTCCTATCTTTGATTTCAACATCAAACTCTTGGATGAGTAGGATCCATCTAATGAGTCTAAGCTTAGCATCTTTTTTGTTGAAAAGGTGTCTCAAAGTCGAGTGATCCGTGTAGACTATAGTCTTTACGCCAACAAGATAAGGACGGAACTTGTCAAATGCGAAGACCACTGCTAGTAACTCTTTGTCAATTGTGGTGTAATGAACCTGCGTTTCAGTTAGTGTTTTACTAGCATAATAGATAGAATGAAATGCCTTTTCTTTCCTTTGTCCGAGAATAGCTCGCTAGCATCGCACTTTAATTCGAATGGATATGTCCAATCCAATACGATGATAATCGGAGCTTGCACCAACTTTGTCTTTATTATTGTAAATACATCCAGACAGATGTCATCGAATACAAACTTTTTATTTTGCTCTAATAAAGAACATAAAGGTTTAGCTATCTTGGAAAAATCTTTGATAAATCTTCTATAAAAGCCCACGTGTCCAAGAAAGCTTCTTATTGCTTTGACAGTGGTAGCTGGTGGTAAATTTTTAATGATTTCTACCTTTGCTCTATCGACTTCAATGCCTTGACACGAGATTCGATGACCAAGGACAATCCCCTCTGTTGCCATGAAGTAGCATTTTTCTCAATTTAGAACCAAGTTTGTTTCCTCGCATCTTCTCAAAACATTTGTCAAGTTGTCTGTGCATTGGTCGAAACTCTATCCATAGACTAAAAAATCATCCATGAATACCTCGAGTGGGTCTTTAATCATATCCGAGAATATCGTCATCATACATCTCTGGAACGTTGTTGGTTCATTACACAAGCCAAACGACATCCGTCGAGAAGCAAAAGTCCCAAAAGGGCATGTAAATGTGGTTTTTGCTTGATCTTCTAGCACAATAGCTATTTGGTTGTATCTAGAGCAGCCATCCAAGAAGCAATAATAGGCTTTACCAACTAGCCTATCTAACATTTGATCGATGAAAGGAAGTGGAAAATAGTCCTTTGTGGCTACATTCAATCGCCGGTAATCCATGCACACACACCATTCGGTTGCGATGCAAGTACAGATTAACTCGTTTTTATCGTTAGTCACAATAGTAAAACCACTTTTTTTTTGAACACATTGAATGGGGCTTACCCAATTGCTATCAGAAATAGGGTATATTATGCCTGCATCCAACTAATTGATGATTTCTTTCTTTACCACTTATTTCATTTTGTCATTGAGTCGTCTTTGTTGCTCAATGGATTGCTTCCCTTATTCTTCTAACCTTATCTTATGCATGCAGAAAGAGGGACTAATGCCTCTGATGTCTGCAATGCTCCAAGCTATGGCTTTCTTGTGTTCTTTCAGGATTACGATAAGCTTCTCTCCTTGTGTTGTGTTGAGGGATGTGTTGACAATGACAAGCAGTGTCTCATTGTCACCAAGGAATACATATTTCAAATGTGTCAGTAAAGGTTTTAACTCCAATGTAGGAGCTTGCTCTGTAGATGGTTTAAAGACTGAAATTGTCCTGTTAGACAAATCCAACAACTCTATTTGCCAATATCTTCACAACTCACAATTATCCACCTCCTCTTTGTCAATACAGTCTTCTAGGATATCATCAGTAGATGTCACCGTATCAGTATCAGACAATGTTGAATTCCTAGCATGAAATTCTTCAAAAATAATTTCATCCAACACATCAACGTGGTGACATTCTTTCTTAGGCCCTGACGATGCTACTTCAAACACACTGAAGGTTACGTGGTCATTATTATGATGCATCACTAGTTCTCCCATAAAAACATCGATAAGGGTTCGTCTCGTTGCTAAAAATGGCCTTCCCAAGATAATGGGTACCTCCTTATCAGCTTCGTAATCTAGGATAATAAAATCAGCAGGGAACACCAACTTATCAACTCGAACAAAAACATCTTTGATTTGTCCCTCTTGTTGTGCTAGAGATCTATCAGCTAATTGCAATGTCATCGCAGTGGGCTTCATTGATCCGATTCTTAGCTTCCTGAAAGTAGACAAGGGCATTAGGTTAATGCTAGCTCCTAAATCACATAAGGCTTTACCTAAGTAATGATTTCCAATGGACCATGGAATTGTGAAGCTGCCAAGATCTTTCATCTTTGTTGGTAACTTGTTTGTAAGTACAGCGCTGCACCCCTCTATGAGCGCAATCGTCTCAATGTCGAATAGTTTCTTTTACTTTGATAGTAGCTCCTTCATGTATTTCCCATAACTGGGTATCTACACAAGAGCATCTATTAGAGGTATATTAATATGCAACTGTTTCAAAGTAGAAACAAATTTGTGGTATTCTTCATCATGGACTTTTTCTTTGAAATGTTGTGGAAATGGAAAAGGTATGGTTGCAGTAGGTAGGTGTGGATAACTCTATTGCTTCGACAATGATGGTTATGTCGACAACTTATCTGGACAAACTATAGGCAGAGATGGTACTACTGTTGGTTCTCCACATTCTTTTGTGCTTAACTTTCTTCAATTATAACCTCTTCTTACTACTGTGAATTGGATGCTTTGACATAGTCTTGATCAGAATTACTTAATTCTACCGTCTGTTTTTCACATCTTAATGTTATTGCTTTGTAATGCTCCTTCCTTTTTTGCGTTGGATTTTCAGTATCACTAGGTAGAGTACCCGACAATCTGGTGTTAAGATTAGAGGCCAACTGTCCAAGTTGTGCTTCCAATGCTTGGATAGAAGAAGAATTACCTTGCACTATCGCTTCAGTTCGTGTGATATGTTCACGCATTATCGCTTCAAGAGCAGCCATGGGATCTATCTTAGGTTGATTAAATTGCTGCTATTGATGCTGAAGATGTTGTCCTTGCATTTGTGGGAGAACAGCTGGTTGTGGTTGTAATCGTGATTGTGGTTACATTTGACTATGTGACTGCATTGGTTCAATATAGGAATTTACTTGTGAATTCTAATGGTAGTTCTACAATTGGATGTTGTTCTAACCTCCTTGCCTATAACCTCCTTCGTTCGAAGAGTTCACATATCGAAATGTGGATGTATTTTGATTTCCCCAAGATTGTTGCGAACGATTGTTATAGGAGTTACAAAATGAACCCCCTCGGATGTTGTTGACATAATATGCATTTTTTGCATGCTGTGGGCAGTTTTCATAGCTATGGTTGTCGTTACAAATCTCACACGAATGTCGGCGCATCCCTTTACTAGGCCATTTGTATTGGAGCAATGTTGCTTTTTCCATTCATGTTCTTAATGATGTTGGCCAAGGAAGATACCTGCGCTGACAATGCAGAAATAGCATCTAATTCAAGAACTCTAAGGTTAGTTTTCACCTGTACAGAATGAGAAATTGGATATTGGTAATCGTTTTGAGCTATCCTCTCCAGAATTCGAACAGCTTCATCATATGTTCAATCCAACAATGGATCATTTGCAGATGCGTCAACAAGATTCCTTGTCTGAGCATTTAAACCATTATAAAATATTTCAATCTGAGTCTCTTGTTGAATCCCATTCATTGGGTAGCATTGAAGCAATGCTTTGTAGCGCTCCCATGTTGTGTGTAAATTCTCGTCATCGAGTTGATGATATGCAATGATGTCATTTCGCAGCCTTGTGTTCATTGTCGGTGGATTAAATCTTAAGACAAATTGCGTTGCTAACACATTTTAGGATGTGATATATCCAGTCGGCAATCCTAAAAACCATGTTCTAGCTTTTCCTTGCAATGAATAAGGAAATAATTGCATCTTCAAAGCATCATCAAGGACACCATTTTGACTAAAGGATGCACAAATAAGTAAAAATGATTTTAAATGTTCTCGCGCGTCCTCATGTGGAAAACTCGAATACTGTCTATTAGAATTAAGCATCTGAAACATCACCAGTTTCAATTCAAAGTTACCAGCCTGAACTGATGGTCTCACAACCCCTGGTTGTAGATCATCGAGAAGAGGCACAACAAAATCTCTTATTGGCCTATTTTGTATTTGTTCTTCTTGTGGTCATGGTGGTGGTAAATCTTGTGGCAGCACTGGAGGAATATTATCTTGTGGCAGCATTGGTGGTAGATTATTATTGTTATTACCAGCCATCTGTTTCTGTTCTTACCTTCTTCTCCTAAGTGTCCTCTCAAGCTCTAGATCAAAGCTTACAATGTCCTTAGGATTTCTCCTTGTGGACATATAATACCTTCAAACTCATAAAAGAATGATAAACAAATTAATAGAAGTTAAAAATTAAATAAGTAAAATTGATTGCAATAACAAAAGTAAACATCGAACAAATGTCAATTTCCCCGGTAACGGCGTCAAAACTTGAACTGTGTTTTTACGACATAACAATTGTGCAAGCGTACACACGTCGAAGCAAATATAGTTGATAGACAGAGCTAACGGATATCGATCCCATGAGGAAATGTTTCCCGATGTTTAATGTCAGAGCAATCAATATTAAAAATCAGTATAATGCGAGTAAGAATGTCAGCACAATTATGTTAGATCTGCACAATAAAATAATCATTATTGTCAATGCAATTAGAGTTAAATGTCAGAGATTAAATGTTAGTGTATTAAAAATAAATCCAAATGTGTTGAGTGTTGAGTGCTAGAAATTTAAATACAGGAAATATAAAAGTGATCAAGTGTAAAGGGTGGAAATGGTTCACTGATTCTACAGGTTGCAACGCAAGATTCGTCGACAAGGTAGAATACAGACAAATTGTTGCAGCAATAAAGTCCCTCTGAGTTCTTACCCATAATAGCTCCCTACTTAATCCTGACTCAAATATACTACTCCACCTCTTGGTGTGAACAATGATGTGTATTCATGAACAAGTAATTGGAGTTTATCTCAGTCTCGAGCAACTCTCGCCTAATCCACTTGTTAATCTAACCTTCATCGCATCTCTCGATGTCGATGTACTGCAATTTCACTTTTGTGTTTAGAGCGGTTAAATCCAAGAATAAGCGAATAAGCAATGTAAACTAAGAATCAAAATGAAATAATATTAAAAGATACTCTTGTATTCATTTAATATCAACATAATCCATCATCGTTTAAGAATAAATAAAGAGTACAACGAAGCTTACTCTCTCTAGACTACTAGGCCTACTTTCTACTTGTTCCTCTTGCTCAGCATCGAGCATCTCTTGTCAGAAGTAGTTGCAGACTTGATTCATCAGCTCTCCGAATTCTAGCTTAAATCTTTGATTCACACAGAATTTTTAGACTTTAATTCCCTTGTTCTTGATGATTCTTTTCCTCTTTTTTCTTCTATTTATAGCCTCTAAATAATTGCAGATTTCTGCCTTCATTCTCAGATTCAGATCTAGATTTTGCAGCTGTCAAAGTTAGTTAGAGTACAGTTGTGCACTCACACAGATTACATGTTTTCTTTAAAGATTTATATGTTGTCGCTATACTGTTAGACACAATTTGATATTGTAATTGAAGCGACATCTGTGATATTCTTGTGTTGGTGCTTCCAGTGTAAATGCAACTTAACTTTACTCATTTGAGGTTCAACTTCAATGCGTCCACTTTGCTGGTCACAATTCCAAGCTGATCTTTTGGCTACATTCTGTCAATGTTGATCCTCTGAATTGAGCTCCTGTGCTGGCAATCTTAAGATGCAATATACCAACTACTTGCGTCGACAGTAGTACAGAATAGATAAAAGTAACAAGAATTTAAACTAACTAGCAATTTATTAGAAAATATGAAATTTTATTATAAAATGCTTATGATGCATGCTAAATGAGATGCAAAAGAGACAATAAAAGCACTAAATTAGGGAGAAAATATATGTCATTTGTAATACCATCATAAAGCTCCTAGAATCTTTAATTTTGGACGGTAATTTATTTGTCAACACGGCACTACAGCCTTCTGTGAGTGCAATAGTTTCAATATCAGTAAACTATTTCTTCTTGGACAAGAGCTCCTTCATAAATTTCCCATAACTAAGAATTTGCACAAGAGCGTCCACAAAAGGAATATTAACATAAAGTTGCTTCAATGTGTTCAGAAACTACTAATACTGCTAATCATGCTCATTTTCTTTGAATCGTTGTGCAAATGGAAAAGACAGAAATACATCATATTGCGCCAACACCTTTGGTTACGTCAACATTTTTGAAGGTCGGACATTAGGCATAGGAGTGATAATTTGTGGAACTTCCTTATCTGGTGCATCAACAAATCCTTCAGATTCAACTTTCTCACCATGGTTCACATCACTAATGGCTTGAGGTGTTGCAGTAGAGTCGATGGTCAGATCGTCAATTTGTTTACCACTCCTAAGACTGATAGCTTTGCAATACTCTTTCCCCTTCAAATATGGATTTTTCGTGTCACTAGGGAGTGTGCCTGGTGGTCAAATGTTTAGATTCGAAGCAATTTGTCCCAGTTGTGCTTCCAACGCCTGAATGGAGGATGAATTCCCTTACACAATAGCTTCCTTACGAGTGATATGCTCTAGAATTAGAGCTTCAAGTACTGCTAATGGATCAAACAGGGAAGCTTGTGTGTACTGTTGTTGCCTATGTCCTTGAACATTATGATTTTACACTGCAGATTGTTGTGCTTGCATTCGATTCTGATGTGGCTGCATTTGGCTTTGTTGTGGATGCATCTGAGTCTACTGATTATAATTCTGCTGTTTTGGATTGTAATTCCCTTGTCTTGGGTTATAATTGCCTTGATTAGACGAATTCTCATATCGAAATGTCGCAGCATTTTATCCAATATTCTATGTTCCCCAAGACTGTTGATTGCGTGTAGAATTATTGTAAGAGTTACAATAAGAATTACTGCGGATGTTACTGACATAGAAGGCATTCTGTAACACCCGAAAACCATCACCGATTAAGGCCCCAATGTCACTCTATTCATCAATCACTATTCTACTTTTAAATCATATCATTTAATCTCATATTATCAAAGAAATGCAACCACTACGTTAGAAATTAACAATTAGTTATAATCACTATTCAACAAAGGAAAAAAGGTTGTTTTTTGAGATTTTTGGAGACTTCTACCGGTACTTGTTGGACAAGTATCGGTTGTTGTCAAGTCAGTAACCAGTTTAGGATTAGTACAATTTTCTACAGATACAAGTGTCAGTTCTACCGAAACAAGTCTCACTTCTACTGATACAAGTCTTACTTCTACCGACACCAAAAACACCAGAGAGATAAGAAGTCTAACCCTACAATTTCAAAAGATACAAGCATCCCAACTACCAATACCTTAGCTAGCAGAACTACCGATACTTCAATTGGTACTACCGATACAATAGAAGTTAGAATATAACCTCTCTACTACCATGTACTTCTACCGATACATGTATGGGATCTACTGAAACAAGTATACAGAATTCAAATAATCATGCATAAACTCAAGTTCATCAACCATTCATCATTTCATAACATCATAATTCGACACGATAATACATCAAGCATAGTTCAAGGCATTTCATACATCTTATAGAGTGCGTAGATCACATTGGACTAACAGAGAAACTTGTTAAACATTTATCTAAAGTTCATAACATGAAACTTAAATAGTTTATACAAGAAGTACGAAATGATTTCATCATAGTACATGCCATAAAACCGAGTGATGTAAAAACAACCAAACGAGCTCTTGGGATAGTGTGATGTCTTCAAGATGGTACGAACTTTAAGTCACAAAATGGAATCTACAAAACAACAACAATTTCACTAGTAAGCTTCATAACTTAATAAGTTCGCAAGGTACATCAATTTACCGAATAACATGTGGTGAACAAATCTATAATTCCATCAAGCCAATACAGGTATGTACTTCAGCGTTTGTTATTCATTTTACTCCCTGTTAATCCAAAGGTCATAATGCTCGTTTTACTCTCTATTGACACAAAGGTCATGATACTTGTTTTTTACTCCCTGTTGACCCAAAGGTCATGCCTGTTACCAGTATACGATGCTACTAACAGCCATCGATACGATATAACTGTTCCTTACGATGCTGCTCACATCAAGCTGACGAGAATATGCAATCAGACATAAATCTCAACCATCGTAAGGCTTGTAATCTATTCTCGGATTCTATTCACCTTATAGTGACTCACGAAATCGTAAAGAATCCGCAACAAATACATGACCTCGATAATTGGACCATTAACTTTAGCACAAGGCCAATAACTTTTCTTCTTTCGTTTCTATCTTTCATATCTTCAAGTTGTCGCTGCAGTTATCAACAACCATACAAAAAGTAGTTATAAATAGTTACAAGTAATAATTGAACATTAAGACTTACTAGGCTGGATTATAGTTATGGTTGGGCTCTAGGAACTATTCTGCTAATTTCCCTTTCCCGCGATCGGTGGCACGATCGTAGTCTACATCCACAAATCATCCAATTTCTCACATTAAATCATACAATCAAGCCATTTAACACAATTTGATCCTTTTTGGGAAAATTACAATTTTACCTCTAACCTTTTACTTTTATTCAATTTAGTCCTTAAGCATAAAACATGCAAATTAACCATTTTCTATTCAAACACCTACAGCCGAACATCAAAGAGGTATTCCTTACACTCTCTAAACAATAATTTCATTCCAAGCACATGTAATTTCATCATTTTTGCATTTTAGTCCTTAAACCCTAATTTCATCCAAAATTACTTTACAAAATCAATGAATCAATTCACCAAGCATACAAATCTATCCATATCTTTCAACAAAAAACAAATTAAACATTGGGAAGTTTTATAAAATTTGACAAATTCACAAATTAGTCCTTAGATTACCTAGATTAAGCTAACATGGACTCAAAAACATAAAAATTACTAAAAAGGGCATCGTTTGCTTACCCAAACTAAGGCTCAAAGTTTTGAACTCCAAACCCTAGTTTTCTTGTTCTTGATGTTGAAGAAGAAGATGAAAAAGATGAGAATTTCATCTTTCCTTCTAAATTTTCACTTAAATACTTATGGCAACATGGTAAATTTTAAGACTTTCTTAGTTAACTTTGTTAATCACTTGTTTAGCTTTAATTAATCATATTTACTTCTAATATTTCCCATGATAAAGCACCCACTAAAATCATTTAGGGTAATTTGATCATTAATCCTTCTAACTTATCAGCTCTACTTTTGTACCTTTTACAATTCAATCCTTTCTACTCAATTCACTATCTAGATATTAAAATTTTTTATCCAAATTTGTAATAAAATGCTAATGACATCATAAATATTAAAATAAATAAATTTACAACTCGACTCGTCGAACTTGTGGTCCTAAAACCACTTTTTTCGACATCACTAAAATCGGGCTGTTACAACTCTCCCCTCTTAGGGAAATTTCGTCCCGAAATTTCTTACCAGTGAATAGGTTAGGGTACTATGATCTCATCGAAGCCTTTGTCTCCCATGTGGCTTCCTCTAACCTGTGACGATTCCATAATACTTTTACCAACGATACTCTTCTGTTCCGTAGCTCTTTTACTTCGCGAGTCAGTATTCCAACCTGTTCCTCTAAATACGACAAATCCGACTGATCTCAACCTCAAAGCGTGTAATCACATGAGAAGGATCTGATCTGTACTGTCTCAGCATCGAAACGTGGAATACATTGTGAATTTTCTTAAGTTCCGGTGGTAAATCCAGCTTATAAGCTACAGGACCAAACCTCTCAAGGATCTCAAAGGACTCAATAAATCGCGGACTTAGCTTGCCTTTTCTACCAAACTGTAACACTTTCTTCCAAGGTGAAACTCTTAGGAAAACTCGATCTCTAACGGTAAACTCTATATCCTTCCTCTTTTGATTTACGTAAAACTTTTGTCAATCCAAAGCTGCTTTTAAACAATCACAGATTACTCGAACCTTTTCTTCGGTCTTGTGTACCAAGTCGATTCCAACCAACTTTGGCTCGCTCAACTCTGACCAATACAAAGGTGTTTTACATTTTCTACCGTATAGTGCTTCAAACGGTGCCATCTTGATACTTGACTGATAGTTGTTATTATAAGCAAACTCTACCAACGGTAAATATTTCTCCTAGCTACCCTTAAACTCGAGTATGTAACAACGTAATATATCCTCTTGGATCTGTATCACTAACTCCGACTGACCATCCGTCTACTGATGATAAGCAGTGCTAAAATTTAATCTGGCTCCTAAAGCCTCATGTAGCTTAACCCAAAATATCGAGCCTGTGCAGTCTCACGATCTTAGATACTTACAATTCAGCCAACTTTTCTAATGGGTAATCTACTCGAATAGGAATAAATTAGGATGACTTAGTCAATCTGTCAACTATAACCCAGATTGAATCTTTTTTCCTCGATGTCACCGACAATCCTATAACAAAGTCCATTGTGACTCGCTCCCATTTCCATTCAGGGATAGTGATAGGCTGCAACAATCCGGACGATACCTGATGCTCAACTTTTACTTGCTAACACACTAAACATCGAGTCACAAACTCAGATATCTCCCGCTTCATACCAGCCACCAATACATCTTCTTCAAATCGTTATACATTTTCTAACTCCTTAGGTGAATGAAATAAGTGCTATTGTGAGCTTCTGTCAGGATGTCTCATCTCAAATCTGATTCATTAGGAACGTACACTCTGCCTCCGCAATACAACATACCATCCTTATCAACTGTAAACCCTGTGGTTGTATCATTCTACATCAGCTCTTTTCTAGTTACAAGCTTTGAATCAATTTCCTACAACTCTCGAATTCGCTGTAGAAATAACGGTCTCGTCCTAAACTCAATAGTAACAAAACCATCACTTTCCAATGATAAAAGAGCATTCATCGCCCTCAGTGCAAACAACGATTTTTGACTCAGGGCACCAGCAATAACATTTGCCTTCCCCGGATGGTAGTCAATCACAAGATCATAGTCTTTTAATAGCTCTAACCATTGGCACTATCGCAAGTTCAACTCCCTTTGTGTCATCAAATACTACAAACTCTTATGATTGGTGAAAATGTGACATCTCTCACCATACAGATAGTGTCGCCAAATCTTTAATGTAAAAACTATGGCAGCTAACTCTAGATCATGAATCGGATAATTCCTTTCATGTGGCTTTAACTATCGAGAAGCATAGGCTATCACCTTCCTATCTTGCATCAGAACACAACCCAAACCATTTAATGACGCGTCACTGTAAACAACAAATTCCTTTCCTAATTCAGGTTACGTTAGTACCGGAGCTTCTGTTAACATTCTCTTAAGTTGATCAAAACTCTATTGAGACCTCTCTGGCCAAACAAACTGAGTGTTCTATTGTAGCAACTTTGTTAATGGCAAAGCTATAATATAGAAATTTTCACAAGTCGGCAGTAATAACCTACCAATCCTAGAAAGTTATGTACCTCAGTAACATTTTTTAAAACATTCCAATCGAGGGTAGCTAAAATTTTTCTCGGATCAACCTGTATTCCCTCTACGGATACCACATGACCCAAAAACCCAACTTCTCGAAGCTAGAATTCACATTTTTTGAATTTCACATACAACTATTTTCTCACAAAATCTGCAATACCTCTCTCAGCTGCTTGTGTATGCTCTGACTCTGTTCCTGAATAAATCAGTATGTCATCAATAAATACAACCACAAATCTATCTAACTGAGGTTAGAACACTCGGTTCATCAGATCCATAAATGCTGCTGGGGTGTTAGTCAACCCGAACGGTATTAGCAGAAACTCATAATGTCCATACCTGGTTCTGAATGTTGTTTTCATTACATCGTAATCCTTCACTCCAATCTAATGATAACTTGGCCGAATATCTATCTTGGAAAATATGGTTGCACCTCTCAACTAATCAAATAACTCGTCAATACGAGCCAATGGGTACTTATTCTTGATTGTTACCTTGTTCGGTTGTCTATAATCTATGCACATCCTCATCGAGTCGTCTTTTTTCTTTACAAACAACACTAGCGCACCCAAGGTGACACATTAGGTTGTATAAAGTCTCTGTCTAACAATTCTTGTAACTAAGCTTTTAATTCTTTCAACTCAGTCTGTGTCATTCTGTATGGTGGAATTGAAATCGGTGTGGTGCTTGGTAACAGATCAATTCCAAACTCTACCTCTCTGATCGGTGGCAAACTCGGTAATTCTTCTAAAAACACATTCGTAAATTCTTTAATAACTGGAACCTGTTTCAATTCCTTCCCCGAAACTCGTGAGTCGAGAATATGTGCCAAAAATGCTTCACAGCCTTTACGGACTATTTTTTGTGCTGAAATAGCTGAGATCATTCTGGTTCCACTTTTCAATCTGCCAGACTCAATCGTAATCACTTCACATGTCGAGCTTTTTAAATCAATCTTTCTTCTCTTGCAGTTCAATACTGCATCATGCTCGGATAACCAATCCATACCCAAAATCACATCAAACTCGGTAAAAGGTAACAGCATTAGGTCAGTAGGAAATTCACAACCCTAGACTTTCAGTGGACATTTACGACATACCAAATTAACAATGACACTATGATCCAACGGGTTTGTAACTTGTACATCAAATCCAGTCGACTCGACTAACAGTTTTTTATCAATTGCTAATACAGTGCAAATAGAGGAATGAGTCGATCCTGGATCAATCAAAGCACACACAATATCATTAAAAAGATAGAATATACCAGTCACAACATCGGGAGTGGTAGCCTCTTCTCTGGCTCTGATAGCATATGTCCGTCCAGGCGCTCGGGCCATAAATTCGGCTACGTTACCCGTGTTATCGACTCGATTTTTTATTGAACTACTGCTCTATCCCAGATGTCTTCCTTTCGATGAAGTAATAGGAGGTTTCACACTCTGGTCCTCTTTCACCTCTGAGGTCATCGGATAGTTTCGCATAAAATGATCTGTACCCCCACATCGAAAACAAGCTCCTTTTATCTTTCGGCACTCACCCTGCATGACACCTTCCATAATGTTCACATGGTAGGTTCAACACATTCCGAACACTAGCTACACTGGCTGTCGGATGATTTTGAACACTAGCTACACTGCTTAGAAATCCAAAAGAAATTGCTCCACGAGCTTTATTTTCTATGAGTTTCTTCGGCGGTGGCATAGAGAAAGTCCTGATTATATTCTTTTTTCCCAACTCTCGAAACCTCTTTTCTCTCTATCTCTTGCTATTGTAGATTTCTTCCATCTTTTGAGCTCTATTTGTTAGAACCACAAACAGTCAAATTTCAGAACCGCCTACCATCATTTTGATCTCATCATTCAGTTCGTCTTCAAAATGAACGCACATTGCCTCAACTGTCGGTACGATCTATCGAGCATACTTACATAGTTGTACAAATTCTCGTTCATACTCTGCAACTGTTTTGCCTCCCTATTCGTCAATCATTGTTCTACTTTTAAATCATGTCATTAAATCTCACATTATCAAACAAATGCAACCATTACGTCAAAAATTAACAATTAGTTATAATAACTATTCAACAAGGGTAAAAAGGTCATTTTCGAGATTTTAAGAGACTTCTACTTGTACTTGTTAGACAAGTATCGGTAGTTGTCAAGTAAATAACCAATTTAGGAATAGTGTAGTTTTCTATCGATATAAGGGTGAGTTTTATCGAAACAAGTCTTACTTTTACTGATACAAGTCTTACTTTTACCGACACCAAAAACTCCAGAGAGCTAAAAAGTCTAACCTACATATTCTACTGATACAAGTATCCTAACTACCGATACCTTTGTAAGCAGAACTATCGATACTTCAATTGGTACTACAGATACAATATAAGTCAGAATTTAACCTCTATCCTACCCTGTACTTTTACCGATACATGTATGGGATCTACCGAAACAAGTATACAGAATTCATCATAGTTCAAGGCATTTCATACATCTTATAGAGTGGGTAGATCACATTGGACTAACTGAGAAACTTGTTAAACATTTATCTCAAGTTCATAACATGAAACTTAAATAGTTTATACAAGAAGTATGAAATGATTTCATCCTAGTACATGCCATAAAATCAAGTTATGTAAAACCTACTGAACAAGCTCCTTGGATAGTGTGATGTCTTCAAGATGGTCCGAACTTCAAGTCTCAAAATGGAATCTACAAAACAATAACAATTTCACTGGTAAGCTTCATAGCTTAATAAGTTTGCAAGGTACATCAATTTACCAAGTAACATGTGGCGAACAAATCTGTAATTCTGTAAAACCAATACAAGTATGCACTTCAACGTTCGTTATTCGTTTTACCCCCTGTTGACCCAAAGGTCATAATGCTCGTTTTATCTTTATTGACCCAAAGGTCATAATGCACGTTTTACTCCCTATTGACCTAAAGGTCATGCCTGTTACCAATATACGATGCTACTTATAGCCATTGATACGGTATAATTGTTCCCTACGATGCTGCTCACACCAAAAACTAATGAGAATATGCAATCAGGCATAAATCTCAGCCATTGTAGGGCCCGTAATCCATTCTTTGATTCTATTCACCTTACAGTGATTGATGATACCGTAGAGAATTTGCAACAAATGTATGACCTCGGTCATCGGACCATTAACTTTGGCACAAGGCCGATATCTTCAAGTTGTCGCTCCAATCATGAATAACCATACAAAGGTAGTTATAAGCAGTTACAAGTAAGAATTAAACATTACTAACTTACCGGATTGGATTTCAGTTATGGTTAAGCTCGAGGGACTATTCTGCTAATCTCCCTTTCCCAAAATCGGTGGCACGATCGTAGTCTACATCTACAAATCATCCAATTTCTCATAATTTAATCCTTTTAAGAAAATTACAATTTTGCCCCTAACCTTTTACTTTTATTCAATTTAGTCCTTAAGCATAAAACATGCAAACTAACCATTTTCTATTAAAACACCCAAAGTTGAACATCAAAGGAGGTGTTCCTCGCACTCCCAAACAACTATTTTATTCCAAGCACATGTAATTTTATCATTTTTTATTTTAGTCCTTAAAATCTAATTTCATCCAAAATTACTTTACAAAATGAATGAATCTATTCACTAAGCATACAAATCTATCTATATCCTTTAAGAACAAGCATACTCAACAATGGCAAGTTTTATAACATAAAAATTACTAAAACGGGCATCATTTTACTTACCCAAATTAAGGCTAAAAGTTTTGAACTCCAAATCATAGTTTCCTAGTTCTTTTCATGGAAGAAGATGATGAAAATGATGGGAATTTCATCTTTTCTTCTAAATCTTCACTTAAATACATAATGGCAAAATGGTAAATTTCAAGACTTTCTTAATTAACTTTGTTAATCACTTGTTTAACTTTAATTAATCATATTTACTTCTAATATTCTCATGATAAACCACCCACTAAAATCATTTAGGATAATTTGATCATTTAGTCCTTCTAACTTATTAACTTTACTTTTGTACTGTTTACGATTCAGTCCTTTCTACCAATTCACTATTTAGATATCAAAATTTATTATCCAAATTTTTAATACAGTGCTAATGAAATCATAATTATTAAAATAAATAAATTTTTAGCTCGACTCATCCGAGTTGTGGTCCCTAAACCACTGTTTCCAACACCACTAAAAATCGGGTTGTTACACATTCTCTACATGTTGTGGAAAGTCTTCATATCTGTGGTTGTCATCGCAAATCTCACAACAAAATGTACGCACATCAACTTGTTGAGCGACTTGTATAGGTGCAACATCACTTGTCCCCTTCATATTTTTTATCATATTTGCGAGAGAAGAAACTTGAGCACTAAGTGTAGATATTGCATCCAATTCAATAACTCAAGGATTAGCTTTACTGTGCAGCTCTAAAGATAGGGTACTGATAATCATTCTGAGCAATTCTCTCAAGAATTCAAATAGCTTCATCATAAGTACAATCCAACAAAGGTCCATTAGCTGATGCGTCGACAAGATTTCTTGTTTGTGAATTCAGCCCATTGTAAAAAAATTTGATTTGTGTTTCCTATTGAATTCCGTGCATGAGGCAATGTCAAAGCAAAGATTTATAACGCTCTCATGTAGTGTGTAGATTCTCATCATCCTACTGAAGATAAGCTGTAATATCATTTCAGAGATGAGCATTCATTGTCAATGGATTAAAACACAAAATAAATTGTGTTGCGAGTGCATTCCATGAAGTAATTTAGTCGACAGGTAGTCGAAGTAACCAGGTACGAGCTCTTCCATGTAATGAATAAGGAAACAATTGCATTTTCAAAGCATCATCAGGAACGCGTTGTTGACTAAAGGAAGCACAAATCAATAGAAATTATTTGAGATGTTCTCGCGCATCTTCATGTGGCAATCTAGCATATTTCCTATTAGAATTCAACATCTTGGTAATGATCCTTCGCCACCTTGGATAAGAATAGGACGGGTTCTTTCTGTAAGGGTTGGTCGACATTTAGAACCATAGTGGTTGAGGATTCAGCGGGGGATTTCGAAGGGGTTTTTGCTCCTCGTGTTCTTGACATAATAGTTTAGTAAAAGAGTGAGAGAATTTGCAGAAAAGGTTTAAAGACAATGAAGAAGATGATTGCAGTAGCAATGGATGTTGTGAGTAGGAGAAGGGAAATGACAAAAGAAGGGTTTTATAATTCTTTCAGAGGAAAAGACGTGATTATTGCAATTGCTTAGGAAAATGTTGCATTTGCAGCCAATAAATGCAAGGCTGCAGATCATACCTTTTGGTTTGATCTAACAACTAGGGATAGATGGAGATCAATGGCGTGATTCTTACTGAAAAAGCTTTGCAGAGTCATCACAAGATGTGCCTGCAAGTTATGCTTTATGATGTGTTGACAAAAAGTTCTGTTCCAAATCTTGTAAAGATATATGTGTGAAAGAACTTCAACATCGTTTGAGCATCATGCTTTGAAACCACAATTGCCTCGATCCACTTAGAGACATAGTCAACAACAACTAAAATATACAAATTGCGAAAACTGTTTGGAAATGCTCCCATAAAGTTATACCCTAGACATCAAATAACTCCACCTCCATGATAGGTTGTCGGAGCATCACATTCTGGTGAGATTTAGAACCTCTGCACTGACATTTATCGCATTGTTACGCAAAATTGTGGACATCTTAAAACAATGTGGGGTAGAAGAATCCTGATTATAGGACCTTCGTAGTAGTCCTCATTCCACCAAAATGGCCTCTATAAGGAGCATCATGGCAATGTCTCAGGATGGAATCTTTTCTTCAGGAACGTAATGATGAATAATGTTATCGGTGCATACCTTGAACAGTATGGCTCATTCCAATGATACTTCATAACGTCGTGCATAAATCTGATCTTCTTGTGACCAGTGGCACTCAAGGGTAGCTTCCCACAAACAAGATAATTGATAACATCAACATAGCATGGAGATGCATCGACATAAAATAATTGCTCATTTGGAAATGCATCGACAATGCGTGACTGATTGCTATCTTCTCTTCCAGCTTCCAAATTGGATAAGTTGTTTGCTACTTGGTTTTCAAATCCTTTTCTATCTTTGATTTCAATATCAAATTCTTGTAAAAGTAGGATCCATCTGATCAATCTCGGTTTGGCGTCTTTCTTCGCAAAAAGGTGTCTCAACATAGAATGATTAATACAAGTACTTTAATTATCCTAATACAATACAAATAGTCATAATGAGATCATGCAATTTCCATATTTATTCATGCAACATGTTGAGGCTTAAGATAGGTATGATATTCAAACAACAGTTAAGCACAAAAGGTTACAAACACAAAAACAGTTTGGCACATTGAATTGTTCCCTATTCTTCCTATTAATATCCATTCCATCTCACCCCCTTATTTCTCCTTCTTTCACCTTCCTTTTCTCTCCAATTTCGGAATCTTAATATAGTTTAATCCCTTTAGCTAGGTTATGAGTATTTTTTTGTTTCTTGAGTAAGATTTTTTTTCTTCTTTTTGGTATCTTTGTGACTTTGTCACTTTTCATATGCTTTCTTACTCATGAATTTTCCTCTCTTATTTCTACTCGTTTTTCTTTTTTTCTTTTTGATTAAACTAAAGTTCATACACTATATTGATTTTCTTATTTCACTCTTTATTTCATAACCTCCACCATAATGTGTCTACTTATCCTCAATACATAAGGCCATACTTCTATTATCATGCAAAATAGGACCAAAGAAAAGAGTACACACAAATCATCGTTTTTGGCTTTAATAGGCTTGTAGAGTGGTTCATTAAGAAGGGTCATAAGGCTCAAAGATGGGTACTAATTGAAAATTCAGAGTAGGGTTTAGCTTGTTTAGCTCTAGATGTAACCAAACAATTTCTTAGGTCATTCCTAAACACCTCAATATCCATAAATATCAATTTAGTCACACAATCTCAAAATTACTACCTATCATGTATACTAGCATGCTCGTTTCCTTATATCATTCACATCATTTGGTATCAATAATACTTTTCTATCTACACTTAATGTACCCTATAAAACTTAATAATTTCATCCTCATAAATTAAAAATTTCTCATCATCATGCTAAATTTATCAACAAATATACTCAACGTATTAGACATGCTCTAACCAATCACTTGTATTTCTACAAGCTCAAGCACACATAAAAAAATATATAAAAAACTAAAAAGAAAAACTATATGCAAAAAATTCTTATGTTACCTTTACACTTTAGATAACACATTGTCCTCAATGTGTAGCCTCTTAAATAGTAAGGAAAGAAGTTACCCGATAGATCGTGGAAGTCCTCTTCTTCTCATGGTGGTTGTCCTTCTACGTTTTGTCGTGAATGCTTGAAATTTTGTGTCTCTATAGTGTAGGGTTCCTACATAAATATTAAAACATATATACAGTAATAAATTCTAATCCTACTCCTATAGATTATATAAGTCCCAAAAAACAAAAATTACAAGTCTTAAATTGTTCAAAACACTTCATTCATCCTCGTCCATCTCCTCCTCATCACTATCGTTACCTTCTTTCGGTTCCTTCTAATCATGCTCCTTATCGACCATCCCGAACATGTCCAATATGTAGTTAGGGACTCTAATCTTGTGTTGTCGTGCAAACTTTTGAAATATCGATCTCGATTCCTGCATCCATTGTATCATCCAATCGAGCTTTGGATAACTTCCTTCACCAACTTCTTGTTCGACTGGTGCCAACCTTTGTGTGGAAGTTGGTGTAGTCGTCGAGTCTCGTAATTTTCTCTTCCCTTCTTTTAGTTGTTTAGTTCAAAGCTCCACATATTGTTGGAAGAGTGTGTCAGTAGTAACACTTTTCAATGACTTCAATGTTTGCTCAATGGATGACATGGGCACTCCTGCCCATACAAACTTGTTTTTTTTGCAAAATTGCAAATAATAGTACTGCTCAAAAAGCATTAACATTAGAAACATTTAACGTAGGTATCATGCATGTACACATAAATTGAATCCACATTTTGGCTTCAAAGATCATAATTGCTTGGTTGAACGAAGCAGTCATACTAGTGCTTAGCCTAAATTTTCATTCCCCCATCCCTCTGTTACATATGTAATTACCTTATTCATATCTGTATCATGAAAAGATTCTAGATTAGTTTGGTCTAAGAAATCATGTTCATAATACAAAGGGTCATAGAATTTACATATTATTTTAAGGGTTACCTTAACACTTACTCCTCTAATTAATAAAGTTTCTCAATTGAGTTCATCACTAGTCCTAGAGATATAATCTTTCAAAGTAGGATAAAATTCCTGAACTACTAGGATAACTGCAGAATCTGTAGGGATTGTCTAGAATCATTCCTACTTATGGTACCCAACTAGAGGCCAGATTTCCTTGCATAAAACCATCAAATGGTCAAAACCCCTCTCTTGAATGAATGTTTTTTCTTGAATTTTATTAAAATACCTCTCTACATTCGCATTCACAAAATTTGAAGGATTTATACAAAATAAAGGTTCAGATTTCACAGTTCGTCTAACTTTTCTAGGAGACATTTTAAATGTAAGTAAAATGCGTATGAAGTATGAACTTTAAACATGATTTGGTGTGCTTCTCCCCTTGCTTTGATGGTCATCCTTACTTCGTGAGAAAAACCAAAAAAGTGAAAAAGAGAAATAGGAAAAAGAAGGATTTTTAGGTTTTTGAAAGTTTTTGGAGAGTTAAAATATGATGGAAGAGTTTAGAATAGTGTTTTAATATATATATATAAGTTAGAAACTAGGGTTTTAAAGTATTAAATTTAAGAAAAAATAGGCTTTTAGACACCGAGTTATGTAGTCGAGTCGGGTCAATCCTATAAAATTTGCAATTGATGTCGCAACATATGGAAGCTACATCGCGACAAACTCATCAATTCCACTTAGTCGCAACATACTAAGGGCTTCATTGCGATATCTTTCTCAATTTAGAATGTCACCCAATCTACACTCTTTGTCGCGACATGGAGAGGTCTACGTCATGACATCAGTATCAGTCTCATTTTATTCTTGATTCTGTCACCTATGTTGCAACACAAAGGGTGGTGTGTCGTAACATATCCCTACTTCCTGTTAATTGTTGAAATAAAAACTTGTTAGAAATATATACAATAATATACAGAAGTTAGTACCACTTTTTTACCTTCACGTTTTACTACCAGACTCATTCGGTATACTTACCCTTGTTGAGCGAGTCCAATTTTGTTCCGCTTTCATCCATCTCCCATCAAGTTTTTTCATTTCCTTCAATCGATCCCTTTCTTTAAATTTATTGATTCATTCTTTGCTCATGAAAGGGATTTTTTTGGGTCCTTCACTTTCATCCAATGCTATAACACCCCTAAACTTGAGTTTTTACCTGTCCTCAAGTAAACAAAAGTAAACAAAGTCACAAACAAAACATGTCACCGTAATCATTATTCTAACTTCTTAAATCCTCTAGAATTCTAACGTTCAAATTGTATTCGCATGATAGAATAATATGCCGACAATTTATAGGTACGAATAATTAAAACTGTAACTTCACTATTATTAGTAACATGCTTTGAATCTTAACCTTTCTTGACCAATACAACATAAATTTATTTTTCTTCTTTTCTCTTTTCCTTTTTTTTCTTTCTTTAATTTTTTTATAAATGACTGAGAGATGTCATTGCATTATTTTACCTTTGCTCCTGGGTAGTAACGATGGGGTGCAACAAACCCCCAGAAAGTATGTAATTACGACGACACACACTCTTGCAATGATAGCCTTTGGCTAGATAATTTTTCTAACACATGCGGTGGGGTGTTCTCCCTTGATAAGTCACAATGCACTCACATTGGAGTGTCTTTTATTAGTACAACGTCGCTGCAATTAGTAACTTATTTCAAGATTCAAATATTGATTCTACCCATTCATTACTGAAGCAATTTCAATCATTCAACGAAAAATAAAAGACTCAATATTCATTCATATTCACCCAATTCACATATCAACATTCCAAGCAATTCAAGATTTATGCATAAAATAAAAACTGTGATCACATTTTTGTTGAAATTTTGCATACTTTCATTGGTCTAAAGACACAAATAAATTTTCAAATATGTGGGTGTAATCTCGCATTTCCATTTCACATAAGATCCCCCCAAACCTAATATCTGCATTGTCCCCAATGCATTGACAATACTATACATATATAAATGGAAAAGCAACTACAATGCAGATAAACTAACATGAACAATGCAATAGCAAATAACAATGCAATGACAATGATATGCATGCAACTAACTATTGAAAAAGTAAACTAACTCATTGTTCAGCAATCTATGAAGTGGCTGCCTTGGATTTCTTCTTCTTCTTCGTTGGGCGCTCCTCTTCTTCTTTGTGTCTCTTTTTATTTTCCTTCCTCTTTCTCTTTTTGTCCTTGGAAAGTAGATTGCTCCTCCACAGCCAGTTGAGTGGAGGCCTCATCGATAGTCACATCAAATGGATGGACTTCAGCAAGTGATGCCACATAAGGCTCAATGGCCAGAGGGTTAAGATCCTTAACATTGCTGGTGACTGCCTCAGCCTGGCTCGCTTCAAGTAGAGCCAGGTGTTCATTGGATGCCCCTACACTGGTGGTTGCGTCGAGAAGTTCTTCCTTGAAATTTATCGGGGGATCTTCCTTCTCTTCATTCTTCTCCTCCTCTTCCTTATCTACTTCATTTTCCTTCTTCTCCTCAATTCTACCTTCTAAACTGTGCCTTTTGCATCTTTTTCCTCTCCTTATTTTGCTTCTTCCCCCACAGATACAACTGGTGTGCCCATATTCGCAGCAACAACTTCTTTTTCCACCATGTTAGCCCCAAGGCTATTTAACAACTCATCCCCAAACAAACTGGCGATAGTTCTGAAACTGTCCTCTATGTCCTATGATTGTCCTTCCTGCTCCTCATCATTGAAGATATGAATTCTAGCTGAGGATGAGATCGGTTGAGGCCTACATAGGAGTAGGTTAATCGGAGGATGATGGAGCTTCCTTAACAATATGAGGGAATATAGGAAACTCAGGCATGGGATTTAGGCTTATATTCCTTAATGTGGTGACAATAGTGCTGTTCAAAGCCCTTGTGTATGCATAGAAGAGGTTCTACCTGTAATCCATTTCATCCACCATACTGACAAGGTGAATCTGACGCAGATCCATACGATCAATGATTTGTTCTATTGTAGCCAGTTTTTTCTCAAACTGAGGGTTTGTAGGCGTATTTTCTTGCTTCTCCTTTTTTCTTTCCTTTCCTTTTATCCTTCTTCGGCGCTTCTTTCACCAGAAGGGTGTCTTGTCCCCTAGTCTGTTTACCCGTCTGTTTACCCGCGGCTTCAGTAATTTCATCATGTAAAATTGCACCGATATTAATCTGGTTGCCTTTCAAAATGGAATACAAAAGGCAAATGCGATCCAGCGTCGCAGTTATGCTATGGGTTGAAGGCAAAATTCGGCAGTTAACAATGTGGAACCATACCTTGCTTTGAGTTGTGAGATAACGTCGGTGCATCGTGTAGTTATATGGACCATTACTAGTTTACATAGTACCCTCGACACATAGATCTCACATTACCAGGTCAACGCCTTCATCAGTTAACTCTTCCAAAAATGCAGTGTGAGTATCGTCCTTTTCAGTGAAGTGAAAGAGCTCATTGATATGGGTGGCACTCTAGGCACCAAACCTTCTCGTACAAATACAAACTCTTATTCAGAATCCACTAAGTTGGCATAGAACTCTCTTACCATAGTGGGTGAATAACTGATCGGATGGTCGTAAAAATACTCCTAACCCAGGCAAGAGATTATCCTTGCAACTTGTTTCCCCAACACCTGATGTGGGGACAAATGGAAACCTTGCTCTGGGTGACAGTTTCTCTTTAGCATGACATCTTGGTAGAGGTCCTTCGCCACCTTGGATAGGAACAGGATGGGTTCTTTCTTTAAGGTTGGTCAGCATTTCAAACCACAGTGCTTGAGGATTCAGTGGGGGATTTCGAAGGGGTTTTTGCTCCTCGTGTTCTTGCCATAATAGTTGAGTAAAAAAAGTGAGAGAATTTGTAGAAAAGGTTTGAAGACAATGAAGGAAATGGTTGCAATAGAAATGGATGTTGTGAGTGGGAGAAGAGAAACGACAAAAGAAGGGTTCTATAATTCTTTCAGCGGAAAAGACGTGATTATTGCAATTGCTTAGGAAAACATTATGTCTGCAGCTAATAAATGTCAGGCTATAGATCGTACCTTTTGGTTTGATCTAACGGCTAGGGATAGATGGAGATCAATCGGCACAATTCTAGCTGAAAAAGCTTTGCTAAGTCATCATAGGATGTGCCAACAAGTTGTGCTTTATGATGTGTCGACAAAACGGTGATTTTTTTATTCTTGCATAGATTAAAAAGGAAACAAATAAAAGTAAAAAGCATAAAGTAAAAGTAAAAATTGTAATGACATTAAAGAAATGTAACCATATTTATGGTCTCGTTGTGTTCTTTGACATCTGGGCTCTTGTAATGCTTCAATCATTGGCCATTTACTTTAAACTGGTGACCATCCTTCATATCTTCAATTGTCACCGCACCATGTTGGAATTCTCGATCATAATTTACCTGGATGTAATTTCAAACGTGAATTAAATAGAAGTACTAATTGACCAGGGTTAAATTATCACCGGAAGATGATATTGTCGTGCCATCTTTCAGTCTTTTCCTTGTATATGGCTACATTTTCATACGCACTGCGTCGAATTTCTTCCAGCTCAGAAATGTCCAACAACAGTTTCTGTCCAGTAGCATCATAGTCCATGTTCACCTACTTGATCGTCCACATGGCTTTATGTTCAAGTTCAACTGGAAAGTGACAGGATTTAATAAACACTAATTGATATGGCGACATCCTAACATGGTTTTGTATGCAGTGTGAAGCACCCACAACGCGTCATGTAGCCGTGAAGACCAATCTCTTCTAGATGGGTTAACCACCTTCTCAAGGATACTTTTAATTTGTCGATTGAAAACCTCCGCTTGGCCATTCGTTTGTGGATGGTATGTGGTGCCCATGCGATGCTTCACATTATATCGTTTCAAGGCTGTCGCCACTTGGTTATTGTGAAAATGAGTACCGTGATCACTTATCAATGCCCTAGGTGTACCAAATATTGTAAGGATATACTTGTGAGAGAACTTCAACACTGTTTGAGCATCATCCTTTCGAATCACAATTCACTCGATCCACTTAGAGACATAGTCAACAGCAACAAAAATATACACATTCCCAAAAGAGTATGGAAATGGTCCCATAAAGTCTATACCCCAAACATCAAATAAGTCCACCTCCATGATAGGTTGTTGGAGCATCTCGTTACGGCGAGATATAGATCCTGTGCATTGACATCTATTACATTGTTGCACAAAATTGTGAGCATCTTGAAACTATGTGGCCCAGAAGAATCCTAATTGTAGGAACTTTACAACAATCCTCATTCCACCAAAATGGCCTCCGTAGGGAGCATCATGGAAATGTCTCAGGATCGAAGTCATCTCTTCTTCAGGAACGCAACGACGAATAAGTTGTCGGCGCAAACCTTGAATAGGTTTGGCTTGTTCTAATGATACTTCGCAGCACCGTTCGTAAATCTGATCTTCTTGTGACCAGTGGCACTCAGTGGTAGCTTCTCACAAACAAGATAATTGACAACATCAGTATACCATAAAGATACGTCGACATAAAATAATTCCTCATCTAGAAATGCGTCGACAATGCGTGACTGATTGCTATCCAGATTGTCAGCGCATTGGTCAAAATTCTGCCAATATACAGAGAAGTCATCCATGAATACTTCTAATGAATCTTCAATCATGTCCGAGAAGATAGCCATCATACACCTCTAGAACATGGCCGGTGCATTGTATAATCCAAATGCCATACGTCGGAAGGAAAACGTTCCAAATGGGCATGTAAACATGGTCTTTGCTTGATCTTCCAACGCAATGGCAATTTGATTATATCTAGAGTAGCCATCTAGGAAGCAATAGTAGGCTTTACCAACTAGCTTATCTAACATCTGATCAATGAATAGTAATGGGAAGTGATCCTTCTTTGTGGCCACATTGAGACAACAATAATCCATACAAACTTTCCAACCAGTAGCAATGCGAGTAGGGATTAGCTCGTTCTTATCATTACTCACCACTATGATGCCACTTTTCTTGGCACACATTGGACAGGGCTCACCCATGTGCTGTCTGAAATTGGGTAGATAATGCTCGCATCCAGCCACTTAATAATCTCTTTTTTCACTACCTCTTTCATTTTCTCATTAAGCCTTCGCTATTGCTTAATAGATTGCTTCCCTTCATCTTTCAACCTGATCTTGTGCATGCAAAAAGAGGGATTAATTCCTTTTATGTCTACAATGCTCCAGTCTATGGCTCGTTTATATTGCTTCAAAATTGTAATAAGTTTTTCTTCTTGACTAGCACTGAGGCTTGCGTTGAGAATCATAGGTAATGTGTTATTGTCACCTAGAAAAATATACTTCAAATGCGTCAGCAATGGTTTTAACTCCAAGGTTGGAGCTTGTTCGATTGATGGTTTAAACACAGGGATCGTCCTGTTGGACAAATCTAAGGATTCCAATTGCCAACCCTTGAAAACATCAATAAGCATGCATCCCATTGCAAAAAATGGGCATGCCAAGATGATGGGCACCTCCTTATCTTCTTCGCAGTCAAGGATGATAAAATTGACAGGGAACACGAGCTTATCAACGTGAATGAGGACATCTTTGATTTGGCCTTCAAGTTGTGCTAAAGATTGTCCACAAGCTGTAATGTCACCGTAGTGGGTTTCATAGATCCAATTCCTAACTTCTCAAATATGGACAAAGGCATAAGGTTAATACTAGCTCCTATATCGCATAAGGCTATACCTAGATAATGGATTCCAACGGAGCATGGGATTATGAAGCTGCCAGGGTCTTTCATCTTTGGTGGTAACTTATTTGTTAGCACAGTGCTGTACCCCTCTGTAAGCGTAATTGTTTCGATTTCAAACAACTTTTTCTTCTTTGACAGCAACTCTTTCATGAATTTCTCATAGCTACGTATCTGCACAAGAGCATCTACAAGAGCTATGTTAATGTGTAATTGCTTCAAAGTAGAAACAAACTTCTGATAATCTTTATCATGATCTTTCTCTTTAAATCTCTGTGGAAATGGCAAAGGTATAGTGTCAGTGGATTGTTGTGGAATAACCAGTTGCATCGACATAGGCAATTACGTCGACGTCAATGTTGGGTGAATTGTAGGCATAAAGGTCGCTACAGGTGGTACCACCTCATTTATTTCTACTGGGTTTTCGTCAGATTCAACTTTTCCTTGTTGTTGTGGCCCAGATGCATCAACATGTACTTGGTTGAAATTTTTGCTTGATTACGTAATTTATTTTCTACTCCGTAGCGTGATAGCCTTACAATGCTCCTTCCCCTTCTGCATCTGATTTTCAGTGTCACTAGGCAAAGTGGCTGGTGATCGTGTACTCAGATTAGAAGTCAATTGTCCTAACTAGGCTTCAAACGCACAGATAGAAGAAGAATTACCTTAAATGATTGCTTTAGTTCGCATAATATGCTCTCGCATCAGCGCTTCAAGAGAAACCATAGGATTGATCTTTTTTGAGAAAACTATTGCTATTGTTGCTGATGCTATCCTTGCATATGTGGCAATGCAATCTGTTGTGGCAGCATTCTAGCATGTGATTGCATCTGGCTATATGCCTGCATTTGATCAGGATGTGAATTTACCTAAGCATTATGATTATAGTTCTGCTGCTGATTGTTATTGTAACTCCCTTGTCTATAACTCCCTTAATGTAAGGAATTTTCATATCTATATGTGGATGCATTCTGATTTCCCCAAGGCTGTTGAGTCCTATTATTGTATGAGTTAGCATAAGAATTTCCTCGGATGTTGTTGACATAGAACGCGTTCTCAGCATGTTATGGGCAATCCTTATAACTATGGTTACCGCCGTAAATTTCACAGGAAAATATCGGGACATCCATCTGTTGTGCCACTTGAATAGGGCAACATCACTTGTCCCCTTCATGTTCTTTATAATGTTGGCCAAAGAGGATACCTGTGCACTTAAGGCTAAAATTGCATCTAATTCAAGAATACCAAGATTAGATTTTACCAGAGCAGAACGAGAGATCGGGTATTGATAATCATTTTGCGCAATTCTCTCTAGAATTCGTACAGCTTCATTGTAAGTGCAATCCAACAAGAGACCATTTGCAGATGCGTCTACAAGATTTCTTGTTTGAGTATTCAATCCGTTATAAAATATCTCGATCTGAGTCTCTTGTTGAATTCCATGCATAGGCCAACGTCTAAGCAAAGTCTTGTAATGTTCCCATGTTGTATGTAAGTTCTCATCATCTAGTTGATGATATACTGTGATTTCATTACACAACCTCGCATTCATTGTCGGCGGATTAAATCTCAGCATGAACTATGTTGCTAGCGCATTCCAATAAGTAATGGATCCAGCTGGTAAACTAAGGAACTATCTTCTCGCCCTCCCTTGTAAAGAATAAGGGAACAACTGCATCTTCAAGGTGTCATCAGGAACACCATGTTAACTAAAAGAAGCGTATATAAGAAGAAATGACTTAAGATGATCTCTTGCATCTTCATGAGGTATGCCTACATATTGCCCATTAGAATTCAACAATTGAAACATAACCGATTTCGATTCAAAATTACCAGCTTGTATTGTCGGTCTAACAACCCCTGGTTGTAAGTCATCAAGCACAGGAACAACAAATTCTCTGATTGTCTTGTTTTGAATTTGCTCCACTTGTGGCAGTAGTGGTGGTAAAATTATTAGTTATTTGTGGCTGTATTGGAGGAACTACATTCTGTGGCAGTAACAGTGAAAGATCATTTTTGTTTCTAACCATTTTCTTTTGTTCTTATTTCCTCCTTCAAATAGCTCGTTCGAGTTTTGGATCAAAGCTCACAATATCCTTATGATTTCTCCTTGTGGACATGCAACTCCTAAAGAATTTGAAAGAAAATCAAAAGAAAGTTAAACAAATTACTAAAAAAAAGTTAAGTGAGAAAGAATAATTGCAACTACAAAAATGAACATCAAACAAACGCCATCCCAAGCAACAGCACAAAACTTGATCGACCTATAAATGTCATAGCATTTAAGTGCAAGCGGACACTCATCGATGCAAGTATAGTTAATAGAATTACTCTATCGGATATCGATCCCATGAGGATAGAGTTCTTGATATTCAATTTTCGAAGCAACTAGAGTTAGAATTAGAGAAAATGCTAGTAAGGATGTCAGCGCAATTAAATCAGATTTGCACCACTAAGTTAATTAAGGTTGTCAACGCAAAGATAAAAATAAAATGTCAGAGCAACAAAAGTAAAATAAATTGTTGTTGATATTTTGAGAATTTAAATGCAGAAAAGTAAAAGTGTGATCAAGTGCAAAGAATGGAGTGGATCACTGACTTCTCTAAGCAGCAACGCTAGATGTGATGACAAGATTTTTATAGATGAACTGTCGCAACAATAAGGTTCCAATTAAATCATACTAATAACAACTCTCTGTTTAACCAATACTCAAGCACCCACATTTACCCCACCTTCTAGTGCTGGCAATGCCTTGAACTTAAGAACAAGAGACTAGAATTCCTTCTAGCCTCAAGCAACTTTCGCTGACTTGATAGTTAACTTAACTTGTCACCGCACTTTCCAGTGTCAATAGACTGCAATTGCACTTTCGTGGTCAAAACAGTTAAATCCAAGGGAAAACAAATGAGAAGAATTGAATAGGAATCAAAGTAATCTAACATTGAAAGATATTTCCATATACAATCAATTGCCAATAAGATTTTATCAACATTAAAAGAGGGATTAACAAATAAATCAAAGCATACTATTCTTAGGCTACTACGATTATCCCTTAACCGCTACTCTTGTATCGCATAAAGCACTCCTCGTCAGAAGTTGTTGCACACTTGTTTGATCCGCTCACCGGACTCCAGAACCAAGCTTCAAAGCTTTAGAGAATTTACAGAATTAATTTCTTCAACTCTTGATACCTCTTTCCTTCTTCTCGGCTCTATTTATAAGCTTTGAGAATTATAGATCTCATCTCCTCTCAGATCCAACTCCTTTTGCATATGTCAAAGTTTGTTAAATCTAGTTGTGCACTCACGCAGATCTAGTGTGTTCTTCATGAATCTACAGGTTGTCGCGACATCGCTGGGCATAATCTCTAATCTTTAATTGTGGCGACAATGTGTTATTCTCCTGTGCTGGTGCTTCCAGATGTGTTTGCAGCTTGAATTCACCCATACAAAGTAGATGTTTCTATGCGACGACATTTCTGGCCGCAATTCCAAGCTAAACTTGTGGAGGCATTTTTTAACTTTTTCTAGCATCGATCATCCGAGATGGATCCTCGCACTGACAATTTTAGATGCAATACATATGCTGCATATGGCGACATTAGTGCACAAAAGAGATAAAATAACGAGAATTTAAGCCACACAACATTGAGTTAGAAAATGTAAATTCTAAATATGAAATGACCATCATGCATGCTAAATATAATACAAAAGGGATAGTTAATACATAAATTTAGGGAGAAAATAAGTGTTATTTCGAATGCTATCACTAGCACATCCTCTAAAATCCCCTTCGATCTGACAAATGACCGATCGCCTAGTTGCAAAGTCACTCGGGTATTTTTGAGATCTCTGCTCTCAAGTTTCTCAAACACCAAAATCACTTGGGTATTTTTTAGATCTCCGCTCTCAAGTTTCTCAAACACCAATAGAGGTATCAAATTTATGCTTGCTCTAAGATCACATAATGCTCTGTTAAACTAAAGACTCCCAATCTTGATTGGAATTGTAAAATTACCGAGATCCTTCAGCTTTTGGGGAATTATTTTAGAGATAATTACGTTGCACTATGCATTTACTTCCACTTGCTCACCTACCTTGATCTTTTTACACCTTGACATAATCTCCTTTAAGAACTTGGCGTACTTTGGTACCTTTCTATGAGTTCAATCAAAGGTAAGTTCACATTTAAAGATTTAAAAAGGTTTAGAAAGCTTACAGAATCATTGTCATCTTGTTTCATTTTCTCTTTTCACCTTCTTGGAAATAGAATTAGGGTACCTTTATACTCCTTAGGCATATCCTCTTTCTTTTCGAGTGCCTCTTCCACTAGTACCTACAATCTCATGGGAATTGTTGTGTTCTTCCCCCTTTTTTGGATTGTTCTCAGCTACTCAATACTTTGCCCGATCTTAACTTGATTACCTTTACATGTTCTTTCACTGCTCTTTGGGGATTGTTCTTAGTGTTGCAAGGGATGTCAGTACCAAATTGCCTTGTGAGATCTTCGACCATACTCACTAATTGGTCCATCCATTCCTCTTGCTTTTCTACTGATCTAGCAGCATTAGTGCAATCATACTGCATTTATTTCACATCCGTCCTCATGGATTGCATTTCTCCCTCGAATCTATCTAACCTTTGACCACATATAGTATGGTCACTTTGAACTGTTCTTCTCGATTGCCTCTACAAGAATGGAGGTTGGTAACTTGTGTTTCGCGATTGGGTGTTATTATTACGACTTCCCCCTTGACTTTCTCCCCATCTAAAATTAGGATGATCTGTCCATCCTGAATTGTAAGTGTTTGAATAGGGATTCCCACCTCTATTACCAACATAGTTAACATCTTTATTGTTGGTAAGATAGCGGTATAGTGGCTTGTCTTCTCCTTGTGACGATGGTGCCCCTATGGCATACTCAATTCGGTTTAGTCTCTCCAATAGCTGTTAATATTTATCATCTTCTTAAATCATTTTTACCGAAGCGAGTTTTTACCTATAAGTGAACCTCTCAGTAAGCCAATGGCAAGAGTTCATTGTCATGTTTTCAATCAACCCATAAGCATCATTATAGGTTCTATTCATTAGGGTTCCTCTTGCTGCACCATCTAATCCTGATCTGGCAAACGCATTCAACCCATTATAGAATGTTTGTAATTGTATCCATTCCAACATACCTTGATTTAGGCATTTTCGTACCTGTGTTTTAAATTTTTCCCATGTTTCATGGAACCCTTCGCCCTCGAAATATCAGAATGTTGATAGTTCTCTCTAAAGTTGGATTGTTTTACCCATAGGGAAAAACTTCTGTATGAATTTCCCTGCGAGTTTATCCTATGTGGTAATAGAACCTAGTGCCTACGCGTCTAGCCAAGAAAAAGTGTTATCAATTAAGGAGAACGAAAATAGTCTAAGACGAATGGCATCATCAATAACGCCATTATAGCGAAAAGTATCGCATAATTGTAAAAACCGCTTCAAATTTAGACTGGGATCTTCAACCGTGGTCCCTCTAAATTATTTTGTATCATTTAGATCATGGTTGGTTTAATTTCAAAATTATTAGCGGCTATAGTGGGTCTAGCAATACTCCCTTTTGTCAAATCTATGGTAGGCATAGAAGACTCCCTCAAAGTTCTTTGCCTTCCATCATCGGTCCGTTTGCTAGGAGTTGTGGAGGTACATGGAAATCTTTGGTGTTATTAGCAAGATCTTCGAGTAGATTGTTTTGCTTTTTCTTCTGGTGGTGATGGGTTTTGCATTGAGTGTTGGTTTCTACGATTTCGTCTAATCAATGCTTCAGGGTTAGAGATCAAATCTACAAGGTTTCCTTGGCTTTGAGTCATAAAATAGAATTTAAACAAATAAAGGAAAGATGAAGAATAAACAAAATTAAAATAGTAAAAAATAAAGAAATTTGTATCTATAACCTAAAAAAATTCATAATTATTCAAATAACAAAGAGGAAATAAAAATTACTAAAGTGTTTCCTCCCCGATAGTGGCTCCAACAACTTGACCGCCTCCGAAAGAACTCTCGTTCGGTATGTGTTTTCTGTGTCCGCAAGTATATGCGTTAGGTTTAATATAGATTGTACAATGAAATAATTGGCAGTATTTCGAGCATCGTACCTAAAAGAGGTTTAAGGCGATAGTGAATTAAATCCTTGCAAATAAAAGAATTAATTAGTACTACTTTTAGGGATTATAGTAAAATAATAAAATAAAGGAGTTATGGAAATCATAAAAAGAAATAAAATAAAGTAAAGGATGAGATTTTTAGATTCGATAAACGGCTTTGGGGAGATTAGGTCGCTTCAATATGGTTTCTTCAACTGTTAGTTTTTGGGGATTTTACTTCAACCAACAAGTTACTACCCTAGTTGGATCTTCCAATCTTCCACCTGCATAGCAAGTCGATAGAGACTACTTATCGCTAGATGTCACAGTCTAAATCGATTTGGGGAAAAGGTTTTCATGGATAGGCAATACCAATTTTGGGTTCATTCTCACCTAAATGACTTTCTAGGTTTATCAAGCCTAGTGTTTGTTTCATGCTCTTCCTATCCCAAACAGTTGATCTAATTGAAAATCCATGTTTATGAAATAATTAAATATCCATACTTCAACTCCCAAATTCTCCAAAATAGAATTAGTTCCTCATGGTTTTCTTGATCATCATAAAAACAATAATAAATGAAAACACAGAATTGAAGAAATTAAATGAAAAAGAAACTTTAATTATATTGGCAATCTGTCGGAAAATAACTCCTCCAACGGTAAATAACTCACAAAGTATGTTAGCTAACCTTCAGGCCTCAATCGGCCTTAAAGACAATAAACTAACCTTTTAGCACATAAGCCAACAAACAACATGCAAAATATAACGACCTTTAAGCACGCTTAATGAAGCGATTTGATTAAAGATATGAACAATAAGAATGACGCTTCTATAATACAATTTTAGTATTGTAACATCCCACCCGACGAAGTCTTAGTACTTGAATGTTGTTCAAGAAATAAGATGGGTAAGATAAGTATAAAAGTGTATAGTGTTAAATCTAGTCTAAGAATAAGAACTATTTGAGTGTGCTTATGACGCCTTGATGTTGGCGACGATTAGGTTAAAACATAGCAATCGAGAAGCATGTCTGGTATGGAAGGATTCACCCCTCAAAAGCCTCTGATTGACATATATAGGGAGGGAGGAATTCGTTATAGGTAATAAGAAAGTAAACCTTACGATAAGAAGCTTATGTCAGCAATAAAGTGCATCTAGTAATGTTGGCCTTGAACAAATTAAGTTATAAGGAAATGATAGTTATGAATCGATCGAATGTGAACCAAGATAGTTAAGAACCAAAGGAAAACACTTGATTAGTTTTCGTGTAAATTGTAGATTTGGATAAGACCACCTAATGATTGATGTGACTTTATCAAGTTCCAAAAATGTATTGTGTTAAGTTAAGAGTTTAAGATAGGTTAAGAAGAAAATATTTTATCTTTTTCCCTCTCATTTGGGGAATAGGGCTAAAAGAAGATGAGAAAACTCCTCTGAGCTAAGAATGAGGCACGATGATTAGACAAGATTCTTTTAAAGGTAAGGTAACGCCCGATGTATGGGTGAGCTTTGAAGATTAATAAGTGAACTAAGTGTTACCCTAATAGTGAAACGTTATCCGCCCCATAATGCTTGTTACGTGTACGTGGTTGCGTAATTAAGATCAAAATATGATATGAGATTTCAATGGAAAAGAATGAATCTATGGAAAAGGAAGCCTACCAAGGTAATGAGGAGACTCAGATAATAGGGTAACTAAGGAAAAAGGTTGGGCTACGACTTGAGTGTATGTTATATATATGTATGTATTTTCGTACATCTCTTTATAGCTGTCGAGCATATACTTAGTTGATTGTAAGGATAAGACGCTTGTCAAACATCCACAAGAACAAAGGAAAACATCTAAGTAACCCGAGTAAGTAATTGGAACTATTCTCTTACTTCCTCAAGAAGTAGTCTTTGTTTATATAAGAAAGAACCAAGAAAAATTTCCTCTCATCCTTTAAGGTAAGATTCACAACCTTGCATGTTATTTTGCCAAAGAGAAATATGTTTAGCTTGGTGAAGCAAGAATGGTAAAGTTTTACTTAGTGATTCTGGTGCTCAAAGTGAAAAAAAATGAGTTAAATGGATAGATCTTGATGAGTTCTTGTGATATTTCATTTAGGGGTGTCGATCTACTCAATGGAAACTTGAATTTGATGTTTGAAGTTGTTAGACTTGAGCAATAAGTAGTAAGTATCTCGTGAGTCTTTAAACTAACTCTTACATGTATATTTGTATGTTAATTTGTTATGTATTAAATGATTAATCTCTAAAACAAAAAACGTAAGCTATACAAGTGTGACATGTTTATTCTGTGAAAGATGTATGATGACCTTGCATGAGTTGCTTATATGATACTATGCCTCTGATATGAAAAAAAACTATATGCATGATGATTGTGTGCGAAGATATGATATGTGCCTGTCATGAGTAAGTCACTACATGAAGTCAAAGGAATGTGTTGCATGTTTGGAAAGATGAATGCATATGGTCTGATAAAATATGAAAGAAGTAAGTCTGTCAAGCATGAGTTTGCATAATGATTCTATGTTTGTCTCCAAAGCCGTCTAAAAGGTTGTCCGGGACAATAAACATAAATCTCTTATATGGACAGTCAATGGCCATGATAATCAAATAACATATAATGCAAGACCTAATCATGGTGGCTATGGCATCATAAGGGGAAAGAAGACCATATAGTGTAAGACCTAGTCATGATGGCTATGACATCATACAGAAGAATATTGAAAAGGATAGTTGGGTGAGTACTAAGCAATGAGGGGCAAACCTCACGATGGTGAATTTAGGAAAATCCCTATCATAAAAAACACCTATTTTCATATAAGTAAAACCTTTATGGTTGAATCTGTTAAAGTGAGACTTTGTGGCTGATTATGTTAAAAGGAGCCTTTCTGACTAAATCTATTAAAGTGTGTCTTTGTTGTTGAATCTATTAAAAAGAGTCATTGCGCCTATCTCTATTATAAGACGCCATTGTGGCGAATGTAAAGGAAATGCCTCTGTGGAGAATATGTAAAGGGCGACTTTATGGCGTATATGATGGGAAAGCTTTTGTGGCTATCTCTGTGAACAGACTCCTTTATGGATATCTTTATGAATAGATGCTTTTGTGGCTATATTTTTTATGGACACGTCTATGGCTATCTATGTTAAAAGGAAGACTAATGTGTTTGTCTCTGATAGCAAACGCCTTTATGTCGTAGTCCGTAGAATAGTCATTTGACTGCCTCTGAATGTACTCGCGTTCGGTGTAGATTTAGGCTTCAGCAAGTATTCGGGTCAGGTTGTAGATATAGTCTATACAACGAAACACTTGGTAGTATTTTGAGGATTGTACCCAAAGGAGGCTTGAGACAATAGTAAAGTAAATCTTTACAAAGAATAAAAGAAATTAGTAATCACTTTAAGGATTATAGTATGAAAGATAATAAAAACGGTGATTGTGAAAAGCATAAATAGAAACAAAATAAAGTAAAGATTTGAGATTTAGAAGTTCAATAAACAACTTTGGGGATTTTAGGTTTCTTTCATATGAGTTCTTCAATTGTTGGGTTTTAAGGATTTTCCTCCAATCAACTACTCACTACCCTAGTTAGATATCTCAATATTCCACCAGCACAGCAAGTCGATAGAGACTACTTATCGCTAAATGTCACAGTTTAAACTACTTTGGGGAAAAGGTTTTCACGGATGGGCAATACCAATTTTGGGTTCATTCCCACCTAAATGACGTTCTAAGGTTGTTAGACCTAGTGTTTGTTTGATGTTATTCTTTTCCCAAATATCTTATCCGAAAGGAAAAATCCTTGTTAAACAACAATTAAATGAAAACAAAAATATATAAAAACATATAATTGAATACTTCAAATGAAAAAGAAACTTGATTTGTATTGGCTATTTGTCAGGTAAAATTCCTTAAACGTTTATACGAGTTCTACAATCTCATTTCAAAGGAAAATACAAAGTAAAAACTAAAAGCTAATAAATGGTGTGTTTAAACCTACTGCTAAAGGCCTTATTTATAGCCTTAACTGGCAATTTTCATGAACCCTAGGTCTGCTGCCGTTCTTCGTGTTTAAATGAAATTGTAAATACCGAAACGCCCTTCACTCGGTGCAGATTTCGCATCCAAGGGTTGATGTTGTGACGAAGCCATCTGTCCCTATATGAAGTGTCATTCAACAGGCGTTTTCGTGACATAGCCTATGTATGTCACGATAAAGAAGTCAGTCTCTAAAATCTCCAAGTCTGGTCCCTTTGTTGCGACATAGATCATCCTATGTCGTGACGAAGTGTTCAGCTTCATATTTATGCAACTTCTTATTGTCTCTTGCACGCTCACAAAGTACATTTGCTAACCCTTAGGCCTCAATCAGCCTTAAAGATAATAAAACAGCATTTTAACATTTAGGTTACACAATTTATTCAAAAGAAGAATCTAAGTTAAATCCTAAAAAAATAAAGGAAATACTTGGTTTCAAGCTCTTCAAGTGTGAAAATTAGTTCAATCTGCTAGGTATAAAATCGGCAAATCAAACTCCCCCACACTTAAGTATTTGCTTGTCCTCAAGCAAACAACATAAAGAAAGGAAAATAGAAGATCTTGAGTTTATATTATACAAAGATTGGTATCATAGCATTTATTCTAGGTATTTCATATTTCTTAATAATTTTAACATGATAAATAAGTATTTTACCATTTTTGTCCAAAAAAAATATGAGTTCAGTAAGTTTACAAGAAATACATACATAAATTTTTTATCAATATAAGCCCATCAGTGCTTAATACAAATACTTTGATTATCCTAGTACAATATAGATAGTCATGCGGAGATCATACAATTTCATATATATTCATGCATAGAGTTGTTTAAGTCACATAGGTTTTTCAGCTTGTAACGTGTTGAGGCTTAGGATGGGTATGTCATTCAAGGAACAATTAAGCATAAAAAGGGTTATAAACATGAAAATAGTTTGGCGCATTGTATTGTTCCCTATTCTTCCCCTTAATGTCCCATTCCATCTCACCCCCTTATTTCTCCTTCTCTCACCTTTCTTTTCTCTCCAAGTTTTAGGTAATCTCAATATAAAGCAATCTCCTTAGCTATCCTATGAACATTTTCTTTTCTTTGTTTCTTGAGTAAGATTCTTTTTCTTTTTGGTGACTTTATGATTTCGTCACTCTTCTTGTGTTTCCTTACCCAAGATTCTCTTGTTTTCTATCTACTCATCTTTTTCTTTTTCTTTTTCTTTTGATATTTCACTATTCTTTTCTTTTTGGCTAAGCTAAAGTTCATACATTATATTGATTTTCCTATTTCCCTCTTTAATTTTATACCTCCACCATAACGTGTTTACCTACCCTCAATACATATGGTCATACGTCTATTCCATGCAGAATAGGACCAAAGAAAAGAGTACACACAAATCATCATTTTAGGTTTTTAAGGCTTATAGTGTAGTTTATCAAGAAGGTCATAAGGCTTAAAAATGGGTATTAATTGTAAATTCAAAACAAGGTTCGGCTTTTTAGCTCTAGATGTATCCAAACAATGCCTTAGGTGAACCCTAAACATCTCAATATGCATAAATATTAATTTGATCATATAATCTTAAAATTACTATCTATCATATATACTAGCATGCTTGTTTCCTCGTATTATGTACATCACTTGGTATCAATAATACCTTCCTATCTACACTTAATGTAATCTATAGAACTCAAAAATTTCATGTTCAAAAATTGAAAATTCCTCATTATCATGCCAAATTTATCAATAAATACAATCAACCTATTATGCATGCTCCTAACCAATCACTTGTATTTCTACAAGGTTAAGCACACATCAAAACAATCATAAAAGATGAAAATTAAAACTATATGCAAAAACTCTTATGTTTGCTCCCCACACTTTAGAAAACACATTATCCTCAATGTGTAGTCCCATAAATAGTAAGGAAAGAAGTTACCCGATTGATCGTGAAGGTCTTCTTCTTCTTATGGTGGTTGTCTTTCTCCCTTTTGACATGAACGCTCGAAATTGTTGTGTCTCCATAATGTGGGGTTCCTACAAAAAATAATTAAGGCTTATATACAAAAATAAATTATAGCCCTAGTCCTACAAATTATATAGGTCTTAAAAAATAATACCAAAATTACAAGTCTCAAAAATTAAAAGTTTCAAAAACACTTTATTCCTCCTCGTCCATCCCATCCTCCTCATCATCACTATCATCCTCTTCTTTAGATTCTTCCTCGTTATGCTCCTCATCCACCGCCCCAGACATGTTCGATGTGTAGTTGGGGAACCTAATATTGTGTTACCGAGCAACCCCTTGAAATACCGGTCTTGATTCCTGCATCCATTTGATTATCCAGTCTAGCTTTGGATGACTCCCTTCTCCAACTTCTTGTTGCGCTAGTGCCAACCTTCATGTGGAAGTTGGTGTTGTCGTCAATCACATGATTTCCTCTTCCTTCTTTCATTTGTTTAGCGTGAAACTCCCCATATTGTTGGAAGAGGGTGTCACCAATGACACTTTTTTATGACTTCAATGTCTGTTCAAATGTCATGGGCACTCCTGCCCTTCTACTTAAAATCGTCATTAAGACCCACCTTTTGGCTTCCCCCACATTGACTCATATTTTGGTGAATCTACTTCCTTATACAAACCTACTTTCTTTACAAAATTACAAATAATAATATTACTCGAAAAGCATTAACATTAGAAACATTTAAAGCAGGTATCATGCATGTGCATATAAATTGGATCCACATTTTGGCTTCAGGAAACATAATGGCTTAGTTAAATGAAGTAGAGATGCTAGTGCTTAGCCTAAATTTCCATTCTCACCTTCACTCAGTCAAATATGTAATTAATTCATTCATATTTATATCACTGAAGGATTCTAAGTCGATTTGATCTAAGAAATCTTGTTCATAATAGGGAGCATCGAAAAATCTACTTATTATCTTTGGGGTTACCTTAACACTAATTCCTCTAATTACTAAGGTTTCCCAAATAAATTCATCCTTAGTCTTAAAAATATAATCTTTTAAGGCTGTATAGAATTCTTGGACTACAAATATAACTGTAGGGTCTGTGGGGATTGTCCGAAATTGTTCCCACCTATGATACCTAACTAGAGGTTAGATTTCTTCACATAAAACCATTAATGGGTCAAAACCCCTCTCTTGAAAGAATGTCTTCCCTTAAAGTTCTTTAAAATATTTTTCCACATTCACATTCACAAAATTTGATGGATTTGTACCCAATAATGGTTCAAAATCCACAGTACGTCTAACCTTTCTAGGAGACATTTCAAATAATAGAAATATGAGAGTACAAAATTTAAACCTGGCTTGGTGTGTTTCTCCCCTTACTTGGAAACTTGAAAAGTGAAAAAGAAGGATTTTTAGGTTTTTTTTAAGGTTTTTGTGAGTTGAAATAAGATGAAATAGGTTAAAATAGTGTTTTAATATTTTTAGGGGTTAGGATTTAGAGTTTTAAGGTGTAAAAATTTAGAAAAAAAACCCTTAGCCATCGAGTTACACGGTCGAGTCAGGTCGTGTCGTCGCAACACAGGGACTCTACGTCACGACAAACACCTCAGTTCCTTTTTTCCATGACACACTTGGGGTGTCTTTGCGACATCCTCCTCAATTACGAAGGTCACCTAACCTATTCTATTTATCGTGACATGAAAGGGCTACGTCGCGACATCGGTGTCAGTCTTGTTCTTCCTTAGTTCTGCCACCTATTTTACGACTCAAAGGATGGTGTGTCACAACATTACCCTTTTTTCTGTTAATTACTCAAATTAAAACATGTTAGAAAGATATACAATAATATACAGAAGTTAGTACCACCTTCATTACCTTTAAGTCTTACTACCGAACTCTTCTGGTATGCTTACCCTTGTTGAGCGTATCCAACTTTGTTCCCCTTTGGCCCATCTCTCTTTAGATTTCTCTACCTCCTTCAATCGATCCTTATCCTTAAAGTGGTTAATTTGTTCTTTGCTTATGAAGGGTATGGCCTTCTTCCCATTTAATTCTAGCAAGTGACAGCGGTCGTTGTGCTTCTCAATTTCATTGCTTTTATCCCAACATTTGAAGGTCTCAACCTCACCATTAATTCGTATAGTGAGCTCATTATTGTTCAGACCAATCGTAGTCGAGATGTGGCTAAGAATGGTCTTCATAGCAAGATGAGGATATCCTTGTCTTCTTTAAAATCTAACACCATAAAGTCATTAGGGATGATAAAACTGCGTACTTGAACTAAAACGTCTTCTAGAATTCCCCTCGATCGTACGGATGACCAATCAGCTAGTTATAGAGTAACTTGGGTATTTTTAAGATCTTTACGCCCAAGTTTCTTAAATACTATTAAAGGCATTAAATTTATACTTGTACCGAGATCGTATAATGCCTTGTTGAACTGAAGATTCCCAATTTTTATTAGAATGGTGAAACTACTGGGATCCTTCAGCTTTTGGGGAATTACCTTAGAGATAATTGCACTGCATGATGCATTTACCTCCACTTGCTCTCCTGCCTTGATTTTCCAATGTCTTGTCATGATCTCTTTTAGAAATTTGGCATATTTGGGCACCTTCTCTATCAATTTAATCAAAGGTAGGTTAATATTTAGGGATTTGAAAAGGTTTAAAAAACTTACAAAATCATCTTCGTCTTGTCTCTTCTTTTCTTCTAGCCTTTTCGAAAATGGGATTGAGGCACTCTTATCTCCATTAAGCATGTCTTTGCTCTTTTCTAATACATCTTTTAATGGTACCTCTTTAGGGTTCATGACCTCAGTGTCATTGTCAGAAGAGAGATTTATAATCTCATGAGAATCGCTAAGTTTTTTTCCCCTTTTAAGTTGTTTTGGGTTACTCAGTACTTTGCCCGATCTCAACTCAATTTCCTTAACCTGTTCTTTACCTTCTCATCGAGGGTTATTCTCAGTGTTGCTAGGGATACCCAAACCAATTTGTCTTGAAAGATCACTTACCATGCTCATTAATTGGTCCATCCTCACTTCTAGCTTCACTAAAGATCTCGTGGTATTAGTGCAATCAGATTGCACTTGTTTTACATCCGCCCTCATGGAGTGCATCTCCCCCACAATTCTATCTAACCTTTGACCACATGTAGTATGGTCTCCTTGAACTGCTCTTTCCAGTTCTCTCTACAATAATGGGGTTGGTATCTGGGATTTCTTGACTGCGTGTTGTTGTTACCACTTCCCCCTTGGTTTCCTCCTCATCTGAAATTAGGATGATCTTTCCATCTCGGATTATATGTATTCGAGTAGAGACTTCCACTTCAATTACTCACATAATTAGCCTCATCAAGATTGGCGAGATAATGATATAGAGGCTTATCTTCTCCTCGGGATGGTGATGCCCTTGTAGTCGACTCAATTCGATTTAGTCTTTCCAACTATTGTTGGTACTTGTCGTCCTCTTGGATCATCTTTATCGAAGCAGGTTTCTGCCCATAAGTGAACCTTTCAATAGGCCACTGGCAGGAGTTCATCGCCATATTCTCGATTAGCCCTTAAGCATCATTATATAAGTCTTGTTCATTAGGGCTCCTTTTGTTGCACCATCTAAAGAACATCTGACTGATGCATCCAACCCATTATAAAACGTTTGTAGTTACATCCATTTCGGCATGTCATGATTAAGGCATTTTCGCACTAACGTTTTGAACTGTTCCCATGTTTCATGGAACCTTTTTCCCTCAAATTGTCGAAATGTTGACAACTCTCTCCTGAGTTGGATTGCTTTCCCTATAGGAAAAAACTTCTGCAAGAATTTTCCTGCCAGTTCATCCCATGTTATAATAGATCCGGGTGCCTGCGCATCTAGCCAAGAAAAGGCATTACCAGTCAATGAGAAAGGAAATAATCTAAGATGTATGGTATCATCAATAATACCATTAAATCAAAAAGTATCGCATAATTGTAAAAACCGCTTCAAATGCAAACTAGGATCTTCAATCATTGTCCTTCTAAATTTTTTTTTATCATTTGAATCATTGTCGGTTTTATTTTAAAATTATTAGCAGCGATAGTGGGTCTAGGAATACTTCCTTGGGTTAGATCTAAAGTGGGTAAAGAATACTCCCTCAAAGTTCTTGGTGCTTCTGCCATTACTTCGTTTGTAGGGAGTTACGGAGGTATACGAACGTTTTGTGTTGATAGCGAGATCTTCAATTGGGTCTGTTATTTCTTCTCTTTCCTTCGGTGGTGGTGGGTTTTGTATCGATTGCTGGGTTTTGTGATTTCGCCTAATCAATGCTTCAGGCTTAGAGATTGGATCTACCAAGTTTCCTTAACTCCAAGTCATAAACCAGAATTAATTCAATAAAAAGAACAATACGAAAAATAAATTTAATAAATCAAATAAAGCAAGTAAATAAAATCGCATCTATAACTTAAAATTTTCCTAATTATTCTATTGTCAAAGAAAAAATAAAATTTACTAAAACGTTGCCTCTCTAGCAACAGCGCCAACAACTTGACCGCCTCCGAACATACTCCCATTTAGTGTAAATTTAGGCTTCCCCAAGTATACAGGTCAGGTTGTAAATATAGTCTGAACAACGAAACACTTGATAGTATTCCGAGAATCGTACCCAAAAGAGGCTTGAGAAATAGTAAAGTAAATCTCTACAAAGAATAAAAGTAATTAGTAATAACTTTACGGATTATATTATGAAAGATAATAAAAGGGGTGATTGTGAATAGCATAAATAGAAACGAAATAAAGTAACAATTTGAGATGTAGAAGTTTAATAAATAGCTTTGGGGATTTTAGGTTGCTTCCATATGAGTTCTTCAATTGTTGAATTTTGGGAATTTTCCTCCAATCAACTAGTCACTTATCGCTAGATGTCACAGTCTAAACCGGTTTGGGGAAAAGTTTTTCACGGATGAGCAATACTAATTTTGGGTTAATTTCCACCTAAATGACGTTCTAGGGTTGTCAAGCCTAGTGTTAGTTCCTTATGGTTTTCTTAATCATACTTGAAACAATAATATATAAAAACATATAATTTAATATTTAAAATTAAAAAGAAACTTGATTTGTATTGGCAATCTATCAGGAAAAATTCCTCGAACGTTTATGCGAGTTCTACAATCTCATTTTAAAGGAAAATACAAAGTAAAAACTAAAAACTAATAAACGGTGTGTTTAAACCTAATGCTAAATGTCCTATTTATAGCCTTGGCCGGCCGTTTTCATTAACCCTAGATTGTTATTGTTCTTCATGTTTAAGTGGCATTATAAAGACCGAAACGCCCTTCACTTGGTGCAGATTTCGCGTCCAGGGGTCGATATCACGACACACCAGGACTTGTGTCGCGACGAAGCCATCAGTCCCCATATGAAGTGTCATTTTGCAGGCATTGTCACGACATAGCCTATGTATGTCGCTACAAAGAAGTCAGTGTCTAAAATCTCCAAGTCTGGTCCCTTTTTGCGACATAGATCATCCTATGTCATGACGAAGTGATCAGCTTCATATTTATGCAACTTCTTATGATCTCTGCACACTCACAGAGTACATTAGCTAACCTTTAGGCCTTAATCGGCCTTAAAGACAATAAAACAACATTTTAACACTTAGGTTACATAATTTGTTCAAAAGAAGAATCTAAGTTAAATCCTATGTAAACATAAAGGAAATACTTAATTTCAAGCTCTTCAAGTGTGAAAATTAATTCAATCTACTAGGTATAAAATCGACAGATCACCATCATAACAAGTTAACCGAGGGTGATGCCTCTCAGTGGACTCTAAAAGAATGGCAAGTCAATTAATTTTCGAAGCAACAATCAAGGATGATTCTGGAAAATAAGGAAAACGCATATGATGAGTTAAAGTAGAAAAGGACTGATGATGAACATTCCATTCTAAGAAGCGCGTGCAGTCCACCTCACCCACCAAAATAAGAAAGGTCAGAGAGCATGTTACGAGTACGATACCAAGAGTAAGGCAAGCAACCTGATTGTCTGCTCGTTTACAGAGTAAAAAGGGAGGACCCGATAAGAAGAGTGCATCTTCGACACGAAAGAAAACAATCCTAGCAAGTGACCACCCAAGAAAGAGGGATGTGCCAAGCACTAAACTTATTGTGATGAAATAAACAGGTACTTATAGTTTACCTCACTAAGTTCTTATGAACTTACTAAGGTTATTTTTTATTTCAGGATTAACTAAAAGAGTGTGAGGAGAGACAATGCCAAGGCTACGCCAAAGGGGCGATGGATTGGACTGTTTTGCATACAGAGAGAGGCATGTGGAGAAGTTATGATCTTTATAGAAAAAGTTGAAAGAGGAGTCATAGTTCATATTGAGAAAGTAATACAAGTCTAAGCTATACTGAGAACTATGTGGTGAAACTAAAGTCTTGTATAAAATCATCAAGTAACGTTTTGTCTATGGTTAAGTGTGACAAGAGATTTGATGGTGATTATCATAGTTATATTGTTTCAGATTGAATATGTAATAGATATACTTTGTACAAGAAGTTATTCACGGAGAATATACAATAGGTACTTCAAAACGTAGAAAATTTTATTAGTCATTGCTAGAGTATTACATATGAAAAATTTTGTAAGAGTCTAAGCACAATTGTTAATATAAAAGTTTATTGTATTATTGATAGATCATGAGAAATTTGTAATAAATGAATCTAAAGATCATGAGAAATTTGTAATGTAACTAAATGAATCTAAATTGTTGTACACTTACTCTAATTTTCTAGCTAATAGTTGTTTAGCAGACAACTCTTGATATTAAAAGTTATGCTGGTTGTACGACCTATGCAGAGAAAAAAATTGTTGACATCTTATATAAATTATAATATTGTGCCCATTATGTATGCGTGAGCCACGTTTCAAATAGTAAACCATAATTAAGCAACTGTTTAAATTTTGAATCAGAGAAAAGTTAACTGCCTTTTAGCAGTCAAGCAATATAAGCAAGAAAACTTCCTTCAAGTAATGGGATAAAGAAAAAATATTTAAAAATAAAATATATTTTGACTTCCTTGCTCATGACGTAAGACCAATTTTAGAAAAAAAAAATAGAATATCAACTTCATAACAGTCAGCCGTCAAAATGCCTTTGAATAACATTTTGGCCATTTGTAGAGAGAAAGAAGATTGGCAAGGCAATTTAATCATGAAGGAGAAAATAACATTATTTTTAACTTTCACATAAAAGAATTATTTAAGCATTGAACAATATTTTTATCATATGATGATTGAGCAGTAAATCAAGATCGTTAGTTTGTTAATATTAAATTCAACATTTTATTAATTAAGTTATAGATTATATATAATAATCTTCATACTCCATAATATTTACTAGGCTCCTAAAGAACTATTTTCTAGTTTAAAAAGGGAAGACATTTTATACTTTTGTAAAAAACAAAAACAAATATCAATTCCACACAATTTCAAATAAACTTGTTCACTGAACAAGCTCCCATCTAAGCTCGCCCAAAATTTGAAAGAATTTAGATAAAAGTATTTGATCCGAAAATGAGTTTGAACAAAAAAAATACATTCATTTAAAATATGAATCATGCTCTAACTTGAACATTCGAACCCGAACCTAACTCGACCCGTTTTAAATTTATAATACTTTATATTATATTTTTTATATATATATATTATATAATTTAAAACACTTTAAAAAATAAACATATACTAAATATATAATATTACTCTAATATAAATATTAAAATAATATTAAAATAACTATATAAAAAATTCAATAAATAAAAAATATATAAAATTATTAAATATTAAAATAATATAATATAAATATATATTTTAAAAATTTTAAAAATAATATAGGTGAAACTAAAATGAACTTGTTCTAGTCTTTTGTAAATATGAATAAATTTAAACAAAATTTTAGACCTAAATTAACTTGAGCGAATATAAAATATGTTAATATTATACTTATATCTGACCCGACCTAAACAATGAGCATCCCTAATTTCAACTATTCACCTTCCAACACAATTCTTGTCTATTAAAATAGTAAACCCAATTAACAAGTAAGCATCGCAATTTCTTTTGCTGTAAATCTAAATGCAATACAGCACATATCATGCTATAATATCTTGTTCAAGTTAAAACTGGCCACATGAACATAAAATCAACGTGATATCCACAGAAATGAAACTTGAAACCCTAACGTCATCCATTTCTATTGTATCTGCCTTGTATCAAACTTATCTTTTTCACAAAACCTGTTCCTCGAATCCTGCTCTCGGTCCAGATGCGTTTTGCTCAGGTAGAATCTTTTTGTATTCAGCAAGCAGTTTCGGAACATCATTTATCCGTAGCTGAACATAGAAATCAGAAGAAATGAGTATAGGCGATGCAGTAAATGAACACAGGATAGAGGATGACCAACACACCACATATGAGAGAAGTTTAAAGTAATTCCCAATAACAAACAAGTTATTACACAAGTAAGCGACTGAACATATCATTACGACCCATGCTAAGGCTAGGCTAATGTTTAGACGATAAAATGCTTTTGATCAATCAACCATTCAAATACTTTAAACCATGCATCTGATAATTTCAAAATTTTCAAGATAATCATTGCATGTAATATGATAAACTCTATGCAGGCAAATAATGTTTATTTTACTAGCTAAGAATCGTTAACAAACACAATTTTCTTTTCCCTTATTGTGGTCAGTCATAAACAAGAAATAATATACTGGACGTGCATCTATGTAAGTCATACCTGAGAAACATTTTTCAAGTGATAAAACTTGTAAGCGTCTTTTCCCGAAAACCATGAGTCAATAGACTGAAAATCAGATCCACTATTTGCTCTGCCATTTGACAATCAAAAATCACCAATAACTTATAAAATGTGGAAAAATGAAAAACCAAAGCAAAAATTTCATCACATTTGCCCTATCAATAAATGGCTCCACAACATAAAATGATTTACCTGCATTAACCGAGAGATTGCCCTAATTACACCTACCACTACCAGATTGACTCACATTGAAGATATTTCAAACTAATACCTCTTATTCAAATTTGTTAAACATCCAAAAGATACAATACAGTTTCTAAGTTTAATCTTAACTATTTGATATTTTCATACAATAATTTTGTAGATTAGCTAAAATTTTGGAAAAAAAATTAATGTTTCTGTGAAACAATTTAACATGTTCAAAAAAATTTTGAATTCCATGTTAAACATGTGTAGCTGTTAGGGGTTAGCATTAATTGCTGATAACTGAAAAAACCAAAGCAACCTACAAATTTCAGTGAAGCTCAGCTCAATACAGTCAGGGGACTATCATTTTAGTTTATGTGGTTGGTTATCAGTGTTTTATTTTTTATACAAAGCCTAAAACTATCCATAACTCTTTCCCAACTCTTAACATTTGATTTAAGAAACCGAAACCGATAAAAGTTTGCACCGGTACTTGCTGACAGAAATGTCAAATTAAGAGTTCTTTTTCTTGCTTAGACGACTGTAGTTGGGTTGGGTTTTTGTTACTGAGTGCAATATAGTAGCTGTGTAGAATCTGCAATTACTTTAATCGGAGGCTAAATGATAGGAGTTATAATCTTAGGCTAATGTTAGGATTTTCTTTATTTCCAGGCTAATGTTAGGATTTTCTTTATTTCCTTCCTTTCGTAGCTATTGTAACGTATATATATCCTTATATTTTATGTGAGTAGCATTGTTTTAATAACCAGACTGGTGGTTGAACCAGTCAAACTACCGGTTTGACCATTGGTCTATCAAAAATTAAATAACTATTTAAAAATTCATAAAAATTAAGTATATACAACTGGTTCAACCCCCAGTTTTTTACTTTGTTTTCGGTTTTCACCGATCCTTAGTGGTTCTCTTAGAAGCCGGTTCAACCCTTATGTCCAGACCAATATACCAATCGGTTCCCAATCCAACTAGTTTGGTCCGGTTCAAATAACATTAGTGAATAGACACAACAATTTCTTCAAATTTCCTATTTTGGATTTTATATGGTATCAGTGTCCTTTAGCTCGATTTCGGAGTTCAAATTTCATTAAATTTCATTGCGGAACATCGGGTCTTTCATGGGTTGCTTTGAGACAGTTGGTTCTCATCATCAGCATAGGGAGATGCACAACACAATTTCCGTTCGTTCCATGAAATTCGATGGCTGGGGTCCTTGCACATGGTGCCACAAAGTTTCAGCATCGCTCTCACGTGCTAGTTCAAATGTGGAACACCATCTTGATTTCAGTCTTCTTCCTTGGCGCTGACTCCTTCCGACCAAAGCACACCCGTGAGGTGCTGAATTTGTCTTGGTTTGAAGCTTTCATTCCCAGATTTTTTAGTGAGCCACTAATCATTAGTTTACGTGGGAGATTTTTGTTCCCTTTTCTTTTGGGATATTTGATGATTCAGTGGTTTGGGTTTCAAAAATCTGTGGCTATATTGTACTTTGGGAAATTGATGGATTTGGTCCTTTTGGGTTTCAAAATTGAGTGGTGGAAAATTTGTGAATTGCTAGCTAATTTTTTTTGGGAGAAATTTGTGAATTGTTCCTTCGATAAATTGTTTTATTTGATTCAAGTCTTTACACTAGTTAGATATAATGCCTTTCTTTGTGGTGATCTCCAAGAAGTGCATAAAAAACAACCAATTGGGTTTGTTGCTCAAAGAGAGTATAAGAAGATTTGTCATCTGAAAAAATCTAAGGATTGGAGCATATTGTTGGTGTTTTATTTGGAAAGTTCAATGATGTAGCTCAAAAGTTTGGAGTAAAGAAAATTAGTGGTGATCATTCGGTGTTCCATAAACCATTTGAAGTCAAATATTATTCTTCCCATAGTATATGTAGATGATATCATTATTAGAAGGGATGATGGTGTAGTAATCTGTTTTCTCAAATCTTTCTCGCAAACTAGGTTCCACACAAAAGACTTAAATCAGTTAAAGTACTTCTCAGGTGTCAAAGTAACAAGAAGCAAGGAGGAAATGTTTTATCCCACAAAAAGTATGCCCTTTACCTGCTTGCAAATACTAGAAAGTTAGGAGCCAACCCTTGTAGTACTCCAATGGTTCCCAATGTACATCTTACAAAAGATGATGGAGATCCTTTTGATGATCTTGAGAGAGGATAATTGGGAATTTAACTCTTAGTATGACTCGTCTAGACATTGCTTTTGTAGTAAGTGTTGTGAGCCAATTTATGTTCGCACCTACTATCAAACACTGGACAACAATTATGAGCATACTCACATTAAGTGTTTTGCAAAGCTGATTTGAGTGGATCAATGATTGATAAGAGGTCTACTATTGATTATTGCGCCTTTGCTGGTAAAAACTTAGTAGCATGGAGGTATAAGAAATAAAATGTTGTTTCTCAATCCAATGCAGAATATAAGTACAGGGTTACGAAACAGTCCATGTGTGAGACGATATGGATGCATCATTTTCTATCTGTGTTTGAGCTAGCCCAGTTTACATTGGTATAAGCTCCAATTCCTCTCTGCTCCGATTTCTTGAAGAATAATCCTTTGCTTAGCAAACTCTTCAAGTATCTCAAAATTCGATAGACTACTTCATATTCTTCCTTTGGAGAGTGCATGAACTAACATAGCAAGCTTGCTTCAAAAGCCATGTCTAGCCTTGTATGTGATAAGTAGGCTAGCTTACCAACTAATCAATTGGTGTTTTAGCTGGGCAACAACTACTCATCTAATTTCATTTAGAAGATCAAACACACTTTTTTTTTAGACCACAAAACCCTTCTTCGACAAGCAACTTCCATACCAAAATAGTATTTTAGAGGACGCAAGTCTTTGATCTCAAACTCCAAAGCCAAATGCTCCTTGAGACGTCATATTGCTTCTAAATCATCTCCTATAAGAATAATGTGATCAACATGCATTATAAGAATTGTTATTCTACTTTCTTTTCATGCGTCAATAGAACATTATAAGAGGGAAAATAAGTAAAACTAAAACTCTTAATAAAAACCTGATATAATAAAACTAAAACTCTTACTGCAATAAAAGCGTCCATATCATTACTGCTCCTCCCCAAGTTGAGCTTGTCCTCAAACTCAAATTCAGAATAAGCTTTAGAAATTATCCAAAATCATCTACCTCATCGTCATCTTGCTTGCCTTAAACATCTAGTACTTCTATCCAAAATAACCTTTTACTTTTGTATCCCATGGAATAATACTCATCACAATTATAACATCCCCTTAGTCCTTCTTTCCACCACATCTACCCATGTCAATCTCTTTATAAATAGTGCAGTAGAACCTATTTTGTTAATCCTTGTTAGTTCCTTTGTTTGTCCCCCTACCTTTGCAATCTCATAGTTGTTGGAATGATTGAATTGCTATCAGTGTTTTGGGAAGTTGGCCACCTCAGGATGGCTTGAGACAATAATTTGGAAGAGACCTTTTGTTTACGTTCCAATGTCTGAGCCATATTCATTGCAACTCCAAGGTTTTTTGTTTGTTGCATCTCAATATCAATTCTAAGTTCCTCTACCAACTCGACAGTAAAAAGGTTTACTTGTTCTCTAGATTTAAAATCAGCAGTCCAAGCCAATAGTGATTGAAATTGGGGTTGATATTCCTCTACAGTCTCAGTTTGTCTCAGGTTGGCAAGTTCCCCAAAGGGGTTATTACTCATAGGTGGCATAAACCTCACATGACAACACTCTTTGTAACGCCCCCAATCAAGATTTGCCCACTCTTCTTCCATTTAATCAAACCACAATTATGCCTCATCTAAGAGATGGAATGAAGCTAAGCCTACTTTGTCTTCTTCATTAGTACGATGATTGCCAAAAAAAATTTCACATCTTTTCAGCTACCCTATAAGAGATCTCCAATACCATCATAAGTGGAAAATTCCATCTTAAAGTATCGTGGCACCATGCACCCATCGTGTTGCAAGTCTGAATTCTTCTTTCTGCCTCCGCTGTTGCCCTGTTTTTCATTATTTTTCTCTGAATCCCCTTCCATTATCTTCTGGATCGAAAGAGATAACATCGCCACCTGATCCTCTAACACTTGTTGCCTTGTAGCCATTTGTTCCATGAAAGCCTCCAGCTTGATTGTCAAGGTCTTTTCATCGCCCATGACAGTCAACTCCGATAACAAGTTGTTATGCGTCTTGGTGTAAGATCTAGTCATAGGTCTAGACTTTGACAACCAAGCTGAAGGCTTTCATAAAACAAATGACTACAAGGCAACAAGCGTTAAAGGAGTAGGTGGTGATATTATCTCTTTCAATCCAAAAGACAACGAAAAGGGATTCGATGAAAAATAATGAAGAACAAGGCAACAGCAAAGGCAAGAAAAAGAATCCAGACTCGCAACACGGTGGGTGCATGGTGCCACGATACTCTAAGATGAAATTTCCCACTTATGATTGTGTTAGAGATCCTATAAGCTGGCTAAAAAGATGCAAAAATATTTTTGACAATCAACGGACTAACAAAGAAGACAAAGTAGGTTTAGCTTCATTCCATCTCTTAGGAGAGGCACAATTGTGGTTTGATCAAATGAAAGAAGAGTAGGCAAATCTTGATTGAGGGTGCTTCAAAAAGTGTTGTCATGTGAGGTTTGGGCCACCTATGAGTAATAACCCTTTGGAGGAACTTGCCAACCTGAGACAAATTGGGGCTGTAGAGGAATATCAACGCCAATTTCAATCACTATTGACTAGGATTGTTGATCTTAAATCTAGACAAGTAAACCTCTTTACTGTCAAATTGGTAGAGGAACTTAAAATTGATATTGAGATGCAATAACCGGAAAACCTTGGAGTTGAAATGAATATGGCTCAAACATTGGAACGTAAACAAAAGGTCTCGTCCAAACTGTCATCTGGAGCAAACCTGAACTGGCCAACTTCCCAAAACATTGGCAGCAATCAATCATTCTAACAATTATGAGCACTGCAAAGGGAAGGGGACAAACAAAAGAACTAACAGGGATCAACCAAATAGATTCTACTACACCATTTATTATGCGATTGACACAAGCAAAAGTGAAGGAAAGGGCTAAGGGGATGTGTTATAATTGTGACGAGTCTTATTCCATGAGACACAAATGTAAAAGGTTATTTTGGATAGAAATACAAGATGTTGAAGGCAAGCAAGATGACGATGAGGTAGATGATTTTGGATAAGTTTGAAAGCTTATTTTGAATTTGAGCTTGAAGACAAGCTCAACTCCTAGAGGGAGAGTAGTGATATGGACGCTTTTATTGCAATAAGAGTTTAATTTTATTACATCAAGTTTTTATTAAGAGTTTTTGTTTTAATTATTTTCCCTATTATATTAGGTTTTTATTTTCAACTCTTAAGTTAAGAACTCTATTAGGACTCTTTCCTTTGTTATTAACAGCAAGGCTGTCAATATGAAATAAAAAGCAAGCAATTATTCTATAAACAAGAAACATTATTTTGCAAGGGCAATCAACCAAGGACATATCTGCCTTTTGAGTAACCATAAGTTGAAGCAAGATTTCTTCCTCCCCTAAACCTGTGATTAGATCCTATGCCAAGGCGCATAACACATTTGTCTACCCTTATGAGTAACCTTGCTTTTTTACAGGTTGAGAAAATCATTCAAACCACACTCGAGGAGACTGCTTTAAGCCATACAAAAAACTTTTTAGCTTGCACACTCAAGCTTCGAGTTTCTCTTAATAACCTGAACGGTCCATCTAGACTTCTTATAGCTTGCCATTTAGGAAAGCATTCTCCGAGTTCAAATTCTAATAAACAATCACCAAGTAGCACAAACTCTGATTCTAGTGAGTTTGGCCTTAAATGATTTGGATTGTTGTATTGATACTAGAAAAGTGGTAAAAACATGTACTTAACACTCAATCTTCAACTTCGTCTCAAATGAAGGATTTCAAGCATTGGCGACTAATCTCGATAGGGTTACAATTTCAAAAACGTCTATGAAACCCTAAAGGAACCAGAATGGAGAAAAACTATGAATGAAGAAATTCAAACATTTGAAAAGAATGAAACCTAGGAGATTACATGCCACTAGACAAGAATACAATAGGATGCAAATGGGTCTTTAGAGTAAAATAGAAAGAAGATTGAACAGTGGACAAATTCAAGGTCAAACCCGTAATAAAATACACTTAATCCTAAGGAATTTACTACCGATAGCTATTTGCTCCTATTGCAAAACTTTATTAGAATCCTCTTCTCCTTAGAAGCAAATCTTGATTGGCCCTTATATCAACTTCATTTTAAGAATCCTTTTTTGAACGAAGATCTAGTTGAAGAAGTATACATGAAGATTCCACGAGGCTTTGAAGCAAAGACCATCAAGAACAAGGTATGCAAACTGAAAGAAATATACATTCATTTTTTTCTTCATAAAACTACCATGCCACAAAACCCTTTTCAAGTTAATCCATAACAATGTATGAGGACCTTCTAAGGTAGCAACAGTAAAAGGAAAAAGGTGATTTGTGAGTTTCATAGATGATTGCACTAGACTAAGTTAGGTGTACTATTGAAAGACAAGGTTAAGTAAAGCATACATTTGAAGCTATCTATATTATGGTTAAGACACAATTTGTGAGTAGATGCAAATATTTTGGAGTGATAATGGTCAAGAGTTTTCTAATGATCAACTTGGCAATTTTTTCATTTCCATGGGAATAAGGCACCAAGGTTCTTTACTAACACACACCAACAAAATGGGGTAGCTAAGAAAAAAAAAATCATCTTATAGAACCAACAGAACCTTGCCTTGATGTTCACAAATGGTGTTACCAAATTTCTATGGGAAGAAACTGTTTTGACTGCCACCTACTTTATTAATAAGATGTCTTCTCGTGTTAAAAAGGTTTTAAAACCTTGTTCAGTGTGCTCAAAACATTTTTTTCTACTTCTTGGTTGACTATTGATCAATCTTTGAGAGTTTTTGTTGTAGTGCAATTGTTCATATTCATGATCATAATCAGAGTAAACTGCCTTGTGCTAAAAAATATGTTTTTGTTTGCTATGCTTAGAGTCAAAAGGGATACATGTGTTACGACCCAATCAAAAACTTGTCATTTTATGGAAGGAAACCTAGTCAAGTGGAGAAACAAGCAACAAAGTCTAGTTGCTCAATCAAGGGATGAAGTAGAGTATAAAGCTATGGCTCAAGGTGTTTTTGAGCTTCTATAACTGCAAAATGTATTGGAAGAACTTAATGTTTGGAAAAGATAAACTATCCTTGTAATGTGACAACAAAGCTACCAAAAGTATAGCCCAAAACCTAGAACATGATCTAAAAAAGCACATAAAGATTGGTCGACACTTTCTTTTTCTTTTGCAATGAGAAAATTGGTCAACACTTAAATAAAGAAAAGTTCTCTCACGGTGCCTTGAATTTATTTTATGTTTTCCAAGCAGCTAGTAAACATGTTCACTAAAGGGCCTAGCACCAGATTTTATCATACTTGATATGCAAGGTGGGAATGTGTGATATCCAAACACCAACTTCAGGAGGAGTGTTGATCAATCTTGTTGATAGCTTAGCACAACCTAGTTAACCTCTTATGCACATCTAATCTTAACAGATTATTAGGCTAACTTGTAAGGTTCTGTTTGATTACATTCATTATATTTATACATCTTTCCTAAGGCAACAACCTTGGGTTTTAACATATGAGAATTTATTTCAATCAATCTCTCAAAAATCTTCATATATGTGTGCGTGTGTGTGTGTAAATCATGGAAGATTTCTTAATATATGCTACTAAGAATCTTGGCTTTATACTATATCACTTGGCGGCTTCAAAATTCCACTAATTTCAACAAGCCACCCAAGGTTAACATCTCCTCCACATCAATCTTCTTCAATCTACCTATCTTAAACCTCCAAACCCTAATTTGTTTACTCTTACTTCTCGTTTGACATGGCATTAGAGAAACTCACTTTTTCACTATTCCAAATGTTTTGCATTTTCATAATAATCAACTTCCCATTTTTTTTACCTTTGTGTTCTTGTCTGTGATTTGAACACATTCTAACATTACTCAATGCAGACTATCTGCAATATAATTGGTTGCTGATAGTTTTATAAAAGAAAATCAGAAGACTAAACACAAAGAAAATGAAAAAAGAAACCCTAAATCATCAAACAAGCTAAGTTGAAAATTAAACTAGGAAATAGAGAAATAAGAAGAAAAAATTGGTTAGTCTTACAAATGATGACGCAAAATCAGTCGTTGATAATCACGTAGCAAAGGTCCAAGCTCCTTCAATGGTATTGAACTTGGCGTAGATCTCCGCCAATGATCACGAAGCAACTCAACTGTCTGTTTATTCCACCATTGGAAATATCATTACCGGAAAATGCACAAAAGGAAAACATTCAAATATTAAGACATACCTGATTGAGCAAACCCTGGTTGTTACTAGGAACTCTTTCTCCAATCAACCTTGATCCTAGTTCAATGAATTCTTTGTCTTCAGACTCATCTATTATCTGAAGCGCAGGACTCGAGAGTGAAACTGAAATTCCTAGCACTCTTTGCAATTCTGCAATTGCATCATTTTCTCTTCGTCTTTCCTGTTATAAGAAAGGTAAATAATCGGATATTGTTGAAACAACACTAGGTGCAGTGACATCAACGGAAAATTACCCCAAAGGTGAATAAAAACTTCAGTTTGTAATCAAATTATGTTTAGGACACTGAACAAACTATTAAGCTTACAAACTTCATTAATCTATTGAGCTGGCAATAAATTTCTTTAAAAGTTTCAAACCTAGTAAAAATGCACCAGCAATACTTCCACGATGATTCCTATAATAATTTCTCTAAAAACAACTACATCATTATACACGATCTTTATTCAACTATTAATATTTACTTTCTAAACAAAATGACTTAATTGCTCATCCAACTAAAGCTATTATATATATATGAGTTTAAGATGACCTCAGAAGACAAGGTATTCCAATTGAATCTTCAACAAGAAAAGGCCATGCTGTTGACTGAGTGGCTACCTAATTGCTGGTTTAGCCTGTACTTGTTATGTCAGCAGATTTTGTGTAAGTTTAAGTAAGACTATTAAGTCTTGTAGTTGGTGAAGTTGGTGTAGTTTTAGACTATCTTTCTGAAGAAAAAATGTATGCAGAATTTATAGCTCTATGGTTCTACTCTTTCTCTCGTTTTTTTGCTTCTGTTTTTTCTGGGTATGCTGGTCTGAAAAAAAACCAACACATGAACTAAAAGACCAACTGGTAATTCCTTTTCTGAAAGGTACAAAAATATTTTGCTTCAATACCTTGAAAGAAGATTGGATACTTTCTGCAGCCATGCCCTTATTATCAGGAATATTTTTTGGTGGGGACTCGATAAACCGCTTTGCAATTGGGTCCCCTGTAAGGAGGAGACCAAGCCAAAAGCATTTAAAAATGGTAAAATTGTGAATGAAACTGGAGGGCGATTTAAAGAAACAAGTGAATGCACGTTCTGAAGAAATTATGGTCCACTTCTTGCTGCAATACGGAAGTCCATATCCTATCTAATTTTTTCCTTGAGTGGAATCAAGTTGCAACACTTTCTGTCATTTAAGAATAGTTAAATGATGCACAATTATACTAGCTGAAAGTAAATTTAGTACCTTCAGGAACCAACCACCATATATCCCCATAAGTTAATTTGCCATCAAAACCACCAAATAACAAATAGCGAGAGCCTAAGTGAGTCAAAGAATGGTATGCTCGAGCAGCAGGGGGGTCATTTCCAATAGGTAGGCGCTTCCACTGAGCAGACACTAGTTTTGGGGCAATTAAACCAATAGTCAACCACATAAAGTACATAAATCACTAGGCATGAGTAAGGACAGGGATAAAAATTTTGTAAAACAACGCATAGTAAAACAATAAAGACAATTGCCGAGAATATCAACAAAACGATAAAGAATTGAAGCAATTGAAGCAGTGGTGGTAGACAATAAATACTACAATAGGATTCAATAGACCTCCTAATAAAGAATGCAAGGCAATTTCTTGTTTGTAGAGTTAAGTTACGGAAAGCTGTAATATTAATCATAAACATTCTTGCATCCAAAATTCAATATCACACCTAAAATCTTTATAAGTTTAACCAATAACTGATGCAAGCCCATTATTTTATTTGATCAAAGAGGAAACCAAAGGGTTGATGTGCTTCAACAATTTTCTATCTAAACATATAACTATATAGTTCCATCTTTATGTTTTTCACACTTCCATTTTGTTTTGTTTGTTTTGTTTTACTCTTTTGTATTGGTCCAGCATGTAAAGATGTAAGAACAGCACCACCTGAAGCCACCTTGGTACAAAAGATTGATGAGGTACTTAACTCTTACCACCAATTTGTGCAAAACACATAGATTAGAAGAAACCAGAAAGAATAAGGAAAACAACCAAGATCAAGATGCAAAGTGCAATGAGTTGGAGAAAACCAAAAAAAAAAATACTCACATCTGTCCAAAACAATACAATCATTATAGTAAATATCATAGCGACTCAGCCAACCACCAGTTCCATGTCCTCCAAATAACAAGAGCTGCAAGGGGAGAAAAATAAGCCAGAATATAAAAGAAGGGAACCTTGCATTAGAATTAGAATAACCATACTTGGCATAACAATCACAACGATACTCAATCCTTTAACTTTTGTTCTCCGAAAACTTCAGAGACACATGCAGATACTATTAATATTAAACATAAAATCTTTTTAAAAGGGAAAATTACTAAGATGGCATGGATAGAAGATTAAGATTCCAAAACAGTAGTTTCTGATCTTATTAGGAAAGCACGTCTCAATATTGTATATAACAACAAACTAAATCTTTCCCACCATATAGGGTGGACTGTAAGGATCACTTATTAAGCCCTTCAGTCAGCTCAGTAAAAGGTCAGTTTATAGTTTTCATTCATTTCCTCTTTGGTCTTCCAATTCCTCTCTTGAAATAGGTATTCTCCATTAAATTAATTCTCTTGGGAGAATTTGCATATCTTTTCTTCAAATGCCCAGATCACCTTGAATTCTCTGATTTTGTCCTCAATGTATGCAATCCACACCTTTATCTTTATGTAGTCATTCCTAGTTTATATTGTTCTGATTTAGGGAAGAAAACATCAACAATCAATAAAATTAAGGATGTAAATCAAGATAGAAGTTAGAACAAATGAAAATGTAGGGTTATAAAAACCATTAGTTTTTGAAGTCTTTTTTTTTCAGAAAAAAAAGGTTGCCTGCAAATCTATTTTATTGCTTACTTATTCTAAGATTACAAAAAAAGTTCAGTCCTAACCCTAGATTTAAACCAGTGTGGTCAGTTCAGCACTAGTTCCGGCTGCTGCACACAATTCTAGTAATAACCCAGTGCAACCAACTCCTTTTTCTACATTTATTAAAATTTTGATCCATACTGGTCACACTGGCTCGTTCTACATAATTCCAATCGCACCGGCTGAAACATTGTGCACTGGCTTGTGCATGAATAATATTAAAAACTATAAAATTTTTAACTTTTTTCCGTTGTGGAAATAAATAATAAAAAATTTACCAGAAAATTGTGCATTAGTTGGTGCAAGAATATTTTATATTTGAAATTTAATTAATATAATTCTCTTGGTATTTGTAAATATTTTTATATATGTTAATTTTTTTCAAAAATATCAATAAATCCGAAATAGTACACCAAAACAGACCGGTACCGGTACGCACCAGTTCCAATAGAAAAACGGTGCGTCCACCAGTGCAGTACTGACTTCCTTGATTTAAACCCTAAAGGTAACTTATAATCCTAGCCATCCACTCATGTCTAATAATTAATAAATAAAATAAAATAATAAAATAGCATAATAGTAATAGCTACTGCATCATAGTTCTTTATATGCCCACACATTCCACTATGACACTCTCATCTCAATCAGTCATTTTTTCTGTGTATGTTGATAGTTTGATTCCTAACATTCCATTTGAAATTAAGCTATGATTTAAATGTTGATGCAAGAGCTATACATTAAGCTGGATATTTGAGGTTCATGCTCACCCAGAAGACTTATCCCAAAAAAGAAATATTATATAAATAACATAAAAGCAGTCCTATTTATTCAATAATTCAGTCATAAATTACAGGAAAAAATGCAAAAAAAAATAATTTTCTTATATGTTCTATTCCTAAATAAGAGATGGAGGCTTATGAATTAACAAGCTAATTTTGCATCTTCAACGGTTTTTAGTTCTGAAAGATTAAGATACACAGCTAAATCAGTGAGGAATTTAGAGATGACATTACATAGTGTCCTCCGGATGTGACCGTATGTCCACAACGGGGAGAAGGCGATTGACCGGGAAGCTTCAATTGGGTCCATCCAGGTGTTTCGTTCTCTTCATTCCACGAGAAAGGCAACATAAATTAACTTAATTCATTATACCAATCTGAAATCAGAAAGAATATTTATTCTAAATGCAACAAAAGAGCAAACATCATTGGCTTATATTAAAGACAAATAAAGGTCGAGATAAAGCAAAGAAGGATAGTATGTCTCTGGTAAAAATTTTAATTAATAATTAACAATAGGTTGGGTCATTGAATTATACATCTCCTAGCTTTGTCTAGGCAAAATGAAGCAAACATGTAATACAATTGCCTGTATAAAACTATCCAAGGAAAAACAATTACATGAAAATGTATCATCCATACTATCATCAACATGGAAGAGAAAGTTGCAAGTATCCATAGAATCAATTTCAGGATTCATGCTATTGCGCCATTAAAATATTTGGATTTGGACAACACTAGAAAGCTGGTTTTATCTTCTGCAACAGCACTACTAAGAAAATCATTTCATAGTGCTACAAACATCTTTCAAACGGAACTAACTCATCGAAGGACAGCAATTATACAGATATCATTAAGTACAAACTCTTCTAAATTTTAAAAACCAAATTTCAAGAATAATATAAGCATCAGTAAGGAAATTACAGTTCAGTGATTTTAAAGAAATAAAGTCTATCCGCACAACTAAAATGGAAAGGAAATCCAAATACAAACCTTCTTCAATAAGACCCTTCAAAGCCCATAAATCACTCATGATTGGCCCACCACCACCTGCCAAAGTTTAGAAAGTACTCATGTCAGCTCAATTAAATGAGACAAGAACATTTTTCAAAACCAAGCATGCTCCTAGTAAACAAGTATCAAAGATAGATATCATCAAGAAGACATAAAATGCCATCTTGCTTCTACCATAAACAATAATTCTCCAATAATTATTCTATGAAAAATGGTTTCCAAATGGTCAAAAGATTAATGATCATAGAAACTCGGTTACAATGGGACTGCTATATGAACACTTCACCTCTGCCACCAAAGACAAGCAACCTTTTCTCAACCATAGTAGCTGTGTGGCCGCATCTAGGTGGTGGTAGTGATCCAGTAACCGATAGCTCCATCCATTCGAGCGATACTGTTCAAAGGACATCCTCTTCTTACTTAGCAAGTCATCTTACTAAGTAGGAATAAGTAATTTAATGAGGGAGGAGGAAAACAAATAAATTCTAGGGCAAAGAAGTTACTTGTGTCCAAGATATATACATCTGACAACCACTTTTTACCATCCCAACCACCATACCTGCACTCAATTCCCTATTGCTTGAAAACTATTCTTACGCAAACAAATGATCTACATGATTGAAAATCCAAGACAACATACATAACAATTTTTCGATTTCCAATAGCTGAAGCAGCAGAGAAATCCCGTGATGAAGGAAGGTCACCAAAACTTGTTAACTCTGACCATTGCCATATATCTGTAATAAATATATCCAAGTATTTAAATAGGTTAAACATAAGGTTCAAGAAGCTTACACCACAAGATAACAGAAACAGAACCTTACCAGTGTCTAGGACCCAAAAGTCACCTAACCTGGATATTAATATCATAATCAATAGCATGTGTTTACAAATTATTTGTGTAATAAAACAAATAGAATTTTGGGCACACTTGATGTTTAATACCTTTTGTTACCAGAACGACCACCAAAGATAAACATATGACAATCAATTGCAACAGCAACATGAAACGCTCTTGGGCTGGGACCAACTTGTCCATCTGACCCATTTCCAGTACATTCTGGTTGAAACCATAGTTTGTTCTCTACAGCATTAAGGATTAAAGCCAGTACAAGTCAGAATTTACAGATAGCCCTTGAGATTATGGAAGTGAGTGGCACATGTACGAGGTTTACTTATTATATCCAAAATACAGCAAAGATGAAAAATGTCAAAACAATACAATTATTATTCTTAAAGAGAGCTAGGCATATTAAAGCACAAACACCAATAATAACAAATCTCACAATTCTCTAGAATGAGCTGCACTTGACTAGCTACTTACTCTACATCTAATGGTATGATGAATATCACTTAAACATCATCAGTCCTATCTGCATCAACATAATGTCTCTTTTACCATTAAATCCAGACAAGGGTATGTTTGGACACTATAAGGTAATTGTAAAAAAGTGTAATTACTAGGGTTATAATTACAATGAATCCTAATTCCATAAACGTGTTTATCTTGCAGATTACATCTTAAAAAGGAATAAATAATCTAAAAGAAAAAGGTTGGAAGTCATCGTGGCTAATTACCCTAGTATTTCCTCCAATTCTCAAACTTCTATAAGAATTGAACAGTGTAATTGTAGTGCTCTGATTATACTCAATTCACTAGGACCTACTAATCAAAATGGTTACCCAAACATGCCACACATGTTTAATTACAAGCAATTAGACCCAAGTCCAATTACTAAATGGCTTTTTGAACACACCCTAAATTATATATTCCTAGTCGATATGAAGAATACATCCCCCAAGTAATTTCCTTTGGCACCTATAAGCATTCATCTAAGGTCAAACTCCCACTGTGCTTCAAAAACCCCAAGCTCTGAAAAATAAACAAGCACTCAATCCCAAGCACTTGTATCCTGGATAAAAAATACACAAGCTAGCTCTAGTTCTTTCATCACTAGTACGAAGATAAAGATAAGCGTTAATTTCATCTCATGGACCATGATCATTCTCTTTGACAATTACTTCACTATATATAAATATAAATGAAAATTCCGATCTAACACTATTCACTGAATAACTGCATCAGCTTACAAGGATTTAAACCACTTTATGCAATTCAAAAATTAAACATAAATCAGCTATTTCATCGCAATATTGAATGCACATAGGTATTGGCTTTCATAGAGTTGAAAAACGAACTATGAAATCAAACAAATTTGACTATAGATTCTTAAAATGAGCTAACGAATGCATTTTCTCATGCCTCGATCAAATTTAAATTACAATCTAGATGAAAGAAACAGTGAAAAACCAGAACAACCGTGAAGAAAAATAAAAAGGAAAAAAGAACTTTCACCAAATACCAAAGAACAATCCAAAAAAAAAAAATCAAAGTACCGATGTCATAAACAGTGATGTCACTAAGGAATTTCTTGTCCAGAAAGCCACCAAACACAACGATCTTGGATTTTCCAATTGGAACAGCAGTGTGACCACTGAGAAACCATGCAAGAATCAGTCAGACAAATCTTCTATAACATAAACAATTTACAAACATATAGATTTAGCGTTACCTTCGAGGCTGGGGAGGAGTTCCAGAGAAATCAGAAGCAGAAGCTCGAACCCAGTAATGCATTTGTTTAATTTTTTTTTTTCTCTCTGGGATATTTACTTCTTACTTCACCAGCTATCGAAGATTCAAGACATTAACAATCTTCAAAGAAAGGAATTGATCAAGCCTCGTTTAGAATTAGTGCTGTTATTAGGAAATTTTAGGAAATTTTCAGTTTGTTTCCAATTTTATCCTTTAAAAATTTTTGGTAAATCCCACAATAGGTCATCCAACTATTGTCACTAACTTTTAAAAATGGTAACTAACTAACGGGGCTTTTTTCTTTTTAATCCTTTTCGGTTAAGTCCTGTTAATTTTTTTTTTTTAATATATTGGTGTGATTACATGATAGTTTATGTTCATACTTTTTTAACCCTTTGACAACGTACACACACCTTACACACATAAGTGCTCAAACTCGAGATCCTTAGGATGAACAACATCTTTTCTACTAGAATCATTTGTTGGGTTCAAGTCTTGTTAAGTGTTTAACGGGAGCGTGAGGTGGTATTTTAAATATTAGTATAATAATAAATTGGTTTAATACACAAATTGATACATAAATTATGTCATATTTTCATCTTAGGATCTAAACTTTCTCTTGTCCCAAGTTGATACCTCCATTGATCAAATCATTAACCAAACCATTAAGTCTTTAAAAGAATACACTTAGCCCACAAATTAGTACATAAACAGTATTCTTTTTTCTAAGTCAGTATCTAAGCTTAGGGGTGAGCATTCGATCGAATCAAATCGAATGAAAAAATTTTGAGTTAATCGAGTTGACGAATCTTATTTTATCATCCTAACTTGATTTGAATTTTTCTCTAATTGAATCGAGTGAGATGGAATTCTAATCGAATATATTTGTTCGAGTTAAACTAAAAAATGACTTTGGGTCCTTGTAACCACTGCCACCCAACGTAATCAAATTTGTTATTAACTTTCATCCCATCATAGTTTATTTATTAATCTTTTATATACGGATTAGCTTCTTTGCTTGCTTAGTTGCTTTAATTATCTTTTGGTTCTTGTCACCATGTATTTTGAAATTAAAAAAATATTAAATGCAAAAATATGATTTTTAATAAAAATTATTTTAAAGATAAAATGTTAAATTGATACTAACAGAAAATTCTAACATAAATATTTTACGGCATCATAAATAATTCAATTTTAACAAAAATTGATAAAGATTTAGCATGATTAAACAATTCAATAATATAAATAGTATAAAATATGCAATTTAATTCAATAATATAAATAGTAAACATAAATTAGAAAAGAAAATTGACTAATGCTTTAAAATTAGGTTTTTCTCTACCATAATATGGCAGTTCTTTTCTAAATCGTCTGCCTCGCTTGCAATTAAAAGTAGGATTTTTGATTCATTAGGCTTTATTTAGGGATTCGTCTTTGAGGGTTTAGTGGAATTCAATTGTGGAAAACAAATAGTTTTTCGTTTCTTGAAGTTTTTATAATCGCAATTTCTTTGATTGATTTGGAGTAATGGAGGATAGTATAGCAATTTGAGAATTAATGATGGTGAAGAGGAGGTCTGGGCAGTGGATGAAGATGTGGAGGAAACGAAACAAGAGTTCTATCTAGTAGGGTGTTTTTTGATAGCACGAGTGGTTGATTTCCAAGCTATGAAAAATACTCTAGCAAATGTATGGCATCCAATTGGTGGAGTAGCTATCTCAAATCTAAGAGAGAAGAGGATCTTGTTTAAGTTTTTTTCATGAGGCAGATATAGAGAGAGTAATTAAGGGTAGACTTTCAACAACCACCTATTAGTGTTTCATAAACTGATGAAAGAGAAGATCCAATCGAGGTACCGTTGACTTTTTCCTTTTTTGGTACGAATCTTTGATTTACTATCAGGGATGATTTCTGAGGTGGTAGCTAGGCAATTTGGAGATTTTATTGGTTCTTTTGTTAAATATGATGTGAAGAGCATGGGGAAGGAATACAAGAACTATATACAAATTAGGGTTTTGATTATGTCTGATGTCCTTTAAAGAGAAAAAAGAAGCTGATGATCTCAAGTGGAAGGTTTTTATACGCAAATTTCCAATATGAAAAATTGACCTTATTTTGTTTTTTGTGTGGGTGTTTAGGGCATGGGGATAGTTTTTGTCCAATACGAGTAAAAAGTAAAGGGAAAGAGTTAGAGCTGGGTTGGGATCTTTCATTGAGGGTGAAAGATAGAAGGTCAACCATACCAACTAGTGTGTGGTTAAGGGAGGATGTGAGGATTAGGTTATTTGGTGAGAGATTTGGAAAAATATGAGCTGGGTAAGGATGACAAGTGAATTCAATTCTGGGCTTTAATTTAGAGGGTCGTTTTAAAGGAGAGTTGGAGGAAGAGGATCAATATACGCTATATTTAAAAGAGAGAATGAGATGGCAAAAGGAGGATGACAACTTAGTGATGGAGGGGGAAGGTAAAAAATGACAAAAGGTAAGGAATATGGATGAAGAGAGAGCTTGAGAAGATGGAATATTCTAGGGACAATGAAATTACTATTCAAACTAGTAGATCGACAACCACCAAAAGGTTGGCTGACCACCAATAATGAAAATCTTATGCTGGAATGTTCGGGGTATAGGGAAACCTCGAGCATGTAAAAGGCTTTAGCATGTGTTGAAAGCTAATCGTCCCCATATGGTCTTCTTAATGGAGACAAAAATTGATGAAAAAAGAATGAAGAAATTTCGACAGCGATGTGGTTTTGAAAATGGAATTTATGTCCCTTTAGACGGGACAAGGGGAAGTCTATGCTTAGGATGGATGAATGGTTTTAAAGTTAGCTTGAATAGTTTTTCTAAGAATCACATTGATGTATTTGTCAAAGCTGATGGTGAGGAAAGGCAGTGAAAATTTACCGATTTCTAAACTCAAATTCAAGCATTCCATGGATAGTGGGAGGAGATTTTAATGACATATTATACTCCTTTGAGAAGCAAGGAGGAGTTGTACGTGAGGGAGAATGAATGCGTACATTCAAGGAGACTCTAGAATACTGTCAACTAGAGGATCTAGGGTTTAAAGGCCCATGGTACACCTGACAAAGGGGAAATTTCGAGAATAATAACATTCGAGAACGACTTGACCGCTATGTGGCTACCAAAGAATGGTAGGAAATATTCCCTAACTACGAAGTTAAACATCTAGGACATTCGATATCGGATCATTGTCTAGTGCTTTTGGAGACAAAGGTTAAAAGTAGTAGAGTGTGAATGAATTACTTTCAATTTGAGTAGTGGTAGCTACTTAAAAGATTCATGTGAAATGGAGGTTAAATTGTTATGAGAGACGAATAATCTGAGTGTCCCAAAACAACTTGGTAGTGTGGGTCAAGGGTTAATGCGTTGGGCTAGTAATCTAAAATAAAAAAGAAAATAGGGAAGATAAAGGCGCTCGAAAGAAAAGTAAAAGAGCTCATGGAGGAAGATCCTACGGATTGCACTCTTGAATATTTACTTGAAACAAAGCTTGAGCTCAATATAGAAATTGATAAATTTGAGCTTTATTGGGAGTAGAGAGCGAAAATGAATTGGTTACAAAATGAGGATCGAAACACGAGCTTCTTTCATAGGTACGCTTCACAAAGGCGCAGGACAAATTCTATAAAAAGCTTGTGAGGGAGGATGGAACAATCACAACAAATCCATATTAGATGGCTAAAATAATAAAGGAATATTTTTCCAAGCTTTTCACATCTACTAAAAGTGGTGCGATCATGGGAGGAATTAATGGCGCAATGAATTGTGTAACTAGGGATATGAATGATATGTTATTGGCAGAATACACAGTCGAGGAAGTTGTGATGGCATTGAAGGGAATGGCTACTTGAAGGGCAGCAGGTGATGATGGTTTTCCTGCATTATTTTTCCAAAAATTCTGGCACATTGTGGGTAAAGAAGTGGCTGAATCCTGCCTTAATCTTATGAATAAATGAGAACCAATGGATGAGATTAACTCGACGCTTATAGTTCTGATTCCAAAGATCTCTAAATCAGGTTCTCTTAAAGACTTTAGACCTATTAGTTTATGCATTATCTTGTACAAAATTATATCAAAAACAATAACCAATCGTTTTAGAAGAGTCCTAGATGCTTGCATAAATAGAGCACAAAATGCTTTTGTGCCAGGAAGAATGATCACGGATAACGTCCTTTTGGCCTATGAATTTCTGCATATGTTAAAACAAAAAAATGGGTAAAGTAGGATCTTTTGCCCTTAAGCTCGATATGAGCAAAGCATATGATAGAGTAGAATGGAATATTTTGGAAGAAATGATGGTTAGAATAAGGTGAGATGGATAAATCTGCTTATGTGTTGTGTAAAGTCTGTGTCCTATTCAGTTTGCTTAAATGGAGAAAGAGGGGAAAGTTTTTCTCCAACTAGAGGCTTAAGGCAAGGAGACATCCTTATTCCCTATTTATTTCTAATATGTGGGGAAGGTCTTTTAACACTAATGCGAATAGCAAATATAGAGGGTAGAATAAAGGGTGTTAAGATTTACAGAAAGGCCCCACATATTACTCACCTTCTCTTTGTAAACGATTGTGTACTGTTTGGACAAATGACAAGACAAGGAATCAATGGTTTAAGAGGAATATTGGACTTATATGAGAGCATTTCGGGACAAATGATAAACTTTGAAACATCAGCTCTATTTTTAGTACCAATAGTGCTAGACACGACAGAGAGTTTATCTCTCAAACTTTTGGGGTTCGCTGTTTGGAAGAACCAGAACAATATTTGGGTTTGCCAAATATAGTGGGGAGAAGGAAAAGGTAGAGTTTTCAAGGTTTAAAAGATAGAATAGCTAAACGAGTTAACAATTGGTGTGTGTGAGTGCTATCACAAGGTGGAAAAGAAGTATTCATTAAAAGCGTTTTACAAGCGATTCCTACTTATGCTATGTCGTTTTTTTTATTACCAAATTTATTATGCCGAGATATGGAACAGATTATTTGCAGATTTTGGTGGCAAAAATAAAAAGGAAAATAAGGTTTGCATTGGTGTAATTAGCATAAATTGTGCATGTTAAAAGGGGATAGGGGAATAGGATTTAAAAGTTTGTTAGATTTTAACGTAGCCTTGCTTGCCAAACAAGGATGACGCTTATTAGAGCATCCGAATTCATTATTAGCGAAATCTTTAAAAGCAAAGTACTACCCTAATAATAATTTCATGGAGGTTAAGTTAGGGAACTTCCCTTCATGTACCTAGCGTAGCATCTGGGCAGCTCGAAAGGTACTTTCAGATGGTTTGATGTGGAGAGTAGGGATGGGTGACAAGATTGCAATCTGGCAGGATGCTTGGATTAAAAGATAGAAGAATACAAGAGTCGGCCACTAACAGTTCTTTTACAAAAGTAGCAGAACTAATAGAGCAACAAACAAGAAGGTGGAAGGAAGATATAATTACCAGCCTATTTAGTAGGCGTGAAGTAGAGGCAATTCTTGATATCCACTGGCAGCATTCACATAGGAGATAGACGTGTCTGGAGTGGAGAGCTTATTAGGGAGTATTTAGTTAGAAGTGGTTACAAACAACTACTGACAAAAATTACAGACTCGAATTAAGCTCTTAGTGAAAATACAAACAAAGATTTTTACAAAGCTTTGTGGAGCACGAATCTGGCTAATAAAATTAAAATCACGAACTGGAGGATATACAATAATTTTATTCCTACATCCGGGAACCTTTATAATCGGAGGATTTGTAACTCAGCATTATGCCCTAGATGCAAGGCAGGTGTGGAGTCTATAGAGCATACGTTTAGAGATTGTCTTATAGTAAAGAAAATATGGTCAGATCTGAAGTTGGATAATATGGGAATACCACCTAATAGTTCTTTTCCAGATTGGCTACAAGCTATGCTTATAAGTTGTGGTGGTAAAAAAAAAAAGTAACTCGTTTTTGTCACTTTATGGGCAACTTGGATGGATCACAATACGGTGTTGCACGAGAAAAAACACAAATTAGTTGGGGATCTAGTTAGTTTCATTTAGAGGTATATGAAGGAATGGGTTGTGATAAAGAATAAGATTTAAGGAAGATTAGTTACCAAGAAAGATTGGGAGATGTCGAGACAAGGAATATTCAAAATAAACTTTTATGGGGCCTACAATCATCAAAGGAAAGAATCTGGTAGTGGAATCATTTACAGAAATTCAATAGGAGAAAGTATAGGAGCGAAAATGGTTTTTAATGAAAGATTACCTACGGCATTTGCGGCAGAAGCCCTTGCGTGTCGTCAAGCAGTTCAAGTGGGGATAGAGCTGGGCATCCGAAAAATCACCATCGAAGGGACGCCCTCAGTGTTATCAAACGCGTACAGAGAGAAGAAGATGACAGATCAGAAATCGGGTCTTATGTTCAAGCTATAAAGATTTTAAGCAAGAGATTTGATGAATGCTCTTTTCAACATATACCTAGATTTGGAAATATGATAGCACATGAAATGGCGAGAGAAGCGTTAGAAAGAAAAAGAAACACTGACTTGGATTTTTGGTTACCACAAGGAGTGGTGGGGGCACTAGAGGAAGATCTAAGAAAGCAGAGGGTCGCCAATCAAAAAAGAGGAATAGGATGAGAAGGGCAAGCGGTCTTGGAAAGAGTAGGGTCATGTAAGCCTTTACTGTTGTCTTAAGACTCTTAAGGAGAAAGAAAAGTTTTTTGAAAGGAAAGGAAAAAGACGTGACTATGAAAGGCTACAATGGTTCTCTGGAAAGGATGTAGAGCATTAATGAGAGTTCTTGGAAATGAAAAAGTAACTAATGCATCGTCAGATGAAGCTGGCTTCCTTTGCATCTAAATGCTGGGCATTAAAGACAACAAAATAGAGCTTAATTTTAGTGGGTTTATTATTAATTTATTTTTCTATTTGGATTTCTTTTTAGTAGGGGTGGGCTTCGTTTTTCAATTCATAGACTATGTTTTGTGTTCAATTTTGATATGCCTATTATTGAATAAAAGTCTCAGATCTATCATATTCAAAAATAAATTCAAAAAGAAAAGTTTTAGGGTTTAAAAGGAAGTAAAAATTTTGAGGAAAAGTAAAAGAGAAAAAGTTTTGGGGTTTAGAGAAGTAAAAAAAAATTTAAGGATGAGTAAAAAGAAAAAAAAATTGGAGGCTTGGGGAAAAGTAAATTTTTTTAGGAGAGAGTAAAAGTTTTGTAGGGAAAATAAATGGGAAAATGTTGAGGTTTAAGGGGTTGTAAATTTGAGGGTAAAAGGGGAAGTAAATTTGGGGGTAATGTAAAAGGGTTTGGAGGAAAAGGGAAGTAAAATGGTTATGGAAAAAATGGATTTTTTTGGAAACTTTGAGACATATTATTGATTGCTAAATGTGGAGATTTGAATCATAAAATTATGGCTTTATATTCTACTCCATTAGACCTTTATAACGGTATATCATATGCTAAAAATGGTTGAGTGATGAATGAGAAATTGATGCTTAAAGTAAGTCACTTGTTAATTATTTTGAGGAAACGGAAAGTTTAGATCTCACATTGGTTAGGTATCAAGTGTGAAATATGTTTATATATGTGAACCAACTTGGTAGTTATTGAATGATTAAGTTAAAGCTTTCTCTGACGCACAAGGGGGGTTCCCTTAAAATTTGCGAAGGTTGTGGGCGAAGTGAAATGTCCAGATTGGTTGGGCCCTTCTAGGCTTATGAATATTTTAGCTTCATATATAATTTTATTTTTCCCCAACAAAGCTTATCTCTTCCCAATTCTATTTTGGAATTGAAATGACAAATATTAAATTAATTTAATGTATCATTAATTCACTGACATTAATGGCTCCATTAATAAAAAAAAATTCCAAAATTCATTGTTTTGAATTTCTATTTAAACTGAAAATAATATGCAGAAAAAGCTACACACTTATTTTCTCTCTCGAAAATTTTCCTGCAAATTTTTCGAACCTATTTTCGATGATAGAAGAAGGCAAGGTTACTGGCCGTTGATCACTGCAGTGCTACTGTCGTGCTCATATTTTTGTTGTATCCTGGCAGGCAATTGATCAACATTTCTCCAACACTAAAGGAGCGATTGATTCTGTCTTAAAGAAACTATGGAAATAAGCCTCAACTACCTACGAGTACAAAATTTCAGTATTGCTTATTTTCAATTTTAGTTTCTAGATTTTTTATACATATTTATTTATATTGTTCTGTTCAATCTTGTGATTTAAATAAATATTTTATACTACTGTTATCTCACTAACGTGTTTCTAACAATCTTAAGACAAAACTTTTTATCACCTTCTAATCCGAGACAAACGAGGTGAATTTGTATTTTGTTAGTAAACAAAAATTGAATAAATTTTATTTCAGGATTTATTCTTACTGTTCAACGTAATTCATTTAAGTTTCTATTTCCAAACAGAAATAAATTAAAATAATTTTGTTTCAGGATTTATTCCTGTCGTTCAACAAAATTCATTCGAGTTTTAAAATAATTATGTTTCAGGATTTATTCTTGCCGTTCAATAGAATTTATTTGATTTCTGTTGTTAACAGTAATCGTTTGAGAGTAACAAATCTGTTACTAGAAAATTGATTTTGTTTCAGAATTTTAATTATGTCGTTTAATATAATCAAAAGGTATAAACTGAAAATTAAATTTTTTGTTTATTATTGAAATTTTGAAGCATTATGGTATATGTTTATTAGACGTATTTTACTGATGTGATTACATGGTAGTATCTGTTCATACTTTCTTAACCCTTTGACAACGCACTTACATCTTGCACACACAGGCACTCGAACCCGAGAACCTTAGGATGAACAACATCCTCTTTTCCACTAGAGCCACTTGTTGGGTTCAATTAAACGTATTTTAAGATAATCGGTAAAATGCTTTTTACAAGCATTAAATCACCATGAGACTTTATTATTAATGCGTGACCTTAAATTGTGGCTTTAAATTTTATTGACAAGTATGAGAAATTTATCATCCGTTAATTAAAAAGACAGTATGAGAGTGCATGTCTAAGATTGGTTCTTGACAGACCTGATATTTAAGCGTGCCTAGTGCACCACCTCTCTTTCAGGGTTGCCTACTTAGTGCACTGTTCATTATTGTGCTTTCTATTAGACCATGTAAACTTTTATTTTGAGTTTTTAGTTTACTAAATTCCTGCCGTCTAACAAAAGTTGATAATTGTGTCTCTGTTTCTGGTTTTTAATTTCTGACTAAAATCCTGACGTTTAACAGATTCATAATTTTTCTGATTTTGGTTTTCTCTCTGAATTCCAGACGTTAATAGGAAAAAAAATGACTGATACATCCAATAACCTATCCAGTTCTTAGTCTGGTGATATAGTCACTACTCAAGCTCAGGTTCCTAGCCAAAGTCAAATGTTGTCAGTGACTATGAGCCACAATGAAAAGCTTACGAAATTTACTAGAGAAACCTTTAAAACGTGTCAATAGAATATGATATTTATTTGACCATATTATCTGGCTCAAATTTTTTGAAGGATGATCCTCCTACTATTAGAGAGGGTGAGGTAGATGCTACTACTGCCTTCAGAACTGTAATGCTAGAAAGCTCTAGGTTATCATAGAAAATGTGGGAAGAAACTTTTCTATTAGCTAATTACCTTTTAAATAGGTTCCTCGCAATGAAAAGGACAAGACACCATATGAGTTATTGAAAGGTAGAAAACCTTCCTACAACTACTTGAAAGTGTGGGGGTGTTTTGCAAAGGTAATGGCTCAATTACCAAAGAAAAAGTGGACAAGGTTAGGCAAAAATTGCAAAACTGGGAAGCTAAGAAGCTCTTCATTGCTGAGAGGGTTACGCTGGCTCAGTCGGTTCTCCTCGCCATTACGAACTGTTTCATGCAGTCAATGTCAATCCTCAAAGGAATTTATGATGAGATTGAGCAGATTACAAGACAGTTTATATGGGGATTTGTTAGTGGGCACTCAAAACTTACTTTTGTAGGTTGGAATCTATTTGCCAGCCTAGGGAAAGAAGGGGCCTCGACTTTCGTCAGTTACATGATCAAAATAACTCCTTTTTCATGAAGCTCGGGTATAGCCTGCTTACTAAAAGTGATGCTTTTTGGGTTCATGTCCTACGCTCCAAGTACAAGGTGAAAAAGCAAATCCCTACTACTATTCACAGAAGTCAATGCTCGCATCTATGGTGGTCTCTCTCTAAGATTTGGCCACTCCTTTGTGAAAATTTGGCTTTATCAGTTGGGGATGGTAGAAGCATCTATTGCTAGACAGATCCGTAGGGAGGTTGGACCTTTAATTTCTTGTATTCTTGCTCAGTCTAATTTAGAGTTAGATTGTAAGTTGAAGGATATGGTGTTGGATGATGACACTTAGAATATTGAGATTTTTCATCTTTGGTTATTTGACATGGTCGTGCATCGTATCATCAATATTCCTCCCCCTCACCCTAATGAGGGAATGGACAAAATTATTTGGGCTTTGTCTACTTCCGACAGGTTTTCAATTCGAAGTGCTTACTAGACCTTACAGCAGGATTTGTGGGAACTTAAGGATCCAAATTGGGGAATCATTTGGAGATTTCAAGGTCCCCAAATAGTTTGTTTCTTCCTCTGGCTGGTTTACAAAAAAGGCTGCTTACTAATATGGAGCGTACTAGACGACGAATGGGGCATAACAGTTCTTGTGGTATTTATGGCCATGTGACTGAAGATACCTTTCACGTCCTTTGTGATTGTCGAGCTGCAAGAGATGTGTGGAAGTTAGTTGTTGCTAGCATTCAACAAAACAGGTTCTTTTCTGAAGCCTTCCAGTCTTGATTTCTTACTAATATTTGTTCTTCTGTATGTTTTCAGGTTTGTGGAGTCTCTTGGGCAAACTTATTTGGGATGATTCTTTGGAGAATTTGGAAAAACAAGAATCTATTTATTTTCCAAAACATTATGAGGACAACTTATGATATTGTCAAAGCGTCTGAGAGTTGTGCTCGCCAATTTGAGGCAAACTAGACTGTTCCTCTCATTGAACCAACAAATCTAAAGACTTTTAAAGGATCGATGGTTTCATCAATTCACTAATGGCATAGTGACAAGAGACACTTATCAAGTGGCAGTAAGAGGAGTCATTCGAGACATGGATGACAAGTGGATTCTAGGGTTCAACCACTATTTAGGAAATTGTAGTCCTCTGGAAGCATAATTGTGGGTAATTACGGATGGGCCCCTAATCTTGTTATAGAATAGGTTTGATAGAGCCACAATCCAAACAGACAACTTGGAAGCCGTTCAGCTCTTGACTAAGAAGGAGGGAGTTGACTCTGGGATCACTATTCTTCGAAGAGCAAGACGAATCCTCCGATCTGAAGGTTAGTGGCACCTCCGGTTTGTTTCAAGAGAAAGGAACTCAGTGGCAGATAAATTGGCTAAACTAAGGCTTTCACGGAAGTCAAGTTTATAAACCTTTAGGGCAACTCCTGTGGAAGTGATGGGATCCATTCAACAAGATATGGATTGTGACTTTACTGTGTTACCGATTTAATGTAATTGTTTTGTTTTTTATTCACCAAAAAAAAAAAAACTTTCAAAATGCCTAAAAAATGCCCTCAAAATTTTTCAAAAGAGGCAATTAAGCTGCTGGTTTTTTTGGCACTCAATTAAGTATTTGAATTGTCAAAATAAATCAAAAAGGCTCTTTGACCGTTAACTTTAACAGTTGACCGTTAAAGTTAATTGCCCCTAATTTTTCAGTTAAAGTCACACCGTGTCACAATCACAACATTACATGTGATAAAAATTTATAAAAAATAAAAATCAATAAAAAGTTATAAAAATTATTAAATTTTAATAAAAATATAAAATTTATTTAAAAAATTAGAAAAATTATAAAAATCGTAAAAAATAAAAAATGTAAAATTTTATAAAAATCATAAAAAATTATACACCGCATCAAAAAGACCCTTTAACCATTAAGTTTAACCATTAACAGTTAAAGTTAACGTTTTCAAGTTTTTTAAGTTAAAGGCATCACGTGTCGCAACAGTGTGATATGTGGCGAAAAATGATAAAAAAATAAAAATCAATAAAAGCTATAAAAAATTATAAAATACTTCTTTTGATACGATAATTTTTTTTATTTTTTACGAATTTTATATTTCCTTACAATTTTTATAATTTTCTTACGACTTTATAAAATTTTATATTTTTCTATATTTTATAATTTTTTTTACGTTTTTATAAAATTTTATAAAATTTTAATTTTTTTAATTTTTTTATGATTTTTATATGTTTTAAGTATTTTATATTTTTATTAAAATTTAATAATTTTTATAACTTTTATTGTTTTTTTATTTTTTATTATTTTTGTCATATGTTACAATGTGATTATGACACATGATAGTTTTAACTAAAAAAATTAAATACAGTTAAAAGTTAACCGTTAAAGAATTTTTTGATGTGTTTTGTTAGTTACTCCATTGAGTACAAAAAATGTAGGAATTTAATTACTATTTATTTTAAATTTGAGAACTTTTTTATACCTTTTTAAGTCTATTTTTAAAGAAGGAATTATGAGGAATCAGCCCCTATAAGCCTTCATTATTGCTGCCGACCAGCCTCTCTCCATAGGAAAATTTCTCTTTTCTTCATCTTTCATTACATTTCTTGAAACTTCTTCAAAACTCAATATTTAAAAATTGAGATTTTGTTAAAATCTCTTTGAAAACAATATCCTAAATTTAGAGTGTGCATTCAATTGTTTCGATCAGGTAAGGTTTCTTATGGCAATAATTGAATAAATTAAAATTTTTTACTTATTGAACCGAAATTTAAGAGATAATTAAAATAATCAAAATAAATTTTATTAGTTTAATTCGGTTGAATTTATCAATTTTTACATTTTATATCCGTTTAATACAAACAGTCCAAAACAAATAAAAATGATCAAAAACAACAAAAAAACACAAAAAAATGGGTTAAAACACTAAAAATACTAAATACAGCATAGATGAAAGGAAAAAAAAAAAACTAAAAACAACATTTCAAGATAATAAAAACCAACCAAAACAAAGGATTTCATGTGAAGCTCATCAACAGCAGTAAAAAAAGGGTTTCATTATAACCCGGTAATCACAAATATATATAATATTATTATAATATCAGTTGAAAAAGAACAATGACTAAAACAAATAACATTTAAAAAAAATTAAACATACATTGAAAATCTCATGTTCTGGCCTGATAATTAGAGTGTTTATCGTCTCAGATGTAACTTAAATTCAAATCGCGTTGATGTAACTTATATATTTTTTTGGTTGGGTACTTGGTTGGGCGGGATCTATATTGGGTTGGGTTACTTTTACAAGTTACTTGAGTATAATTATAAAAGTGTTTTTTTTAATGTTAAAAAAAACGATTTATTTGGTTATTTCGCTTTAGGTTTATAAAAGCAAAATCGAACTCAATTAACAATTTAAATTGATATAACTAACCGAATTAATTGATAATTGATTTGACTAAAAAATTTCGATTTATTCGAATTGATTTGTTCAATTTAATCGATATTTTGTACACTTTTACTTACAATCATTTTCACTATTAATCTCTCAATTTTCAGCATTAGATTTCAAGAGTTTTGAGAGAGAAAATAAAGCTAGAGAGAGAAAGCTTCATAAAGATAAGAATGATATTTTTCTAACTCTCCTAACATGATATTTGAGTTTATATGTTTTGAGACGGTTTAAAAAAAATTTATATTAATATTTTGATTTTTTTTATTGTATGAAAAAATGAGGAATGATGAGAAATGGGGTTTTCAAGCTAATTAATGATGGAATCAAGTTATGGAGGCTTGATTATAAAGATTAGGTAAGTATCCTTCGATACACATACTTCTCTTATACTTTAAGCTTGTAAAGATTAGGGAAATAAGATTATTTTGATATAAATAGGGCTAGATTATTATTAAAAAAGACCAAGAAAAAACCAAGATAAATCCAATATAGCACAAAGCCTAAGAGAAGCCTTCTAGAAGGTAAAGTAAAAACACCTCTCTTCTCGTCTGAAACACTCTTCATCTTCTCAATCTGGTTTGATGTTCCGATTTCTTCCCAAACCCAACAATTCAACTATCGAAGGAGGAACTCTCCTATCCAGGTAAATCCCTATATTTTTAGCAAAGATTATTTGGCAATGATATGAGCAACTTGGTTAACTTTTCTAAGGATGTAACAAAACTTAATCGATTCAAATCTAGCCTTTAAAACTTGAATTTCTCTGATGAAAGTCTTGATCTCCGATCTATCTAGTTGGGTCCTTTGGCATTTCTTTATTACAAACAAAGAATCACCTTTTATTTCCATATGTGACAGACCCATATCAATACCCATCCCAATGGCGTGAACACATGCAGACACCTTCGCTACGAACAGGGTGGAAATCCAGTTGTCAATCACCGATTTAGAGGCTAAAACCTCCCCTCTATTGCTCTTAGCCACAAGCCTTGCTGTCGATTAAAAAACATGAGAATCGAAAGCCGCATCAAAGCTGATCCGTACCAATCCATCCGCCAAGGGCTTCCAAACTCAGGTAACATCCTTACTATGAAGAGGACGATTGTCAATTGCTTCATTTTTTGCTACATGCACCTTTACTGGGGCTGCCAAATATTTATCAAAACAACCCATTTTTTCATGTATTAGTTTGTTTCTAGCAGACCATATAATCCACAACACGTAACAGATTACTGAACTTTTATGTGATGAAGCTACAGAGAAAACCCAGGTGAGCCACTTCCAATTTTCTAGATTCTATTCCCCAACTACCCAAGATAGATTTAACTTTATCCAAACCTCCTTTGATACAAGACACTGCCAAAATAAATGATAGGTTATTTTTGCCTTTACCCTACTTCGTGGGCAAATAGCACTAGCACAGATCTGTTTTGTTTGTAAATTCGTTAGGGTAAGTAAGTAGTTCCTTGATAGCTTCCATGTAAAAAGCTTTTGTTTGATAGGAATACTTCAGGTACCAAAGTTTCTTGTAAAAACTTATAATTTCAATTTGTAAGTCAGAAGAGGCAGGAGTCCTATTAGACTCCATCAATAATTTGTAAGCACTTCAAACTATAAAAATCACCAGTGGCTTCACCTGTCTAAATCACCATGTCATCATGGGGCATCGAAGTAAGGGGAATACAACGAATTCGACTAGCATCCTCAACAAAGAAAGTTGAAAGTATGACATCCCCACGCCATTTCCTTTGTACGCTGTCAATACAATTTGCAACCTTAAGAACATCATTATTTTGAATAGGGCCACTGACTTTATAGTTTGATGAACCAGGAATCCAAGCATCTGACACCAAAATTCTATCTCCTATACCAAAACACCAACCTAGACCCTATGCCAATAACTTTCTGGATGCCCATATACTCTGCCAAGTATAGAAAGGTAAGTTCCCCAATCTAGCACTTAAAAAGTCTGAATGCAGATAATATTTAGATTTTAATACCCGCGCTAACAACGAATTTGGGTAATGAAGAAGTCGGCACCCTTGCTTTACTAATAACGCTATATTAAAATATGTGAGACATTGAAAACCTAAACCTCCTAATTCCTTCATATCACACATTTCCCTCCAATTGCACCAGTGAATTCCTCTTCGTCCATGACTTTTTTGCCACCAAAACCTCGAGATAATACCCTCCAATTCATTACAAAAGGATTTTGGTAACAAAAAGCATAGCATAAAGTACATAGGAATCGCTTGTAGAACGAATTTAATATAAATCTCCCAATCTCCTTGGGAAAGAAAGCGAATACACCAACCATCAATCCTTTGATTAAGTTTATCTTTCCACAATCGAAAAGCTAGCCATTTATTCCGGCCAACCATGTTTGGAAGTCCCAGATACTATTCCGGATCATTGGAATATCTAACTCCCAAGGCAACAACAAGTGAGACCTATTCTTGAACTACCACATTCACGTTAAAAAGAACAGAAGATTTCTCAAAATTTATAAGTTGCCCAGAACTATTACTATATTCTTGCAAAATGGATTTGATCGCACCAACTCCCCTACCATTAACTTCAGCAAATGATCCGGTATGTAACGTCACAACAATGTGCAAGCGAACACACGTCGAAGCAAGTATAGTTGATAGAACAATTCTATTGGATATCGATCCCATAGGGAATGGGTTCTTAATGTTTAGATGTCGAAGCAATTAATACTAAAATTAGATGAAATGTGAGTAAAGATATCAGTGCACTTAAGTCAGATCTGCATACTAAAAATAGTTAATATTGTCCATGCAATCAACGTTAATTGTCAAAGCAACTGAAAGTAAATCAAAGTGTTGTTGAAGTGTTGAGAATTTAAATGCAGAAAAGTAAAATATGACCAAGTGTAAATGATTGGAATGGATCACTGATTTCGCTAAGTAGCAACGTTGGATGCCCCTACAAGGTATTGTATAGATGAATTGTCGTAGCAATAAGGCTCCAATGAATTCTTACCAATAACAGTTCTCCATTTAATCAAGACTCAAATACCCATAATAACCCCACCTCTCGGTGTGAGCAATGTTCTGCACTTAAGAACAAGTGACTAGAATCTCTTTTAATCCCAAGCAACTCTCGTCATCTTGCTTGTTAATCCTAACTTGTCATCGCATCTCTCGATGTCGGTAGACTGCAAATGCACTCTCATGTTTGATGCGGTTAGATCCAAGAATAAACAGATGAAAAGCATTAAATAAGAATCAAAGTGATCTAACACTGAAAGATACTCTTGTATTCATTCAAATGTCATTAAAATTCATCAGCATAAAAGAGGGGTCAATGAATACAATCGAAGCTTATTATCTCTAGACTATTAGGATTATTCCTTAATCGCTCATCTTGCGTTACATCGAGCACCTCTCATTAGAAGTGGTTGCTTTTTCACTCGATCAGCTCACCGTCTTCCAGCTTAAATCTAAAAAACACAAAGTAATTGTAGAATTTAATTCCTTTCCTCTTGATGATTTCTTCTATCTTCTTTCCTCTATTTATAGCCTTCAAAAGTTACAGGTTTCATCCTTCATTTTCAGATCTAGATCCAATTTACAGCTGTCAAAGTTAGTTACAGTACAGCTGTGCACTCACACAGACTTAATTTATTCTTCAGAGATCTGCAAGTTGCCACTACATTGCTAGGCATGATATGAAATCGTCAATTGTGGCGATAACGTGTGATTTTCCTACGTTAGTGCTTCCAGGTGTATTTTTAGCTTGAGTTTACTTATTCAAAGCTCAGGTTTTTATGCGGCGACATCTCTGGTCATAATTTCAAGCTGATTTTGTGGCTGCATCTTCTTCCAGCATTGATCTTCTGAGATGAGTTTCTGCGCTGACAATTCTAAGACGCAATATATAGGTTACTTGTAGCGATATTAGTACACAAAAGGTGTAAAAATAACAAGAATTTAAACCAAACTAAAATGAGCTAGAAAATATAAAAACTAAGTATGAAATATGCAAAATAAGATACAAAAGAGATAATTAAAACACCAAATTAGGGAGAAAATATATGCCATTTGTAATGCTATCACACACTCAAACTTGAGTTTTTACTTGTCCTCAAGTAAACAAAAATGAGCAAAGTCACAAGCAAATATGTCACCACAATTATTATTTTTGTAACTTTAACTTCCTAAAATTCTAATTCACATATTGTATTCATATGATAGAATAACGCACCGATAATTTATAGGCATGAATCATTAAAACTACAACTTCATTAATGTTAGTATTATGCATTGAATCTTAATCTTCCTTGAACCAATACAACATTTATAGCAAAATTTTTTTCTTCTTATCTTTTCTCTTTTCTTTTTCTTTCTTTTTCTCATTTTCCTTTTTCAAGTGACAGAGAGATGTCATTGCATTACTCTACCTTTATTCCTTGGCAGTAGCGATGGGGTGCAACAAACCCCTAGGAGGTATGTAATTGTGCTGACACATACTCTTGCAGTGACAGCTTTTGGCTAGATGATTTTTCTAAAATCTGTGACGGAGTGTTCTCCCTTAAAAAGTCACACTGCACTCACATTGGAGTGTCTTCTATTAATACAATGTCATTGCAACTGGTCAGTTAGTTCAAGATTCAAACATTAAACTATTCATTCATTATTGAAGCAATTCCAATCATTCATTCAAAAATAGAAGATTCACTATTCATTCACATTCATCCAATTTACACATCAAAGCATCCCAAGTAATTCAAGAATAACACATAAAAATAAAAAAATATGGTCACATTTTTGTTGAAATTCTGCATATTTTCATTAACTAAAGAAACATGTAAAATCCAAATATGTGGGTGTAATTGCATTTCCATTTCACAATATCCCCCCAAACTTAATGTCTGCATTATCCCCAATGCACTGACAATAATATACATATAATAATGGAAATGAAATAAAAAAGAAACTAAATTAACAAAAGAAATGAAATGACAATAAAATGCAATGACAATAAAATGTATGCAATCTACCTACAGAAAAGTAAACTGACTTATTCTTGCGCAGCCGATGTAGAGGCTTCTTTGGTTTTCTTTTTTTTTCTTCCTTGGGCGCTTGCCATAATCTTTACGTTTCTTATTTTTTTCCTTGCGCTTCCGTTTCTTATCCTTCGAACTAATCGGATCGACGGATTGCTCCTCCCCAGCTGGTTAGGTGATGGCCTCATTGATAGTTACCTCGGATGGATGTATTTCAGCTAATGGTGCCACATATAGCACAATGGTAAGAGGGTGAATCTCCTCAATGCTGCTTGAAACTACCTCAGTCCAGCTCGAATTAGGTAGAGCCTCGTCACTACTAGATGCTCCCACACTCACGGGTGTGCCGACAATATCCTTAGCAATAATTGTCAGGGCATATTCCTTCCTTCCTTCCTGCTCCTCATTAGGGTCCTTCTTCTTCTTCTTCTTCTTCATTTTCCTTCTCCTTCTCTTGACCTTTTTCTTGCTCTGCACCTTCATCCTCAGGCTTCTCTTGTTTAGTTATGGCCATGTTAATGCCATCCTCTGCGTCCATACCCGCGGGGGTATGCAACTCCTCAATGACAACCCCTCTGCCTGCCATGTTTGCTCCGAGGCTGTTTGAGAACTAGTCTTCAAACAGACTGGCAATATTACGGTAGTAATCCCCCTCAGCATTAGAGTGCCACTCTTGCTCTTCATAATTAGAGATATTAATTCTTGTTGGAACATAGGTAGGCCTACCATTAGGAGTAGGCTGGTCGAAGGAGGAGGTTTGCATTGGGCGAAAAATAGAGGGGAAGGCTGGGAAGTCTAGCAGCAGATTGGGACTCATGCGACGGTACTTGCCTCATTCCAAGCCTTTGTATATGCATAGAAAATATGTAGTCTATAGTCCATATCTTCTAATACGCCGACTGTGTGGATAGTGTGCGTGTCAATGCGATCAATATGCACTCCCATAACAGCTAGCTTCTTTTCCAATTGGGGATTCGTGGGTGCATCTGCCTGCTATTCCTTCTTCTTCCCTTTGCCCTTTTCCTTATTTTATGGTGCTTCTTTCACAATCAGCGTTTCTTGGCCTCGAGTCATTCTTTCAATTGATATATCATTGATGGGGCTTTTGTTTTCTAACACTTCCTCGCCATCCCGGGGCACAATCCTTCTGTTTGTAGAGTAGCAATATTAAAAAAGGGAAAGGGAGTATACCAGTTTGTTTTGTAGTAGCTTCAACTATTTCATCATGGAGGATTTCACTGATGTCAATGTGACGACCCTTTAAAATTGAATGTAGAATGCATATACGGTCCAGTGTTGCTATAGTGCTGTGCGTAGAAGACAGGATGCGACTGTTTATGAAGTGGAACCACACCTTGCTGAAGGTTATGAGATACCTCCGATGCATGGTGTAGTTATATGGCCTATTACTTGTCTAGACAACCCTGTCAACACACAGGTCGCTCAGCACTTAGGCAGTCCCTTCATCAGTCAGTTCGTGTACAAATGGAGAGTGGTCATCGACCCTCTTAGGAATCTGAAGCAGAACGTTGATATTTGCGGCACTCCATGGGATTAAACCTTCCCTCACAAAGACAAACTCTTGCTTAGAATTGACAAGGTTTGCATAGAATTCCTTTACCAATGTAGGAGAGTAGCTAGCGGGGTTGTAACACCCAAATCTCGAACACTGTCACCGGTTAGGATCCGGTGTTTCTATTCATTTAAGTCTATTCATCTTTTGGAAATATCAAAATATTTAATATTTATTCAATACGAAATTCATCTATTATAATTTGGATTAATATTCATACATAACATAATTTCATCAAGGGTAAAAATGACAAATTCCAACATTTTAGGGGACTTCTACCGATACCTGATGGTCAAGTATCGGTAGTAGTCAATTCAATGAACAATTTAAAACTGTGAAGACTTTTACTGGTACCTGTGCTAGTTCTACCGATACAAGTAACTACCGATACCAAAAACTCTAGAGAACAAAAATCCTAACCCTGCAACTTCTACAGATATAAGCATACCTACTACCGATACATCAGTACTATAAACTATCGATACCTATAATTAAACTACCGCTACAACCCAAGTCAGAGAACAACCTCTCTCCTACTGAAACAAGTATGCATAATCTCAATATTAATGCCAAGACACAAGTTTAATGTCTTAAACACAACCAATACAAGTTATGCATTAAAACATCCCTCAACATACATAACTTTTAAGTATTTACAAGCATCATAAGTTTAAGCATCTAAGTTTTACTTCATGTATTTACACAATCACAATAGTAAGATTTCAACATCTTTAGTTTAATATCAAATGTTAAAATCATCCTAGTACATGCCATAAGACCAAGTGATGCAAAATCTATTGACAAACTCCGTGATAGTGTGACTTCAGGTGAGGACGATGATCCGATCTTCAGTCAGTAAAACTATCTACAAAATAACAACAATAATTGTGGTAAGCTTTATAGCTTAGTAAGTTCGATAGTTAAAAAATACCAACATGGTAATAAGCAACACTGACTTCATCAAGCCAACGGAATTCCATTGCTCTTTGAGTATTTACTACTTCTTTTTCTGTTCATAACTTTTTGTTACTAGTACTCGATGTTGCTCACACAAGCTGTCGAGGACTCGCAACATATGCGGTACCCTAACCATTGGTGTACCCTAGCCATTGGTACAATGTCTATCTATACTGTAAACTGTTTCCTAACTATGCTGCTCACACGAGCTGTCAGGAGTATGCATAAAGCAAAAGTCCTAGCCATCTTATCGGTACTATTTCAACGGCATAAAGCCTACTATCTCTTGCGTTTCATTTCTTTGATTATCTTCAATACCAAATGCTTTCAATTTGCTGTACATTGACAACATATATACATATACAAGGAATATTAAGTAAGATTTACACTACGAACTTACAAGACTGGTTTGCAGTTTTGGAAAAACTTCAAGGACTAATCCACTAATTTCTCTTTCCTCGATCGGTAGCACGATCGTAGTCTACATTCACAAATCATTCAATTCTCACATTAAGCTACATAATTTAGTCATTAAACTCAATTTAGTCCTTTTAGGAAAAATTATGGTTTTACCCCTAATAGTTTCCTTTTATTCAATGTAGTCCTTTCAACACAAAACATGCAAAATAACCATTCTCTCACACAACTAACCACAACCAAATTCTCTTGAGTATCTATCCAACCCATTCACACATTTATTTTCATAATAATACATGTAACTTCACCATTTTTACATTTTTAATCCTTAAACCCTAATTTCATCAAAAATCACTTTACAAAAAGATTTAACCCAAGTATCAAACATTCAAATACATCAAAAGCTTTCAAGAACAAGGAATTTCAACAATGATAAGTTTTCTAACATTTGAGAGATTTACAAATTAGTCCTTGCATAAGCTAGATTAAGCTAATACGGACTCAAAAACATAAAAATTACTAAAAACGATCAAGATTTGCTTACCCAAATCAAAGCTCAAAGATTGGAATTGAAAACCTTAAGTTTTCTCCCCTTCTTGCCGTGTGAAGAAGAAAGAAGAAGAAAATGGAATGAAATTTACTTTCTTTTCTTTTAATTTTCATTAATATAGTAATGACAATTTTGTAATTTTTAAGACTTCCATCATTAAGCCTTAATTAATCATTTTTTTTATCTTAATTAAATCTGTTTACACTTAATATAATTCATACCAATCCACTAACTAATATTCCTTTGGTTAATTTATTCATTTGGTCCTTCTAATTAAACATCTATACTTTTACCCTTTTTATAAATTAGTCCTTTCTATTCAATTATCTATTTAATCTATGAAATATTCAGATCATAATTTCATATGATGCATATATCACCAAAAATACTTAAAATAAATAAATTTACGACTCGACTCGTCGGAGCTGTGGTCTCGAAACCACTGTTTTCAACACCATTGAAAATTGGGCTGTTACAGGGGTGTTCATAGAAGAACTCCCATCCCAAACGACTTATAATCCTCGTGACGTGCTTCCCCAAAGTTTAATATGGGGACAGTTACAGACTTGTGCCAGCTGAATATTCCATTTCAATATCACGTTCTGGTAGCGATCTTTGGCTGCCTTTGACAAAAATAAGATCGATCCTGTGAATGGTGGTGGAGTTGTGGTTTGAACCACGGTGGTAGAAGTTGAAGGAGTGGTTTTAGAAGGTTTCTTTGCTCTTATGGTTTTAGCCATGATCGCTAAAGAAGAAAGTTAAAGGAACTTGCAGAGAAAAGATTAGACTGACAGAATAAAAAAATAAGAGCAAAAACAAAGAAGAAAATAGGTTGCAATAACAATGGCTAATGTGGGTAGAAGAAGAGAGTCTGCAGAGACGAGTTTTTATAAACAATTAATGGCAGAGTCATGATTATTGTAAGAACTTGGGGAAACGTTGCGTCTGCAGCTAATAAATGCCAGGCTGCAAATTATACCTTTTCATTTGATCGAATGACTGTGAGAAGAAAGAAATTAATCAGTGTGATTCTTACTGAAAAAGCTTTGCTGAGTCATCACAAAATGTGCCGACAAGTTGTGCTTTAAATGCATCGACAAAAAGATGATTTTTATTCCTACGTAAAATTTAAAACGAAATAAGTAAAAGTAAAACAAAATAAAAGAAATGTAAAAATGCGTTGACATTATTTAAATGTGACTAGATCAATGGTCTCGTTTGGTTCTTTGACTTCTGGGCTTACATAATGCTTAATACGTTGACCTTTCACCTTGAACTGTTGCCCATCTTACAGATTTGTAATTGTCACTGCACTGTTCTGGAATGCGTCAATGACCTTGAAAGGGCTCGACCATCTTGATTGTAATTTACGTGGATGCAGTTTTAAACGTGAGTTAAACAAAAGTACTAACTGACCAGGACTAAATTATCGACGTAAGATGATATTGTCGTGCCATCTTTTGGTCTTTTCTTTGTATATTGCAACATTCTCATAGGCATTACGGTGAATTTCTTCTAGTTTAGCAATGTCTAACATCTTTTCCTTCCAGCAGCATCATAATCCATATTTACTTACTTGATTGCCCACATGGTTTTATGCTCAAGCTTAATTGGTAGGTGGCAAGACTTACCAAACACTAGTTGATATGGTGACATCTCTAGCAGTTTATATGCGGTGCAAAGTTCCCACAATGCATCATGTAGCCGCGAAGACTAATCCCTTCTAGAGGATTAACCACCTTTTCAAGAATGCTTTTGATTTGCCGATTGGACACCTCCGCTTGGCCATTTGTTTGTGGATGGTATGTTGTGGCCATACGATGCTTCACACCATATCTTTCAATGCTGTTGCAACTTGATTGTTGTGAAAGTGAGTACCTTGATCACTTATTAATGCTCTAGGTGTTCCAAATCTTGTGAGGATGTAAGTGTGGAAAAACTTCAACAATGTTCAAGCGTCATCTTTTGGCACTATGATTGCTTCGATCCACTTCGAGACATAGTTAACAATAACTAAAATGTACACATTCCCAAAAGAGTTAGGGAATGGCCTCATAAAGTGTATACCCCAGACATCGAATAGCTCTACCTCCATAATAGCTTGTTGGAGCATCTCATTGCGTCGAGATATTGAGCCAGTACGCTGATATCGATCACATTGTTGTGCAAAGTTGTGGGTGTCTCGAAATAATGTGGGCCAATAGAATCTTGACTGTAAGACCTTTACAGCAATCTTGACACCACCAAAATGGCCTCCATAAGGAGCATCATGGCAATGTCTCAAGATAGGAGTCATTTCTTCTTCAGGAACGCAGTAACGGATAATGTTGTTGGCGCATACCTTAAACAAGTATAGCTTGTTCCAATGATATTTTACAGTGTAGCGTAGAAACTTGATCTTTTTGTGACCAACAGCACTCAGAGGTAGCTTCCCACACACAAGGTAATTGACTACATCAACATACCAGGACGATGCATCAATAAAGAACAACTTCTTGTTTGGAAATGCATCAATAGTCTGGGCTTTACTCCTATCTTCACTTCCAACTTCCAATCGAGACAAGTGGTCAACTATTTGATTTTCAGATTCTTTCTCTCTAATTTCAACATCAAATTCTTGAAGGAGTAGGATCCATTGAATTAATCTAGGTTTGACATCTTTTTTCTCAAAAAGGTATCACAATGTAGAGTGATCTGTAAACTGTAATCTTTGCGCCGACAAGGTATGAGCAAAACTTGTCAAATGGAAAGACTACTGCTAGCAACTTCTTCTCAGTGGTTGTATAATTAACCTATGCTTCAATTAGAGTTTTACTAGCATAATAAATAAAATGAAATACCTTCTCTTTACATTGGCCTAGAATAGCTCCCACAACAAAGTCACTTACGTCGCACATTAATTCAAACGGTTATGTCCAGTCCGGTGTGACGACAATCGAATCTTGTATCAGCTGCTTCTTTATTGTGTTGAATACGTCTAGACAAGTGTTATCAAACACAAACTTTTTATTTCGCTCTAGCATTGAGCATAATGGTTTAGCAATCTTGGAAAAGTCACGGATAAATCTCCTATAGAACCCAGCATGTCTAAGAAAGCTTCTTATTCCCTTCACATTTGTTAGCGGTGGTAACTTCTCGATGATTTCAACCTTTGCTTTATCTACCTCAATGAATTGACATGATATGCGATGGTCGAAGACAATGCCTTCAGTTGCCATGAAGTGACATTTCTCCCAATTCAGAACTAGATTTGTGTCCTCACATCTCTTCAAAACTTTCGCTAGGTTATCAGCGTATTGGTCAAAAGTTTGCTCATAAATTAAAAAATTGTTCGTGAATACCTCTAAAGAATCCTCGATCATGTCTGAAAATATAGCCATCATACACCTCTGGAATGTGGCTAGTGCGTTGCACAATCCAAATAACATCCGTCGGAAAGTAAAAGTTCCAAATGGGCATGTGAACGTAATTTTTGCTTGATTTTTCGGCGCAATGGTAATTTCGTTGTATCTAGAGTAGCCATATAAGAAGCAATAATAGGCTTTACCAACTAGTCTATCTGGCATCTGATCAATAAAAAGTAGTGGAAAATGGTCATTCTTTGTGACTGCATTCAATCGACGATAGTCCATGTATACTCGCCAACCAGTCGTAATGTGAGTAGGGATAAACTCGTCCTTCTCATTGCTTACAACTCTGAAATCACTCTTTTTAGACACACATTTAACGGGGCTCACCCAATTAATATAAAAAATGAGGTATATGATGCCCGTGTCTAGCCACTTGATATTTTCCTTCTTCACTACTTCTTTCATCTTTTCATTGAGTCTTCATTGTTGCTCAATGGATTGCTTCCCTTCATCTTCCAATATGATCTTGTGCATGCAAAAAGAGGGACTAATGCCTCTGATATATACGATGCTCCAGGCAATGACTCTTTTGTGTTCTTTCAAAATGGCGATGAGCTTATCTTCCTGCGTTGTGTCGAGGGATGCGTTAACAATAATAGGTAATGTATCGTTGCCACCTAAGAAAACATATTTCAGGTGCGTTGGCAATGACTTCAACTCCAAGGTAGGAGCTTGTTCAATCGATGGTTTAAACATGGGGATCGTTTTATTAGATAAATCCAAAGATTCAATTGTCAATTCTGTATTAGCTTATAACTATTAACCTCAGCATTGTGGTCACATCCAAGTAGGGTTTCATCAATGTATGTCGCTGCATCTTTAACTAAGACAGCTGAACTCTGTTCGTTGAACTCTTCCATAATTATCTCATCTAGCATGTCAATATGGTGACACTGCTCTTTCCTTGTGGAAGGGGATGCCTCGAACACACTGAAGGTTACATGTTCGTTGTTATTACGCATGATAAGTTCTCCCTTGAACACGTCGATAAGAGTACGTCCTATTGCCAAAAATGGTCGCCCCAAGATGATGGGCAGTTCCTTGTTTTCCTCGCAGTCAAGAATTATGAAATCGGTAGGAAACACAAACTTATCTACTTGTACAAGGACATCTTTTTTCTAACCTTCAAGTTGCGCTAGAGATCTGTCCGCAAGTTACAATGTCACTGCAGTGGGCTTCATTGATCCAATTCCTAATTTCCTGAATGTAGACAGAGGCATGAGATTAATACTAGCTCCCAAATCACATAAAGCTTTACCTAGATAATGATTTCCAATGGAGCATTAGATTGTAAGCTACCAGGGTCTTTCATTTTTTGTGGCAACTTATTTGTAAGCACAATGCTGCACCCCTTTGTGAGTGCAATCGTCTCGATTTCATACAATTTCTTTTTCTTTGATAACAGCTCTTTCATAAATTTCCTATAGTTGGGTATCTACACAAGAGTATTAACAAGAGGTATGTTAATATGTAATTGTTTCAAAGTAGAAAAAAACTTTTGATGTTCCTTATCATGTTCTTTTTCTTTAAATCTTTGCGGAAATGGTAAAGGCATCGTACTAGTATGTTGTTGTGGAATAACCGATTGCATCGACACAGGAAGTTGCGTCGACATTATCGCTAGGCGAATAGTAGGCATAGATGTCACTACAGTTGGCTCTTTCTCATTTATTTTTGCTTTTTTTTCTTCAGCTGCAATTTCTCCTTATTGCGTTGGTTTAGATGCGTTGACATATTCTTGGTCAAAATGTCTGCTTGGTTCAGCCGTTTTCTTTCCACTTCGCAATGTAATAGCCTTACAATGCTCATTCCCTCTTTGCGTTGGGTTTTCAATATCACTAGGTATAGCACCTGATGATCTTGTACTCAGATTAAAAGCCAATGTCCTAGCTGGGCTTCTAACACTTGGATAGAAGAAGAACTGCCTTGCATTATTACTTCAATTCGCGTAAATATGCTCTCGCATCAGCGCCTCAAGAGTAGTCATAGGGTTTGACCTTAGTTGAGAAAACTACTGTTATGATTGTTGGTGTTGTCCTTGCATATGTGGCATGCCATTTTGTTGTGACTGCAATCGTGTTTGTGGCTACATTTGATTAGGATGTGAATGTACCTGCGCATTCTAATTAAAATTTTGCTGTTGATTGTTGTTGTAACTCCCTTGTCTATAACTCCCTTGATTTGAGGAATTTCCATATCTGAATATGGAAGCATTTTTATTCCCCCAAGGTTGTTGAGCTCTATTGTTGTATGAGTTACTGTACAAATTTCATCGAATGTTGTTGATGTAGAATGCATTTTCAGCATGTTGTTGACAGTTTTCATAATTGTGGTTGTCGCCGTAAATTTCACATGAAAATGTCGACACATCCATCTGTTGGGCCACTTGGATAGAAGCAACGTCACTTGTCCCTTTCATATTCTTTATAATATTGGCCAAAGAGGATACCTGCACACTCAAAGCAGAAATAGCATCTAATTCAAGAACACCAGGTTTAGTTTTTACCTTAGCAGAATGAGAGATTGGATACTGATAATCATTTTGTGCAATTCTCTCTAGAATTCTTACAACTTTAGTATAGGTGCAATCTAAAAAAGGATTGTTAGTAGATGCGTCGACAAGATTCCTTGTTTGAGCATTCAATCCATTATAGAAGATCTCTATCTGAGTCTCTTGCTGAATACCATGTATTGGGCAATGTCTTGTAATGCTCACATGTTGTATGTAAATTCTCATCATCTAACTGATGGTAAGCTGTAATGTCATTGCTCAACCTTACGTTAATTGTCGGCAGATTCAATCGTAAAACGAATTACGTTGCTAACGCATTCCATGATCTAATGGATCCAGCCGGTAATCCCAAAAACCATGTCCTTGCTTTTCCCTGCAAGGAATAAGGGAATAATTGCATTTTCAAGGCATCATCAGGGACACCATGTTGATTAAAGGATGCACAAATAAGAAAAAAGGATTTTAAATGTTCTCTTATGTCTTCATGAGGTAGGCCCACGTATTGCCCATTTGAATTAAGCATCTGAAACAAAACCGATTTCAGCTCAAAATTTTTAGCTTGTATAGCTGGTCTCACAACCCCTGGTTGTAAATTATCAAGGATAGGAACAACAAAATCTTGGATTGTCCTATTTTGCACTTGTTCTTTTTGTGGAGGCTGTGGTGGTAAATTGTTTATTCGTTGTGGCTGTATTGGAGAGACTTCATGTTGTGGTAGCAATGGTGGTAGATTATTATTGTTGTTGTTACCATCCATCTTCTTTTGTTCTTGCTTCCTCCTTCTAAGTGTTCTCTCGAGTTCTGGGTCAAAGTTTGCAATATCCTTAGAATTTCTTCTTATGGTCATAGAACTTCTAAAATACAAGAAAATCAATGAAAGAAAGTTAAAACGATTAGTAAAAACAAAAGGTTAAGTAAGGAATAATTGCTACTACAATAGTAAACATCAAACAAACGCCAATTCCTCAACAATGGCGCCAAAACTTGATCCAATCTATAACGTCACAACAATGAGCAAGCGGACACACGTCGAAGCAAGTATAGTTGATAGAACAATTCTATTGGATATTGATCCCACAGGGAATGAGTTCTTGATGTTTAGATGTCAAAGCAATTAATACTAAAATTTGATGAAATGTGAGTAAAGATGTTAGTACACTTAAGACAAATCTTCACACTAAAAATAGTTAATATTGTCAATGTAATCAAAGTTAATTGTCAAAGCAACTGAAAGTAAATCAAAGTGTTGTTGAAGTGTTGAGAATTTAAATGCAGAAAAGTAAAATATGACCAAGTGTAAAGGATTGGAGTGGATCACTGATTTCGTTAAGTAGCAACGCTGGATGCACCTACAAGGTATTGTATAGACGAATTGTTGTAGTAATAAGGCTCCAATGAATTCTTTCCAATACTAGTTCTCCGTTTAATCAAGACACAAATACCACATTTCGAAGCATCCGTTGATATATCAATTCCATTCAAAAAGCCAAAGCATCTACGAACATTCTCCATACTTTTATCATTCAACTTAGTCTCCAAAAGGAAGACTAATTGGGGATTATTTTGTTTCAGCAAATGCCAAACTCTTCTCTTAGCCCAAGAACTCCCCAATCCTCGGACATTCCAACACAGTATTTTCATTGGTGAAGGTCGGCTTGCCTCATGGCAACCGTCGATCTAAAAATTATGGAAGTCGTCAAAGCATCTTTCAAGGTCGGTTTGAGTTTAACCAACTCTGAGCACAATGGATCCTCACATTCGTATTTGTCCCTCTTTGCTATAATAGTCTCTGTCGTAGACTCAGATTCTCCATCAGACCCAAAAAAAATTAGCTTTTTGTTTTCCCCACTGTCTTCCTCTATTTTCGGTAAAGGCAACAAATCTCTGACCAATCGTTCCAACCTCATATTTTTTGGAAAGCAATTAAGAATTTCCTTATGCATAACGTCAACTTCAATACTATCCATATTGTTCTTATTAAGAACCCCTTGTCTTTATTAAAATTATTCGACATTCCAAAATTAGCATTAGTATCATTACATAATGTCAAATCTTCCTCCATAAAATCCTTCAAATCTTTAGAAATAACATTAGTTTCCAAGTCTGGCACCTTATCCCTCAAATTATGCCTTCCCAAATTACACGCATCTTCTTTTGCAATCGAAGAGAAAGAAACATCCTCATCAGCCCCCTTCCTTTCTGATTCCAGCACCTCAACCTCACCTACATAGAAACGTTCTTTCATCGATTTTTTTGATGAAAAACCATACTTCAAACTTTCTTTCCTAAAGAGAGGAGAATCTACTCTAAGCGCAACAGAGTAGGGTAATTTTTTTGTCAAAATCTCTTCATTTGGATTTAGATTAACTTTACGCTCCTTGGCCTCATGGCCTAATTTACCACAATAGAAACAAAAGGTAGGGAGGTTTTCATATTTGAAAGGAATCCAAACCTTAGAACCTCCATTATCCGAAATGAAAATACCTGTCCGTAATGGGTTTGAACGTCCAAATTCAACCTTAAGACGAAAAAAAGTCCCAACAATCTCCGAACCCAAGACTTCTCCAAACGTAGAGTTGACTTCTCGTAAAAGATCATTTTTATCATAGTCTGAAAGGCAACGACAAATTTTGATCCAGAAAGGAGAATGAACCAACTTGATTTTTTTCGTTCTGTCGGGGACAACAGCCGACCAAAGATAACAAGCTGTTGTCAAAATAGCCAAGGACACCCTTCCAAAACTTTCCTTAAATCCTCTTCGCTATAAAAAAAATATTAGAAACAAGTTTTTCCCAACCACCTGGATATTGAACTTTTTCTTGGTTTTTCAAATACTTTTCATCTGAGCTCAAAAGCTATCTAAATTATATGAACGCTTTGACCAAACCTAACATAACAACGATGGATTTGGATGAGGATTCAGCACATAATTTTTCACTGTTAGTTGCAATAACTCCTCTTCCAAAAGGGCAACTTCATCTTCCTTCATATCGATAAAACCACCCTCGGGATCACCACCCTTTCACAAACCCAAAACACAGACAAAGACCTTTTCTTTGGAGAAACTAAGACAGAACACTCTTGAAAGAGAGAGGTTTCTTTGGGAATTAAGATTATAAATCAACATGATTATGTTAATGCAATATGTGAATTCATGGTTAAAGGATATGAAACAAGTCATTAATGTGTCGTAGTGAAAGAGTTATTATAAAATTAATTATGTAAAATGAAGATTTTGGTTGCCATAATTGTGTTAAAAGTATGTTATGATAAATGTAAAAATTATTGAATATGTCAAAAATGTCATTAAGACAAAATATGTAAATAATTGTTAATTTATGCTTTTAGTCGATAAAGTCAATACATGAGGAAAATAGGCAAATAAGCCACCATGTACAAGCCTAATGATTAATATGTTGGTATAATCACCGTGTTCAATAAATGGATTTGATTTGTGATAAATTGTTGCTCGATGAGCACTAATTATGTGATATTCAAATACGGATTGAACATTAAGAAATATGAAATGTATGTGTATACATGTGATTATGAGACTATGATGTGATTACTTTAATACATAAAGAATCTTAATAAGTATATTGCCCTAGTAAGCTTACTATATTAATTAGGATACAATTGACATGTTAATAATGATTAAGGTATGTGCATGTTGGAACGATAATGTGTAAGTGGAATGACAACGTCATATGATGCTTTTTAGGCACTAATTTTGTCTCCAAAATATCACTTGACTTTGAATTTGTGAAACTATGATCCTAGTGTTCAGCATCAAATTTTTGAATATCCATGTTCCCTACCTCTCTTCCACATGATGATATAAAAGTTATTGTAACACCTTAAACTCGACTTAAATGTTACGGTTGAATCTCAGAAGTTACATTAACAACATTTGAAAAATTATCTTTTTGTTAAAAGATAACTAGGTTTCAATAGTTTTTATGAAAATTTTAAAATTTTAAATACCGAGTGAGTTTTTTTTTTGAAAAATTCTTATTAAAACACAATTATTTGAAAAAAAGGCAACATTCTATTGTAATGTTGTTTTGCGTTATTTAAAACAAAAAAATTTGCATTTTAATTATTTGTTAAAATGGTTTTAAATAAAAATCTTTCGCAGTGGAATTTTTATAAAACTTAGAAAAAAATCACGAGTTATAAATTCGTTCTAAAACCAAGTAAAATCATAACCAAATTAAATAAACTCAATAATTTTAAAATGCTTGAAATGACATAAGTTTGCATGCATGCATGTCAGTTCTAAAGTTTTAAAAAGAAACAAACAACAACATAAAAAGAAATTTCCAAAGTCCAAAGTCCACAAATAATAATCAAATAGTTTAAAAAGAAATCCATTATTAAAAATTCATTATCAAAACCCATCCGAGAGGCTCCACTGAATGCTGAATCCAAGCCCTAAATCCGAGTATTACCTGAAAGGTTATAACAATAAAGGGGTGAGCTTTTAAAGCCCAGTGTGAGTCTTTAACAAATAAATATCAATAAACATATAATTATTAATCAAGTAAACATTTCACTTTATGCACATGATCATGGTGATGTGATTTTTATAAAACAGTTATGCAAATTTATTTAAAACATCCTACCCATCACCACTACACTCCTCAATCAAGTTCCCCAAAACTCATCAATCTAAAATACTTCAATTTGTGGATAGTGCCACCAGTAATGTAGACAGTGTTGCCAGTATTGTGGTTTTCATGTGTGAATATGATGTGCGAATGTGCAAGTATACACATTAGATCAAGTAATAAAGTGTTAAGTAAGATCGTCTCCATAGGGATCGGATCGGTATAACTTTGTCAAGTTATTATAGTGCAGTGTAGTGTATGATATGGCAAAGTAGTAATAGAAATGTAGTAGTAATTAAAAGAATGATGATATATGAAATATGTATAACAAGCAAAAAAATACTTAAAAATGTTATGGCAAAGATACTACAACAATGGAGAAATGGTCTTCGATGTTGAATGGAAGGTTGAGATTACTAAGAATCTACCCTTATAAGTAAATAATGCCTCAACAAACTCGTAACCAATCTACTGCTCAGAATAGATTATAGTGGTTTGCTTTTTTCGAGAGCGAGACTTCAAGTTACCTCACCTAGGGCGATATATGTCTATAGGCCTCAAATGTGTTTCCCAAAATTGTTTCTTCATACTTTTGTATGGAACACTGCTCTATGTCTAGAGTCTGCTATGAGTATTCATTCAAATAATCACTCGTATCATTTAATTACGATCTAACTAACTTTTTAAAATTAGTTAAGTTTATGAACATGCTGCACATTCATCTATATCTAGAGACATGTAAGCATGCAATTCGAAACAACACCATTGAATGAAACAGTAAATTAAATTAGATCTAAGCTTTAGTAATCAACAATCATAGGGATTTCATCAAGTAATCCCAACCCGATGTGATTTAGCTCATGGATTGGTAAATAAAATACAAATCTAATTCAACATTCAACAACATTTTCATCAATTAATGTCACGAAGAAGAAAAAAAAAAGAGTAAAGGAAAAACTTGAAGAAGATGGCTTTCGCCTATCCAACCTCCAACTTCGATGACTGATGGTACTAAAAAGAACATATGTTTTGTCCCTATTTATTGGATAATTTGTTCCCATTTAGTTTTTCTTAGTACATATTTTAGCATTTTTTTAGTTTAGTATATTGCATTTTCTAACTTAGTGGACCTTGGCCTAGTTTTCCTTAATTTTGCCATATTTTACTACTAATGTCACTGCATGAGTACTTTTAGATTGCGCCTAAAACTATCGCCGCATGAGCACTTCCAGATTGCACCCAAAACTGTCGCCATAGGAAGATTTCCGGAATGCACCCAAGACTGTCGTTGCATAAATATTCTTCAAATTGCATCCAGAACTATCACTGCATAAGTATTCTTCAATTGCACCCAGGAATGTCTTTGTATGAACATGTCCAGAATTATCGCTGCATGAACGTGTCCAGAATTGTCGCTACATGAACGTGTCTAGAATTGCGCCCAGAATTGTCGCCACATCTGACAGTTGTCTGATAAGAACAAAAATGTGTGTGCTGTCCAATTTGGTATAACCAACTTGTACAAGTTATTTTTTCAGAATAGGCACCTGTACAATTTGAGGCTAAATATAAACACTTACAAGGAAAGAGAAAAGGGAGTCTCTCCCTTTTCCTTGGTCTCCCATTTTGCAGTTTTTCTTCTCCAACAAAGCTTGAAGCTTTTTGGCTATGGAGGCTTGAGACCTCTCGGGTGAACCGACATGATGGCAAGGTAGTGTGCTGCTTGTGACTAGAGCATTCTAAGTGCGATGAAAGAGGGAGAGTAAGGGAGTATTTTGGGTAAACTAGGAATAGAGTACTCCATCTGTTCTTTTATTTTTCTTACTTAAACACTGGTGATACTTTTCACATTCAAGTTTTATGAAAATACTGTTGATGTTGGGATTTATATGATATCTATCTCAATCTTGCCTTTTCTATGAATCTTTGGATTTAATTATTTTGACCACGGAAGTGCTATTGCAATCAATGTCATTAGAAGGTCTAGCGACAAATTAAATTAACAAGCAAAACAATGGAAGTTGCTTGAGGTTTGAAGAAATTCACTCCACTTGTTCTTGAATATGTTGCAGTGACAACACTATAAGGTGTGGTTATTGTGCATATTTGAGTCTTAGATCTAATAGGAACTTCAAGTTTGGTAAGATATTCATTATGCTTAATTGCATCGATAAATTACCTGTTATTTTTAACCATGTGAGTTACACTTAGATTCCACCAAATCTGAACGTCAGGGACCCTTGTTTTAACATCATTGCATTTTACCTTTATTTTTACATTTTTACTTCGACAACCAAACTCACAATTTGCCTCATTTCTTTGTTCATTTCATCGACAAATTTAAGCAACAAAAACACCATCCTCGTGGGATTGATATCCGACAGATGTAAGTCTATCTACTCTAGTTGCATCGACAGTATACACTTGTACATTACTACCGTGACATTCATAGCGCGATCAAGTTTTGGCGCCATCAAGTTTTGGTGCCATTGCCGGGGATGGTGTTTGTTTGATATCTATTTTTTTTCTTTGCAATTATTCTTTATTATCTAAATTTTATTTGTCACTAACTTGTTTCCTTTTTGTTGTCTACTTTTACATTTTTCTTTTAGCAAAATATGACTAGGAATGAGGTATATAGAACCTTAAGATGTTGGACTAGCATAAGTGATGCTATAGAAATGGAGCTTGATCCATAACCGCCCAGGTGTCTTCTTTTACTAATATGAGTAATTCAATGCAGAATGCTACAGCAATTGTAGAATGAAAATTTGCTGTGACAATTTGCGATTACTCTAGAAGAAACCATGAGTTTGAACAATGCCCATCAAATCCAGCAAATGTGTACCACATGGGGAATTTCGGTTGAAATGAAAATCCATATTCCAACACTTACACGCCAGAGTGGGAGCAACATTCAAATTTTTGTTGGAACAATCAAGACCCTAGAAGTATAAACAATGATGTTAGATTCAAGTGGACATTGCCCAATTATGATAAACTCTTGTCAAGGAAAAATACCTAGCAAGACGAAGCATCAGAATTTTCATCAATTGAAAATTTGCTGATATAATATTTTGCCAAGACTGAAGCTGTGCTTTAGAGTCAAGCTGAATCCATATGAGCTTTAGAATATCAATTTGGCCAGATTGTAAGCGTAATAATTTTACGACCACAAGAAACTTTATTGATTGATATTAAGAATTCAATATCAGAAGGTTAAGAGCATTTTGAGGGAATCATTCCTAGAAGTGAGACTCAACTAATTGAAGTTGTTATAGATGTTACAGTAAAGGAAGATAATTCAGATCTCAATAATGGAAAGATGTCAGAACAATCTAAAAAGCAAACTGCAGTTGAAGAGGTTAAACAAAATATTACAGAGACAAAATCAAATCATTTTGTAACCTCAAAAACTTGAAGATACATTGTCAAAGAAGAAAAGATTGGGAGAAGTCGAAGCAATCGCACTTACTGAAGGGTGCACTGCCATGACAATTAAGTTGCTCCAAGAATTTAAGGATCCCAAGAGCTTCTCAATACCCTATTCCATTGGTGATCGATATATTGGAAAGGCATTATGTGATTTCAATGAAAGCATAATTTTAATGCCTATATCCGTAATTAAGAAGCTACGGAATTGGAAAAAACGCAAGAAAGAGTGGAGATTTTTTGGAACTGCATGGAGAATAAGAGAGTACGATGCATTTGAAGAAGAAGGAAAAAATACTATGTCTGCACCGATTGAGGAATAAGTAAATATTATTGTCAACGCATTAGGATTCCATTGTTAGCGTAATTTTGTACAACTGTACTGTACCTACTGACTTAATGCTGAAAATGGAAGAAGTTCATGTGGAGGAAGAAAAAGATGAAGAAATAGATGTCAAGACAAATTTAGCTGAGAAATTTTTCCTTGCACCTAAAGTTGTGGTTGCAATAACTGAGGTCATCGTGCAAGATGGAGAAAGTCAAGCGGAAGATGTGGATAAAATTAATGAGGACCACAATCCTTGGGCGATAGTGGTCTATACTGGACCAACGAATGAAGTAGTTGATGATACCGGAGCAGAGATGGAAATTGAGGAGCAATCCACAGACTATGCGAAGCTCAAACAAAGAAAAAGAAGAAAGAAGAGAAGGACCTGATGTTGCGACAAATTCAACTGAGAAATTTGTCACCGTACTTGAACTTGTGGGTGCATCATCTGATGATTTGGTACCACCTGAAGTGAGTTAGGCGGAGGCTGTGACGGTTAGTAATGAGGATTCCAATCCTTTAGCCATGGTGCTTTATGTTGCACCACTTGCTGAAATACACCCATCTGATGTCACGATCGATGATGCCGAGGCGTAGCCTGATATTGAGGAGAAATTCGTAGATCTAACCAAGCCAAAGGAACGAAAGAGGAAGCGTGCCAAAGACAAGAAGCACTGCATGGAGGAGCAGAAGTGCAAGAAGAAGAAGACCAATACAGCCACATCTTCGGCTGTAGCACTTTGAGTTAGTTTTATTTTTAGCGTTTATTTTAGTTTTCATGCATATCATGTAGCTGTAGTATAATTGTCCCTGTATTTTTATTGTCACTGCATTTTTATTATCGTTGCATCTACATTTTCATTGCATTTCCATATATATTTATTAATGTTAGTGCATTGGGGACAATGCAAACTTTAAGTTTAGGGGGGCATGTATATGGGTTGGAAATGCAATTGCACCCACATTTCAAAAATTTATCCTTTTGAGTTTAATGAAGCATGCATGGTTATTGAAAATGTGCTTGATTTTTTTTTCTTTTGATGCTTAATTCTTGAATCATGTGAACTGTTAATGAATGAGTTGGATAAATTTGATTAAATGTTGTATTTTTAATTTTTGGATCAATGATTTAGATTGCATTAGTAATGAATGAATTTTATCATTATTTAGATCTTGAACAAATTTTCCATTTACAGCTGCTTGTATATAAGTATAGTTTTGAATAAAAAACACTCCAATGTAGGTGTATTGTGAACTATCAAGGGGGAAGACTCCAATGCAAGTGTTAGAAAAAGTAATCTAGCCAAAGGCTGTCACTGCAAGAGTGTGTGTCGGCGCAATTACATACTCCCTAGGGGTCTGTTGCACCCCATTTTTACTTCCCTAAAACAAGAGTATAGTAATGTAATGACATCCCTCAGTCACATAAAAAAAAGGAAAAGAAGAAAAATATATGTATATTATTTTACAATAAATGTTGTTTTGGTAATGAATTTAAGATTTAAAGCATGATGCTAGCATTGATGAAATTGCAACTTTGGTTATTCATACCTATAAATTGTCGGCGCAATATTCTGTCATTTTAATGTAATTCATCCATTAGGATTTCAGATGCTTCAAGTTGCTAGAAAGATTATTGCCTTGACAAAAATTCTTTTGTAGCCTTGATAGTTTTTGTTTTACTTGAGGACGAGTAAACACTCAAGTTTGGGGGTGTGATGATACTAAAAAGAACATATGTTTTCTCTTCATTTATTGAATAATTTGTTCCCATTTAGTTGTCCTTAGTACATATTTTAGTATTTTTTTTTAGTTTAGTACATTGCATTTTCTAACTTAGTGGACCTTGACTTTGTTTTCCTTAATTTTGCCATATTTTACTACTAATGTCGCTGCATGAGTACTTCTAGATTGTGCTCAAAACTATCGCCGCATGAGCACTTCCAGATTGCACCCAAAACTATCGTCGCAAGAATATTTCTGGAATGCACCCAAGAATTTCGCTACATAAATATTCTTCAAATTGCATCCAGAACTATCGCTGCATAAGTATTCTTCAATTGCACCCAGGAATGTCGATGCATGAACATGTCTAGAATTGTCGTTGCATGAAAGTGTCCATAATTGCGCCCAAAATTATCTCCACATCTGATAGCTGTCTGATAAAAACAGAAATGTGTGAGTTATCCAATATGGAATAACTAACTTGTACATCTTAATTTTGAAGAATATACACCTATACAATTTGAGGCTAAATATAAACACTTACAAGGAAAGAGAAAGGGGAGTCTCTCTCTTTTCCTTGGTCTCCCATTTTGCAATTTTTCTTCTCCAAGGTTATGGAGGCTTGAGACCCCTCGGGTGAACTGACGTGAAGGCAAGGCAGTCTACTGCTTATGACCAGAGCATCCTAAGTGCGACACAAGAGGGAGAGTAAGGGAGCATTTCGAGTAAACAAGGAATAGAGTACTCCATCTGTTCTTTTATTTTTCTTACTTAAATGCTGGTAATACTTTTCACATTCAAGTTATGTGGAAATACTGTTGATGTTGGGATTTATATGATATATATCTCAATCTTGCCTTTTCTATGAATCTTTGGATTTAATTGTTTTGACCATGAAAGTGCGATTGCAGTCACTGTCACTAGAAGGTGCAACGACAAATTAAATTAACAAGTAAGACAATGGAAGTTGCTTGAGGTTTGAAGGAATTCACTCCACTTGTTCTTGAATATGTTGTAGTGACAACATTGAAAGGTGTGGTTATTGCGCTTATTTGAGTCTTAGATTTAATAGGAACTTCAAGATCGGTAAGATATTCATTATGCTTAATTGCGCCGACAAATTACTTGTTATTTTTAACCTTGTGAGTCACATTTAGATTCTGCCAAATCTGAACGTCAGGGACCCCTTTTTTAATATCATTGCATTTTACCTTTATTTTTACATTATTGCTTCGACAACCAAACTCACAATTTGCCTCATTTCTTTGTTCATTGCATCTAAAAATTTAAGCAACAAAAACACTATCCTCGTGGGATTGATATCCGACAGATGTAAGTCTGTCTACTATACTTGCAACGACAGTGTACGCTTGCACATTATTGTTGTGACGTTCATAGCGTGATCAAGTTTTGGCGTCGTTGCCGGGGATGGCGTTTGTTTGATGTCTATTTTTGTCTTTGCATTTATTCTTTATTATCTAAATTTTATTTGTCGCTAACTTGTTTCCTTTTTTTTGTTTACTTTTACATTTTTCTTTTAGCGAAATATGGCTTGGAACGCTCCTTTTTAAATCAGAATAAGATTTTTGACGATCAAATGCCGCTCTCAACAGATCTTGAATCAGCTTCACAGTACTCTCGGTCTCCTAAACTAAATCTGGGCCCAAGACATTTTCCCCCAATTCGGTCTAACATAAAGGCATTCGACATTTGCGACCATAAAGAGATCCATAGGGAGTCATTTGAATGCTCGACTGAAAGCTATTATTGTACGCAAACTCAACAAATGGAAAATGTTCCTCCCAACTATCTCGAAAGTTAATCGTGTGCCGAGAGCTTCATGCAACTTTTTCCAAAATCGAGGTGTGAAATGAGGATCTCGATTAGAGATGATTGTTGCTGGTACCCCATGAAGTTTCACAATTTCAGAAATATATAGTTTGGCTAACTTCAGTAATGAATAATTTGTGCTAACTGTAAAAATGACCTGATTTGGTCAGTCTATCTACAATTACCCAAATTGAATATTTTTTAAAAGGCATCAAAGGTAGCCTACTAACAAAACCCATAGTCACTATTCGCACTTCCACCAACGAATCTGAATAGGTTATAGTAAACCAAAAGGAACTTGGTGCTTAGCTTTAACTTGCTGGCATGTGAAACATTTAACCACGAACTTGGTCACATCTCACTTTTGTCCTGACCACCAATACTATTCTTGAAGATCTCGATACATTTTATTCCTTTCAAGATGCATAGCGTAAGGGCTACTATGGCTTCTTGAAGAATGGACTATCTCAATTCCATAGTCAAAGGTACATGGTATCTTCCACTGTAACTTATGATTCCTTCTGAACTAACCTAAAGTTTGTAGTCTTACCTTCTTCAATATGCTTGGCATGTGGCACAAGAGACGAATCTAAGGGCTGCTTCGACTTGATCTCATCCATCGAAGTAGGTCTCTCTTGTAACTCTGGAAGCAAATCTCCATCCTCATACAAACTTAATCTAGCAAACATCGCTATCAACTTAGTCATTGTCCTCATACTCAACGCATCAACTACAACATTTTCCTTATCCAGATGATACTCAATAGTGCAGTTATAATCCTTGAGCAACTTCATCCATCTCTTTTGCCTCAATTTTAACTCCTTTTGTGTGAGAAGGTACTTAAGGCTCTTGTGATCTATGTAAATAATAAACTTTTCACTGTAGAGATAATGTCTCAAAATCTTAAGAGCAAAGACTACCGCAACTAACTGGAGATCATGAGTAGGGTAGTTACACTCATGCGGTTTGAGTTGTCTCAAGGCATAGGCCACGACCTTTTCGTCTTTCATCAATACTCAAGTAAGACTAGTGTGAGATGCATCACTATAAACCACATACTCCTTCCCAGACTTGGGTTGAATCAAAATAGGCACTTGAGTCAACACTGATCTAAGTTTCTCAAAATTAACTTGTTGCTTTCTCAATTCACTTGAAAGGGGCACTCTTTCTCAACAGTTTGGTCATAGGAGTTGCAATTAAAGAGAAACCTTCCATAAACCTTTTGTAATAACTCGCAAGGATAAGAAAGCTCCAAATCTCACTAACATTCTTAGGTTACTTCCATTTTAGAATACCCCCGATCTTCTATGGATCAACACAGATACCCTCATCTGAAACTATGTGACCTAAAAACATCACTTTACGGAGCCAAAACTAGCACTTACTCAACTTAGCATACAACTTTTTCTCTTGAAGAGTTTATAGAACCACTCTCAAGTTCTTCTCATGCTCAACTTCAGTCTTAGAATAAATAAGAATGTCGTTGATGAAGACCACTACAAACTGATCAAGATAGGGTTGGAAAACTCGATTCATGAGGTCCATAAAAGTAGTTGGTGCATAGGTAAGATTAAAAGGCATCGCTAGGAACTCATAGTGACTGTACCAGGTTCTGAAAGCAATCTTAGGTATATCAACTTCTTTGACCTTAAGCTGATAATAACCTGACCTCAAATCAATTTTAGAGAAAACTATGATGCCTCTAAATTGATCGAAAAGGTCATCAATCCTCGATAAAGGGTAATCTTTCTTCACTGTTATATTGTTCAATTACCGATAATCAATGCAGAGTCTCATCGATCCATCCTTCTTCTTTACGAACAAAACTAAAGCTCTCCAAGATGACACACTCGACTTTATAAACCCAAGATCCAACAACTCTTGCAACTGCACCTTTAGCTCTTTAAGCTCCTCAGGCGTTATGCGGTAAGGAGCAATGGACACCGGAGCTATCCCAAGCAATAACTCGATCCCAAAATCATCTTCGTGTTCCGGAGGTAAACCAGGAAACTCCTCCAGAAAGACATCGAGAAACTCCCTTACTACACGTATGTTCTCTATCACTAACTCATCCACATTCGTAACCAGGATGTATGCCAAGTAAGCATCACACCCTTTACGAACTAGTTTTTTGACCACTAAAGTATAAATCACATTGGATAAGTAATCTCGGTGGTCTCCAATCATAACTATCTCCTTCCCTTTCGGAGTTCTCAAATAACCTACTTCATATCACAATCTAAACTGACTCGATGCTTCTTCTACCATTCCATACCCAAAATAAGGTAGAATACTTCGAACAGTAGCTTTATCAAGTTGACTGAAAATAATTTTTGTTGAATTTCTTAGGGATATCTTCTATAGATTTTCTTTACAAATATAGAATACCATAGGGGACTAAGTACAATTATATCACTAACAGTGTCTTCCACTATAACTCTAAGTTTATCAGACATAGAGCAGACAACATAAGAATGAGTAGAATCTACATCTATCAACGTAAATTACTTTATAGAATTAATTGTAAAAGTACTTGCGATAACAACAATTGCATCACGATCCTCTCTACGCCTCGCTACATAAACGAATGTGTGTTGTCTAGCATTAGTGCGATTCACACCTTGACTAGTTGTTCTCTACCCACCATTACCAGCTCTGTTATTACCACGTCCCTTTTGATTTTGTTTTTGTTAGGGGTACGGTGCTTGTCTCTGATCCCTTACATGCGAACAATCTTTAATTTTGTGCTTCATGGATTCGCATATTAAACATGCTCCAATTTTCTTCCAACACTCTGCCTCATGAGATTTCCCATAGTTAGCAAATGTACAAATTCTTTTTCAATTACCAACAACAGTTGGATATTGTCTAGGTCTGCTATCACGGGCTCTCTTCGTAGGACGCGGGTTAGAATTCCCTAAGCCAAAGTCCCTCTTAATTGGAGTCTTGGTCTTATCCCTTCTTTCACGATCAGCCCTTTTAACCTCTTCAAGAATCTTCACCTTCTCCACTAAGGTTTCAAAGACTCTCCCTTACAGCATAACCCATTCTCAAACCTTACACACTTGTCCTGTTCCGAAGCTACCATCCCCTGTGCATATCGACTCAACCTTAGGAACCCAACCTCATACTTATTTATAGTTCTGTCATCCTGTTTCAGCTTAATGAACTTTAGTCTTTGGGCTTCAACATACCTCGAGCCCACATACTTCTTCCAGAAGGCAGCTTGGCAATACTCCCAAGTTATCCTATCAGCTTGAGTATCCTTCATAATGGATTGCTACCAGCAGTAGAACTCATCTCTCAAAAGAGACATTGTACCCTTAAGTTTTTGTTTTGGGGTATAATCCAGATCATCTAAGATTCTCTCGATAGATGTCATCCAATATTCAACTACCGTAGGGGTTGTCCTAGGAACTCCTCTAAACACTTCGGCTCCACTAGATCGAAGCCTCTCAACTATAGACTTGCAACCTCCAGTATTAGATTAGCCTCCAGCAACTCACTGTAAAACCCTTAATAGTGCTTGGAATATTACACCATCAACAGGATACAGGTTAGGTTCTTCCTCAACAAATTTCTTGGGATCTAGGCTCACGTTATCCATAGTTGGATCGTTATCATTGACAACAAGGTCCGGTATAGGAACTCGAGCAGTAGATGACTCTTCTAGAGCCTTATGACGATGTGCACCACGAGTTTGTACTCCTTAGCTATCCATAATGTCTATCAAAATTTTATGAGTTTATCTGATAGTTTTAGAAACAATTTTATGTTATCACTTTGAGTTAGTTTCAATCAGAGTCTCACTATTTAAAAGTATATCATTTTAAATCTAAGATTTCATAATCTAGAGTTTCAAGTATAAAGAGTACTTATCTTGGATCAACTTCGGAAGTCTAGGATATTCAGAGATTTAAATTTTCAATAGGAAAAAGAAATTTCTAAAACAATTTTAAAATATGCATGTAAACCCATTTAAAATACAAAGTTCGAGTTTGAATCGAGCTCTGGTACCTCAAAATATTACATTCCAAACCCAGCTCAGACGTTATGGTCGAATCTTGAAAGTTACATTAACAGCATTCGAAAAATTATCTACTTGTTAAAAGATAACTAGGTTTCAGTAGTTTTCATGAAAAATTTAAAAATTTAAATACTGAGCGAGTTTATTTTTGAATTTTTTTATTAAAACACAATTATTTGAAAAAGGAAACAATTATCGTAATGTCGTTTTGGGTTATTTAAAACACAAAATTTCACATTTTAATTATTTATTAAAATGGTTTTAAATAAAAATTTTCGTAGCAGACTTTTTATAAAACTTAGAAAAAAATCATGAGTTATAAATTTGTTCTAAAACCAAGTAAAATAATAACCAAATTAAATAAACTCAATAATTTAAAATGCTTGAAATCCCATAAGTTTGCATGCATGCATGACAGTTCTAAAGTTATAAAAATAGACCAACAACCAAAATAAAATGAAATGTCCAAAGTTCACAAATAACAATCCAATAGTTTAAAAAGAAGTCCATTACTAAAAATTCATTATGAAAACCCATTCGAGAGGCTCCACCAAATGTTGAATCCAAGCCCTAAGTCCGAGTAGTACTTGAAAGGTTATAACACTAAAGGGTTGAGCTTTTAAAGCCAGTGTGAGTCTATTAACAAATAAATATCAATAAGCATATAATCATCAATCAAGTAAAAGCTTCACTTTATGCACATGATCATGGCGATGCGATTTTTATAAAACAGTTATATATATTTATTTAAAATATCCTACACATCACCACTACACTCCTTAATCGAGTTCCCCAAAACTCGTTCATCCAAAACACTCCAATTTGTGGATAGTGCCACTAGTAATGCAGATAGTGCTGCCAGTAATGTGGTCAAGTCACCAATAATGCAGACAATGCTGTCAGTACTTCCTCCTTACACATACCCCACCCCAAGCATGTGATATGACCACAATAACATTTTATCACTTATTACAAAATAATAACTTTTGGCATGCACCTCATGCTCGTCAAATAATATATCACTTTAATATCACATAGGCATGTTTTTCATGCAAATCACACTTAATCACGATATAATAAATCGCCACTTTTTAACAGTAATGAATAAATCATATATGTAAATTTATCACATATCATGAGTATGACATCAATCATGTTTTTCCAATCAGCACTAACATAATCACACAACGTTTTCACAAAATAGTTAGTAGGAGTCACTTACTTGTGTGGTCCGTTTTGATGGATTTAATCACCCACTTTGAATTCTTAAGGTATTCCCATAAGAACATAAATCACGTAATAACATTTGATTTTGAGCATTTTAGCGATATTTATTTTTCTATTAATAAGATAAGCCCACACCCAATAGTAGATTCGGTGCGAAACTCCACTTTAACGAACGTCTACACTCGAATCTCAACCAAGGGAGTATCGATATGTTATCAAATAACCTTTGATTATTAATCATCCTTTAATCACTCGTTTATTACACACTAGAACCAAATCACCCACTTTAGACTTACCCTTATGACAATCGCTTCTACGGTGGTTTTGTTCTCAAGATTAAGAGTTTTCCAGAATGGCATTGATTGGCCCTTCATAAACATTAATGTAAAATATGTAAATATATAAGGGAAAACTTATAATATATGCCTTAAGGAAATTCAGCCAAGAGGAGAAAGTAAGAAGAAAATAATGATTTTTCATCCCACTATTACTTATACCGGTTTGATTGAATCGAAACAAAAGATGGATCACCAAGATTTTAGGTTGAAGAGGAGTTGGATGTAACACTCGAAAACACGATACCGTTGCTGGCTAGGGTCCCGAGGTACCAGTTCATTCACAGCAAATAATAGTTATTGGTTTATCTTTCATTTTAGTTAAATTACATTAAAAAACATAGATTCCATTACAATTGCAAATCTCATACTTTTGCATCAATTCGGAACAACCAGGGACTTAATCAAATCATATTTAAACATTACACAAAAATACCAAATTTTCGAAACAGGGGTCACACGGTCGTGTGTCTCAAACACATGCCTGTGTGCCTTGTATTACACGCCCGTGCTGAAGACTGTAAGCACACTCAAACCACCTTCACACGGTTGTGTCACAAACAGTGTGTCAGGCCGTGTGAGCATGTGAAATTAACCACACGTCCGTGTACGAGACCATGCGTGATTTCAAAATAAGATGACATGATCGTGTCCTAGCCCGTGTATAGCTCGTGTGAGACCTGCACCTAATTATCCCAGGGCACACGCCCGTGTGCTGGCCCGTGTTCTTGGCCGTGTGTATCTGTGAATTTTCAAAAAATAATATGCAAAATTTTCATAAGGCCCCTCAACATGTACCTAACTCAATATAGTTTAACATCATATAAATATACATAAAAAAAAACAAGGCAAAACATGCTCATAATTTAGTCATACCATTGATATTCATCAATCTAATTGAATATGCTCATTACCATTCAAAATTCATACCATAAAATACAAGTCAAGCAAGCTTAAATTTATCTCCTTCCAAGTTGTATTCATTAATCTAAGTACATCTTAAAGCTTAACAAACTTAAGCATGATACCAATTTATCATCCTAATACATGCCATATAACTAGGTGATTTAAAGTCTACCAATTGAGCTCCCGTGATAGTGTGATTCTTCTTTGAGGATTCGATCTTCAACAACAAAATTGAATCTACAAAACAGTAAACAGATGCAGGGTAAGTTACAAAGCTTAGTAAGTTCGTTCGAGCAATTAACTTACAGAATAATTTATTTGAATGAAGAAGGTAAATAAACGTCCTCATTATTCCCACATTCGTATCCTAATCGATCTCTTTAGGTCTTCCAGAAAGTTTAGCTCATACGAGCCCAGTCAATATAAAGCTCTTACGAGCTAGTTCAGTATATCGCTCTTACGAGCCAGTTCAGTATATCAATCTTGTTGCAGCCCAATTTCGTCTGGGCTTTTCAGTCCAATTTTTTTACAAAGCCCAAAAATAAAGATGGAAAAACCTAGCAGCTGCATTTGGATGCTTAGCCATCACTTCCCTTGCCTGAAAATCTTGAAGATTTGTAAATCAGCAAAAAAGGAAGGAAAATCACAAAAAAAAGTAAATTTTATGTTATAAATACACAAAATCAAATGTAATAGAGGGGTTATTTTATTTGTTCAGAAAGGAATTTTTTGGAATAAGATTCAGAGATTTTTTTATACAGCATTTAAAGAATTTTCTTTGAGACATACAAAAACAAATATAGATCTAATAAATATTGAGGTATCGATTTATATTTGTATTTCTTTTTTTTTTTTGAAACTAACAAAAACAAATATAGATCTAGTTTTTTTTTTTTTACCTTTTGATGTTGATTCGTCTTTGGCCACTTTCGGGTATGTGAGATTCATGGCTTTCTTCGGATTTGCTCGGAGTTCATCGTAGTTCGTCTTCTTTTCTATTATTATTTATATTTAGTTTTTTTTTGCATTTAATTTATTAATTTTTTTGTTTATTTATCATTTATTTTCATGTCTAATCTCAATTATTTTTATTGTTTATTTTAGCATTTACTTTTATTTTTATTTTTTTGTTTATTTATATTGTTAATACTTATTTTCATGCCATTTTTTATTTTTTATTTAATTTACATTTATTGTTATTATCTTTTTTGTTTATTTATTTATTTATCATTAAATTTTATGTTTTTTATTTTATTTAATTACATGTTGATTAATCATTAATTTAATTATGTTAGATATTTTATGATTGCATTTCATATATTTATTCATTGATTTGTTATTTATTTGTATGCCATATTTTGTGTCTTTAAATTAATTACATGTCTTATTATATCTTTGACTTAATTATTTTAGAGTTTTCCCATATTTGTGTTTTATGTATTTTTATTGTTGCTTATATTATTAATTAGTTAATATTTATTGCTATTATTACTATGATTATATTGTTATTCTATTTAATATTATGACAATAATTATATTTTTTGTGTTATTAATTATATTTGATTGTCTTCATTTAATTATTTATATTCATGTATTTTATTATTTGCCATTATAATTGTAAATTATGTACATATTCATTTATTTTTGCATGACATTTTAATTCTTCTTTAAAAATACATAAATGATTTTAAAAAAATTGAGGCAATCTTCTTTATTTCGAGAATTTGAAAAAGGATTATGCCCTAACTCACTGGATGTGATTTTTTTTCTTTGAACCAAGATAATCAGATACCTTATTTAAAATTAAAAAATACGAGATTTTGAGATAATAATTAAGAATACTTGTTGTTTTCAAAATTTCGAATTGTTGTGTCCTAACTTACTGTATGTGACTTTTCTTCTCGATTAATTCAAAATAACAAACTTTCTTCGCAATTTTTTTTTCAAAATAAAATAAACATGTCATTCATGCATTTAAGGATCGCAATTTAATTTTTATCGAGTTTTTAATTTTCAACAGTTAAGACATTAAATAATCGATTAGGTACCAATTTTGAGCATGTGAGGGTGTTAATCCTTCCCATACGTAACCGTCTCCCGAATCCGTTTTATGATTTCAAAGACCAAAGTTTGTTTTAATGATTTTAAAATTTTTAAGGTGATCCAATCACACCTATTTAAAAAAGGTTGGTGGGGACTTCATTTTCGATTTTCAAAATATAATTCGAGACTTTTTTCAAAAAAATGGTTTCGACAGCTTGGCGACTTCACTGGGGACTTTTTTTTTAAGAGAGTCAAGCCACAAGTCAATTATTTTTGGTCTTTTTGTTGAAAATTTAAAATTTGATTTAATTTAATTTGTGATCCTTTGCATTTTATTTTTGTTTTATATATTTGTTGCTTTGCATTTCATTTTATGCATGTTGTATTTAATTTGTGGTGTTTATATTTTCGCATACATTGCATTTGTTACTACACCTTCTAAGTGGAAGTGTGAAGCTACTCCTTCGTGATGTTTTCACCTCCGTGTAGGATAATGGATCTCTTTCGGGATATATTCGTACTTATGTTTTTGTGAGGTTTTCACTTCCGTGCAAACATATGGGAAATGTATCCTCCTAAATCGAACTCGTCCGTATGAGCCTATAATGTGTGAGGATTGAGGAATTTGCTGGTTTCGGTACCCTTACTCTAGAACTCAAACTACATATAATGAACCCTAAGTGCTTATCCTAGGTAAAGCCATGCCGAACTTTTAGTGATTACCCAAAATAAATGCGTAGGTTCTTTGTTTTTGCTTTCAATTTGTTACTAAATTTGTTATAATGGTTGTACTAACTTGTTTTATTTTCTTATTTACATTGCATCCTCATATTAGGAAAGATATTGATTTAAGCTCGATTACCAATAGATAACTGGTCATGGAAAAGTGACATCTTGATAAGGTAGAGGACAATGTGGCCGTGCGCATGTATCAGATTACTAGGATTTTACTCGGATTTGCATGTATCAGATTACTAGGATTTTACTCGGATTAGCATGACTCAAAATAATCTGTAGGAGTTGAAGGAGATATGGGATCATTGGGACGATGGAATGAAACAGAATTTTTACTGTGAGTATGTGGATCTACCGTATTTACTCAATGTTAAGGTAGACAAGCATCTCTTTCGAGCCCTTGCACAGCACTAGAACCCAACCTACAGTTGTTTCACTTTGGGAACATGGACATGGTACCTATGATCGAGGAGTATACTGCTTTACTTCATTGCTCAAAGACTCAGGTAAACAAGGCTTATTGCTGCTAGTGTTCCAAACTTTTCAAGAAACTGATGAACATTATGAGAATGAGTGAGCAATAGGTTACAGCTCGAATTAAGGTAAAGGGCAATAATAAATTTATCACTTGGAAGAGCTTGCGAGATTTGATCTTAGCACATCTAGATGCGAAGAAAAAGGTGGATATATTTACTCTTAGTTTATATGGATTGGTTATCTTTCCTAAGGCATTTGGGCATATAAAGGAGGTGGTCACTAATTTATTCGATTGGCTTGATAAAAGGCTCACACCTGTTTCGACGATTTTGGCTGAGACTTTTAGGTCGTTGAACGCATGTCGAAGGGAAGGAGAAGAAAGTTTCATAAGCTACGCAACACTACTAATGGTTTGGTTCCATAGTCACTTCTGGAAGGAGAAAAAGGTTTCTTATCAAGTATTTTTTGAGAGTTATTCCCCTTTGAGAGAATTTGCAACTACGCAAAGGCAAGAGAACATTTTTTTAGGAGAAATGAATGGTGATACTCCATAGTCTTCAAGACGAAGACATCTAATGGCGAGCACCATGATTTATTCTTGAAGAAATACTTTATCGATGTGGAGATTTTGATTGGGTACCATTACTTGGGATATGGAGAGCTGTAGGATATGCTCTTTTGTTAGTGATGAGACAGTATCAATCAATGCAATTTATCCCAGTGACGCAAGGTTTGGCTTAGTGCGAGTTTGCATATAAGGCTGAGAACACCAAGAAGAAGGTTTGAGAGATATTAAATTCTTGGAATCAAGTTCGCATAATGAAGTCGTTTGCTGTAAATCCCATGGTAACTCTGAAGTATGATGAGTGGAGGAATAGGAGAACCAATAACAACATCCCCGTGCCAAAACTAGAAAATGTTCGCCCAATTCAAGAGCATTTGCAGGTAGTTCCATAAGATTTAGAACTTCTAAAGCAAGATTTTGAGAAAAAAGAGTTTTGATTTGGGAAAGAAGATAAAGATGCTAGAAGAAGAAAAGATGCAACTGGGATTGGATGTTGATATCCAAAGGTTAGAAGTCGAGAAGTCGAGGAAAGGAAAGAGAAAGGTTGAGGAGGACTTGGATAGTTTGAAGAACGATACGAGCGGATCAGTGGAAGAGAAAGTTTTAAGATGCTCAAGTCCAAGAAGATGCCATAAAGAGTAAGCTGTTAGAGATCTAGGTCGAGAAAAATGAGTTGAGAGTCCGAATAGTTGAGTTTGAGGAGTCTCTCCATAGGCACCACAGTCGTAATTCTGTGATAGAATTAAGGGCAAGTCAGGTTTAGAATGGGGAGCTGAAAAAGAGAGTAGAAGAACTTGAAACTTCTTTGCAAAACTGTAAGATCCGGATTGAGTTCCTTAAAAGAACCTTAGAAACAAATGATAGGCAACTTCAGCACTCTCAGAGGCAAGTAAGAGATCGAGACTATGTCATGGGTGAAGCATTGACTCAGGTAAGAGAAGTGGCAGAATACTTGCAGATATTAGTTGTTCAAGTTGTTTTAAGCTTAAAGTATGAATTAGAGTCTGATCGGTGTTTTTACGACACACGATTGTGCAAGTGTACACACGTCGATGCAAGTATAGTTGATAGACAGAGCTATCGAATATCGATCGCACAAGGAAATGGTTTTCGATGTCTTAATGTTAAAGCAATTAATAGAAGAAAAATTAGTATAATGCGAATAGGGTTGTCAGCACAGTTATGTCAGTTATGCACACTAAATTAATCATTACTGTCATTGTATTAAAGTCAAATCTCAGAAGTTAGATGTCAATGTACTGAAAATAAATCCATAAGTGTTGAGTGTGAGTAATGGAAATTTAAATGCAAGAAATATAAAAGTGATCAAGTGTAAAGGGTGAAAATGATTCACTGATTATACAAGTTGCAATGTTGGATGCGTCAACAAGGTAAAATGTAGATGAAATGTCGCAGCAATGAAGTCCTTTCGAGTTCTTACTCACAATAACTCTCTACTTAATCCTGACTCAGATACACTACTCCACCTCTCGATGCGAGCAATAATATGTATCCAAGAACAAGTAACTGGAGTTTGTCCCAGTCCTGAGCAGCTCTTGCTTAACCCACTTGTTAATCTAATTTGTCATCGCATCTCTTGATGTCGATGTACTGCAATTTCACTTTTGTGTTTAGAGCGATTAAATCCAAGAATAAGCGGACAAGTAATGTAAAATAAGAATCAAAATGATATAATATTAAAAGATACTCTTGTATTCAATTAACATCAACAGAATCCATCATTGTTTTAGAAGAAATAAAAAGTACAACGAAGCTTACTATCTCTAGACTATTAGGCCTACTCTTTACTTGTTTCACTTGCTTGGCATCAAGCACCTCTCGTCAAAAGCAATTGCAGACATGGTTCATCAGCTCCCCAATTTCAGCTCAAATATTTGATTCACGAAGAATTTTCAGAATTTAATCTCCTTGTTCTTGATGATGTTTTCCTCATTTTTTCGTCTATTTATAACCCCTAAATATTTGCAGATTTCATCCTTCATTCTCAAATTCAGATATGGATTTTTTTATAGTTGTCAAAGTTAGTTAGAGTACAACTGTGCACTTACGCAGATTACATGTTTTCTTTAAAGATCTACAAATTGTCGCTGTACTTTTAGACGCATTCTGATGTTGTAATTACAGCGACATCTGTGATATTCCTCCGTTGGTTCTTCTAGTGTAAAATCAGCTTAACTCTATTCTTTTGAGGTTCAATTTCAATGCAGCGACACCTCTGGTTGCAATTCCAAGCTAGTTTTGTGGCTGCATTCTGTCAATGTTGATCTTCTAAATTGAGTTCCTGTGTTAGCAATCTTAATATGCAATTTACCAACTGCTTGCATCGACATTAGTACAAAATATATAGAAATAACGAGAGTTTTAAACTAACTAGCAATGTATTAGAAAATATAAAAACTAATTATAAAATGCTTATGATGCATGCTAAATGAGATACAAAAGAGACAATAAAAGCACTAAATTTGGGAGAAAATATATGTCATTCGTAATACCATCAGAGTCTGATAAGGGCCAAAAGTTAGCATGTCTCCTTCAAAAGATTAAGACTCTAAGCAGTAGGGCAAGGCTTTATATGTAATTTATCTTATGTAAAGATATTCATTTTCTAGTAAAGTATTCTAGAAGTGTATGGAGATTCTACATTGGTCATTTATCAACTCAAGTGTGAATGCGAAACGAGAGACTCTAAGTTGATTGATTATTGGAAGTTGATTCTTGAGTTAATTAAAGAATTTGAGGATATCACCTTCCATTATCTCTCGCAAGAGGAAAATCAGATGGTTGATGCTTTAGCTACCCTTGCCTCCATGATTACGGTCAATAAACAAGAACATATGAAGTCTATTCAGATGAGGATTTATGAGGTTCCATCTCATTGCTACAACATTGAAGGGGAAGAAAAGGATAATCAATTGTAGTAGACCACAAGTACCCTGAGTAAGCCACTAAGAATGATAAAAGGACATTGAGAAGACTCGCAATTGATTATGTCCTTGATGGGGATATTCTGTACAAAATGAGAAAGAATCAGGTTTTTTTGAGGTGTGTTGATGTTGTTGAGGCTTAGAAAATTTTAGAAGAAGTCCATGAGGACATTTTTGGAACGCATGCCAATGGTTTTACAATGGTCAGGCAGATCATGAGATTCAGATATATTGGTTAACAATGGAAGGAGATTGCATTACTTATGCTAAGAAATGTCACAAATGCCAAATTTATGGAGACAAAATTCATGTACCTCCTTCACCTCTTCATGTTAGGACTTCCTCATGGCCTTTTTCTATGCATGGATGCCATTGAGCCAATTTCATCGAAATCTTCTAATGGGCATGGATTTATTTTTGTGGTCATCGATTACTTCACTAAGTGGGTAGAAGCTGCTTCCTACGCTAATGATACAAAATCAACAGTCAGCAAATTCTTAAAGAAAGAAATCATATGTCGGTATGGAGTGCTAGAAAAAAATCATATCCAACAATGCTTTGAATTTGAACAATAGCATGATAGTAGAGGTCTGCAGTCAGTTAAGATCAAACATCATAATTCTGCACCGTATTGCCCGAAAATGAATGGGGTAGTGAAGGCAGCTAATAAGAACATCAAGAAGATCGTTGGGAAAACAACAAAGACCTACAAAGATTGGCATGAGAAGTTACCATTTGCTCTCTACGCCTATATGAACGTCTGTCAGAACTTCTATTGAGGCAACATCGTTCTCATTAGTATACGGAATGGAGGCAATTCTGCCCATTGAAGTTGAGATTCCTTCTCTCTGAGTCTTAACAGAAGTAAAGTTAGATGAAGCAAAATGGATTCAATCAAGATATGATGAACTAAACCTGATTGGGGAAAAGAGATTGAAAGTCATCCGAAACGGCCAGATGTACTAAAAGCGAATGTTGTGAGCTTATGAAAAAAAGGTTCGCCCTAGGGAATTTCATGAGGGAGACCTAGTTTTGAAAAAGATTATTCCTATACAAAAGGACTTCTGAAGGAAATGGATGCCAAATTTGGAAGGCTCGTATGTGCTAAAGAAAGTCTTTTCTGGAGGAGCTTTAATTCTAGTTGGGATTGATTGCAAGGATCTGTCAAACCTTGAGAACTCAGATTCAGTGAAGAAATACTTTGCCTAAAAAAAAGTGGGTTTGAGTTGAAAACTTGAAAGGGCGGCTCAAACTAGCAAAAAAAACTTCGAGTTGAAAACCTAAAAGGGCAGTTTAAACCAGCAAAAAAAAAAGAAAAGAAAATAAAAGAAAAAGAAAAAAAAATAAGAAAAAAAAGGAGGTGTCGAGATGAAAACTCGTAAATGGCAGCTCGAAGCCTAAAGGAGATTTGAGTCAAAACCCCACAAAGGGCGACTCAGATTTGGACCAAAAGATTGGACATGAAATGGTCTTCCTTCTTAAAAGGAACAAGATGGAAAGACGTTACATCCTGGGCATCGACGAAATACAACAGCTTTCATGGGTACACATCAAACTCAAAGTGGTTCTCGTCAAGTTTGCTCGAATATATTCATATGTTGATATCTGGGGCTTCTAGTTTTATTCCTTTTTTCTCACATTAGCAACTTTTGATTAATGTTTGCCAACATTTGCTATTTTGACCTATGTTTGTAATCTTTTTTAATCAAACTCACTTTTTGATCAATATTGATATTCTTGACCAATGTTTCCTATCATTCATTCCCATTTAAGCCTTGTCTTCAATAAAATTCAATTTTAGCCATGTCTCATAACCCTATTCAAGGCATTCTTTTCATTAGAATAATGGTTAGTTGACTAGACGGTATAAGGTACAAAAGGATTTTTGCATATTGCTTTGGAAAATTTCTAAAAAGTACAGGAACCTGAAACAGGACTACCAGTTAGAAATAACCAAATCTGAGGGTCGAAAGGACCTTAAAACAGTAGCTCAGAGTATGACTACCTTTTGGATTTCATGTTGAGGACTCTAGACTTGAAAAGAAGACATGGTGATGTATCAGGGATGGGACATAGGCAAATGATGAACAATGTGGATCTAAGGTCCAAAGCAGAAAATCATTCTAAAATATGACATCTTTGGATGCATATCAACATCATTCATGTACATTTAGACAGGAGCATTTGATTCATTCAGATCATGACATCCTAATTACATGGCCTAGATAGGGGCCCACAAGACAAATTCTACAAGGCATATCTCTAAAGAATGATGTAATAGAACAACAACTTCTATATCCTTAAAATGGTAGAAGGGGGAGTAAAACAAGTGGTAGATCTCAATCTCCATAGAAGTTACAATGGAATGGAGTGAAACCACACCAAATCCTAGAGTTGAAGAGGGATAGGTTCAAGCCGTAACGGCGGACTTAACACCCTAAAATCGAAGAGGGAAAGATTGAAGCCGCAACGGTGGATTTTACACCTTAAAATAAAAGAGGGATAGGTTGAAGTCACAATGGTGGACCTAATACCCTAAAACTGAAGAGGGAAGAATTGAAGTTGCAATGATAGATCTTACACCTTAAAACTGAAGAGGGATAAGTTGATACCGTAACGGTGGACCTAACATCCAAAAATCAAAAAGGGATAGGTTGAAGCTGTAACAACGGACCTAAAACCTTAAAACCAAAGAGGGAAAGATTGAAGTCGCAATGGCGAATCTTACACCTTAAAATTGAACAGGGATAGATTGAAGTCGTAACGACGAATCTTACACCCTAAAAAATTGAACAGATTGAAGTCACCACATCCAATCTTTTACCCCTAATCTAGAGGGGCAGATTGAAGCCACAATCCAGTCTTTTACCCCTAATCCAAAGGGGTAGATTGAAGTCATCATCCAATCTTTTACCCCTAATCTAGAGAGGTAGATTGAAGTCACCATTTAATTTTTTACCTCTAATCAAGTGGGGCAGATTGAAGCAATCATTCAATCTTTTACCCTTAATCCATAGGGGCAGATTAAAGCCACCATCCAATTTTTTACCCCTAATCCAGAAGGCAGATTGAAGTAACCATCCAGTCTTTTACCCCTAATCTAAGAGGCAGATAGAAGCCACTATCTAGTCTTTTACTCCTAATCAAGAGGGGTAGATTGAAGCAACCATCTAGTCTTTTACCCGTAATGCAGAAATTGAATCCACCATCCAATCTTTTACCCCTAGTCAAGAAGGGTAGATTGAAGCAACCATCCAATCTTTTACCCTAATCCACAAGGGCAAATTGAAGCAACCATCCAGTCTTTTACCCTTAATCTAGAGGGGAAGATTGAAGCCACCATCCAATCATTTACCCCTAATCTAGAGGGGTAGATTAAAGCAATCATCCAATCTTTTATCCCTATTCTATAGGTGTAATAGCTCGATTTTTAGTGGTGTCAAAAATAATGATTTTGGGATCACAATTTCGACGAGTCGAGTCGTAAATTTATTTATTTAAATATTTATGAATTCGTTAGCATCGTATTAAAATTTGGTTATGAAATTTTAATGTTTAGATAGTTAATTGAGTAGAAAGGATTAAATTGTAAAAGGTGCAAAAGTAGAGTTGGTTGATTAGAAGGACCAAATGAGCAAATTAACCAAAGGTATTTTAGTATGTGGATAAGCATGAACTTTATTAATTGTAAATATGTTTAATTAAGACTAAAAAGGGTTAATTAAAGCTTAATGATGAAAGTCTTAAAATTTACAAAATTACCATTACTATATATATTAAATTAAAGAAATTTTAAGTGAAATTTTTATCATTTTCACTTCATCTCCTTCCTTCATACGACTAAGAGAGAAAAGAATTAGGGTTTTTACATTCAACTTTGAGCTTTGATTTGGGTAAGTAAACCTTGACCGTTTTTGGTAATATTTATGTTTCTGAGTCTGTGTTAGCTTAATCTAGCTAACCCATTGACTAATTTGTGATTATGTCAAAAGTTAAATATTTTACCATTGATGAATGAGCTTATTCTTACTAGTTTATGAAATTTTTAGAAGTTTGGATGTGAGATTAGTTGGTTTTGTAAAGTGATTTTTATGAAACTAGAGTTTAAGGACTAAACTGTGAAAACAATGAAATTCCTTGTATTGTTGTGAAAATTTTGGTGTGTAGGGGTTAGATGAGCACCCTAGAAAATTCGGCTATGGGTTAGTTGTGTAAGAGAATGGTTATTTTGCATGTTTTGTGTTGAAAGGACTAGATTGAATAAAAGGAAAATATTACGGGTAAAATCGTAATTTTTTAAAAAAAAGGCTAAATTGTGTTGAATGATTCAATTATGTGACTTAATGTTAGAATTGGATGATTTGTGTATGTAGAGTACGATCGTACTTTAGATCGTGGAAAGGGGAAAATAGTGAAGTAATCCCTGAAGTCTAATCGTAACTGCAAATTTGTCTGGTAAGTTCGTAATGTTAAATTCTTATTAATAACTGCTTATAACTGTCTTTTTAATGATTGTTGGAAATGAGAAACGACGATTGGAAACGTAAAAGATAGAAAAGACGAGATGAGAATTTCTCGGCCTTGTGCCAGAGATAGAAAATGGTCTGATGGTTGAGATCCTACATTTGTTGCGGATTCTTTACAACATTGTGAGTCACTGTAAGGTGAATTGAATCCAAGAATGGGTTACAAGCCCTATGATGGTTGAGATTTATGTTTTTTTGCATATTCTCGCCAGCTTAGTGTGAGCAGCATTATAGGGAACAAATATACCGTATTAATGGATAAGAATAGCATCGAATTCTGGTAACAGGCATGACCTTATGGTCAATAGGGAGTAAATGAGCATCATGACCTTAGAGTCAATAAGGAGTAAAATGAATAACGATCATTGAAGTTCAGTTCTATCATAGCTCGTCAGATTTATAGAGATGTTTACCACATGTTATTCAGTAAATTGTTGAACCTTGCGAACTTATTAAGCTATGAAGCTTACTGGTGAAATTGTTGTATTTTGTAGATTTCATTTTGTGACGTGGAGATCGGATCATCTTAAAGACATCACACTATCTCGGGAGCTCATTCGAAAGTATTTACATCACTCGGTATATGGCATGTACTAGGACGGTGTCGTTTTTGTATGCTTATTTTTAGATTATGATACTTGTAGATCTTTGGTTTAATGTTGAACTTGAATGCTTGATGAATGTTGTATGTGACATTTATTACTTCAATATTATGCTAAGTATTGTATTTGAACTCTAATGTGTTGTCCATTTCAATATATGTCTATTAAGGAAGTTTGTATATGAACTTGTATAAATTTGAGAATTTTGCATATTTGTTTCGGTAGAACTCTTGCATGTATTGGTACAAGTACAGGGTAGGAGAAAGGTTATTTACTGACTTGGGTTGTATCGATAGTTGCATTTTAAGTTTTGGTAGTTCTGTGCATGTTTGTATCGGTAGTTAGCATACTTGTATCGATAGAAGTTGCAGGATAGGACTTCTTAGCTCTTTAGAGTTTTTAGTATCAGTAGAAGCATAACTAGTTTTGGTAGATGTTACACTTGTATCGGTAGAACTATCACAAGTCTCGGTAAAAGTCTGCACTGTTTCCAATTTGCTTACTGACTTGACTACTAACGATACTTGTCCAATAGGTATCGGTAGAAGTCTCCAAAATTTTGGAAAATAACCTTTTTACCCTTATTAAATTGTATTTATAAATAAATGATAACTTACGTTGTGTCGAGTGTATTTATTTAATAATGTAAGAATGGACGACATGATTTTAAAAGAAGTTTAGTGATAGATGATTTGAGTGACGTTGGGACCCTAGCTGATGACAGTTTTGGGTTTTAGGTGTTACATTTAGTAGTATCAGAGCTTTCAGTTTAACTGTTTCTTGGACTGTAATGACTGTGTTTTATGTTTTAGAAGTACATGTCATATGAACATGTGATGGTGTGATATAGATGGATCCGATCTAACCATAGTTTTTGCAGACAATCGTTCGAATGTCTGACTCAGAAAAAGAGGAAACTAATGAGGTGAATAGTAATGTCTCGACTAATGATTTTGGAGCTAATCATGAGACGCCGATATTATCGATGACAAAAAATGAAGCAAAGAGTATGTTTTTTAGACTGATGGGGTAGTGGTTCACGGAGTTCATGAGGAACAACCCGATGACACCACCTCCTTCACCTCCTATTGCACAACCTATCGCCCGACTGATAGTACCTCCAGCTATGCCTCACCTCCTCCAGTGGTGTAACAGAGATGTCGCATTCTGACGGATAGGGTTAGAAAATATGGTGCAGAAGAATTTCAAGGAAACATAGAAGACGATCCTTCTAGAGTTGAATATTGGTTGGAAAACATACTAAGAGTCTTGAATGAGATGGCTTGTCCTTCAGAAGACTATCTAAGGTGTGCAGCTTCGTTATTGAAGGAGAAGGCTTACAATTGGTGGACAACGATTTTAGCAGTGATGCTTGAGAATGAGATTACTTGGGAATTTTTCCAAGTAGAGTTCAAAATGAAATATGTCAACAAAAGGTACCTGGATAATAAAAAGAATGAATTTCTAGAATTGAAACAGGGAAACAAAATAGTGGTAGAATACGAGCGAGAATTTGTCCAAATTAGTAAGTATGCTCGGGAGATTGTATTGATAGATGAGGCAATGTGTGTTCGTTTCGTAGACGGGCTGAATGATGAGATCAAGATGATGATAGGAGGATCTGAGTTGCGATTGTTTGTGGTTCTTACAGATAGAGCTCAAAAGATGGAAAAAATTTACAACAATAAGAGGAAGAAAGAGAAGAGGTTTCGAGAGTTTGAAAGGAAGAATATCACCAGAACTTTTTCTATACCACCACTGAAGAAAATCAGAGAAAATGAGACTCGTGGGGTAGTTCCTTCTAGATTGCTGAATAGGATTAGATTAGGACCACCGAAGTCTAAATTCCAGAATCGTCCTACAGACAGTGTAGCTAGTGTTTGGAATGTGTCGAACCCATCATGTGATCATTGCGGAAGATAACATGCAGGTGAATGCAGGTAAACACTCGGGCAGAGCAACAGTACAAGTAAAATCAAGGTGACAATAGGGGTAATACAAATCGATCTTAGGCTCGGGCACCTACACGGACATATGCCATCAGAGCTAAAGAAGAGGCTATTGCTCTCAATGTTGTGACCGATATATTTTATCTTTTTAATGATTATGTGTGCTCTGATTGATCCAGAGTTGACTCATTCATATATATGCACTACATTAGCAACTGATAAGAAACTGTTGGTAAAGTCAATTGAATTTGATGTTCAAGTCACAAACCCGTTGGGTCATAGTGTCATTGTTAATTTGATATGTCGTAAATGTCCACGGAAAGTCCAGAGTTGTGAATATTCCGCTAACCTAATGTTGTTACCTTTTATCTAGTTTGATGTGATTTTTGGGTATGGATTGGTTATCTGAACATGATGCAACAGTGAACTACAAACAAAGAAAAATTAATTTGAAAAGCTCGACAGGTGAAGTAATTACAATGGAGTTTGACATATTAAATAGTGAAGCTAGAATGATCTCAGTTATCTTAGCTCAAAAAATGGTCTGCAAAGGTTGCGATGCATTTTTGGCATATATTCTCGACTCAGAAGTTTCAGGGATAAAATTGAAATAGGTACCGGTGATCAATAAGTTTACAGATGTATTTCCAGAGGAATTACCGAGTTTGTCACCAATCAGAGAGGTAGAGTTTAGTATTGGTCTATTACTAGGCACTACACCGATCTTGATTCCACCATACAGAATGGCACCAACAAAATTAAAGGAATTAAAGGCCCGATTGCAAGTATTGTCAGACAGGGGTTTTATTCGACCGAGTGTGTCGCCTTGAGGTGTGATAGCATTAGAAATGACATCTAATTTCTCCCTAAATTAGTGTATAATTTGTTCATTTTTTATCATATTTAGCATGCATTATTAGCATTTCATTCATATCTTGTTGGCGTAAATTGTCGTTGCACTAGACTGGACGCAACCGTTTGAACTAATGTGCGATGCAAGCGATTTTGTTGTGGTAGCTGTACTAGGCCAATGAAAAGAAAAGGTATTTCATTCTATTTACTATGCTAGTAAAACTCTAACTAAAGCGCAGGTTAACTACACTACCACTAAGAAGGAGTTGCTAGCAGTAGTCTTCGCATTCGACAATTTTCATTCATATCTTGTTGGCACAAAGATTACAGTATACACAGACCACTCTGCATTGAAATATCTTCTTACAAAGAAAGACACCAAGCCTAGACTGAGATGATGGATCCTACTTCTTCAAGAATTTGATGTTGAAATCAGAGATAGGAAAGGATTTGAAAATCAAGTAGCTGACCACTTGTCTTGATCGGAAGTTGGAACTGAAGATTGGAAGACATCCCAAATTATTAAAGCATTTCCAAATGAGCAGTTATTCTTTATTGATGCATCACCCTGGTATGTCGATGTTGTCAATTTCCTCATGTGTGGAAAGCTACCTCTGAATACCACTGGTCACAAGAAGATTAGGTTTATACGCGATGCTCCAAAATATCACTGGAACAAGCCATACCTATTCAAGATATGATTTGACAACATTATCTGTCGCTACGTACCTAAAGAAGAAATGACTTCAATCCTGCGACATTGCCATGATGCTACTTATGAAGATCATTTTGGTGGACCAAGGACTGCTGCTAAGGTCTTACAGTCAGGATTTTATTGGCCCACATTATTTCGAGACGCCTACAACTTCGCACAACAATGTGATTGTTGTCAACACACTAGCTCCATATCTTGACGTAATGAGATGCTCCAACAACCTATCGTGGAGGTAGAGCTTTTCGATGTTTAGGGTATAGACTTTATGGGACCATTTCCAAATTCTTTTGGAAATGTGTATCTTAGTGGCGGTTGATTATGTCTCGAAGTGGATCGAGGCAATTGCAGTGCCAAAGGATGATGCTCAAATAGTGTTGAAATTTTTTCATACTTATATTCTTACAAGGTTTGGAACACCAAGAGCATTGATAAGTGACCAAGGAACTCATTTCTATAACCAAGTGGCGACAACATTAAAAAGGTATGGTGTGAAGCATTGTATGGCTACTACATATCACCCACAAACCAATGGTCAAGTCGAGGTATCGATTCAACAAACTAAAAGTATCCTTGAGAAGGTGGTTAACCCATCAAGGAAGGACTGGTCTGCATGGCTACATGACACATTGTGAGCACGTCGTACTGCATACAAAACCCCACTAGGAATGTCGCTGTATTAGCTAGTATTTGGTAAGTCTTGTCACCTGCTAGTTGAGCTTGAACATAAGGCCATGTGGGCAATCAAGTAGGTGAATTTGGATTATGATGCTGTCGGAAAGAAATGACTGTTAGACATTACGAAGCTAGAAGAAATCTGACCCCATGCTTATGAGAATGCTGTAATATACAAAGAAAAGACAAAGAGATGGCACGACAAAATCATCTTGCGTTGACAATTTCACCCTGGTCAATTAGTACTTTTATTTAACTCACATTTAAAGTTGCATCTAGGTAAATTGCGATCAAGATGGTCAGGCCCTTTTAAAGTTGTCGAGGCATTCCAAAGTGGTGCAGTGACAATTGAGAATCTAAAGGATGGACAACAATTCAAAGTGAATGGATAACGTCTAAAACACTATGTTAGCCCATATGTTAAAGAACCAAACGAGGCCATCAATTTGGTCACATTTAAATAATGTCAATGCATTTTTGTTATTTACTTTTATTTGTTTCAATTTTACTTTTGTTGTTTCAAATTCCTTGCAGAAATAAAAATCGAATTTTTATCGAAGCATCGAAGCAGGTATTGTCGGCACATTCTGCGATGAGTCAGCATTGTTTTTTTAGTAAGAATCGCGTCGGTTAATTTCTTTGTCTCCCAGCCATTAGATCAAAATGAAATAGTACGATCTGTAGCCTGGTAATTAATGGCTGTAGACATAACGCTTCCTCGTAATTTTTCCAATCATCACGCCTAGGTTATAAAACCTCCCTCCTGCAGCTTCTTCTTCTCCTCACATCCTTTATTGTCGCTACAACTTGTTTTCTTCATTGCGTTTATCCTGTCTTTTCTGATCATAAGTACTCATTTCTGTAAACTTCTCTAACTTTCTTTTTCTTTAACAATGGCAAAACCCGTGCCTCGAGAAACACTTTCAAAACCCCTTCCAAGAACACTCCAACCACTTTTAGTGTGGCTCTGCCCACAACACTACCCTCATCTACAGGTCTAGTCTTGTTTCTGAAAACTGCGTCCAAAGACCGCTACCAAAATACCATGCTGAAACGTATCCTCCACCCCGAACAAGGCCTACAACTTTCTCCATACTAGGCTCTAGGAAAGCATGTTCATCGTACTATAAGCCGCCTTGGGTAGGAATTCTTTTGCGAGCATCCTTCTAGTTATTCCCCTACATTGGTTAGGGAGTTTTATGCCAACTTAGTGGGTCCGGACCAAGAATTTATTTTTGTACGGGAGGGGCTCATTCCATAGAGCGCTGCACTAGTAAATGTGCAACTAAGGATTCCGAAGCAGGTGGACGACCACGCACCATTTATGCATCGTTTGGATGATGACTATATGGTACAGATGATGAAGGACCTATGTATTGATGGAGCCACCTAGACGAGCAATAGCTTCCACAACTACACAATGCGCAGAAGGTACCTTACATCCGTTTGCAAAGTCTGGTTCCATTTTATCAACAGTAGCATCATGCCTTCAACCCATCATACTACGACGACATTAGACCGTATGTGTCCACTATATTCTATCTTGTACCACTGACACATCGACATCGGTGAGCTTATACACGCCCAGATCGCAAAAGCAGCTGCCAAGCAAACTGATATACTCCTCTTTCCCTCTCTCATTATGCTACTTTATAAACAAAAGGGCATTGTGCCTAAAGATGGTGAGGAGGTCTTACATAACAAAGATTTGATCAATGATATCTTTGTTAAGCAGATGACACGTGGCCAAGATACACTAGTGGCCAAGAAAGCCTCTAAGAAAAGGGATAAAGGAAAGGTTAAAAAGAAGGTTGATCAACCTGATGCACTGACAGAGTCCCAAGTGACGAAGAAGCTGGCCTTAATGGAAGTACACCTGGACCGCATCGACATGTGATCGATCCACACTGATAGCATAGTGGATGACATGAATCTTAGGCTGCACAAATTTTATGCCTACATAAAGGTTTGGAATGAGGCCATTGTCACTGCACTGAACCAGATCAGCCCTACTCCATTACTAGACTTCCCAGCCTTTCCATCCATATATCGATCGATGCAGTACTCGTCTTTCGAGCAACCTACCACTGATGGTAGACCTGCCCCTGGACCAACTCGAATTTACATTTTGGATGATCAGAAGGATGACAGGTACTCGCAAGCTGATGAAGATCATTATCGCAACATCGCTCACATATTCGAGGATGAGTTTTCCAATATTTGGGCGCGAATATGGCTGAACGAGAGGCTATTATGGAGGAGGATGTTAACGCGATAGAATGTACTAACACTGGCCCAATTGAGACTGAGCAGCGTGGGCACAAGGATGTGGATCAGAGGGATGATTAGTTGAAGATCAAGAAGAAAAAGGGAAGGAAAGAGAAAATAAAGAGAAAGAACCTACCGAGGTGCAAGAAGAAAAGGAAATAGATGCCCCATCAATGATTGTTAAGGATGTCGTGGGGGCATCCAGCTCAGACGAAGCTCGACCTGCTGCGAGCCAGGCTGAGGTTGTCACCAGCGAGGTAGAGGAACTGAATCCTTTTGCTATCGTGCCCTATATGGCATCACTTGCAGAAATCCACCCATCAGAGGTAACAATCGATAGGGCCATCACCCAACCTGCCAAGTAGGAGCAATCCGCTGAACCGATTGGTTCGAAGGATCAAAAGCGAAAAAGGCGCAAGGACAAGAAGAAAAATCATCATGATGAGGGTGAGCACACAAAGAAGAAGAAGAAGAAAACTAAAGCAGCCACTGCATCGGCTGCTAACGCTTAAGTTGGTACAATTCTTTAGTTAGTTATATGCATTTTTAGTGTCCATGCATTTTATTTTGTCACTGCATTCATTTTGTTAACTTAGTTGCATTTCTATTATTTTTGTATATTATTATCAGTGCATTGGGGACAATGTAGACATTAAGTTTGGGGGGGAGATAATGTGAAATGGAAATGCATTTACACCCACATATTTAAATTTTTCTTGTTTCTTTGGATTAATGAGAATTTACAAGTTTTCAATTGAAATGTGCCTACAATTTTTATTTTGATACGTAATTCTTGAATTGTTTGGATGCTAATGTGTACATTAAATGAATATGAATGAATGATGAATCTGCTATTCTGGAATGAATGATTGGAATTGTTTCAGTAATGAATGTTAGTGTTAATGTTTGAATCTTGAACTAACTGACCAGTTGTAACAACATTGTATTAATAAAAGACACTCCAATGTGAGTGCAGTGTGACTTTTCAAGGGAGAACACTCCGCAGCAGATGTTAGAAAAATCATCTAGCCAAAGGTTGTCACTGCAAGAGTGTGTGTCGATGTAATTACATGCCTCTTGGGGGTTTGTTTCACCCCATCATTATTGCCCAGGAATAAAGGTAGAGTAATGCAATGACATCTCTCAGTCACTTAGAAAAGGAAAATGAGAAAAATAAAGAAAAAAATAAAAGAGAAAAGAAAAGAAGATAAATGTTTGCTATGAATGCTGTATTGGTTTAAGGAAGATTAAGATTCAAGGCATAATACTAACATTAATGAAGTTGCAGTTTTAATTGTTCATACAGATAAATTTTTGACGCATTATTCTATTATATGAATATAATTTGTGCATTAGTATTCAAGAAGATTCAAGAAAATTCAAGTTGTGAGAATATAGATTCTGGTGAAATTTTTGCTTGTAACTTTGCTAATTTCTATTTACTTGAGGACTAGTAAAAACTTATGTTTAGGGGTGTGATGGTATTACAAATGACATATATTTCCCCCCTAATTTAGTGTTTTAATTATCTCTTTTATATCTCATTTAGCATGCATCATAAGCATTTTATACTCAGTTTTCATATTTTCTAATTCATTGCTAGTTTGTTTAAATTTTTGTTATTTTTATCTATTTTTGTAATAATGTTGACAAAAGCATCCGACGTCTTAGAATTGTCAGCGCTGGAGCTCAGCCCAGAAGATCAATATTGGCAGAATGCAACCACAAGATCAGCTTGAAATTGCGACCAAGAAATGTTGCCGCATTGAATTTGAATCTCAAATGAGTAGACTCAAGTTGAATTTACATCTGGAAGCACTAGCGCAGGAATATCACAGGTGTCACAGCAATTACAACCTCAGATTGCGACTAGCAAAGCAGCAACAACCTGCAGATCTCTGAAAAATATACTAGATCTGCGTGAATGCATAGCTGTACTCTAACCAACTTTTACAGCTGCAAAAATCTAGATCTGGATCTGAGAATGGAGTCTAAAACCTGTAACATTTTGAAGGCTATAATAGACGAACAAAGAATGAAGAAAGAATCGAGAATTAAGGGATTGAATTCTACAAATTCTGTGTGGTTTTGGAGACTTAAGCTAGAAATTGGGAAGCCGATAAAGCAAGTCTGTAGCCACTTCTGACGAGAGGTGCTTGATACAAGGCAAGAGGAATAATTAGGGAGTAGTCCTAGTAGTCTAGAGATAGTAAGCTTCAATTCTACTCTTTAATTCTTCTTTAATGATGATGAATTTTGATAACATTAAATGAAAACGAGAGTGTCTTTTAATGCTAGATCATTTTGATTCTTATTTTATGCTGTTTATTTGTTTATTCTTGGATCTAACTGCTTTAAGCACGAGAGTTAAATGTAGTCTGTTGACATCGAGAGATGTGGTTACAAGTTGGGTTAACAAGTAAGTTAGGTGAGAGGTGCTTGAGATTGGACTCAAATCACTTGTTCTTGAATGCACAACATTGCTCATACTGAGAGGTGGAGTGATTATGGGTATTTAAGTCTAGATTAAATAGAGAGCTATTATTGTAGGAACTCAAAAGAACTTTATTGCTGTGACAATCCATCTACTTTACCTTGTCGACGCATCCAGTGTTGCAACTTAGTAGAACCAATGAACCATTTCTATCCTTTATACTTGATCACTTTTACATTTCATGCATTTAAATATTCAGCACTCAACAATCAACACATTAGATTCACTTTCAGTACATTGACATTTAACACTTGACGTTTAACTCTGATTGCATTAACAATATTAACTATTTTAGTGTGCAGATCTGACATAAATGCACTAATTTCTTTACTCACATTTTACTCATTTTTAGTATTAATTGCTCCAACAATGAACATTAAGAACCCATTTCCTCGTGGCATCGATATCCGATAGAATTGTCTATTAACTATACTTGCATCGATATGTGTATGCTTGCACAATCACTATGACGTTTCAGACGCGATAAAGCAGATCCAACCAAGCACCTGTCGACGCAAATGAACCAAAGCAACAAAAAGAAGTTGCAGCTGAAGAAGACACAACAGAAGTAGATGAAGAGGAACCACTAGTAGTCACACCGATGCCAACTATTCATCCAAGAAAGTTTCGATGCAACTGCCCAAGTCGACACAATCGATAGCAACACAACAACCCACTGTGAACATACCTTTGCCATTTTCATAAAGATTCAAGGAGAAAAAGCATGATAAAGATTATCACAAGTTTGTATTTACCTTGAAACAATTACATATCAATATACCTCTAATTGATGCTCTTGTGCAGATCCCCAGCTATGGGAAATTTATGAAGGAGCTATTATTGTAGAAGAAAAAGCTATCCGATATTGAGACAATTACGCTCACAAGAGGGTGTAGCGGTGTGCTGACAAATAAATCACTACCAAAGATAAAAGATCTTGGTAGTTTTACGATCCCATGTTTTATTGGAAATCATTATTTAGGTAAAGCTCTATGTGACCTAGGAGCTAGCATTAATCTTATACCACTATCAACTTTCAGGAAATTAGGGATTGGTCATTTGAAACCCACTACGATGACATTACAACTTGCGGACAGATCTTTGGCACTACCTGAAGGACAAATTAAAGATGCTTTCGTCCGTGTCGACAAGTTTGTGTTCCTAGCCGACTTTATCATACTTGACTGCGAAGCTGATAAGGAGGTACCTATTAGTCTGGGGTGTCCATTTCTTGTAACGGGACGCACTCTTATCGACGTTTTCAAGGGCGAGCTGATTATGAGTCATAATGATGAGCATTAGCCTTTAGCATTTTCGAAGCATTTTCATCACACAGTAAGGAACAATGTCATCACATTGATATCTTGGATGAGCTAATTATAGAGGAATTTAATGAACGAAGCTCAGTAGTGCCAGAAGAATATGCGATGACAACTGACGATAATATCCCACCTGAATGTGACCACACGGTTGAGGGTAATGTATGTTTGCTGAAACATGGCTAGCAATTGAAATCTTTGGATCTGACAAATAGAACGATCCTTGTTTTTAAACCATCGATTGAAGAAGCTTTGACTTTGGAGTTAAAGCCATTGCCCACACACTTGAAGTACATTTTCCTAGGTGACAATGAGACATTACCTATAATTGTCAACACAAGTCTCAACTCGGGCCAAGAAGAAAAATTAATCGGAATACTAAAGAAGCATAAAAGATCCATCGCCTGGAGCATAACAAACATCAGAGGCATTAGTCCCTCTTTCTACATGCATAAAATCAGGCTGGAAGATGAGAGCAAACAGTCAATTAAGTAACAACGAAGACTGAATGAGAAAATGAAGGAAGTAGTAAAGAAGGAGATTATCAAATGGTTGGATGCTGACATCATCTACCCTATTTCTAACAGCAAATGGGTGAGCCCGATCCAATGTGTGCCTAAAAAGTGTGGCATCACGATAATAACTAACGATAAAAATGAGCTAATCCCTACTTACATTGCTACAGGTTAGCGAGTGTGTATGGATTACTGTCATTTGAATACGGCCACAAAGAAGGATCACTTCTCACTACTATTCATTGATCAAATGCTTGATAAGCTAGCTGGCAAGGCCTACTACTGATTCCTTGATGGGTACTTTGGATACAACCAAATTGCAATTGCACCAGAGGATCAAGCAAAGACGACTTTTACATGCCCATTTGGAACTTTTGCTTTTCGACGGATGCCATTTGGTTTGTGTAATGCCCTAGCCACATTCCAGAGGTGCATGATGGCAATCTTCTCCGATATGATCTAGGATTCATTAGAAGTATTTATGGACGATTTCTCTGTGTATTGGCAAAATTTTGATATATGCACTGACAATTTACCAATAGTGTTGAAAAGATGCGAAGACACCAACTTGGTTTTAAATTGGGAAAAATGTCACTTCATGGTAACCGAAGGAATTGTCCTTGGTCATCGAATATCTTGTCAGGGCATTGAAGTGGATAAAACGAAGGTGGAAATCATTAAAAAGCTACCTCCTCCGAATAATGTGAAAAGAATAAGGAATTTTCTCGTCATGTCGGATTTTATAAAAGATTCATCCGAGACTTCTCTAAAATTGCAAAACCAATCTGCTCCTTGTTGGAGCAAAATAAGAAGTTTTTGTTCGATGAAGCTTGCTTGGGAGCATTTCTAAAGATTAAACAGTAGTTAGTACAAGCACCCATTATAGTCGCACCAGATTGGACGCAATCGTTTGAGGTAATGTGCGATGAGAAGCGACTTTGTTGTAGGTGCTATGTTGGGACAAAGGAAAGATAATGTATTTCTTTCAATATATCATGCTAGTAAAACTCTAACTGAAGCGCAAGTGAATTACACGACCACTGAAAAGGAGTTGCTGGCAGCAGTTTTTCCATTTGACAAGTTTCGTTCATTTGATAAGTTTTTGCTTTAAGATACCTTTTTGCTAAGAAATATGCCAAGCCTAAGCTGATCAGATGGATCCTTTTACTCCAAGAATTTGATGTTGAAATTAAAGATAGGAAAGGATCAAAAAATCAAGTAACAGACCACCTCTCTCGTCTGGAAGCAAGGATGGAAATAAGTCACAAATTGTAGACACATTTCCAGATGAGAAATTATTTTTTGTTGACGCATCTCCATGGTTTGCAGATGTAGTCAATTACCTAGTCTGTGGAAAGCTACCACCGAGTGAAACAAGTCATAGAAAGGTCAAATTTCTTAGGGATGTTGCTAAGTATCATTGGAATGAGTCATACCTGTTTAAGGTATGCACCGACAACATCATTCGTCACTGTGTTCCTGGAGAGGAAATGTTATCTATCCTGAAGCATTGGCATGATGCTCCCTATGGAGGCCATTTTGGTGGTCTTAGGACTGTTACAAAGGTCCTATAATCAGGATTTTACTGACTTACATTGTTTCGAGATGCACACAATTTTGCTCAACAGTGCGATAAATGTCAGGGCACCAGATTTATATCTCGATGCAACGAGATGCTTCAATAACCTATCATGGAGGTTGAGCTCTTTGATGTGTGGGGTATAGGGACCATTTCCAAATTCCTTTGGGAATGTGTATATCCTGGTAGCTGTTGACTATGTCTCCAAGTGGGTCGAGGCAATTGTTGTTCCAAAGGACGATGCTCAGATGGTGTTAAAGTTATTTCACACATATATCCTTACAAGATTTGGAATACCTCGAGCATTAATAAGCGACCAAAGCATTCATTTCCATTGCAATCAAGTGGCGATAGCTTTGAAACGCTACGGTGTGAAGCATCGCATGGCAACCACGTATCATCCACAATCGAATGGACAAGCACAGGTCTCCAATCGACAAATTAAAAGTATTCTTGAGAAGGTGGTTAACCTATCTAGATGGGATTGGCCCTCATAGTTACATGATGCGTTGTGGGCGCTTCGCACCGCTTACAAAACTCCGTTAGGAATGTCGCCATATCAACTGGTGTTTGGAAAATCATGTCCCTTGCCTGTAGAACTTGAACATAAGGCCATGTGGGCAATCAAGCAAGTGAATATGGATTATGATACTATTGGACTGAAAATATTGTTGGACATTTCAGAGCTGGAAGAAATACAGTGCAATGCCTATCAAAATGCAGCCATTTATAAAGAAAAAACTAAAAGATGGCACGACAACACATCTCCCACAACTTTTATCATTCGTCATGTTCCTCTTGGCCCTTTCATTGTTAGTCAGAATTTGCTCTTCCCATAACGTCCACATGAACACTCTTACCCTTTGAGGCACTTTTGCTTTCCAAATAATTATCCAAATGTGCGCATTGATACTCGAGCCAAAGTGATGAAGCCCTTTATAAGTCTCTGATGAAGAGAACATCCTTCGAGTCGCCTATTTCCATGCAAGACGATCTGGTCTAGTAATAATTAAAGGTGGAACTATTGTGCCTATCTACAAAATAATGTTGTCAGGAAGTAATGTTTTTAAATATCCCCAATCCCAACTACCATTTCTATCTACCAAATCACAAACTTGAAGATATTGTCTAATTGGGATCCTCCTGTATGCCACTTTCAGCATGCCAATGTGAGGGACCCAAATATCATTCCATAAATTCACAATTTGTCCATCCCTTACTAACCAATAAACATTGTCATGTACCTCTAGCCAAATTCTCATGAGCGACCTCCAAAAGAAGGAGCAATTACTTCCCGAAATATCAGTCAGTAAAACTCCACAAATATTGTACTTACTTCTCACAACTTGAACCCAAAAGCTATTCGTTTTCGTAAGCATGTGGAATTCTAATTTTAATAAGAAAATTTTACACTGATCCGTTAAGTTACATATTCCAAGGCCCCCCACATTTGTAAGAGTATAACAAATATCCCAACAAATAAGTGTCGACTTTCTTGTTTCCACTGTGGAACCCCAAATGAAATTTTAGGCCAACTTTTGAATCTCTCTACAGACCATAATCGGTAACTGAGCTATTGCCATGAAATAGTTCGGAATAGCCATTAGTATTGTCTTTGCAAGCGTAATTCAACCAGCCAATGATAAATTCTTAATAACCTAACCACTCAACTTATCCCGGACCTTTTTAACAGCAATCTCAAATGATTGAATGTCAACCCTCCAGTGAAAAACTGGCATGCCAAGGTACTTCCCTGGATCATCAGCAGGAATAAACTTCATTTTGCTACAAATAGCCGAAGATAAGTCATCCGAAATATTAGGTAAGAAAAAAATTTTGAGATTTACCTTTATTCACCTTTTGTCTTGAGTAGTAACAAAACTGACTTAAGATGTGAAAGACAATATCAGCTTGCTCCAATGTAGCCTCACAGAATAACAATAAATCATCTGTAAAAAATAGATGGGAAAGACTCGGTCGCCGTCGAGACAACTGTAATGGAATCCATCTTTTCTGATCAATCGCTTTATCAATTAGGTATCACATTCTCTCCATGCACAAAACAAATAAATAAGGTGAAAGAGGATCCCCTTGTCAGATACCACGAGATGATTCAAATTCCTTCATCATGATTCCATTCCAAAGTACTTGAAAGGATGATGAGCACACACAGTTTTAAGATAACCGAAATAAGGGAAGGTGGAAAACTGACATCGTAAAGCGTATCTCTTAGGAAATCCCATCTTAATTAGTCATACACCTTCTCTAAATCAATTTTGAGAATCATAACATACCTCCTTCCACTAAAATTTCTCATTGAATGAACTGCTTCCTATGTGACAATAACATTGTCAAAAATGTTCCCACCTATCACAAACTTAGCATGATTCTGCCTAACCAGTTTCGTCATTAATGGTCATAATCTATTAATGATAGTCTTTGTAATAATCTCATAAGCTACCGTACAAAGGCTGATAGGCCTAAATTGTGAAACCCTCTTCGTTCCTTGAACTTTTGGGATTAAAATAATTAGAGTTTTGTTCAACCTTCGATCCAAAGTAAACCCTTCCATAACACGTTGTACCAATCTACACACCATCGATCCAATAACATCCTATTGTGATTGATAGAATTTTGCATGAAATTTATCTATTCCAAGTGTTTTAAGTGGCGTTATATCAAACATTGCCTTACGGATCTCTATATCTGAGACTACCATTCCAAGGCTCTCTTTATCCATTTGCGAAATTTTCAAGAATTGCCCTTTACACGATAGGCCACCATGGATAATGTAATCCATTGAATAAAGATCTTTGAAAAATTGTACAACATGCTTTTGTAACTCTGCCAACTCGAAACACCACTCCCCACCTTTGATTTTCAAGCCCTCAATTTTGTTATGTTGTCGCCTAGCAAGTGTACGACCATGAAAAAACTTGATGTTCCTATCTCCATTAACAAGCCACTTAGAATGAGACTACCATTCCAAGGCTCTCTTTATCCATTTGCGAAATTTTTGAGAATTGCCCTTTACATGATAGGCCACCATGGATAATGTAATCCACTGAATAAAGATCTTTGAAAAATTGTACAACATGCTTTTGTAACTTTGCCGATTCAAAACACCACTCCCCACCTTCGATTTTTAAGCCCTCAATTTTGTTATGTTGTCGCCAAGCAAGTGTACGACCATGAAAAAACTTGATGTTCCTATCTCCATTAACAAGCCACTTAGAATGAGATTTTTGGAACCATAATAGTTCCTCATGATGCAAAATTTCTTCCACCTCTATCCTTAGTTACATTTCTCTATTAGCAACTGTTGGGAATATCTTAAGTCCAAAATGTGCTGCACCCGTTTAAGTTCTGCAAGTAGTTTCTATTTCCTTTGGAACATATTACCATAAACCATCCTATTCCAATCTTTAACCTCTACTTGAAACTGATCCAAATTATCCACCACAGAAACATCATCCCTCCAATTATGAGCTAACAGCCCCTTAAAATCAGCATGTAACATCCAACTCTCCAAACAACGAAAGGGTCTAACTCCTCTTCCTTTTGTCGGCTTTAGGCAAAGTAAAATTAGACGATGGTCGAATTTAAGTCAAAAAAGGTTACGTACAGAACATTCAGGTGCAAAGGTGAACCAACTCGTATTACCCACTACTCGATCCAACCGTTGCAACAAGCCCCCTCTGCTCCAAGTAAACCGAGAGCCATAGAAACCCAAGATCTAATTGACTCATTAATTTATTGTTGTTGAATGATTGGATTATACCTTTTAGATTGAATTATAAAGTACAAATAATTTATTAGAGCATCATAAGATTCTATAACATATATATAGTATGTTCTTATGAAAACATAGTTATTTTAGTACTCATAATAGTACTCGTGATAATAGCTAGGGTGATATTGATGATGTTAGAGATCTTCAAGTATATTTTACTATAATTTATTTATTATATCATGTTTATTATAATTGGAGACTGATCATGACAACATGAATAGATAGATTCTGATTTGAAATTATGCATGTTTGCGATGGTGATTGTGAAATAAAGAATATTTTGCGATGTCGTTGCATTCCCCGAAGAGAACGCAAGCATAAAAGAAAATTTAAACCAATATTATTTCAATATTTGATAGTACAAAATTAGTTGAAAGTTCCGAAAGTGCTAATATATCAATATCTAAAAAGCACAAAATTTGTGATGGTTAATGCATTGTTTTAAAAGATATTCATTATAATGGATCTCATATTGAGATTGTGAATGAGGAAAAGATTGTACTTTATATGAATCACTATAGCTATAAATATCTATTTTGTAAGGATGAAAAAAAAAGGGAGGATTGAGTTATTGATTACTCTTGTTATTAAATTGAATTGATTGTGACTATGTTTGTGACCTTCTTTTGTCATCATCTCCGTTAAGGGGTTGAAAGAAAAATATTTGATTTTGAAAGATCTACTTAAATTGTGGAATAATTTAAAAGAAAAATATGAGCATAGAATATGGTAATTCTATCTAAAGCTTGTTATATTTGGATGCACCTAAAGTTGCAAGTTTTTTAAAACTATGAGTATAACTTTAATTCAAAATAAGTTCTCAATAAAAATTATGTGGAAAAATATTACTGATGAGAACCTTACAAGAGAGAACTTATTCAACTTTTCATGATTCAAATGAGCTTCTATAGTAGCAATATCATGAAAAAAAATTACTTATGATTAAATAAAAGTTTTTAATCATGAAACCTAATCATTCCCTAAAGAGAATGTAACAATATGTAATAAATTCGAAAGACATAATCTTTGACGTGGATGTAGTCATGGGGGATGGTCGTAATAAATTTTCTTAGTGCCAGAAATGGAAAAATGTAGAAAGAAAGAAAAGAACAAGTATTTCCAAAGAACTTTCTAAGAAGAGAGAATTTATTTATGAAGAGTCATTGGTTATGTACACTTGAAAAATAATATCCACTCTCCGAGTTTGCTATTAATAAATTTTGATTGGATTCAAAGTCTACTACTAGAAGTTTAATTTGCTTACTTCTTGGTAAAATCGTCAAAGACTTAACGTAGAACAAAAAAGGTACATCTTTAAATATTAAATCAACTTGATATATGGTTTAAATATTTGAGATGATCTTCTTTAAAATTTTGATTCCATGGGTTACATATTGTTTTAAGCATATCATTTGTTCATAAAAATGAATATTAACTGATTTATTTATGTCGCTATAGTAGGTTTTATAATTAAATAATATATTTGATTAAAATATATCTAGTATGCAAATTTGTGTTAATAAATCAATGAATTTTTTAATTTTTCGGATTTGATCTAGTTCAAAGAATTGTTAAAGGTAGTAGTTCATACATTTTATATTATTCCATATATTAATTATTTAGAGAAATGACATGAGCAATTGTAAATGAAAAGTTCTATGAGTTTGAATGATTGAATTTTGAATTAAATTTCATGCATGTTTATGATGATGGTTGTGAAAGAAAAAAAAATTGCTAGTTTTTCATTATGTCATATTTTTATGTTTGAGATGTGACTTTTATTGATATATTTAATTTAGGCTTGTTTCTATACATGACCTACGCAATTATTCTTGGTAGTTAACTTATTATGCAAAAATATTGTTAGAAGAGTTTTAAGTATTTTGAACTGATCTCATATCTCCTTATGACTAAACATAATAAAGAGTTATTCGTTCTACTAGTTCTGCTCAATTCCCCGAAGTGAATGTAGCAATACATAACAATAATGAAATTTTAACTTATTGTCATTATTGACAAAAAGATAAGAAGAAGATGAATGATTCAAAATGTTGTCAAATGTTTATTCTTAGTACAAAATGCTTAATGATTTATACTAATTTATCATTCCTTGAAGCAGATGATATCTGCATAATCTTATCAGTAAAAAAATTATATATGCTTAAATTATTGTCAGAATTACTTTTTGCACATTCCTTGAAGTGAATGTCTACAATAAATATAATACATTTTATAATAATTTTTGGACATTTGAAGATTTTGGCGTATTCCTTGAAGCGAATATTGCATATAATTATTTGGAAATTATATTTATTTTGTTGACTTAGTGACATTATAGACTTCACATTGATTTAGACATTTCTAGTAATAATTGCCAAAATAGTACTTATATGTGGATACAAAGTAAAATTAATGATAGTAAAATTATCAATTTGTTACAATTTATATTGATATTATTAGTAAAATTAAATCGCATGTTAAAGTAAACCAGAAGTTTACTGATACAAATGCATTTAGTACTTAGCGTGACTAGTTAGACCATCATGGATCATATATAATACAAAAATTAATTAAAAAAATCATATGGACATTTATTAAAGAACTAGAAGATTCTTTAATTTCAAAATTTCTCATTTGTTGCTCATTCTCAATAAAAATTGATTGTTAGAAACTCACTAGCTAAAGTAGAGATTTTATATATTGCATTTCTGAAATGAATATGAGTTCATTCATTCACCATGTGGATGGTTTTGATATTATATGATTTTGGTATATGCATCTACAAAATAATCATGTATGTGTTATTAACTTGCAACTTGACGTTCGGAATATTGTTTGTTTAAATAATTAATTTAATATCATGTAATTAAGACAATTCATGTAACAGCCCAATTTTCAATGATGTCGAAAATAGTGATTTTGGTATCACAAATCTAATGAGTCGAGTCATAAATTTATTTATTTTAATATTTATGGTGTTATTGGTATCGTATTAAATTTTGGTTAGAAAATTCTATCGATTAAATAATTAATTAAGTAAAAAAGATTATATTGTAAAAGTTGCAAAAGTAAAATTGTTTGATTAAAAGGACTAAATAAGTAAATTAGCTAATAGAGGTTAAGTTAGTGGAATATCATGGTAAGTAAGAGTATAAGGAATGATTAATTAAGGTTAAAGGTGATTAAAAGAAACTTAATGATGAAAGTTACAAAAATTACAAAAATACCATTATTATATATATGAAATTAAAAGAAAGAAATTGATAATTTCATCATATTTTCTTACTTTCATCATCTTCACATGGCTAAAGGAGGAAAACTTAGGGTTTTTTATTTTCAATCTTTGAGCTTTGATTTGGGTAAGCAAACCTTGATCGTTTTTATTAATTTTTATGTTTTCGAGTTCGTATTAACTTAATCTAGCTTATACAAGGACTAATTTGTGAATCTGTCAAATGTTATGATGCTTGCCATTGTTGAAAATGCTTGTTCTTGAAAGCTTTTTTATATATTTGAAAGTTTGATGTTTGGGTTAAATCTTTTTGTAAAGTGATTTTTGAATTTTGGGTTTAAGGACTATATTATGAAAAATGGTAAAAGTACATGCTTTGATGTGAAATAAATAGTATGTGTGAGTTGAGAAAGTACTCTAGTGTATTTCACTGGCATGATTTGAATTGGAAATGGTTATTTTAAGGTTTTAGGTTAAAGGACTAAATTGAATAGAAATGTAAAGTTTAGGGGTAATTTCATAATTTTTTGAAAATGACTTATATGCGTAATTGATTAAATTATATGATTTAATGGGAAATTGATTATTTTGTGATAGATTAAGATCGGGTTACAGATCGTGAAAAGGGAAAAATCATTGAATAGTCCCTGAAGTTTCACTCGAATTGCAATTTCTTCTGATAAGTCCGTTTGTTAGATTACCTATTTGAACTGCTGATTATGACTTGATGAGGATGTACTTGAAACATTTGATGTATAAAATGAAGACTTGTGACTCGGGTTAAGCATGAGGATTTGTATTAATGGGAGACTCAAGTCTCGAAATGAGAATGAGAATATGATTAAAGGAAGACTCATATCTCGAGATGAGAATGAGAATATGAGTAAAGGAAGGCTCATGTCTTGGGAAGATAATGAGAATATGATTAAAGGAAGACTTATGACTCGTTAGAGCATAAGATTAATTGAAGAGGAAAATTCTGCATTCTGATGTTAATTGTCGTTACAATGTTTAATGTTGAGTAATGATTCATGGTGTACGAACTTACTAAGCTAGAAAGCTTTCCTGTGTATTATGGTTATTTTGTAGATTTCATTTTAGCTGTTTGAAGATCGGATTGTCTCAAAGACATCACACTATCTAGGAGTTGTTTCTGTAGTTCTTACATCTCTTGATTATATGGCATGTACTAGGATGATGTTATATTATGTATATGCTTATTTTGAGAAAATGATACTTGTAGAACCTTGGTTAAATGATGAATTTTGAATGCTTGATCAATGTTGTATGTAAAATCTAGTAATTAAATGGTATGCTAAGTATTGTATTTAAACAAAAAGGTGTTATTCATTGCACTTTATGTCTTTGAATGAAGTTTTAAATATGAACTTGTATAAATTTGAGAATTCTGCATACTTGTTTCGGTAGAATTCCTACATGTATCGGTATAAGTATAGGGTAGGAGAGAGGTTGTTTACTAACTTGGGTTGTATTGGTATTTGCATTTTAAGTTTCGGTAGTTCTGTGCATGTTTGTATCGGTAGTTAGAATACTTGTATCGATAAAAGTGGCAGGGTAAGACTTTTTAGCTCTCTGGAGTTTTTAGTATCGATAGAAGCATAACTAGTTTCGGTAGATTTTATACTTGTATCAGTAGAACTATCACAAGTATCGAAAGAAATATGCACTGTTTCCAAATTGCTTACTAACTTGACTATTACTGATACTTGTCCAATAGGTATCAGTAAAAATCTCTAAAAATCTAAAAAATGGCCTTTTTGCCCTTACTGAATTATAATTGTAAATAAATGATAACTTACGACGTGTTGGGAGTATTTCTTAATAAAGTAAGAACGAATAACACGATTTTAAAAGAAGCTTAGTGATAGATGATTGAATAACACCGACACCCTAATTGATGAGGATTTTGGGTTTTGAGTGTTATATTTAGTGGTATAAGAGCCAGGTTTAATTGATTCTTGAACTGTATAGTGTGGAATTTAAAGTTTAGAAATACATTTCATATAAACCTGTGATAGTGTGATATTGGTGAATCCGATCTAACCTTAGTTTTTGCAAATATTTGAAAATGTCAGACTCAGAATGAGATGAGATAATGAGGTAAACAGTAATGTTCCAACAAATGATTCTAGAGCGAGTCACGGAGTACCAATATTACCAATGATAGAAAATGAAGCCAAAATATGTTCTTTGGTTTAATGAGGTAATGGCTCTCGGAATTCATGAGAAACAACCCGATGGCATTGTAACCTCCACCTTTTGTAGCACAGCCTACCTTAAAACCTACAATACTACCCGTACCACCTATCAAGCCTTCCCCTCCCCCAATGGTTTAACATAGGCAACGAGCCCCAACAAATAAGGTGAGGAAATATAGTGTAGAGAAATTCCAAGGTAGTATTGAGGGTGATTCTTCTAGGGTTGAATATTGGTTAGAGAACACGTTGAGAGTTCTCAATGAGATGGCTTGTCTTCCCGAAGACTATTTGAGATGTGCTGTGTCATTGTTGAAGGATGAAGCTTATCACTGGTGGACGACTTTATTAGCCGTAGTTCTTGAAAGTAAAATTACTTAGGAATTCTTCCAGGCTGAATTCAAAAAGAAATACATCAACAAAAGGTACTTAGATCGAAAAAAGAAAGAGTTTTTAGATTTGAAACATGGAAATAGGTCAATGGCAGAATACGAGCGAGAATTTGTGTAACTTAGTAAATACGCTCGGGAGATTGTGCCGACGGATGAGGATATATGCATTCGATATGAAGATGGGTTGAATGTTGGGATAAAAATGATGGTGGGTGGTTCGAAGCTACGACCATTTGTTGTTTTAACTGACCGTGCTTAAAAGATGGAAGAAATATATAACCATAAAAGATAGAGAGAAAAGAGGTTCCAAGAATTCTGTAAGAAGAGTTCTCCTAGACCATTTTCAATGCCACCACCAAAGAAATTCAGAGAGAATGAGAATCGATCAACTACAATGTCTAGATTTCAGAGCAGGAGTAGGTCGATGTAGCTTGATTCAAGATTTTAAAATCGATCGGTGGACAGTGCTGCTAGTGTTTGTAATGTACCGAAACATACTTGTGAACACTGTGGAAAGTTCCATCTTGGAGAGTGCGCACTGAGGAAAAACTCATGCTTTATATGTGGAGCCATAAATAATCTCATTCGGCTTTGTCTGATGGCATATGGGGCAAATGAAAATAGAAGTGTGAAACCTCTGGTTACACCACAGAATGGTAGACGACCAAGTCAGAATAGTAGTATGGTCGGGAGTCGAAGTGAAGCAAAAGAAGGTGCAAATAGGTTTGAGAGTCGGGCACCTGCACACACATATGCTATCCGTGCTAGAGAGGAAGTTGTCGCGCCTGATGTTGTTACTGCTATATTTTATCTTTTTAATGATATTGTGTGTGCACTGAGTAATCCAAGGTCGACTCATTCTTATATTTGTAGTGTGTTAGCAAAAGATAAAAAGTTATTTGTTGAGGCGACTAAAATTAATGTGCAAGTTACCAACCCTTTGGATCATAGTGTCCTAGTTAATCAGGTGTGTAGTAAATGTCCACTAAAAGTCCAAGGCTGTGAATTTCCTGCTAATTTGATGTTACTTCCCTTTTATGAGTTCGATGTAATCTTGGGTATGGACTGGTTGATCAAGTATGATGTAGTGGTTAATTGTAAATAGAGAAAATTGGGTTGAAATGTTCGACAGGTGAGATAATTACATTTGAGTCTGGTAGGCTGAACAGTGATGTGAATGTGATTTCAACTATGTCTGCTCACAAAATGGTTCGTAAAGGTTGTGAAGTTTTCGTAGCATATATCATGGATACTCAGGAGTCAGGGATAGAGTTTAATCAAGTTCCAGTTGTTAATAATTTCACAGATGTGTTTCCTGAAGAATTACCAGGTTTGCCTCCGATCAGAGTAGAGTTTGGTATTGATTTGGCGTCGGGTACTTCTTCGATATCTATTCCACCATACATAATTGCGCCGAATGAGTTGAAAGAGTTAAAGGTACAACTACAAGAGTTGTTAGATAGAGGCTTTATCTGATCGAGTGTATCATCCTAGGGTACACCAGTGTTGTGTGTGAAGAAAAAAGATTGTTCAATGAGAATGTGCATTGACTATCGACAACTAAATAAAGTCACAGTAAAAGATAAATACTCGTTGCCTCGTATCAATGAGTTGTTTGATCAATTAAGAGGTGCGATGGTTTTCTCTAAAATAGACCTGAGATCGAGATATTATCAGATGCAAGTAAAAGAATGTGATGTATCGAAGACAGCATTCAGAACTTGATATGGACACTATGAGTTTTTAGTAATGCCATTTGGGTTGACTAATGCTCCTGTAGCATTTATGGATTTAATGAACAGAATATTTCAACCTTAGTTAGATAGGTTTATGGTTGTTTTTATTGATGACATATTGATCTACTCCAAGACTAAATCAGAGCATACTCAGCATTTGAGAGAGGTGTTACGGATTTTGCAAGAAAAGCAGTTCTATGCAAAATTTAGTAAATGTGAATTCTAGCTTTGTGAAGTTAGATTCTTAAGACACGTGGTATCTTCGAAGGGAATACGGGTTAATCCGAACAAAGTCTCAACTATTCTCAATTGGAATGTACCAAAGAATGTCTCCGAGGTACGCAGTTTCTTGGGACTGGTAAGTTATTATCGTCGATTCGTGAAAGATTTCTCAATTATAGCTTTTCGATAACAAAGTTGCTTTAGAAGAATGTTCAGTTCGTCTGGTTAGAAAAGTGCCAGCAGAGTTTTGATCGATTGAAGAAAATGCTAATAAATGTTTCATTTTTAACGCAGCCTGAGACGGGGAAGGAATTTGTGATGTACAGTGATGCGTCATTAAATGGGTTGGGTTGTGTGTTGATGCAAACTAGGAAAGTGGTAGCCTATGCCTCTCGACAACTGAAACCACATGAAAAGAACTACTTGACTCACGATTTGGAGTTAGCAGCCATTGTCTTTGCATTGAAGATCTGGCAACATTATCTATATGGTGAGAGATGTCATATCTTTACAAATCATAAGAGTTTGAAGTATCTGATGACGCAGAAAGAGCTAAATTTAAGACAGCGACGATGGTTAAAGTTGTTGAAGGATTATGATCTTGTGATCGATTATCGCCCAAGAAAGGCTAACGTTGTTGTTGATGCCCTAAGCCGGAAGTCATTGTTTGCGTTGAGAACCATGAATGTTCGTTTATCATTAGAGAGTGAGGTTGTTATCATAGCTAAACTTAGGACGAAATTGCTATTCCTACAACGGATTTGAGAGTTACAAAGAAAGGATCCAAAGCTCACAGTTAAGATAGAATAGATGCAGAGTGACGTTACTACTAGATTTACTGTTGATAAGGATGGTATGTTGTATTTCCGAGAAAGAGTATGTGTTCCTAATGATGCCCATTTAAGGCAAGATATTTTTTCAGAGGCTCATAATAGCACTTACTCCATTCATCCGGGTAGTGTGAAAATGTATAACGACTTAAAGAAAATGTATTGGTGGCCAGATATGAAACGAGAAATCTCAGAGTGTGTAATTAGATGTTTGGTGTGTCAGCAAGTAAAAGTCGAGCATCAGGTACCGTTTGGATTACTACAGTCGATTACTATTCCAAAATGGAAATGGGAACGAGTCACCATGGATTTTGTTACAAGATTACTGTTGACATCAAGGAAGAAAGACTTCGTTTGGGTTATAGTTGACAGATTGACCAAGTCAACTTATTTCATTCCTATTCGAGTGGATTATCCGCTAGAGAAGCTAGCAGAGTTGTATGTATCTAATATCGTACGTTTGCACGGAGTACCAGCATCTATCATATTCGATAGGGATCCACGATTTAATTTGAGATTTTGGGGTAAGTTGTATGAAGCTTTAGGAACCAGACTAAATTTTAGCATTGCATATCATCCATAGACAGATGGTCAGTCAAAATGGGTGATACAGATTCTAGAGGACATGTTGCGATGTTGCATACTTAAGTTCGAGGGTAGTTGGGAGAAATACTTACCGTTAGTAGAATTTACTTACAATAACAGCCATCAATCTGACATTAAAATGGCTCCGTTCGAGGCATTATATGGTATGAAATGCAGAACACTTTGGTATTGGTCCGAATTGAGTGAGCCTAAGTCGATAGGGACTGACTTAGTACACGAAACTGAAGACAAGGTTCAGATAATACATGATAGTTTAAAAGCAGCATCTGATCAATAAAAGTCATATGTTGATCTTAAGAGAAAGGATATAGAGTTTACTATCAAAGATCGAGTTTTTCTGAGGGTTTCACCTTGGAAGAAAGTATTACGATTTGGTCAAAAGGGAAAGTTGAGTTCGCGGCTTGTTAGGCTGTATGAGATCCTTAAGAGAGTCAGGCATGTAGCTTATAAGCTTGCTTTACCCTCGGAACTTGAAAAGATTCATAACGTATTTCATGTTTCGATGCTGAGACGTTATAGATCAGATCCTACTCATGTGATTACACCTTGTGAGGTTGAAATACAGCCAAATTTGTCGTATTCAGAAGATCCGGTTAAGATTCTGGCTTGCGAGGTAAAAGAGTTGCGAAACAAAAGGGTACTATTGGTAAAGGTATTATAGAACCGACACGGGCTTGAAAAAGCTACATGGGAGACAGAAGCTTCAACGAGATCACAGTACCCTAACCTGTTCACTGGTAAGAAATTTTGGGATGAAATTTCCCTAAGTGAGGAGAGTTGTAGTAGTCTGATTTTCAGTGGTGTCGAAAATAGTGATTTTGGAATCACAAATCGGATGAGTCGAGTTGTAAATTTATTTATTTTAATATTTATGGTGTTATTAGTATCGTATTAAATTTTGGTTAGAAAATTCTATCAATTAAATAGTTAATTAAGTAAAAAGGATTAAATTGTAAAAGGTGCAAAAGTAGAATTATTTGATTAGAAGGACTAAATAAGTAAATTAGTCAATAGAGGTTAAGTTTAGTGGAATATCATGGTAATTAAGAGTATAAGGAATGATTAATTAAGGTTAAAGGTGATTAAAAGAAACTTAATGATGAAAGTTACAAAAATTAAAAAAATGTCATTATTATATATATGAAATTAAAAGAAAGAAATTGATAATTTCATCATATTTTCTTACTTTATTCTTCTTCACACGGCTAAAGGAGGAAAACTTAGGGTTTTTCATTTTCAATCTTTGAGCTTTGATTTGGGTAAGCAAACTTTGATCGTTTTTAGTAATTTTTATGTTTTCGAGTCCGTATTAACTTAATTTAGCCTATGCAAGGACTAATTTGTGAATCTGTCAAATGTTATTAAACTTGCCATTGTTGAAAATGCTTGTTCTCCAAATATTTTTATATATTTGAAAGTTTGATGTTTGGGTTAAATCTTTTTGTAAAGTGATTTTTGATCGATTTAGGGTTTAAGGACTAGATTATGAAAAATAGTAAAAGTACATGCTTTGATGTGAAATAAATGGTATGTGTGAGTTGAGAAAGTATTATAGTGTATTCGGCTAGCATGAGTTGAATTGAAAATGTTTATTTTGCATGTTTTAGGTTAAAGGACTAAATTGAATAGAAATGTAAAGTTTAGGGGTAATTTCATAATTTTTTCGAAAAAGAGCTTATTTGTGTAATTGATTAAACTATCTGATTTAATGGGAAAATTGACTATTTTGTGATAGATCAAGATCGGGTCACAGATCGCGGAAAGAGGAAAATCATTAAATAGTCCTTGAAGTTTCACCTGAACTGCAATTTCATCTGGTAAGTTCGTTTGTTAGATTACCTATTTGAACTGCTAATTGTGACTTGGTAAGGATGTACTTGAAACATTTGATGTATAAAAGGAAGACTCGTAACTCGGGTTAAGCATGAGGATCTGTATTAATGGAAGACTCACGTCTCGAGATGAGAATGGGAATATGAGTAAAGGAAGACTTATGTTTTGGGAAGAGGATGAGAATATGATTAAAAGAAAACTTATGACTCGTTAGAGCATAAGAAGACTTATGACTAGTTAGAGCATAAGATTGATTAAAGAGGAAAATTCTGCATTTTGATGTTAATTGTTGTTACAATGTTTAATGTTGAGTAATGATTCATGGTGTATGAACTTACTAATCTAGAAAGTTTACCTGTGTCTTATGATTGTTTTGTAGATTTCATTTTGGCTGGTTGAAGATCGGATTATCTTGAAGACATCACACTATCCATGAGCTGGTTTGGTAGTTCTTACATCACTTGGTTACATGACATGTGTTAGGATGATGTTATATTATGTATATGCTTATTTTAAGACTATGATACTTGTAGAACCTTGGTTAAATGATGAATTTTGAATGTTTGATCAATGTTGTATGTAACATCTAATACTTAAATGGTATGCTAAGTATTGTATTTAAACACAAAGGTGTTATTTATTGTACCTTATGTCTTTGAATGAAGTTTTGAAGATTAACTTGTATAAATTTGAGAATTCTACATACTTGTTTTGGTAGAACTCCTGCATGTATCGGTATAAGTACAGGGTAGGAGAGAGGTTGTTTACTGACTTGGATTGTATCGGTAGTTACATTTTAAGTTTTGATAGTTCTATGCATGTTTGTATCGGTAGAAGTTGCAGGGTAGGACTTCTTAGCTCTCTAGAGTTTTTAGCACCGGTAGAAGCATAACTAGTTTCGATAGAAGTTATAATTGTATCGGTAGAGCTATCACAAGTATCGGTAAAAATCTACACTGTTTCCAAATTGCTTACTGACTTGACTATTACTGATACTTGTCCAACAGGTATTGGTAGAAATCTCTAAAAATCAAAGAAATGACCTTTTTGTCCTTGTTAAATTATAATTGTAAATAAATGATAACTTACAACGTGTTGGGAGTATTTTTTAATAAAGTAAGAACGAATAACACGATTTTAAAAGAAGTTCAGTGATAGATGATTGAATAACATTGAAACCCTAGCCGATAATGATTTTAGGGTTTGGGTGTTACATTTAGTAGTATCAGAGGTAGGTTTTATCGATTCTTGAACTGCATAGTGTGGAATATAAAGTTTAGAAATACATTCCATTTAAACCTGTGATAGTGTGATATTGGTGAATCCGATCTAACCTTAGTTTTTGCAAATATTTGAAAATGTCAGACTCAGAGCAAGATGAGACAAATAAGGTAATGTTCCGACAAATGATTTTGGAGTGAGTCACGGAGTATCAATATTACCGATGATAGAAAACGAAGCCAAAAATATATTCTTTGGTTTAATGGGGCAATGGTTCTTGAAATTCATGAGAAAAAACTCGATGGCTTCGTAACCTCTACCTCCTATGGCATAGCCTACCGTAAGACCTGCAGTACTGCCCGTACCAGCTATCAGGCCTCTACCTCCCCCAATGGTTGAACAAAGGCGATGAGTCCCAACAGATAAGGTGAGGAAGTATGGTGTAGAGGAATTTAGAGGTAGTATTGAGGATAATCCTTTTAGGGCTGAATATTGGTTAGAGAACACACTGAGAGTTCTCAATGAGATGGCTTGTCTTCCCGAAGACTATCTGAGATGTGTTGCATCATTGTTGAAGGATGAAGCTTATCACTGGTGGACGACTTTGTTAGCCGTAATTCCTAAAAATAAAATTACTTGGGAATTTTTCTAGGCTGAATTCAAAAAGAAATACATCAGCAAAAGGTACTTAGATCGAAAGAAGAAAGAGTTTTTAGATTTGAAACAGGAAAATAGGTCAGTGGCAGAATACGAGTGAAAATTTATGCAACTCAGTAAATATGCTTGGGAGATTGTGTCGACAG